>CAWUFW010000314.1:0-600000 GCA_963921515.1 Calotriton arnoldi
CCAGATAGCCCACCATGGAACGTGCTTGCATTGCAGGGAGTGGAAGTTGTCTCTCAGGATGTCAGTCAGTGGTGTCCTGCTGTTTGTTGGTGCACAGTTGGCAGCAGGGCCTTGTGCTCCCCACAGCAGTAGCCAGTGTCAGCCATCTTGTGAGTCCTTCTCCACTCCCTGTGATGTGAGCATGGTTCAGGGTGGTGTTGATGGGACAGTTGTGGGGGTGAGCTATGTCTGTGACTACGTCTCCCATCATGCTATTGCCTCCACCCCCTTCCCAGCATGCCCATGCTTCCTTCCTTTTGACTCTGCTTCCCTGTGGGGTGGGCTGGCTGTGCTGACAGGATGGCTGGGAGTGTTGTCCTGGCAGTTGTTTGGCTAAGAGTCCCAAGAGTGTCCCTGTGCTTCACACAACATAACCCAGGGTGGTGGTGCTTTGTGGGATCTTGTGTTAGGATGGAGGGCATTGCATTCTACCAGGTGGGTACTGTGGAGTTTGTGTTGGGGGGTGTGAGGGGAGGTGCTGGTGACTATAGTCAGTGCTGCAAGTCCCCCTTCCCACCCAGCCAGCCAGATAGCCCACCATGGAACGTGCTTGCATTGCAGGGAGTGGAAGTTGTCTCTCAGGATGTCAGTCAGTGGTGTCCTGCTGTTTGTTGGTGCACAGTTGGCAGCAGGGCCTTGTGCTCCCCACAGCAGTAGCCAGTGTCAGCCATCTTGTGAGTCCTTCTCCACTCCCTGTGATGTGCGCATGGTTCATGGTGGTGTTGATGGGACAGTTTTGGGGCGGGCAATATGTGTGACTGCGACTCCCATGATGCTATTGGCTACACTGACTTGGCCAGCATACACAGAATTCCTTCCTTTGAGTGGTCTTCACTGTGTGTTGGTGTTGTTGTGGTGGCTACATGTGTGGATGTGTTTGTTAGTTCTATTTGTGCCACTGCCTAGCTGTAGTTGTGGTTGTGTTTGTACATGTGTTGGCACAGTTGGATGTGACTTTTTTGATGGCATGTGTTGTGTTTATCTGACTGACATACACATTTTGGGATGATTCTGTTCTAGTTGCTGTGTAATTGCTATGTGTGCATGGTTTGACTCTCCCTTGACAGTGATGTGTGTGTTTTGTGGCAGTTTATTGTGTACATTTGTTGTGTACTCACCAGGCTCTGGGATGTTCTCTAGTCCATATACGCTCACTGGCGGAAGGATGGCCCGCACCTTCTCCTCCCAGGGCCTGAGGTATATTGGCTTGGCAGGAGGGCCACTGCCGGTTTGTTGGCTGTTGCTGTAGTCTATCTTCAGCAGGTCCCGTACCCTCCTGCGCACGTCATACCACCTGTTCTGGATGTCCGTCTTTGTGCGCCGACATGATGATTGTGCGTTCACCCTGTTGATGATCCTCTCCCACATCTTGGTTTTCTGCGACATGGGGGTCTGTTGGACCAGAGTGCCAAACAGCTGTGGCTCCACCCTGAGGATCTCGTCTACCAGGACTTCCAATTCACAATCTAGGAACTTGGGATTCTTCTTGGGGGCATGGTGATGGGTGGTGATGGTGAGTGATGTGTGTGTTGGTGTGCAGGTGAGGGTGTGTGAGTGTGTGTTTTGCTGGGTGTATGTGAGGTAGGTATTTGTTGGTGTGCTGATGGTGTGTGGCTTGTGTGAGGGATGAGCTGTGGGTGTGTGGTTGCTTTCTCTTGGGTGCTGGCAGTGAAATGGCATTTGCAAAGGCTCATGGTAGTGATTTGTGTCCTTTATATAGGTGGAGTTGTGGGTGTGTCTTTGTTCTCTGTCCCCACCCCCCCAGTATTTATTGGCTTGGTAATTGCTTGTTTGGCCTTTTTTGGTTGATTTTTCCTTTGTGCTGTTTGTGTATGTTGGAAACGTTCTTGTGACCGAGTCGGACCCTGCATTGGTCTCGTACGGTGTTTTCCGTTTCGTTCACGCTGTGTTTGTGCAGTTTTGTATGCTGCGTACGCGTCGGTCGCGGTGTATTGTATTGCTTCGGGTATGCGTGTCGGTCGTACGGCTTGTCCTCCGTCCGACTCGGTCGTGTTTTTCGCGCCTTGCATCGTACTTTGCGGGTTGGAGTTGGCGGGTACGAATCGGTCGGATTTGTTCCGGGTGCGTGTCGGTCGGTTGGATTCGCGTGTTTTTCCGGCCGGATTGCTATTTTCCGAGCGGCTCGGTCGGTCGGCTTGGTTTCCTGACGTGTCGGTCGGATTTATCGCGGCTTGCATCGTACTTGGCGTGTCGGGCGCCACTAGTACGTGTCGGTCGGTATTTTTTCCGGATCCGAGTCGGTCGGTGCTTTTTCCGGCCCGAATCGGAATCGACCCCATAGTCTGATATGGGAACAATGGCATACAGTCTTAGAGACATGCTTACAACATAGGTGTGAGATTAACTAATTGTTAGTGGGCAACCCTGTTCAACTTTTTTCAGTAATCTGCAATGCCTTAAAATCTTCAGCAAATTCCTGGCAATAAACATTCACACCTTAGGCAAGCCCTCGCTACATAGAATTTGTCTACAGCTCTCTGTCACAACTCTTTAACACAAGCATGTGCCTAGATATCCACTGGTGGATAATCTATTGTCAACAGAATCTTTGACCTTACTTACAGATTTCTTTTCAGTAGCCTTTGGCTGTAAGCCACATCCTACTTTGAAACATATTTCTGCAGCCCACATTAGATGTGTTCAGCATTTACCTTGTTTAACATGGAGTCCTAATGGGACCCCAAACTTTAATGATTTGTAGACTGTGCACCATATAACTTTCAAAATCACACCCACACATGCCTCGGAGACTTACACTATTTCCATGCATTACACCCACGTGTTCATACAGTAACTCTCTTTTGTATATGACGTTGTATATGAAGTTTGCCTCAACAGGACAGTAACGTATATAAGGGTAAACTTTCTAGATTGTTATAAATGCACTTAGGCTGTACATTACTATACTCAATTGGTCCTACTGTTATTGTCGTACCCAGGTACGAAAGGCATGCATTGGAACGGTGTTTTGTTACTACTTCTATGTCGGTTGTTTTCTAAATGATTGATGACATGTAACTGTAAAGCGTTCTCATACACATGGGTCATGTTCGCACTATATAATACTCAGAATAAATAAATAAATAGACTATGATATTATCAGTGATTTAATCAATGTTGCCATTTGAGGCGTCATCATGGATGTCATCAGTAGGGTCCTTTGACATGTCATAAGTGATGTGATATATGAGGCCATAAGCAGTGCATGATGAGGGTGCACAATATAGTTGGCTCAGTAAATTATAAGTGGTTGAATTTGAGTATTACTTTCTTATTTTCAAACGTCTTCATTTCTTATCTCAGTTCAACACCTAACTTTAACGTCACTTTAAACTTTTTTTATATATATATATATATATATATATATATATATATATATATATATATATATATACACACAATACTGAGATAATAATATCTAACAACAAAAATTCCTGTGTCGATTTCCGTATTTATTCACTTGACTATTTTCTTAATACAGCCAAAATGTGTTTCTCACACACTGCGCTTCTTCAGGGCTGCTATAGACATAGAAAATATACAATTCAGTATACACAAAACATACTTGCATTCATTACATATTTACAAATAATATAGACTCTAAAAAATTATTTATGAATAACCTGGTAGGTATTTTCTTCTTACTTAATCCACTCAATACATTTAAACATGACACACAATACCTAATATCACAGTACAATTTTAACATTGTGAAACTATCCATTGTACTATTCCCTAATAAAAAACTTAAAATTATGTTAAGGTTCAAATTGTTATTTCCTCCTCAATTTGTCCATAATTCGCTTATTCCATATCTTAGTAGCTTCCCAGGAGTTCAGTTCTAAAGAAAAATTTCCACTTGAATTATGTGCCCCTTTCCACATGTTTGTAAGCAGCCGTCTGTTCTGTGCACCTTCCCCCTTGTAGAGATTCCCTTCCTAATTCATTCATGTTAGGTTGAATCTAATTACCTTTATATATAAATCTATTTCCTCATGTATCATCCCCATATATATATATGGTATCGTACTCCCAGTCTTCAGTGGTAGGAATTTTCAATTTCTGTGTTTATAATTTGGAATTGATACATTTCTCAGCATTATCTTGAATTTATGTCTTGTGATCTGTTAATACTAAAAGTGCTGAATAAAATTACACTTACTTAGTTTTAGTATCTATCAATATCATTTCTTGTGCATTCTAGAATCTGTACTGTGTAATCCAAGTCATCAATGGCATTTCTTGCGTATGTTGATTCTCTGTAAGGATGCATATGAATTTCCCCTGAATAACTATAATTGATTCATAGTATATTTTCAACAAGTTTACAAACAAAGATAACCTCACCTTATTAATAAGTTCTCTGCTGTTGAAGTGACTCAGTGCTTTATAGGTTAGAACCTCTTATTTATTTTTCTTATTCTCATAGGATCCTCATGTTACGGGACTCTGTAAGGAATAATAATTCTGTTGTAGAATTCTATTCTATCTCAGTCATATGTCTGACAATCCAGCTAATACGGGAGAAAAATGCCTCTGACTGTGTATGCTAATATAATACTATATTTGTTATTTTAATTTAATTTTTAATCTGAAAGCGAGTGCCCCCAGGTGGCATTCATCAGATTACTGGCTCAAGAGGTGAGTTCTTTTTTCATTATTTTCACATTCGCTCTTTGCGCCACCCAATTTTATTACACAAGAGCACCTCATGATTTATCCATCCATGTTGTGATGTAGATTATTACCGCCCAGGCAATAATCTAGAACCCAACACAGATCGATAATTCATGAGGCGCTCTTGTGTAATAAAAATTGGGCGGCTCAAGGAATGAAGAAATCGACACAAGAATTTTTGTTGTTCGATATTATCTCAGTATTGTATTTTTATTTATTTTTTCTGTATTGCAAATTGCCACACTGCTAGGGAACCAGTGCGCTGAGAGCATTGTGTCGGCCAGTATTCCTGTTACCCACAAAATATTATAATATATATTAATCATACTTATCACCTTACTGGCAAAGTAAAGTACTCCAGATGTAAAGTACTGTGATGTAAAAGCACTTATGATTTAAAAATGACCAAATGACATTCAGTGCATCACCTGCCAGACCATACCATCAGATGCCCATTAATGCTATCATTTAGCTAGCTATTCATCAAATGCCAATCAATTCCAAGGTACACTCAGTGATGTCATATTTCCAGAACACCAATCTACTATCAGTAGATCATGCCATAATCTATCCAGTAATGAAATTCTATACCCCATCAAAAAAGGGTGTACAGCCCTAACACCCATGTATATAAGCCATCACTACTGCCGTGCGACCGTTACAAATTGCACATAGATGGGTGGGTGAGATATTTAGCCACAGAATATATAATTTGTGCAAAACTAAAGACAGGCAGTAGGGGCTTCAAAGTGCGAAACCACTAGTATGGTTTGCTCTCACTGAAGCATTTTTACAAAGGACCAAAACTGCTAAGCGGGACAGCCCTCGGTTACCATGTTTGGTCCTGGCAGCCTTTGACTGACGGAGAACAGCGACTCCTTCACAGCCTTTCTCTGCTCTGCAACTACCAACCCATCTAAGATTCGACCAAAGAAGACAAGGGAGGGCCAAGTATTCGAAGCAATGCAACATCTGAAAGGAAGCAGCCAAAAACACCTGCCAAGGACATTGATTTTTTGATTTCAAATTCCTTTAACTGCCACATCATGCAACCCCGCACCTTTCCTTCCCACAACTACTACTCTGTATAACTGAATTCCTCAGCCCATCTCATGACACATCTCAAACACCACACCACGTTACCACATTGCACACTAATATAAGCACTTCATAAAAACAAAATAAAGCATCATATCTTCTCAAACAGCCCTACCCACACCACATATAGGCCTAGATTTACTACGAATTTGCGTTGGGGTTGTGTCACTTTTTTGGCACCGCCCAGACACAAAATCCTTTTTGGCATTTACCAAGCTGTGCAAACCCGATTTACGTGGTTTAGTAAATAAAAACCAGTGCATAGCTCTGCTTTGCTTTATTTTGCGTCGGCTGGGCATTACGAGGGAGCATGGCTGTTCCTATGAATCCAGCCAGGTATTTTGACACAAACCCAGGTTTACAAAGACTTGTAAACCTGAGTTTATGCCAAAATAATGCACCTATCTGACAGGCGTAACTTGGAGAAATATCTCTGTAAATATGGAGCATTTCTGCTCGCTCTCTTACCCACAATGCAGTGCAGCAGTGCATGAAATAATAATAAATGCGCCCCTTAGGACATATAACCACACTCGCTCCCTGGTGCTTTCCTGCAACCTGGTCCCACCCCACCTGCTTCTCCATGTAGCCCGACCTCTGCTGTTCTTTTTGTTAAAATATTATTTTTTGGAGGGCCAACCTGAAAATTGCTGTCATCCCTCCACAAAAGTGTTTTCATGCACATACAATTTTTTTATAAGCCTATCTAGGATCTTAGATTGGTCAATAAAAGAAAATAACCCCCACATTATATTGTAGGCATGCACAGCACATGTGCACACTTACAGAATGATGGGACCGTCAAAGGCTGCAGCATCATCACACCTTTTTGTTTTTTGTGGTGATGCTAAACAGCAGCGTAAAAAAACATTGCTTTTTTTTTACTCCCAAAAAGCATTGCTAAAGCCAGTAGGTCCCAAAGGCGAGACTTATTGGCTTTGCCAATGCTTGTTTTCACTCCTTCCCGACTCAGGCAGGGTGTTCTTGGACAGGGCATCATGTGAGAATTCACCTGAAGGTTGGAGATTCCGTCTGCTGTGTCAAGGTCAGTATGAAGCACAAGCTATCTAATGCCTTTACTTGAGGGACTCAAAGGGAAGTAGGAGAAATCTTTGGCTGGTTGAAGAGTATATCCTAAGTGAAAAATAACAAAGTCCGTGTATCTAATCATCACGTGAAGCATGTTAGGTTACAGGTGTTTTTTAATGAGCGAAGCAAAGCTTGTGGACACAAATATTATGGATAGGTTGCTTAATGCAAATTGGCTGGCCTGCGCATACATACAAGGAGATATTAAACAATACAATGTAAACAACATATCCGAGCTTAATTTGAGCCGGTGGTTTCCAGTGATTGCCACCGGCAATAATTGTCAACACTGGCGCTTGACAGTCTGCCGCAAGATGGCGCTGTCTGGCTAATTTAGAGATGACCACAGCAGCAGTTAATTATCAATTCATTATATATTAAAATGACGAATACCTGCCGCAAAAGCCATTCTTTTAAATTAGGGGCCTGAAATAGTCTGAATTGTCAAACTTGTAGGAGTGTGGTGGTTAGTAGTTGTACTGTTACTATTATTGGCGGCACAGCAGGGACAATGTGTGGTGCAAGCTGCAGTGGCCTCGTGACGAGAGCCTTGGCACTTTTTTTTTTTTTTTTTTACACAAATTAAGCACTGCAACATATCCACATTATAACAGCTTGTTGTATATAGAACTTCTGCTGTTTCTAAGCACTCTACATAACCGGTGTTACTGTTGCCCAATTTATGGTTCCCATTTTACCTACCATTGAAGGATAGAAGGCCGATCAGCTGTGTAAGGCTTGGAACCCATTATCACTGCAGGTGTCCAGTGTTAACCCACTAAGGCATATTAATGTTTTTTTGTTTTGTTTTACATATGCATTCTAGTATTGCTATTGTGTGTTTTTGGACATATATGTGTGTAAATATTGTCTAGATACTTTTAGTTATGAATGGGTTGGCCTGCATATGGCACTGGATTAACACTAGCTGTTCAAACCATCTGGGTTAGTTTTTGTGTGGTGTCTGTAAGATCCGCCTGCACTTTTGTCACAGGAAGTCTGGAAAGTGTTTGGCAGGTGCAATCTATATAGTTTCAGTAAAAGAGTATGCTTTCATCCTTGAGTTGGTGAGTGGCAAAGCAGAAGAAAATAACTGTTATGAATGATCCATAAACCCTTATCTCGAGCCTTCCTTGTCTGGTTTGCCTGTTTTGTTTAAGTTTCCATTGGCCCACGTTTTTAGAAGCCCTTGCCTCAGGCAGGTTCTGTGCTGGTGTCAGAATGGCTATCATCTGACTTCCACAGTTCAGAGCGGCCCTGGAATTAGACATATGGCTTTGCATGCTCTGAAGAATTTGCATGCTATTTTTCTAACTCTGCACTCCAGAATATGGCTTCTGTTTCTCCAGGTACACTGTGGCCACATGTTTTACAAATGAGGCATAATAAGTCCGAGAATTAATTAAGGCATAACATCGAATACTGACACCTAGTCTGTTTACTATGTAATGTTTAATTTTTTTTTAGCCTGAATAGCATCCTTAATAGTAAGGCATTAATGAATGCTCGAGAGGGATTTATCATGAGATAATTGCCTACTACCATAGTTTTCCATCTGTCGGAAATGTAAAAGTGCAGAAAGAGCGTGAAGGGTAATTATCGTAAGCAAATTGCCTGCTGCAGCATTCTGCAGTGCCATTAGAACATGCACAGTGAGAACTCTGAGGATTTAGTTTAAGCCAAAGTACACATTAAAGGTTAGATGTGTTTATGTCCTTGCTGAGCAGTGTCAGTTGCCTGGGATTGTAACATGACATAATGAGTGTCCATAGATGAACAAAGCAGCAGCACAATAGTGAAAGTCCGATTCTGATTTCCTGGTGAGTTAACATCTTACACCATTCAGAGTTTTGAATAGCAGGCCTTTATTGCTAGTTACTGCCCTCGCCCTAATAAATTTGTGTGTTCAAAAGTACCTTTCCTTTCCATTTCGTGTTCTAATAGCCGTAGATGGGGCAAACAGTGATGTACAGCCCTTCATTTCTTGCTGTAGAGAAGCTTTTATAACCTTTTAAAGCAACTCACCAAGGCAGATACATTCCTTCAGGACCCGGGCATGAAAATATGGAGAGCTTAGTCTCTTGAATTCATGCCCCACGTTATGCAAACTTCGCATAGGCGGCCTAGCTGTCGAATTCATTTTATGGAAATTCATTTTCAGACCTGAGTGTAACCCTAAAAGTATTTGCAGTGTATTTGACAGTCTTTGAAATCTGAGTGGGCAATAAATATTGCAGCATAAAAAGAAAGCCTGTTTCCTATCATGGAGACACTTATTTATAGTGTGGAAAGCAGGCCATCAGCTGTTTAACCATTTTCCAGCACAAGAAAAGAAGGAAGAGTCGATGCCAAAAGAATCATATACAAAACTATTTTAGCTGCACACAAATCCCGACTTCTTTTTAACATTTTCCAAATTCATTCACGGTACCTCATCTATGTATGGTCTTCTTTTGTCAAAATCCTTTTAATCAAAACTAAATGTAAGTTAACATAAATAAACGAATTTAACGTTCAGTGGCTAGACAGTTGCCCGAGAAGGACACATCGGTATCAAGTATCAAAATGTAACTCTCTTTACTGTATTTATGAGGGATATTAGAATGTGGATTAGGTAAGATTTTCTGTGGTTTTCGGATTCCATGCAGATGGTATTTACTGTGACTTTATAACCCCAAGCCTTGCTTTAGCAGCTTTATACGGACCGTACTTTTCCCCAAATTGCCAACCACACAGCACCGGGCCGCATGGAAAAGTGAACAGCTCGCGAATCTTAAAGTGTCAGTGTGCTCTTGGCTGGTGACGTCAGTGGGCATCCACTTTGGAGTCCGGCAAAGCAGCAGAAGAAAGAAGGGGCCTTCGCGAGAGGCGGGAGCATTAAGGCATACTACTGTTGGTCTGGGAGTAGGAATGTTGCTGTTGGTATGTGAAAAGGAGCTTGGAGCCAGCCAATGATGGCCGACGGCCTGGCACGCAGCAGTACAGAGCCTTTCGTGTCTAGCTCGCAGGTTCAGATCTGGCACAAGGCGGCGGTGATCTGATTTCATTGCTGTCTGGCACTGTATTGCTGTTTGTAAAAAGAGTTGAAGGCCCCAGTTCTATTAGCAGTTTGAAAAATGTTCGCTTCTTTAAGCTTTGAGTTGTCCTCACTTATTGGAATTCTCAGCAGGGAGGCCTCCGAAGCAAGCATTGGCAAATCCAATAGATCTGGCTTTATTGTGCCAAGGGATGCAAACACATTAATTCACAAATGTGTTTACTTGCCTTGCACAAATACTGTTTTTTTTTTTTTTTTGCTTCAATACCTTTGACTTTGCTAATGCTGGGGAAAAAGTAGCAAAAATTATTGATTTCTGTATAAAATGCATATAGAAGATAACAAACTGAATGTGGGGAACCCCACAATGACTGAGTGTACTTTTCAGATACAAAATAGCCCCTTATGCGTTCCAGTGAAGGCACTCTCTAGAATGTGGAATGATACACCCAGTAGCCAATAGGATGAGGTGAGAGAGTAAGACTTGCCTGGTTAGAGCCAGCGCCCGCTACGTATGTTTTTAAAGAATTGGAAACCATGCCTTGCAGTCAGCTGTCCTGTCATGCCAGTCCAATCATTTGAATTAGCCATCCCCACACACCAAAGTAGGGTTGGTACTTACTGGCAGAGGAATGCATGCACTGTTGTGGATGAGCTTTCATTTTCCTGATGCTCCCAGTTACACATGGGAACGAAGGTACTGGGGAACGTGTTACAGCTGCATTTTGGAACCCAGAAGCATTATATTTGTTTCTTTAATCTAGTTCTCTTAAGCCAGCTTTCCTGCATCCAAGATACAACACACACTTGTCATTTTTAAACTCTGGTACTACAATGGCATCTTCTTGCACCCTGGATGGAACTGTATAGACACACAAGGGTAAGCAAGAAGTGACAGCCAGCAAGAAGAGTTGTGATGTAAACATTAAATATAAGTGAAGGGCAGGCCCTTGGGACTCCACAAGAGCAAAGTAAGGTGTGAAGAGAAATATTTCCATTCAACCCCTTTTAGCCTTCCTAGAAAGAAATGGCATATTTCAGAGAGTGAAATGGCACAGAAGAAAGAAGACCTATAAACCCCAGGCCTATGTTGTTAAATAAAGGCAGTGCATTAATCTGGCAATTCCGCAGAAAATTGAAAGATCCCTAATTCTGGCAAAAGTCTCTTTTTTTTGGGCTTGCTATTGAACTAATCTGCTTTTGTTCCTCAAGATGTGAGCAAGTTGAAGATTGGGAGCAACTACTTTCTCCTTGGGATTCCACATGACGTTGGGGTTATGTATACATTTCTAGGTTGTAAAAACATTTGGACTAAGATATTCTTTTAGACCATTGCACAGCTTGGTTCTTTAGCCACTATTCTCCATTTCTGATAGAGGCATCTAGCTGCAGTTTCCTTACCATAGAACTTCCCAGGCATCAGGCTGGATCCAGAAGACTCTTGCTCGAGCAATATCCTTGCGCGCCGGTAAGTGGCATTGGTCGGCTCCGCGTGATGTCGGCATCGTCCGTCCTGGAAGTGGCGTCCACATCAACTATGTAGGCGCCACCTCAGAATACTGACATCCGTTTTTTACTTTCTGCGCCAGCTAGCCCAGATCCATGAAGAGAGCTACCCTCGGTCACTTTTTGACAGGCTTGTTTAGATGTTTGTCGATGGTTTTTGGTGTGTAGGTTTTTCCACAATGTCGAAGAAGAAGAATTCTGGATTAAAACTGTGCGGCGCCTGCCATCGTTCCATATCGGTGATGGATCCACACGTAATTTATCTCTGGTGCCTGGAGTGCGACCAAGACTCGAAGTTGTGCTCTGACTGCCAGGCCATGGCTCCGAAAGCTTTGAGGGAGTTCTCCCTAAAGCTGCATGCAGCCCGGTGCTCGGCTTCATGCCATTGTTCCCAGAGGTCGCGTTCCCAGTCCCGGTCGAGAGAAAGGTCTGGGCACTGCTCTGAGAGTCCTAAGTCCTCGTCCTCTCCTGCTCGAAGCCGTCGGGTCGGTCTGGTAATACGCATAAGAAACACTAAAATTTGAAGCTTCTCCCTGTCCGTTGGCCGACGTGATGAAGGAGTATTGATGCTCTAGGCCTCGTTCTGCGGAACCTGCGCCTAGGTCAGCTCTGCTTTTCCCTGCCTTTCCAGGAGCTTGAGCAGCTCCCTCCCAGCTTAAAGAATTCTATGATGCCATGTGCCTCATATAAGTGACCTGACCCTCCTGGTGCACCTTTGCGCCAAGGAGGCTCAGAAGGGGCTCCATCGGATTCTACTCTGGCGCCGATGGCCCCCAATGGATCCGGACCAGCACCGGTTGTGCCACTGCGACCTTCGCTGGTGGCGGCCCCCGCGCCAAGGCTCCTAACGCTGCCAGCGCCCCTGTCAGCACCTACCGACACCGATTCCGGCTCCGACTGTACCCTTGTGTCCTAGGTCGGTTCCTCAGCCTCATTTTGTAGGGCTAGGAATGGAGGAAGATTGGGAGGGGTCGCTGCATCCTTTGCAAGACAAGCCAGAGCACGAAAGTGGACTGGTATTAGGAATTGGTTGAGGTCAGTGGAATGGATACCTCTCCAGATTCTGGCCTGCTTTCTTCCCCTACCGTGGCTACGGAGGAGATAGCTTCATATGCTATGGTGGTAAGAAGGGCAGCTGAGCTCCTGAACCTTCAGCTCCCTTCAGTGGAATTCAAGATGAACATCTTGACAGTCCTGCAGCAGGGTGTCTCCTCCTCTGAACCTCTCCTGCCTTTCAACGAGGCCTTGACTGATGTCTTTCTAGGAACCTGGCCCAAGCCCAGTACAGGGGCTACTGTGAATAGGGCAATTGCCCTGCACTGGGCGACCCACAATTCTTCACCAACCACCCTACTCCTGAGAGCTTGGTGGGCCAAGCCTCTACCTCACTAGGCACGTTCCCTTCCGCACCCCATGACAGGGAATGCAAGAGGCTGGAAAGTTGGGGCAAGAACATTTTTTCTTCTGCCAGACTTGCATTGCGGTAAGTGAACACTGCATGCCTATTGGGTCGGTACGCCCACTCCTTGTGGAAAACAGTTGCGCAGGTGCTGCCACAGGAGGAGGCCCGGGCCATTCCCTCCCAAGCAGTATCAGACGGGAGAGATGCGGCAAAGTTCAGCATTCGTTGTGGGCTTGACACCACAAAGTCGCTGGGCAGAGCGATGTCATCGACGGTTGCTGTTTGACGCCATGCCTGGCTGAGAACTTCTGGCTTTTCCGGAGATGTCCAGGCTTCCCTTATGGACATGCCCTTTGATGGCATCGTCTCCTCTGAGACCAGGCATACATGTCCCTGGAGCTCTTTAAGGACTCGTGGGCTACGGCCAAGTCCTTGTACCTCTCAGTGACTCCCCGTCTGCTTTTTGCCCCTTTCGTGGCTACGGGTGGGGCTTTCAGATGCACCAGGCATATCCCACCCAGAAGAATGTGCAAGTTCTGCAAACTCTGCACTGCTGTGGGTGTGGCTCCTTTCGACCCCATGGGTAAGGCGGCCAGAGGTCGAGTCAGTCCACTCTCCCCCCTGCAACCTTTACACCTTCCTAGTCCAACCCTTCAAGATCATGGGCGGCCAGTTGGTGTCGGGATCAGCCATCACCTCCACCACTGGCAAAACATCCCATCGGACAGGTGGGTTCTTCAGATAGTCCAAAATGGCTACTCCTTCCCCTTTGAGATTATCCCTCCCTTCATACCTCCAACTTACGACCGGCTGATGGAGGGCCACCTGAACTGGCTTCAGAAGTAAGTCAGGACTCTGTTGTCCAAGGGAGCCATAGAGAGGGTTCTGGCACCAGAAGTAGGCTGTGGTTGCTATTCTCGCTACTTTCTGGTCCCGAAAAAGGACAAGGGCCCTTTGTCCTATTCTAGATCTGCGAGCCCTCAACTACATCCTCAAAAAGGAAAAGTTTAAAATGCTCACTCTGGCTCGACTCTTGTCTGTCCTAGGCCCCAGAGACTGGATGGTAGCGTTGGACTTGCAGGGTGCCTATTTTCACATTCCCATCCTGTCTGCGGTTCACGGTAGGCCACGAGCACTTTCAGTTCACAGTGCTCCCCTTTGGCCTTACCAGCGCCCCTTGGGTGTTCACCAAGGTGATGGGGGTGGTCGCAGCTCATCAGCGCAGATCAGGGGTGCCAGTTTTCCCCTATCTCGACGACTTGTTGTTGAAGGCGAGTTCACCCCAGATTGTCCTCTACCACCTCCAGACTATGGCGAATCTCCTGCTTTCCCTGGGGTTCATTATCAACATGCCAAAGTCACACCTGACTCCCTCTCAGACGCTCCCTTTCATCAGAACTGATCTAGACACAGTGCAGTTTTGGACCTATCCTCCCAAGTGGCGAGTCCTGGATATTCAGGTTATAATACAGATGTTTCAGCCGCTATCCTGGATTTTGATGAGACTGACTTTGAGGGTGCTGTGCCTCATGGCCTCCTGCATCCTGCTAGTGACACATGCCAGATGGCATAGCAGGGTATGCAGTGGAACCTGAAGTTCCAGTGGGCGCAGCATCAGGGGAATCTCTTCGACATGGTCCAGATCTCGGAGGGAACTGCACAGGACCTACAGTTGTGGCTGACCAACCGCGATTGGGTCAGAGGCAGACCCCTCTCCCTTCCCCAACCAGATCACACAGTAGTAACAGATGCGTCACTCCTGGGATGGGGCGGCCATCTGGGAGAGGTGGAGATCAGAGGGCTCTGGTCTCGAGCGGAATCCGGACTACTCATCAACTTGCTGGAGCTCCGAGCGATTCGCTTGCCATTGAAAGCTTTTCTTCCTTCCGTCAAGGGAGGGCTGGTTCAGGTGTCCATGGACAACACCACCGCCATGTGGTACTGCAACAAATAGGACGGGGTGGGGTCCTGGACCCTTTGTCAAGAGGCCCTACATCTTTGGACATGGCTGGAACAGCAGAGCATGTCCCTGGTGGTTCAGCACCTGGCAGGTTCCCTGAACATTGGAAAGCGGTACAGTACACACCATTATTTAACATGTCTTTATCTTTTTTTCAATCGTTTCTTCAATTTGCATTTTTAGCGTGCAGCCTGAACTGCGTGATCCACCCTGGTATCACGCATGTGTAAACCACGTCAAGCATGGAGCGGAATTTCACCCCTTGATCAGGCGCACAGCGTACTGCGTGATTCCTAAGCAAATATGTCTTCCATTTATCCAAATTTTGAAAATGATGATTCCAAGTACTCCAGTGAATTTAGTAAATTTGTTTATTGACCTTGTTATTTCACACGTAAGATGCTGATGTGTTCAAAAAGATTTCTCATGCAACAGATATGCCCATCCGGGCCTTTTTCTGGGCACGCAAGAATACACCAAACATCCTCGGTCGTAAATCTTATTTTATCCAATGCATTTCGGGCCGTCAGTGGCCCTTCCTCAGGGGTACACTACAAGTAAAAGAACATTGTCGTTAAATTTGTGGCTACGAATCTCTATACCTTCAAATACAAGCAATATGTGACATTGTACTAAAAACCCATGCCATGTTTTTTAGCTGACCCTATTCAGCGTTCTCCCTCTAACAGTGTAACTGCACATTAAAACAGTTTTGCCTGGACGAGCCTATACCGTACTACCACGCCCTACATCTTAAGACTTTCCTAATCACCAATAAAAACACCAAGATGTTCCCCCGCATTTTCATTATAACACCTCTTTCTTAGTGCGCAATGCCTGAATGCAAAACAACATAAACCAACTCTTGTACCTTAATGGCATCTTCCGGTGTGATCTACTTCCCAACATGCTCTTCTTTGGTGAAAGCGTGTTCTAAACATTGCTCGTACTTCCCCCTTCTTTTAATTAGTATGACGTGACTCCACCCTTCTCAAAGAGCCAATAACCACAACCCAGCTATTTCAATGCCCCTCCTAAATAACTACCTTTCCCATCAAGCACTGCTCAAGCCATCATGTCAATAAGAGCCCGCTGTTCGATCATATATCGGTGATTACACTGACCTAAACTTAAATCAAGGACTCTCCCCAAACAAATATATCTGAATACCCTGAACGCCAGGGCGGATGAACTGAGCCGTCAACGCCTAGCGGATCATGAATGGCATCTCCATCTGGAGGTGGCGCATGGTCTCTTTCAGAAGTGAGGAGTGCCTTGGTTAGATCTGTTTGCCTCCACCAAGAACGTGCAATGGCAGCAGTTTTGCGCGTTGGAGTTTCCAAGGCAGCACTCACTCTGCAATGCTTTTCGTCGCGAGTGGAGCTCAGGCCTCCTGTACGCCTTTCCGCCAATACCACTCCTGTCCAGAGTGCTCAAGAAGATCAGGAGCGACCAGGCCCAAGTCATTCTTGTGGCTCTGGAGTGGGAACGAAGAGTCTGGTATCCTGAGCTTCTCCAACTGAGCATCGATCCTCCAATCAGGCTGCCCCTTTGGGAGGATCTTCCGTCACAGCAACAGGGGAGGGTCCTCCACCCAAACCTGTCAACTCTACGCCTTCTTGCGTGGAGGTTGAGTGGCGCAGTTGACAGCATTCAACCTTCCTCTCAAAGTCTGTGATGTGGTTATTGGCAGCCAGGCGTCCCTCTACCAAGGCAGTGTATGCCTGCCAGTGGTGGAAATTTGTAAAGTATTGTACAGAAAGGTCTATTGACCCTCTTTCTGCTTCCCTCTCTCAAGTCCTTCTCTTTATTTTGACCCTTGCCCAGCAGGGCTATGTTCTGGGCACCCTTGAAGGGTACCTTTCGGCCTTGTCTGCCTTCTTGAGAATGCCAGACCAACCCTCTTTATTTAAATCCCCTATTGAAAACAGATTTCTTAAAGGGCTTATACATATGTTCCCACCTGCCCCATTCATCATGCCTCAGTGGGACCTTAAGTTGGTTCTCACTTTCTTGATGTGTGCTCCGTTCGAACCTCTGCAAAACTGCCCTCTCTGGCTGCTTTCCATCAAACAGCCTTTTTAGTGGCAATAACTTTTGCTAGGAGAGTGAGCGAATTGCAGGCTCTTTCATCTAAGTCTCCTTACCTGACCATCTTCCCTGATAAGTTGGGGCTTCGCACTAGGGCCTCTTTGTTACCGAACGTGGTAACGCCATTCCACGTGGGGCAATCAGTCACCTTGCCCATGAAGGTAAGTGACTTGTCCTTAACTTGGATTACATTTTCAGTTGGATGCAGTGGTGGAAGTGAAAAAAGGAGAGTGCCTGAGTTTTTGGGTGCAGAAGGGGAACCAAGAGGACGAGGTCAGCGGGTATGAGGGGGATCAGCAGCATCGCTGAAAAGAGCTTGATATAGTTTTCTGTTGGCCCTTCGTCTGTAGGTACCTGCCTATCAAGTATTTGTTCCATGTAACTGATAAACATGTGTTTCTAAAGTGTGCACTGCTGACGTTAAAAAGATCCACAACATGGTGGAAGCTTACCATTTTTAACAGAATGTCTCGCCCTTCGAGTGCATTGCTTCATGAAAGTTATCAAGAAAGCTGCCTTTCTAAGACTGCAACAATTGTCCTAGAGGTTACATACAGATCTTTGGAGTAGGTGCATTAATGTTCTGAGCTTTCTCGTTGTAATCAGAACCTGTGGCCTGTAGGAAACAGACAGATATCTGCAGTAGATACATTTACAAAGTCTCAGTATAAGTTTGCTTCAAAAGTAGTAAACATGCTTAAAATTGTAGATTATCTACAAATGTATAGCCCCCAGGGCCTAAATTGGTGGAGACATGAGTTACACTTTTGGAGTAAATTTACACTTGCTTTTTTTTAATAGCGACTAAGTAGTAAACTTACACAAAAGTGTAAATTACTCAAAAGTGTAAGTTACCTTTGTGCATCAGGCCCCTAGTCTTTTACCTGGCTCCAGGCCACATATCTATTCTAGTATGTAAGAAGGTCAGCCCTAATCAGAAAATGACTTGTAGGAGGAGGTACCATTTAAAATTGAAGAGCCTGTCCTTGCAGGTGATGTCCCCTTAATAGTGATGCTGTTCTAGGATCAGAGATTAGGGTGCCAACACACTTCTGTCTGCTCACTAGTTAAGCATTCTATACAGAGGGCATCTCTGCTCAGTGATGTAGATCAAGTGTGTAGCGATATGCTTAGTTCGTCTCACTGGTAGTGTGCAGCTGCATTTGGCTCACTGTGAGGACTAGGGATATCTAGTAAGGCAATCTGTATTGATGTTCAGCGCTTTGAGGTCATGTCAGTTTAGATCTTTCTTAGCACTAGAGAAGTTCGACTAATTTGTTAAAGACTGAGGGCCTTATTTAGATTTGGACAGTAGCAGGAGTCCACCCAAAAATTGATAGCTGCATCGCCCGCTCAACTCTGTTTCCCCTCCTCTGTTAAAGGTGGAGTAACCACTGCTTCTAATGGCAGAGCCTATCTACTTCTGGAATCGGAAATACCATGCATCCCTCAACTTCTTTCAAGAAAAGTATCAGAGAGGCCACACTAATTAGGGTGAGAAACACAAAAAAGTGATGGGTGGAGTGCTTGAATTAATCTCAGCCACTGGTAATTACTCCAGGCCTCGTCCCAGTCCATTTTTTTGCCCACCAGCCACCTCAGTTTAGACCCAGCCAAATGCAAATTAGCCTTGGTCCTGTCCCAGTAGGAACAGTACAGCCTGAACTACCAAGCCAGGTCCTCTGAACTGGAAGCAACTTTGGCAATTGTTTCTTAGGACCATATAACTGATTCATCCAAGAATTCATCTTTCTCATACTCAGCACTTGTGGCTGCAAGGGCTTGTGTACTATACTATGTTAATTTAAAGGCGATTTATTTTCTTTGCATTTTAGGGAGAAAGGGCGCTGTTATTAATTTTAGCAAAATTGGTAAGTAATTGCACACACTTCAGGACATTTGGGGCAATTGTACTCCTTTTTGGGTGTGTGGTGTGAGGATGGAGCTGAAAGCACTGTAATATGAGGCGCAAGTGTGGTATGTCTGTAGCTGTTCTATTCCAGTGAGAATGTGGAACATTACACATGTTTTCAGCACCACTAAAATTCAAAGGAAGCTGTAATATTAAATGGTATGAAACCATGTGCCGAGGCATAATGCTGAAACATTTGCACATAAACACTAGAAATCTGGTTTTTAATATTAGTCACATGCACTGAATTCGATGGTACAACTAGACACCCTCTAGTACAATGGATTCAAAAATACACATGCCACAGCCCCAGATGCATTTGGCTTAATAAAATTATGAGTGAATTAGTAGAGGAAACTAACCCTGGAATTAAAATAATATGATGAAAATATATATATATATTCTATTTCTTTTTGCCCACTATCATCGTCTAATTTAAAAAATACCTGGGGTGTTTTCCGTCTGTTCAACTGATGGTACTTCATTGACAACTTTTCCTTAATTGCCTCCCTTTTCAAAGGATCTGGAAATAATGGTCAAACGGCATACATTTGCACAATCGGAAATTTGGCTCAAAAATGCATTTGCACTAAAGCATATTTTTTTTCTTCAGATGTAAAATATTTTGCCCATTGAGAAACATCTTCCTCCACGCCCCATTAAATATTGTTCCCTTCCTATTCCCAGCCAGTAAACACATTCACTGTTGACCTTGAGAGAAGTGAGCCTATGAGTATATCTAGGGAGGAAAACTACTTGTAAAATGTTGATAAATACCCACGGACTTGCAGCTTTGTAGCTCACTGACCTAAGAACTCTCACAAACCTACCCACCCCTTGTTGTAGGTTTGGTACATGGAAATTCCACCATTCTGAAATAATTTCCTGATGAGCTAATGAAATCAGTGAGTCTAAAATCCCACCCTTCCTAATTCTGTGGCATGGGAATGGGATTTTTCTCCCTCAAATACCCTTCATGGACTGCTTCCTCTTTGCAAATAGCTAATCTCTCTCAAGCTGGAGTCAGAAAGAGAGCCGTGGGCAGGGGTGGCTCCTCCGTAATGGCGTAGGAGCGTTGCCCCACAGCCCGTGCCAGCAGATGATAAATAAAATGACAGTAACACAATGTTATCATTTTATTTATGCTGTCTGATCCCCGCAATACAATAAGTATAGGGCGGGCCAGGCATGGCAGGGAGGAGGAATAGTGTGCACTCAAAGTGCGCATGTGTGTTTGGCCAGCCGTCCTAGGTCAGCCAAACACACATGCGCACTTATGTTTCTCCAACCCAGCTGTGTTACACAGCGGCGTTGGAGAAAAGCCACAGGCTCCAATGCATCATCTGAGCAGCAAACGAGACCGCTCAGACACCTGTTACATACAGTGGCGGCGGCACGGATCTGGGGTGGCGGGGGTGGGGAGGTAAGGGGGCGTCGAAAAATAAACATTCCTTACTGCTGCGTCTCTCCTCTGTCTCGAGCTGGAACAGGAAGTACTCAGGCTCCCCTAAGCAAGTCACAACACTGCAATGCAGTGTTGTGATTGGTCTGAGCGCTGTGGTTTGGGTGCTCAGACGGGGACAGGACGCCTGGGCATGTTCTCCAACCGGCTGTAATGCACCCTGGGTGGAGAACATGCAAAGTGCGCATGACTGTTTGGCCGGCCCAAGACGGCTGGCCAAACATTCTTGCGCTCTTACAGAGTGCCCACCACTCCTTCCCCTGCTCTGTGAGCAGATCAGCCCCGTTCCGCAAACCTGCCACAGCAGGAAAAAATAAAATGATAATAACATTGAATTATTATCGTTTTATTTTTCCTTTATTTACACTGCAGAAAAGCAGTGGGGCGACGCTCCTCCACCTTAGCAGAGGAGCCGCCACTGATTACATACCACCCTTCCTCTGCAATCTATTGCGGATAGCTCAGCTCACTTTGACTGTCCCTTTTGTACTTGACAATCTGCATTTTTGAGGTTTCAAAGTGTGATTTGGTGATTCCTTGGCATTACGAGAGCACTAAAACGCTTAGTACATCAGGCCCATTGTCCCTCTTCTTGTGATGCACCAGGTAACAAATGCACCGCGTGCTTAATTAAATTCAGTGCGTTCCAGGTCTTTGGCTGTCCTTGAAAAGCGTTCCTTCCTGTCTAACCCAGTGGCTAGAGCTGAAGGTTTTTTTTGCTTCTGTCTGAAGTCCTCCATAAACTGTCTGCACGTTATGTCTACGTAATACAATCCTCTATTGTTTTTTTTCTCCATGTTTCAGTCGGCCAGTATAACGGAGAAAATCTGGCCATATGGATTTGGGCTATAGCTATGAAAGAATTTGTCTGAATAGCCACCGCGGAGTTCATTTTGAGGATACTCTGCTTTTCACCAGAATTGCAATCACAGGCCTTTGTTAGCTGGCAGCAGCTGCAGACCCCTTCCCAGTCAAAGACATATCTGGTTTTTTTAACACAGCAATAAAACATTTACTAAAACACCTTCTTAACCACGTCAACGTTCTTTTTCAAAGACAGCCAAACTGGCACGGTCCATTACCATTTACTTAACTTACTGTTTTCAACAAACATTTTCGAGTTTAGAAAAAAAGACTGATTTTATCACTGCTGAACGTGAACACAGCTATGTACGTAGTATCTTACAAGACAGTGCAATGCCTGAAATACCGAAAGCAGTCCGCTCTTTTTCTCTGCTTCTCCATCATGTTAGAAAGCCAATTTCAGCAACTGAACCCGAGCACTCTAATTCCCAGCAGGATGCATGCGTTTTTATCAAGGATCGCGCCTGTCTCCTTCAGAATATTGTCAAATACAAACTCTTCTGATATACCTATTGCAACCCTAATAGTAGAATGCTTTTATGTAGTGCTTAATACTGCAATTTTGCCATTTCCCCCCTCCGGTCCCTCCTGTCCTCATCACATTCATTACTAATAGAGATATATCTATCTAGCAGACAGAAAAAAGAACAAAAAGAATACTGGAACTCCTACCCCAACCCCTCCCACTGGGAGTACCTAAGGCGTATTTACCCAGCATTCCTTCTGTTCTTTTTTTCTGTCTGCCGACAGAATGGGACAAGGAATACGAGTGATGCTCCTGTGGGGATGGAGTGGCGTCTACTACTGTTGTGAGCCGTCATCGCTGCTGTGTGGTGGTGATGGCGGAAGGTGAGCTCGTCTCCCTGGCTGGCAGGGACACGTCCACCAGTAGAGTTGTCTGTGGGCCAGACTTCCCAGTCACGACGTGGCTTCATGGTGTGTGTCTCCCGGGCTGGCTGGGAGACACGCAGTGGAGAAGGCGGAGTCCTCAACCGGATTGTGGTGTGGCTTCTGGGTCACGTCGACGGCTCCATGGTGTGCGTCTCCCTGGCTGGCAGGTAGACGTGCTGGTGTGCAGGCAGTGGTATTCTGATAGCTGTGCTTACGGCTCAATGTAGCGCGTCTCCCTGGCTGCTGGGCTGACTGAGAGACACATGTCCAGGCCTGCGAGCCGGAAGTGGTCCAGGTATTGCGAGGTCATGAGCGTTGCTTGGGTGGCCTGGTTTCCGAGTGGGACATGTTAGTGGCAGGGGCGGTGCGTCCATTGGGGCGTAGCCCCCCCGCCCGCAGCTCCCTCGGCGTCTTTGAACCTAAGTAAACTGAATCAGTTTACTTAAGTTCAAAGAGCCGAGGGAGAACTGACAATCATGTCAGTCAGCATGACGTCGGACCGCCCACCCCCTTCAGAGTCTGAAGGGGGTGGGCGGTCCTGCGTCATGTTGACTGACATGATTGTTAGAGGGACCAGGGGCAGCAGGCAGCACTGCAGCACAAGTGCGCATGAGTGGGCAAGGGCACCGAATTCTCGCGCCGTGCCCAGTCATGCGCACTTGTGTGTGCACTGGCTTGCGCATGCCCATTAGGAGAGCGAGGGTTGAGCAAAGGCTCAAACCTCGGTCTCCTAATGGGCAGGCGGGCGAGAGGTAACCGTGCCCTAAGCCAATCCTGGCGCTGCCGGCAGCGCCAGGATTGGCTGAGAGGGGCTGTAGGCAGGGCCAAACGGAGTCAGACCCGAGGCGGCGCGGACGGCGGACTTCCAGAGTCAGGTAGGATTTTTTTTTAATTTAAAAAATCCCCCGGGCCCTCGAAACAACCCCCCCCCCCACCCGCGAGCCGCGTCTGACAGCTGCTCTCCCTTTGCTCACGGCTGCTCTCCCTTTGCTCACAACTTCTAACCCTTTGCTCACACCTGCTTTCCCTTTGCTCGCGGCGGTCCTCCCTTTGCTTGCAGCTGCCCCCTTTGCTCACCCCTGCTCTCCCTTTGCTCGTGGCTGCTCTGCCTTTGCCCACAAATGCCAACCCTTTGCTCAAAGCTTTTCCCCCTTTGCCCACAGCTGCAACCCCTTGCTGCTTCACTCCCTTTGCTTGCAGAAGCCCTCCCTTTGCTAGCAAATGCTTCTGTTTACCAGCAGCTGCTCTCCCTGTGATCGCTCTTCCTATGATCACAGCTGCCATCCATTTGCTCGCATCCGCCCTCCATTTGATTACAGCTCCCCTTCCTTTATCCACAGCTGCCTCTCACCTTTTGCTCACAGTTGTTCTCCCTTTGCTTAAATCTGCCTTCCTTTGCTGTTTCTCTCCTTGTACCTAAAACTGCTCTCCCGGTTTCTGTACTTTGTTTTATGTTTTAAAGCAACAAACAGTTCGTTCTGTGAACCTTGTGGTTCCTTCATGTTTTACTGAGTTCAGGTTGATGGTTGGTGTTAATCATGATAGGGCACGGGTGTGCCTCCAGGCAGTGCGTGTTTCTCAGCTTGCCGACCAGTGCATCTTAATGGTCGGCTACGGGCTACCTACTGCCTGTCTAATCGTTTGTCTCTCTGAAGTGCGCACAAAGCGATGAAATATTATCACACGAGTGGTAATTGTAACTACGATTTTATAAGGAGGTGTGGGAAGGAGATACAAAGCTGTTGAAATACTGAGAGCTCCAAAGGGAAAGAAAATGTTCTTATCTGTGAAGGAGTGGATCATGTGTGTGTTACCGAGAGCATGGTGAAGGGGGTCGAGGGCGACACAGGGAGATACTTGCAGAAAGACAGAGTATAAAGACAGTGATAGACATGCAACCAGACAGTGCAGATGGACAATTTCAAAAAGATATGAAGAGAGAGCGAGAAAGAATGACATTGGCTCAAAGAGTGCGAAACTGTAGAGGGCTGTCTGACTAATAGAACATGACAGATTGAAGCACTTTGAAGGCCGCTTCGCTTCGACTGACATTAGTAATGTTTAAATCACAGGTCTGGCTTGTTTTAGGGGTATATTGTTTATTGTGTTATATGTCTGGGTACAATAATAGAACAAACACAGGCATGCAAATACTAGACATTGCTCTGATTTACTTACGCAGGACTGTCACTCGTACAGCAGTAGATTGCCACTCATTCACACACTGAAACCATAGAAATGTGACACATGAGAAATCCCAAAACGTGGCCCCTTCTACAGCCCTCGCACACCTGTGGTGGCACAGGAGTCTCGAGGGGTGTCCACCCTCGTACATACTGGAGCACTCTGTGTCCACCGCAGCCACGTGTCCGCTCCTATCAGCACCGCCCTCGGGGGGTTCTGAAGCCCACCTCTCCACACTCACAGCCGCGAGCGACCCCTCCGAGAGCACGCCCCGGGCCCCAGAAGAGTAGGGGCTTCCTATAGGAACACACCCGGGCTCCATCCTGTAGAGAAATCCTATAGCCACATACAAATACCCAGGCCCACCGCCTTGAGGGGATTCCTACAGGCTGCAAGGGAGTTCTGCTGCCCACATCTTCACTCCTCACACCGCCGGGGGTCCGTGCCCCACGGAGCTCCCAGCATGCACTGCCAGGCCGAGCTCCGGCTCTCCTCCTCGGGCCAGATGAAGGCGGCCAGGCGGCGCTACAAGACCTTCATGATCGACGAGATCCTATCCAAGGAGACGTGCGGCTACTTCGAGAAGCTGTCCCTGTACTCGGTGTGCCCCTCCCTGCTGGTGAGGCCCAAGCCCCTGCACTCCTGCACAGGTAACTTAAGGGCCGTTTACGCACTCTGCGGCTCTCACGGACACATGCACACTAAAACACGCGAATCCACATACCTACAGACACTGCTTCACACAGCTCAATAACACACAGACCCTACTCCCTCTCATAGATCACTCGGACACACACAAACACCTACATCTTCACACAGGTCACATACACACACACCTGTCCCCACACAGATCACTCGGACGCACAAACACCTCATTCTTTACAAGGGGTATATGCACACACACACATACCTGCTCACCCACACATCACTCTGACGGACACACCTACTTCTTCACACAGGTCGCATGCACACACACACCCCTACTCACCTACACAGAGCCGCTCTCTCCCTCACACAGACACATTCACACCTAACCCATCAGACAGTTCACACACACACAAATCACACCTACACTCACCAGACCACACAAACCTACGAACTCCACACGTCATTCACAGAGACAAGCAAAGCACTAGTCCATCCTGCACAAGTAAGTCACCTCACGCACACACCACTTAGAAAAAACACAAGTCATACAAGCACAGACACACGTACACCATACAGATCACCCACGGTTGTAGACTCCACAGAGAACACACCGATCACACATATCCAGACCCCCAAGGAGGCACATAAACACAGACACACACATCGAGATCACGGACAGGTACAACCCTTACTGATCAGTCTTGCAAATTATTCACGGTTTCGCCCTGCCTGTTATGCCCGCGCCCCACACTTGGTTCTGCTTGTGCTGGGGTCCACGCCCCGTTTTGCCTGCCTGCTCCTCCGGTCTGTCTGTATTTGCGTCCTGTCTGCCTGACCCTCTCCTCATCTCTGCGTGCCTGTATCTGCTACTCGGCTAGGCCTGTCAGTAACTGCTACTCTGCTGCTCTGACTGTATCTGCGCACTCTCCTCTGCCTACGAGTATCTGCGCACTCTCCTCTGCCTGCTTGTATCTGCGCATCTGCGCAATCTCCTCAGCTTGCCTGTATCTGCGCACTCTCCTCCACTTGCCTATATTTGAGCACTCTCCTCTGCCTGCCTGTATCTGCGCAATCTCCCCTGTATCTGCGCGTTTTGCTCTGCCTGTCTGTGTGCGCTCCTCTCTGTAGGCTTGTCTCTGCACTCTCCTCTATGCCTGTATCTGCGCACTCTGCTCTGCTTGCCTGTACCTGCACTGCTCTGCCTAACTGTACCTGCCCATTCGGTTCTTCCTGCCTGTAACTGTCCACTCTGCTGTCTGCCTGTATCTGTTCACTCTGCTCTGTCTGCCTGTATTCGCCCACCCTGCTCTGTCCACTTGTACGTGTGCTGCTCTGCCTTGCGGTACCTGTTAAGGAACTTTTATATAACCTCTCTGCTGCAGTTCGGTTTAATAACTTTGTTACTTCTATACGTGAAAAAATTGGCTAGCTCAGAGGCACTTAACTGGTGGTCCGTGGTCCCCTGAAAGTCCGCATCTGTTTACAACGTTAAATATATTTAGCAGATTAATAGTATGTACACACAAAAAGCAAAATGTAAAAATGAAAAATGTAAACGTGAAGGTATTGGAAATCAGAGGCTAAACAGTAAGGTTAATATCCTCAGCTTGATTGATGGGAGCAGCGGGAGTACAGCCAACAGAATCTAGGATGAACGATTGGTAACCTCAAATGAAGCGCTGACACGCACTGACAAAAAGACAGCATGAATTAGGAGTCAAAAAGCTAAATTAATAGGCTAGAGTATAGCATAGCACTTCGTCACTTAGAAGTGAAGTAAAATACTGAATGTTACAACTTTCTCACTAAAATTTAACTTTTTTTGTGCATATTTTGTGTTTGAGATTTAAAAAAATATGTTGGAATTTGTGTAATGGTGTATACTTGTTGCTGTATTTTTTTTAAACGTTTAAATCATAGAGATTGCTTAGGCAGGGTCGCCGGCTTCCAGATGTGATTCAGTGGGGTCCACAGAAATCAGAAGTTTAAGAACCGCTGTTCAATCATAATTGATACCTGCAACTCATTGTTGTGGGAGTGATTGAGGCTTTGTATGTCGACAGTCATGGCTTCCCTCCAGACTTGGCAATGGTAATAAATAGCATATTTCAGCCTACGTACAATAGATATATAAATATATATAGTGCAGAGAGTAAGACAGAGAAAGAGACAGGCACAGACAGACTGGTGGCCGTGACAGGGGAGAGCAGAGGAATGAGCATGAGGCTTTGAATAGAGGGAGGAGACAGTTGGAATCATACTACAGTCACAGATCCGAGGCAAGGAGGGAGACATGGGCAGGAGAGAGACTGCCAGGGAGAGAGAGACAGTGCACAGACAAGCTGAAGGGAAGGGTAGTGAAACATGGAAGGAGAAGGGGGCATTTCTATTTACTTTTCGAGTTTATGAGCGGTTTCAGGGCGCGCACACTGAATATGGTCCCCAGAGTATCAATAGGGCACATTATCAAGGATAAAACATCAAAAAAAATATAGACAGGTGTGAGTCTAGATTTTCTACACCTAACACCACATATTGTATTAATTGTATTTATATAGTGACTCTACAATAGTCTACAGTGATGAGTACATATCACAAGAATTACCACTTGCTATTGTTTAATATGCTAAACTGAGGGATACATTAAATGTACTGTGTTCTGCTATAGGTGATGAACTTGCCACATAGAGAATTTTATGGCGTTCCGGAGCATGAGTTGTGTTTGAGTGTTGCTTCCTTCTTTATTCCTTTTTGTTTCCTTTGGCTCTCATTCATAGTATATGTACAATTGCTAAGTGCTTGTATTCATAAACCTTCTACTCTATTTAAAGGTATTTTCTGTATTCCTGGTATGAATGGCTCCAAACTAAATGGCCAAGAATGAGTTCTGGTGTTGGAATATGCAGAAGGGTTCAGGTTTGTGCAGTAGAATGTGATGAGTTTTCAACTTCCAGAGAAAATATAGAGAGGACATGAGATGAGAGAACTCTCTTAAGGGCATACTTTTTGAGGAGGCCCTCTGCTTTTGATTGCAGTGGCTCAGTGTATTTGGTGATTCACAATTCCAATCATGGGTAAAACATGGCTTGTTGAACATAGATGAGATGTACTTGCAAATTGTTTCATTGCATATTGCATTTCAGGTTTTCAATTTGACCAATCCTTTGACTTCTTCTTACCAACGAAATATGAGTGTCTTCCTGGTCAAGGACCACACTGCTTTTTCTCTTATCTGTCTTGTATCAAGACCCTGCTGGACTATGGGTGAAAGAAAGCTTGAATAAGCAGCTACCTATGTTATATGACATCTCTTTATTAATGTAATAACTGCACTTTCACAATTGCTTTATTAACCATCCTGCTTTCTCAAATTGCTTGAAAATGCACCATTTGTCCACTCTTTTTTAAAATTTTCTCGGGGGGGAGAACCCCCCCTAACCCCCCTTAGTTTGTTCGGGCTCGCTCGCTACGCTCGCTCGCTAAGGTACAGTATGCCAATAATTTTACGCCCACCACTTTCAAATGTCACCAGCCACCACTGGTTAGTGGGCACAGGTGCGTGGGGCTGAGTATGTCTGTCTGTGTGCCTGGTTGTCGGCATCTTCCTGATTGGAGGTGGAAGTAGATGCCGGCAGCTCCGGATCCTGGGGTGAGTACCACATAGCTGTTTGCTTACTGCCTTTTTTAGGGTTTTGTATGATCCCTTTAGCGGGCTGTGTTCTATATGTACCCTTGGGGCAGCTTCCGCTTTGCTGTATGGTACTGATGGTTGCCGCCTTATTTGGGGCTGTATCGAGGAGTCTCTTGTGGCCTAGGGGTTAAGGTCTTAATAGGCTCCCTTAATGATGTGGTCTGGTCTAGGCATCTCAGTGGTCTTTTTTTCCCTGCCGCCAGCATATGAGTGCATCTTGCGGTGTGTTGTGGGGGCCGTATATTTCAGTGTGTTCCCTGGCTGACATTCCAGCAGGGTGAGGGGTGTCGGTTGGTGGGGTGACACGTGTTCCTGCCAGCTGAGGGGCTCTGTGAGGTGTCATTGATGTGGCGTCTGCATGGTTTCGTTTCGGGCACGGTCTGGGTGGGGGAGCTTGGGGCCCATCCAGTACTATGGTTTTCCTGGACTCCCGGGAGCTGCAGTTTCTACAAGTTTCCCTATGTGCACCGGCTCGTGTTTTGATAGCGCTGTTATGTGGTATCTATGGTGCTTGCCAGGTCTCTCCTGGCACCTCTTTTGTGGTTATTCCTATTCCTTTGCTTCCGTGTGGTTGGGGGTTTCTGCCTGAATTGGTTCCTTCATCGTGGCTGGTTCCCGGGGTATATCTGGTGCCGGTTTTTGGGGGGCACCCTGCTTCATTGCATGCTGCCTGGGTAGTAGTGCTTCTGGGGTGGTGGCCATTTGGTTGTTTCTGGCTCCCCTTCTTCTTTTTTTTTTTTTTTTTTTTACAACTTTTTATTAAACAATCATTAACATAGCGGCATCGATATCGGTACAGTATAAAATATTCATGACAATCAAGGCAGTACATTAGTGAATTTACATGCAGTGGGGGTAATCAATGGGGAAGTCAATCAGCAGGTTCTACAGTTTGTGGGGGGGTGCAGATATCGCCACGATAAGCGTTCCACAGTGACCAAATGTGGGTCCATTTTCGGGGGCATCCTCGGGCAGTAAACACTGTCTTTTCTCTGAACATGCACCAGTCCATGTTGTTTTCCCAAGTAGTTAAAGTAGGAGGGGCCGTCGCCCCCAGGCCTGAGCGATATTTCTTTTTGCCAGCATGAAGCCCAAAGTTGCCCACTGCGTTTGGTGTGTGTTGAGATCAGTTGGCTCCCATATGTTTAGTAGGCATCTACGTGCCTCCGGGCGTATACGGACATTCAGTACTGTACTCATAGTTTCATGTACCTCTCTCCAGTACCTTTGGACTAGGGTGCAATCCCACATAATATGCATGAATGTGCCCGTGAGGCCACATTTCCTGCGACAGTCCCCTGTTTCGGCTCTCCCCATCATCACCAGTCGAGGGCCGGTCATATATACTCTGTGCAGGATTTTAAGTTGGACAAGTCGTAGTCGGGCCGAAATAGCTACCACCCGGGCGAGGAGACCGCTTCCTGCCAGTCCTCATCGTCCAATTCCATCCCATCAGCTACCCATTTCCCCTTCAAAGCCAGGAGAGGATCGTCCATGTGGTGTATCAATTTGTTGTAAATTAATGAAATAGTCCTGTCAGGAACATGGCCATCTAATATTCTGTCCTCTAAAGGGGACGAGTCAGGAAGGGATGTGCCTCTAGGGATGAGAGAGCATAGTGCGTGGCTAATCTGATTATATCGGAAAAGTTCGGCATCCGCAAGTTCGTATTGAGTTTGAAGGGCGGCAAAGGGTTTTACTTCACCCTGTTTCCACAAATCCCCGACCCGTGAAATTCCGATCAGGTCCCATTTAGAAAACCCTTTCGAGGACCACAGGTTACCAAGCTTCGCGGAGTCCCACAGGGGGTAGCCAATGTCAATCTACCCTCCCACCCCAGAGATTTATTTGCTGCGTGCCACACTTTAGCAGAGTGGCCAGTGGGCCCTGTGAGCTTGGATCTGCCGGATTTCGCGTAGAGGGGTCGATTATAGCTCCCGTTCGGGAGGAGCCACCTGTCCATCTGATAGCCCGGGTTGTCACGTTCTCCGTATGTGCTGTGGTTAATGGCTGCTAGGTGTGCCGCCCAGTAATATTTTTTAATATCAGGAAGGCTGATGCCCCCATCGTACCACTGTAGCGTGAGCTTAGTCAGGGCTATACGGGGAGGCCCATTCCATAGCAGGTCTCTCTGGAGGCCTTCAATTTCTGTGAAATATTTCGGAGGGACTGGGTCAAGTGTATTCTGTAACACATAAAGAAAACGGGGTAGGGACATCATTTTAAAAAGAGCAGCTTTGCCCAGTAGGGAAAGGGGAAGGGATTTCCAGCTGGCAATGTCTCGCCGCAAGCGGAGCAATGGAGGGAGAAGATTATTTTCATAGCGGAGTATAGGATCCCGGGAGAGAAATATACCCAGGTATTTGAACCCGGTGGTGCTTACTTGGATGGGACAGTTTCGGGTTAACGCAGGGGAGTCCCCTCGAAGAACATAGAGATGGGATTTAGACCAGTTGACCCGGAAACCGGAGTATTTACCGAACGTGGCTAAGATGTCTAGAACTGCTATTAGAGACTTTTTGGGCTCTGTTAAATAAAGTAATATATCATCCGCATAGAGCGAAATGCGGTCCTCCCAGTCGGGTGACCACCGCATTCCCTGAATAACTGGGTTTTGGCGGATCCACGCGGCTAGTGGTTCCAGCGCCAGTGCAAAAGAAGGGGAGAGAGTGGGCACCCTTGGACGGGTGCCCCGGCTCAGGGCAAAGGGATCTGACTTTTTGTTATTCACCACGACTTGCGCCATGGGTTCCGAATATAGAAGATGGACCCATCGCATGAATTCCTGGCCGAACCCGAACTTTCGGAGGACCGCCATAAGATAAGGCCATTCTATAGTGTCGAATGCCATAGTGGCATCTAAAGACACGAGGACAGCTGGCTCAAGAATCGTGTCTACTCTGCCCAGAACACCGTGAGCACGGCGTAGGTTCAACGCCGTGTTCCTATGCGGAATGAAGCCGGACTGGTCCGGGTGTACCAGTTCCGGAATTACGTTTATGAGACGAGTGGCGAGGACTTTAGCAAGGATCTTGGGTTCAGCATTGAGGAGGGATATCGGCCTATAGGAGGCGCAGTCCGTTTTGGGCTTACCTTCCTTGTGTATGGTTACTATGTTGGCTATACGTTGGTCAATAGGGAGCACTCCTATGTCTCTACTTTCCTCAAACATGTTCTTGAGATGAATGGACACTTTGTCAGGGCTGAGTTTATACAATTCAATTGGGATGCCGTTAGGGCCAAGAGCTTTTCCTGACCGCAGTGACCTGATTGCTGCCGCTATTTCCTCTTTAGTCAGGGGGCTATCTAAAAGACGCTGATCGTCTAAAGAAAGAGTGGGAAGTTTGATGTCCCGCAGTAGTTCGAAAGATTCGTCTTCAGTATAGGACGCCACTGCGGAGTATATTAATTTATAGTGCCTGGCGAAGCAGTTTGCTATGTCCTGCGGATCCGTTACATCAGTGTCATTAGCCTCGTGAAGGACTGGGACTAACCTGTTTGCCCATTCGCGTTTATCAAGCCAGGCTATTAGTTTCCCGGCTTTATCCCCGAGATCATAGAGTCTACCGAGCGTCTCTCTCCTAGCACTTTCGCTCTTTCAGTTAATAGTGCCTTGTATTCATCCTGTTTGAGTCGCAACAAGTGAGCTGTGGCAGGTGTGACCGTCATCTCCATCTCTCTCTCTAGGCGAGAGATCTCATCCTCTACTCTTGCAATTTCTTTATATCTTTCTTTCTTTTGTCCGGATATCAGTGACAGGGCCTCTCCCCTAATCACCGTCTTAAATGCTTCCCAGAGCGCCTGTGAGGAGTCCACAGTGCCCAGGTTTTCGGCAAAATATGTATCAATTGTTTTGGTGAGTTCTTGATGGATTTTAGGGTTGCGAAGGTGCCAGGGGTTAATAGGGGCCACCCTTCCCACCCGGGCTTGATCAAGAAGCACATGGACCCAAAGTAGTGAGTGATCCGAAATGCCCCTAGCCAGATGTCTAATTTCATGGATATGCGAGACTTGGGGGGGCTGGGATCAAGATGTAATCTAATCTGGAGAAGCTGCCATGAGCTCCCGAGTGAAACGTGTATTGCATTCTGTCAGGGTTATATGTGCGCCAGCCATCCACTAGTCCCATGGTGTCAAGAAAGTCAGGCAACCAGTTATGCGAGGGCCCCAGTTTCCGCGGTGGATGGCGGTCAAGCTCTCCCGACCCCACAGAATTAAAGTCCCCTCCCAGCAACAACACCCCCTCAGGTAGTGAGACGAGAGTGGCCCGCAGGTCCTGGAATGTGGTGGATTGGAGGCCGGGGGAACGTAAATTGAGACCAGTGTGGTAGTGCGCCCCTCCCAGGACCCCGTGACACCCACGTATCGGCCCCTGTCGTCTGCCCAAATGCGGTCTATAGTGAGCGGGAAGGTATTTTTCAACATTACACCCACGCCTCTGGAGCCTTTGGTGAACCCTGCGTGTGCCACTAATTTATATCCAGATCTACACAATGCCTTACATGAGCTACCTATCAAGTGTGTCTCCTGAAGCAGGACAATGTCGGGAGCTTGCTTCCTAATATATTGGAGAACTATACTGCGTTTAACCTTGTCCCCCAACCCGTTGACATTCCAGCTCAGGATCTTCGCACTTTTATCCCACTGCGTATGCGTCATAAGTGTATGTGTCTCCCAGAGCCTTGGTCATGCAGATTATAAAATTTGCCGAAAGAACAATCCGTACACAAATCATGTATCGATATATACAATTAACAATAGAACAACCCACCCCTCCCAACTCCCTTTTCCAACAACCCCCCTCCCTGCGTCCCTGCTCTCTGGACTTAGAACTGCCCATTACAAACTGGCAGAGTGCCTGTCACCCAATACCCTAGAACGTACAATAACTAAAGGTAGTAAAGAGGAGAAAGGTCGGTGCCCCTTCCCACTATCCCAAACCCATTCGTCACTGATAAATTGTTCCCATAATGTCACGGAGTGCCTTGCTGAATAGCTACGGTTTCATAAAACTGTCGTCCGACTGTGGGGCCTTAAAACCCCGGGTACCTGGTTATGTTCATACAGGCCGCCTGCCTGTTAATCAGTATTCACTCCCGTTCCTGTGACGCTTGATCTCCATCTCGACTACTTCCCGGGGGTCACCAGCGGATCGACTGTCCAGCCAATCTGAGGCCAGCTCAGGATTCTCGAAGAACCATACCCTTCCACCGTCCTCGACACGTAGACGCGCCGGAAACATCATGGCGTACCTAAGTCCTTTGTCCCTGAGTTTCTTCTTGACGGCCAGAAACGTTCTACGCTGCCTTTGCACCATTTGTGTAAAGTCCGGAAAGAATGAGAGGGCGGCATTTTCGTAGCTTAGGGGGTGTCGCTCGGGCGCATTGCAGGATAGCGTCTCTGTCTCTGAAGTTGAGGACCCGTGCAATTAGAGGGCGCGGAGGCGCCCGGGCCTGGGTCGCCCACCCGGGATCCTGTGGGCACGTTCTATGGTAAAAATTCCCCAGTCCCTTGGGTTTAAGATGGTTCAGGATAAGGTCCTCAACGAACAAGTCAGGGGCTGGCCCTTCTGATTTTTCGGGCACCCTAAAATGCGGATATTATTGCGCCTAGACCTTCCTTCGCAGTCGTCAAGTTTACGTTCGGCCGTCTCACAAAAGGATTTGAGATCGCGTACTTCTTGCTGGAGCTGCGACACGTCGTCCGTTAGACCGGTCGTCTTAATATCCAAGGATTTGACTTTTCGTTCATCTTTGTTAGGTCGGCCCGGATTAGGTTCACTTCTATGGAGATGGTGTCCATTTTATGTTCCAGGGATGATTTGACCCCCTCTATGGCTGCCATGACATCCTGCAGGGTCAGTTCCGGAGTGGGGCTCGCAGAGACCTCCCCACCCTAAGGGCATGATGCGGATCCGTCGGCGAGCCTCTGGGCAGGGTATAGCGGTCCAGTTTGTTCGATTGGATCTGTCTCGACCCCTGGACCCCTTGGCCTGGCCCCTGTCCGAGTCTGCCTTACTCGCCATTATCCCTCTGTATCCCAGGTCGCTTAGTTAGTGTCCGGTCCAGATCACTTGCCGCGCACAGCCGAGTGGTCAATACTGTGGCTAATCGCCGCGCGTGGTTCCGGCCAGCGCGGGCGCCCGGTCAGGCGGGAGGCACCGGAGGCACGTGGTTCGCGTGGAGTTTCGGCCTCCTCACAGGTAGATGTCACCTCTACTGTCGATCCATTCCCCGGTCCGGTCGGCGCCACCTTCCGCCGCCAGGCCGACGCGAGAGCACAGGCAAGGAAGCAGGTCAATCTTGGCCCCAGTCGCACCTCCCCAACAAATGCCGCTGAGGGGGGAGAATGGAAAGCAGGTCGCTCTCACCCTCCAGTCAGTCCTCGAAGGGCCGACCTCCCCACGCCGCCGCCTATCGCGTTGCCTGTGTTGCCACCTCCATGCTCGGTCCAGGAGGAAACGGGCCGTCAAGAAAGAGGGGGGGGGGAGGGATCCTACCACCGCCCCATCCGCGCCCCGTGTGTCACTTCGGAAGGTGAGATTCTGCTGGGTGGGGAAGTCGCGCTCCGACCGGCGACTTCCGGTCCGGGCATCCGATTCCCGTTCACGTCACAGCCGCCTCCTCCTCACCTTAGTCCCCGGTCCAGCACCAGCGAACAGGCCCAATTGACCGGCACCGGTATCTCCAGCTCCGGGCGGCGTCAGAGAGTCGGGACAACGTCAATCGGCTCCGCTCACTTTCTGCTGCAATCGCCGACCATTAGGGACAGGATATCGTCAGGATATTGGGTTTGGGGGGATAGTAGCGGCGGAGCCGAGAGCTCAAGCGGCCATCTTGGTCCGACACTTGGCTCCTCCCCCAGCACTATCCCCCCCTTCTTCTTTTTGGGGGCTGAGTCAGGTGGGTATTGGGCCCGGGCTCCCATGCCGAATTTCTGTGGTGTGTTCCCACTGGAGGGAGAGTGGGGCTTCTTTTCCCTTTGTCTTTGGAGATGGCTTTCGGTCTCCTGCACTGCTCTTTTCCTGGTTTTGGCTACTTTTTCTGGAGAGCACTTCTCTCTTTTCTCAGGGATGGAGAGGGGGTTGGGGGGCAGGTGTTTGGGGCACTTGTTTCCCTGGTTTTTGGTCTGTGGACAGGTGGGCTTGTTTTTGCCTCCGTGTTCCACCCCGTGGTGGGTGTCCATTGGTTATGGTGCCAGCCTTTTGGCTTCTCATGCTTGTCCAGGGTTGCTCCTTTCTGCTATGGCTGGGGTCACCTGGGTTCCTGAAACTGTACCGGTCAGGGCGATTGTCTGTAACTCTACGTCAGGTGTTTGGCAGCGGGTCGCCTTCTTGAGGTGTTCCACGTTTCTTTCTTCTTCTTGTGTAGGCCACAGTTTGCTGGTGTCCTTCTTGGTACCCTTATCTTAGGGTTCATTGCTTGGCCACTATTCTGTTGCTGGAACTGGTGCCCTTCCGGGCTTGATCCAGCCTTTTGATGCTTCAGGGGTGTGGCCTTTGGCTTCTTCATCTGCCCTCCTGGTGGCGGGCTCATCTTGTCTATTGGTGGGTTGTTTTTCACTCCTCATGGATTTCCCCGGTCCTCACTCAAGCGGACAGTTGGTTGGTCTGGGGTGAGCCCGGGATGTTGTCTATTGGTGTTTGCATGTGCGTCAGGGTCATCTCCTTCGGCCGCTTGACGGGTCTTTCTCTGGTTTCTGCGTTCGTCTTCCGGTCCCTGGGTTACCAGCAGGGGTGTAGTCCTTTGTTCTTTTTGTTTGTGTGCAAGATCTCCTGAGGGTGCATGGTTTTTCGGTTGTTCTCCTGGCTCGTATGTATTTGTGGCTCTGGCTTTGCTCTGCCTTGGTTTTGTGTTTTTTTGTCTTGCTGATTTGTGTCTTTTGCTATCTCGGGACTCCTTTGGTTTTTTAGGTCGAGCCTAGCACAGCGCGCATGCGCTGCTCTAGGAGAGGGCCTCTTGGAATCACTGCAGACATTCAGAAAGCTTTCAGAAAGCTCGTGCGTCTGGTTGTCAAATTCTATTGGCCTTTGCTTGTGGCTTTCAAGAAATGAAAGCACGCAATTGGCCAAAGGCGGGTGCATGTCCCACCTCTTCTTAAAATGTTCACTCCCATGGCGTTTTGCTCTCGGGAGCGAGCAGGCTGGAGCTGCATTCCTCCTTGGTCACGTGCTTTCGCTTGTTATCTGCTAAAGCAATTTATTGCCTTTCCGAACGCTGCCGCCCTTGCTTAACCTAGTATCCTGTTACTAATTGATTTTAATGTGCCGCCCTGCTTTTCTTTGAAATGCTTGTTTACCGCCCTCCTCCCGGGGAGGTCTTGACATCCACATTTTTAATTTATAGCCCTTCCTTTTAGTTTGTACACAGCTTTGCTCTGCAGACATGGAGATCGATGCGCGGAAGCAGTACGCGTGCAGCCATTACAGGGCATGTCACTGCTTAAAATCACGAGTTATATAATCTGCAAAATATTGCCCGGCGGCTGCAACAATCCTTAAATACTGCGTGGGCGGCGTGCGCAGCTGCACCCCCAACACCCATTGTTCAGTTCCAGTGTAACAAATGGTCACAAATTTATTTGTAGAGGATAACACCATGCGGGCAAGTGAGGAGACACTGGTTATAAAAGCCAGCTCTCCAAAGTACACAACAGGCAGTGTACTCGCTGGACTCTTATCTCTTTCACAAACTGTGTACTACCAACCGATGGCAAATCGGCCTTGTGAGGTCGCCGGACTGGGCCACTAATTTTACTGCAATTTTGCCACCAAATAAACACCACCCCTGCTATCTCCAATTCTGAAACATACCCAAATCTCCAACCCCCAATATTCCCTGTCTGAAACGTTTGCAATTTACGTTTTTAAAATGCAGACATTTGGCTTGTTAAGAGCTGCACAGGAAGCCATTGTAATGCAGCGGGGGGGTCCCGTGAAGCCTGGTCTCCACTGGGTGCATTCAAGGACGGGCCTGCCGCGTTCATAGAGCTCTGTCTAAGCCCCTGCTGGGACACTGGCGGCCCCTTGCTTTTATCCACCCAGGTTGTCAATTTTATCCGCTTTAAAGGGATTAAACTCCCCTTCCGCATGTGAAAATAACTGGCGCCGAGCTCTCGCATTTCGCAGCTATTTCCAACGAACTGCTCATTCAGTCAGACTATTTTTATTGACATTCTGGCCATGTTTAGCTCATTATTAAACAAAGACTACGAGGCCCAGAATGCAGAGGGGAACAACGGACTGGTTTAGCTACTCACAGATTTACCTGGCAGCATTGAGAGCGGCGTTGGAGCATCTTTAATTTTGGCGTGAAAAGAAAATTCTTAGAGGTCAAAAAGATAAAGGCAAGAAGAAGACAGCGCAGACCAGGTGGGATCAAAATGGAGCAAATGAACCGCCTGCAAGGTGACTTTCATGCAGTCTTGTCTTTTTCGACCAACCACCCCGCAGAAAGCATGCTGTGACTTGTGTAACTACTTTTGCTCCATTATAAACCTGGTTTAATCCAGCATGCTCGGTGATACTGGCTGCAAAAACACAAACTGACTAAAAGTTGCCCTCTTGAAATGGAACCGCTAGACAGCCTTGTTACCCTTACATTGAGCGTGGAAGGTCTCGGCTGGTCCATGTGGCCAGGACACCACCATTGTCAGTCCTAAATAACTTTCACAAACATTGTGGTCAGAAGAGCATAGCTGTCAACTGGCCCCATGACATGCATTCCCTCGTCTGACAATTTAGACAACAAGAAGTTATATTCTGGGTGTTGTAGTGCGTCTAAAATCACTTGTGACATCAGATATCCCTGCATGCAAAGTACTGTTGAATACAGAGCTCTCCAGGTCCAGGTGTGAGTAGCTCTTTAAGTCTGTGCTTTTTCTTTGCATTCAGAGACTTTTAGTACTAACTTTGTAATGAGATTAATAGGAATTCCATTAAGCAGAATGCAAAGAAAACAAGCATTGGCAATGCCAACACGACTTTAATATGCTATCCTGTGTAAGGAGCGGAATGCACAAGTGCTCATTTTTAGGTCGAGCATTCGAGACCTCTTGTGTGTGTATATATATATACTTATTTTAGTATATACTTATATGTGCATGTAATTAAAAGCTATGTCTAGTTTTTTTTTATATAGGCCTCTAATTACGATGTTTTCAAATATTATTTTTCCGGTAAGCTACTCTTTTTGTCTCTCAGGCTCTACTCTTCTACCTTCTCTCTTTTTTTTTTTATCTCACATTTACCCACACACTCATCCTCTATTTCAATTAATATCTCCTACATTCACGCTCAATATAACACACACCATCTAATTCTCGTTCTTGCTTACATTATCTCACGATCAACAACAAACACACATTATTTCTTTCTTTGTCTCTTGTTTCAAAAGGCTGACATAATTGCCAGCAGACACACTGCTCTTCACCATAGCTTAAATACATTGGGTAAGCCAACAGCTCTAGCTAAGCACTTATGAAATCCCAAAGGCGAGACCTATTGGCTATGCCAATGCTTGTTTACACCTGCCATTTGGCTGTTTCCTTTGTTCCCCTGGGGACTTCTCCATTCCCTGTAAGTGGGTGGGTTTCGGCCTGCTTTGGTGGATGCTGCTGGGGACGTTTACACGGTCCTTGTTGGTTGTGGAGTGGACCTTGCTGTTTTCTTTTGGTCTGCTTGTCTTCTTTCAGGCAGCCTGGTTCTTGGTGTTTTCTTTTGAAGCCTCCTCCCAGGGGGTGTGGTCATCTTCTGTGTTCGTTGGTTGCCTCATGTGTTCGGCTGGCTTTTTCTCTGTTTGGGGCTCCTCCTCCGTTGGGGGTGTTGGACACCTTGCTTGAGACATGGCTGATGCTCAGGCTGCTTTATTAGGGGGGTCCTTTCGACCATTTGGCGGGTGGCAGTATGGACCTCCTCTTCTTCCTGTGTTGATGTTTTCTCGCTTGCAGGGATTGGGGGCTGATTCCCCGTTTTTTTGGCTTTGGGGTTGCTTGCGCTGCGCTCGTGTTTTGTTTTTTGGGCATATGTTGATACTTCACCTTTGGGTGCTGCTGTGTGGTGTTGTATCTCTTTGTGTTTTTTGTTCTATGTGAATGTCGGGTACCTGGCTTGGGTATTCTCCATTAGTAATGAAAGGGACGAGGGCAGGAGGGACTTGGGGGTAATGCCCTATTACTTACCGGTAATCTTTATTACTCCTGGTCCTGTTGTCCTTGTCCCATCAATTATGCCCCTTCCCAACCGGACGGACGGCCTTCATATGTGAGGCTTGGCAGTTGAGAAGGAATGCTGGGTAAGCACACCTTGAGTACTCCCGGTGGGATAGGGGTTCCAGTATTTCTTTTGTTCTTTTTTCTGTGTGCGCGATAGATTTATCTCCATTAGTAAAGAATGGGACGAGGACAACCGGACCAGGAGAAATGAAGATTTCCGGTAAGTAATAGGGCTTTTCTAAGTGCTGTAAATGGCAGGTTGAACTGTTACTTGAATTACTGGCACTCCATTTATGGACTTAAGGTGAATTTAAGGCTGACCTGGGCTCGCTGTGATTCGAAGGAACAATCTGCAGCTCACACCAGATGCCAAACCTTCTTAAGAACAGCAAGGTACAGCTCTAACCCAATGGCGTGATGCAACGTGATGGGCCTCCCTGTCCAGCCACAAACAGCACAGGCAAATGAGAAGCCATGGAAATCCGCGTGACTGCTATGAAACAAAAGATGGTCCCAAACAAACTTCATTCAACTTTGTGACTCCAAACTGTACGGGTTTCACGGGGCTGTCTTAGAGCCCAGAGGGTGGAGGGTACATAGTTTCAAATGTTCGACATGACCTTTTCTTTAACTCGACCTCGAAATCTCTCACTTTAATTGCTGCTTTTAAAATCTCAAAAAAAAACAAAAGGCAGTGGTTTTCGTTCTACATGTTATGCGACAGCCAAAACGGCTGGCAGGCTAGTGTTCGGATTGGCCATCCTGGGTGTCCGCCATTAACCTACTGTGTACTTCATTTCCGTAAGTTCTCTTGGAGGTAAGTTGTAAATGACACGCATCTCAGTTCCCACGTTCATCACAGCGCTGCACATGATTGTCTTGTAGGTATTTAAATACCAGAAATCGTATGTTTGCTCCGATTGAATTCTCACATTATGTGAGCTTCCGGAACTTTCATTCAGCGGGTAAGATAATACGCGCGCCTCTTTTTCTTTTCAAAAATAACGCCACCCTCCACCATTAGCTTATGTTTTCAATGGATGACCCACTTGCCAAAATGTTACTCGTCTTTTCTCTCCTGTGAGGGTCTGCTTGATTCGGAAAATAATGAGGGAGAGACGGGCCATTGTTCAGGAATTGAGTCTTGCGTGACGCAGCCTGTGTTTGGGTTTCGTGTCAAAGAGTTTCGCTTGTGACTGAAATGTTTAGCGGGGCGGAGAATTTGGCTCTGTCACCTGGAAAAAAAACTAAGCATGTTATTGAAGGGGACGTCTTTAGGGCACAACAGGGTGCAACCGCTGTCTTTTCAACAGCCGGAACGGGGACCACCTCGACCCTTTTCAGCCTAGCCTCCTGTGTAAAATTACTCCTTTCAACCAACGTGTTTACATTCACGCTGAAAAGAAAGGAAGTGTTCCAGTGTGGTCTGGAATCTTCTGACAATTAAAAACAGGCGTGTGATTGCCTTCTATGAAAGAATGTGAGTCGCTTTAAAATTCTTATTGAGCGTTATCAATAAATGTAAGCACAGGGACCTCCCAACACCAAGTGAGAAGAGTAGGCACAAGCGTAAATGCACAGAAACTTTTAATCAGTTAGTGTAAAAATGACATTATTGAATTGGCATGACTTATGCATGTCGGAATTACTGCAGTTTTATTTGGGGTTTGGTTTAGCGCCATGCCACAGTTATCACTTCTGCACGCTCAAGTGTTGGGGAAAGAGAGTGTTGGATGCAGGAATGATACATTAGGCCATTGTAGGCAGTTGCCTCGCAGCACCATCACAAATGGCCACAAGAGGGTGTCCGAGTTCAACAAACTGCCTTAAATGTAATATTGTTAATAGGGGAAACGGATAGACCAAGTAGCAAAATATAATTTCGACTGGGGCTCCAAGAATCATCACACTGGGGCTGGTTGGGTAGCTCTTGTTGCTTAGTTTGGTCATGCAGTTGATTTTCCAGTCTCTTTGAATATTACAAAGAGAGGGTAATGAGTGTGGGATTTGGTTGACAAGGATTCTAGGTTTCCAAGTTCAGCTGTTTTTTCCTCTGCCTAGGAAGACTCCAACTAGTGGGTGGAAGAGAACAGGTGCATTTTCTGAGCCCAGTTGGAACTGAATGCAGTTCCAAATGAGGTTTTGAGTGAGTGTCTTCCGCAGTGGTATCCACGTTTGTGTAGAGATGTGCTCCAAACCTTTTGTGTTGCACTGGAGTAACTGCAAGATGGTTGTGTGACGCTGACCATGTCCATCTGGGGTTAATGAGTGGTAAGGTAGAAGAGATCGAAGAACTGCTTCTACGGTGGTAAGGCATGAAGGAACATTACAGTAGATAATAGAGAGCCTTCACTGGGAAGTTTTCAAATGGCAGCAAAGTCTATTCTGGTAAATAGAAAGGACTGCATATCCAGTACACGTCTTGCCTCAAAATAATTTTTGGGTTGATTTACTTAAATCTTCAGTTTATAATTTATTTGTTAAAGGAGAACTCCAGCACCATAGTTGAAATGAGAAGAGGCTCTATATGAGCAGCCTCCTCAGAGCATTTTTTATTACTCAAGTTTTGCAATGTTTCGTGAAAATCTGGCCATGCAGGCACCCGCTTCCCACTTCTTGTGTGATGTAGTGTAACTTCAAGCTGGTGTGGTATGACTTGTAACTCTCCGGTATAACTGTGCGTTTGTTGGACAACATAAACGTCCGTATTGTGCCAGACTGATTCCGTGCACACCCTCAGGATAGTTTGGCCGATAGTCCTGCTAGCTCACTGTGCACCATCTGCACCCCTAACCTTACAAGGTAACAAATGTGTGTGCAACCTTAGAACACAACAACCCTGATCCCCAAAGGATATTGTGGTAACATCTAGAACCCTTTTGTTTAGACTCTCATGCATACCCACAGAAATGCACAAGAAATACTCAGCGAGGCGTTTCAATATTTATTGAAGCATTTTGATTCTTGTTTAAAATACGTGCGTTGCGATAATCAGCAGAATGAAACAGAATAACGTAATTAGCATTATGAGAATAGTAAAAAAGATGAACAATTCAACCATTGTGCTAAAACAGTGAATATATGCTGGCAATATAAATACTGTGTATATTGTACTTCTGCCTAGCGCTCCCTATCCAAGTCTTACCTAGGGTGGGTGATCTGCCAAATCCCTGCCTGGTGGTCTAACTTCCCATTACCTGAGGGTAATTGTCATCAGGCTGTCCGTCTTGGTGTAGGGCTGGACATCCCTCGTGTTGGTAAACATGAATCAGCTGAGCTGGAATTCCGGCTTGCAGTGACCTCGCAGTGTCAACTGAGTGCTCCTCTGCCTTAAACAAGGAAGTGGTTCTGTGTATATTTAATAAACAGGACCCATGTGGCCATGTCGAAACCCCAGTCAGGCCGCAATTTCTTATTCTAGTTTGATAGCTTTGTTGCCTACCAGACAATAACAACAGTGACATTTGCGCAGTGAACTTTATCCCTTGGACTGAATGTTCAAGATGTTGTGATAGTGTGCCTACGAAGTGGAAATGTAAACAATGCTGATTCAAAGAATGTTATCTTGCATTGTCACACATACTAATGTTTGTCAAAAGTCATTGTGTTTAAAAGAGAAGGCAACTTAAGAAACATGAGTATGTAAATGGTGGTGTTCCTTACTAGGCCTATCCTGGCAACATGACACTGGTGATCACCCATTAACATCGTATTACAGAGATTAATTTCTGCCCAAAGAGACACCAGGAGCATAGCACGCATACTCTTAGTCATGTAGAATGCTCCTTTTGGCAGAGTCCCACAAACTACAGCACTATCAAACTACAGAGTTGTTTTACGCAAATATGTACATTAAGGCCCTAAATGGTCATCTGTTAGCTGTCTTTCTGGGCAGCTGAACTGCAGTTTACCCTCCTTTGGATTACCACTTTCAAGAGAGCCTATGGGTTACAAAACCTGAAAATGTGTTTGGTGGAAACAGGAATCCCTTAAAAATAAAAAAAAGCGAGAGAACCATAAAAGTGATTCCACCCCTTAAATTCACACACAACAGTAATTGATGAATCTTTAAACTATTTCTTATTACACACCTTGCATTCTGCAAACCCCCAAGCTAAAGACTGCAGAACAACTGAGATTGTTAAATCATCAGGATGCAGATCCTTTGCGTAGAGGTTTGATTGGCTGCTGTGGATGGACTCCCATAATGAAGTGCATAATAGACATTTAACGAAACATCCATCAGTATACGGACATGTTCATGGGGAACCAGTAACTTTTTAGTTAATAATATTTTCTTTCATCATGAGGTGTGGTTTGTTGGTGACCCCATCACTTTCAAGTTAAAGGAGAAAAGGCAGGTGCTTTTCTTTTCTTCTCTTCTCTCTTTTTAATTTAAGGATTTCATGCAATTGGACAACTGTATCTCTTGGAGCCTATGATGGAATGGTTGGGAAACCTCAACTTGACAGAAGATGATACCTATGTGATTTAAACATTTTGGGCTCTACCTACAAGATGTCTGCTTTACAGGAGACAAGCCACAAGTTGCATCCTTATCAGGCACATCACATTTCCTCACATGTAGAAGGGGACACCTCTTCTAGTTACTGTTCATTACTGGACAGGAGGTGTCCCATCATTGGACCCGTTTCCAACAAGGGAAATGCTAAGGGTTGCATTATTACTGTAGGGCTGGTCCTGTCAGGTGATCTTTGTTATACTTGTTGGACTAAGCACTGAAACTGTCTCGACCATCTTTAATTCACATGCCATCATGTTATATAAATAAGTTTGCAGATGTACGATGGAGCATCGTCTAAATAGAAATGTAAGAAGTGGGGAAAATTAGAGTCCGCAATAGAACATGGGAACTCTAGAAGACTGAAGTTGGAAATGGGAACAGAAGAAGGTAGGAATAGGAAAGGTAATAGTGTGGAGCAGATTAATTAATAACCTGCTGGTGCAGGGATCACCACGGGTTCTTATCAAAATGAGGAGGACTCGACACTGGAGCAAAGTCAAAGCATGGACAGTTTATTCAATCATTCATGAATGGGTCTCCATCCGACAAGTACCATCAAGATACCCAAGGATAAAAGCACACTGAACAATGGTTACATGGGTTTATATAGGGAAAATCACAGACTAGGAACGCCCAGAGGTAAATAGAGCTTTGGGAAGAACACACAAATGAGACAATCGGTAAGAATCAACAACCTTGGTGCCTTGTGTAACTGTCGCGTTTTGAGGCTGCACAACAAGATAGGCTTATCTGAACAAACTTTATCTAAGGCTTTACCATTGTTTAAAACACACACGAAACCCACAGTGCAGACATCAGCTGTTCTTTTGTGCTGACTTTGCATGTTTACGCAGCCTACAATGTCTCAACTTTAGATTCGTGACCTAATGTTTATGCAGATGTGGTGTCAAGGATAGAGTCCGGCTGAAAACAGGTCAAATGTGAGCATGGATGAAGCACAGCTGAATTAGAAAACGAGAGATTCAGATTTTAAGGTTTCACAGTCCTTCCTTTTCAGCTGTGCTGAATCTATTCTAAGGGATATATGTATTAATCATGTACATTAATATTCATTAGGTCATGGATTTCAGTGTGCATAATCATTTCTCTATTCAATTCATGAACATTGACTGGGGAAGGTTTAATACTACTACAGATATTTATACAAGTGGTGCATATCATAGGGGCACATTGAATGCAGCAGCAACAAGTGAGAAAGATGGCTCCTATGATTACTATTCCCGTTAACAATTTCCAACCCCAAGTGGAGATAAGTCCCCGTAACCAGTCAGACCAGGACCATGTTCCTTGGTCTTGATGTATTTCTGCAGCTATTTTATGTAATTTTGAAATGGCGTTATAGACAGAAGGGGCGTGGTCAGGTATGAACACACAACAGCTACTACCGATGATGCGGCATGCTCCACCACGATCAGCGAGTACTACATCAAGCACCATCCTATTTTGAAGAGTTACAATTCTTGTAATTTGGAGCTCTTCTGTAATATTTCCTAGAGCCATTGCTGTCTGATTAGTTACTGCTTCTACTACTCGGGTTAGGCGTCTAATTTTTCTACTATTTAGGGCTGCACCAACGAAGAAAAAGAGTCCCAAATTAAAATCTACATATTGCTGCAAGGCTGTATCAGTCTGATCTACTTCATCACTATTTATGGTCCGTTTGAATCTATTTAAAGAGATGTCATTAAATAATTTCAGGTCTTTGTGATAAGAGGCAGGTGCTAAAAACACAGGAGGAAGTAAGAAAGGCACATAACAGATGCCAGACCACCTGACTGGTAGATGATAGTAACCCTTGCTTCCACAGATAAAGTAAGTATTGTGTGAGGACAAGAAGCTAATGTTATTTGTTCCAGTAATGTTTAGTACTGTTGTACAGTCACTTTTTCCCACAGGAATACTGCCAATACTGCTCACACAAAGTTCTGCTCGGGCTCTGGTTACAGCGATAATAGGAGGCCCATTACCCTTAGCTGTTCAAGTGTTGGGGAAGACCTATCTGGTGGAGGAATTCCCTCTGCGATACTCCTCCATTTCCCATACAGTTCCTTTGGCTTGGGGATTTCCTTCCTCATCGGGGTAACACACTCTGTTGAGCTGGGCGTTGAGTCTACCTACGTCAGCAAAAACTTTGTGACTTATTTCAGAGGCCCACAATAATGCGAACCAGGCTCTACAGGAGCCATTATGTGAGAATGGCAAGGGGATAAAAGGCGTTCCTCCCTTCTTCTGGTGAGCTGGCATCATTCCACACACCCAGCAGTTGGTAGTGTTCGTAGCATTGTGGGTATGATGTAGCATTTGTATAAAAGTGTTATTGAGGTAGGACATCCGGTGCTTTTTCTCATGGTAGGGAAGAGTGTAATAAAAGTGTTCTGTGGGGACAGGAGTAGTAGCGGGCAATAGGTTTCGAGCCGGAATCACTTTCTCCATTGTCCAAAAGACTGCTGCCAAGATTATCAAGAGTATGATCAGAGTCACCATACACAGAGGCTTGTCTTTGTTTCGCAACTGCAACTTAGATCCCAGTCTCTGCATGTCTCCTTCTCGGTATCGATACACCACAGGTCGGAGAGAGATCCAGGCAACACTGAACACGTATCACAATCCCCTCTGAACCTAGTTCAGCCGATTCTGTGATCCCACCGTGTCGCAGCCGAACCGTTCCACTAATTGAAATCGGTCCTCCGGTATCTCTATCTGCTCCTTCCCTTCCTTGGTCGTAAATCGTACCTTGTTACTGAAGGCGTAGTTTGATCAGGAAACAAAGTATCTTCATTCAGAGGAGCAACACTTTTCTGAGTCTGCAAGATATCCTTCAGATCGTTTCTGCCTTCTAGCTGGAGAACAGTTGCTGGGATTCGTTTGCAGTGCCCTGCATGGATCCAGTGGCGTCTGTTGGTGACACGGACAGCAGTTCGGGTTGCCAGCAGCACTTGCTCAATGTTTTTCCAGCGAGGTTCCAGATTCTTAGCACGCTGGAAGTTCTTGAGGAGCACAAAATCACCGGGTTGGAGACCATGGGCCGGACCCTCTGATTTGTCTGGAATAGCTTCACGCACCTGCTGATGAATCAGAAACAATTTTTCAGTCAAGTTTCTAAGATAGTCACTCAAAACAGGGTACTGTATTTCTTTAATCATATTTGGTCTTGGGGGTCCCCATACATTCAGAAGCCTACCAAAGACTATCTCGTAGGGAGAAAGTCCAATTTTACTGTGTGGAATGGAACGAACAGATAGCAAAGCGAATTGAAAGCATCTGGCCATTTAAGGCCCGTTGTTGCTTGAATTTTTGCCAATTTGAGTTTCAGGGTGGCATTGTATCTTTCTACCAAACCCGCTGCCTGGGGATAATTAGCAGCATGAAACTTCTGCTTTACCCCTAAACCCTTCATTAGGTACTCTATTATCTGGCCAGTGAAGTGGGGGCCATTATCGCTCCATAAAACTCTACAAACCCCAAAACGGGGGAAGAATTCTTTCAACAGAACTTTAGCTGTTGTCAAGGCTGTGTTATCTTTGGTGGGATAGGCTTCCACCCACTTACTAAAGGAACAAACCACAACTAGTACGTATTTTAGGTTGTTACAGCGCTCCAATTGGATGTAGTCCATCTGGAGTGCTTCAAAGGGCACTTGAGGCGGAGAAAATCCACCAGTAGGGGTTGATATTCCCTTCCCAGGATTGTGCTGTAAGCAAATCATACAATTTTTAACTACATGCTCAGCCGTTTTCCGAATGAGCGGACTATCCCAGACTGGATTCAATTGGGAAATGATGTTTTTGGCACTAACGTGAGCAGGTCCATGAGCCATAGTCACAAAAGGTAATACATAAGCATAGGGCAATTTCCATTTCAACATGTCTTTTGATCTCCAACATCCCTCATCATCTAATTCTCCTTCCTTTTGCCATTCTGCCCTTTCCTGTTCAGTGGCTGACTGCTGTATGTCCTTAACTTCTGCATACATGTTTTCCCATCTTTCAGCTTGGGATCGTAACACATACATTTTACTTGCGAGTGCACTTGCAGTCTCTCGTGCAACTTCGTCAACAAAAGCATTTTCTTGTCCCACCTTGTCTGTAACTTTCTTGTGGGCACTACATTTGATAATGGCTACACTCTTTGGCAATGTCAAAGCAGTAAGAAGACTATTTACCAATTCACCATGTTGTATTTTAGAGCCATGGTAGGTTAGGAATCCCCGTTCCTTCCAGAGCTTGCCAAAGTTGTGTGCCACACCAAATGCATACTGACTATCTGTATAAATATTCACTCTTAATCCTGTACTAAGTTCACTAGCCCTCAAAAGCGCAATGAGTTCAGCTGCTTTGGCAGATTTTTGTGGGATACGGGCTGTTTCTACCACAGTCTGCAGGGTGGTAATGGCATATGATGCAGAGGTGGTGCCATCAGGCAGTCTTAAACAAGATCCATCCACCCATAGTTCTCCCTCAGGGTCTAATAAAGGTGTATCCTTTAGATCTATTCTTCCCATAGTCTGTTCTTCTGTTAGGAAAATGCAATCATGCAAATCATGCACTTGTTCAGCTGGCAAAGGTAGCAATGTAGCTGGGCTCAATGTCAAACATCTCTTGAGTGTGATATGATGTGCCAAAAGTGTAAGTTCATATCCTGTGAGTCTAGCGCTAGTCAAGTGTTGTGTCTTAGTCTGATTCAGAAGTGCATCCACGGAATGTGGTACCATGACCATAAGCTTATTACTCAACACTATTCCCTCAGATTGGCGTATAGAAATTGCTGTGGCGGCAACCGCTCTTAGACAACCTGGGAGTCCTCTGGCTACTGGGTCTAATACAGCTGAGAAATAAGCACATGGACGATGCTTATTACCATATGGTTGTGTCAAAACTGACAATGCACATCCTTCTCTCTCGTGTACATATAGTATGAAAGGCTTTGTATAGTCCGGAGTGCCTAACACTGGAGCAGAGCAAAGGGATGCACGGAGCTGCTGATATGCTTCCTGACATTCGGATGTCCATGGTAGAGGAGAGGGAGTGTCTTTAGTAACAAGGGACAAAAGAGGTTTGATAATTAGTGAGAAGTTGGGGATCCACTGTCTACAGTAGGAAGTAATACCAATAAGTGCCCTGACTTCTTTTTGAGTACTTGGAATAGGAATTTTTAGGATAGTTTGAATCCTGTCTTTGGTCAGAGTGCGGCCTTCCTTAGACAAGAGGTGACCTAGATAAGTGACCTCAGACTGACAATATTGTAGCTTATTCTTAGAGACCTTATGTCCCTTAACAGCAAGATGATGCAATAGAGAGAGAGTGGCTTCTTTACAATGCTCAACTGTGTCTGCGGCTAGCAGAATGTCATCGACATATTGCACAAGTGTAACTCCTGGTGGCAAAAGAAGTTCATCCAACTGTCGTTTAAGTGCCTGACTATAAATGCTAGGACTTTCTGTATAGCCTTGTGGAGCTCTACAAAATCTGAATGAGCGGCCCCGTAATGAGAAACCAAAAAGATATCGGCTCTCCTCATGTATAGGAATAGAGAAGAAGGCATTCTTAAGGTCAATGACAGAGAATACAGTAGCTGTAGATGGAATTAATGTCAACAAAGTCGTAATATCTGAGACGACAGGATATTGAGGGATAACTATTTTATTGACTTCTCTCAAGTCAATCACAAATCTGTAAATCTTATCCCCTGTTCCATCACCCCGTTTTAGAATGGGGAGAATGGGACTATTGCATACATTAGAGGAAACTTCCTCAACAACTCCTGTACGTATCATGTCATCAATGATAGAAATCAATGCATCTTCACCTTCTTTTGATATTTTATATTGCGGGACCCTTGGTAAGGAAGCACCCTCCCGAACCTGTATGTATACTGGGGAAATGTCCATTCTTCCCACATCTGTGTCAGCAGTAGCCCAAACACATGCAGGGACAGAATCAAGATCCGAACATAAAGAAAAATTATATTGTTTAGGCAATGTCTTTTTCCCAAAAATGACACGTACTCCAGATGGGGAACAATGTATAGTAGCATGGAAATATTTCAAAAGATCAAGTCCCATCAGATTATCTGGAGCATGTGGGGGAAGTAAAAAGGGGGCTGTAGTGATGAAATTCTCAACCTGCAAAGGTAGTTTTTGGGACACAGGGCTAGGAGTTGGTGTTCCATCGAACCCTATCGATGTGATCACTTGGCCAGACAAGGGTGTCCCAGGGACCAGTTTCTGAGATATCGCACTACGTGTTGCCCCTGTATCCACAAATTGTTTTTGTTCCTGCCCAAGTATGGTTGCTGTTACATAGGGCCCTGACTGATCTACAGGTATCTCAACTGGTCCTCCTTGTCCTACACTGTCCTAGACAAAATGTGTTCCCACAGTTTCTTCTGATTCCCAATCTTCCATAGAATATTGATTATTTCTTTGATCGAAATAATTTCCTGACCTATTCCTCTCTGGAGCTTGAACCTGCTGTGGCTGTTGTCGGGGAGCTAAAGTCCCTTGATTACTGTTCACCTGTCCCCTTCCTTTTCCACCAGCAGCTAAAACAGGACATTCAGAACGCCAATGTCCCTTCTCCTTGCAATAAGCACATTGATCTAGCCCTAGTGGAGTTTGTCTACGCGGTGGCCCTCCTGGAGGTGGTTGTCTATAATTCTGACCATAATTTTGACCACGGCCCCTACCTTGAGGTCCATAGGCCTGAACCATCATTACCTTAGTTTTCAATTCTTTTAATTTTCCTTCTTTTCGTTCTTGCTCAGCGGTCACCTGATTCTGATAATACTGAGCCATATCTAATATAGCTTTCGGGGTTACTGAAGCCCATGTGCTCTCTGAATTCTTTAAGCGAACAGGTATTTCTGGGAGTAAATTCCCTACGAATCGGTCTGCAAATAAATGTGCACCCGTAGGTGTAGATGTATCTTGTCCACTAAAATCATGGAATACTTCCTCAAAGCTAGTAAAGAAATCAGGGACGGCCTCTCCCTGTTTTTGTTTACAAGCAGTAAGGAGTGCCCAGTCTATTTTCCTAGCTGGAACCATCGTTTTTATATAAGTAAGTATGTTACCAGGCAGATCCAATATAAGCTGGCTAGGTTTCTGACCAGGTTTCCTATCCCTATCGGCTGCTATTATGACAGTCCACTCTCCTCCCAAATCAATGGCATGATCCTGTTTCCGAGTAAGTCGCCACATATCTGGGGGCAGGATCATACCAAAAACATATCAATATCTGCTAAGGTCATAATACAAGAATCAATGGCTGCCTGTACATCATCATAAAATCCTCTAGGATTTTTCCGTATGTCTGGTAAGGAGGCTTTTAAAGTGAGTACATCCGTCCTTTTCCAGGGCGTATATATCCAATTATACAAAAAATGGGCTCTAGCATCAGCACTATTTGGGTCATCATTGTCTGCATTCCCTCTTCCAGGAATGAACTGTGGCGCAGCTTCCCTCATAGGTCTTATTCGGGGAGAGGAAGAGAGTTCATCACGATATCCAATTATTGTTACTATGGCAGTGTTAATTCTGCTTACAGGGAAGGCTCCTATCTGACACTGTCTATTAATAGCTCTAACATCATCTGGGCCATTTCGTCCTGTAATCATCTCCCATTGAACCATAAGTTGATGAGAAAGCTCATTTATAAGACAAAGAAGCTCGCCCTCGGAGAAATCTTGTATCTGATCTATCATTTCTCCTACCTCCATTTCTAAATCACTCAACCAATTTAATACCATCAACCTTATTACATCCTGACGTGATTGAGATACAGTAGAGCGAAGAACTCGAGGGGTCAGGACAGATGCAGGAAGCACAGAATCATTAGACATTTCAAATGCATTGGACTGAGGTGGAGGCTTGGGGTGGGGGTGCAGTGGCCTGGGTTGGAGGGGGTAAGGAATGTACCGGTACTGTTTGGAAAATAGGGAGCTGGACAACCGCGGGCAAAGGAGGTGGAACCGGGGGTACAGGGGGAACAACATTCGGTGGTCCTGGGGGAAGAGGTGTTAAAGGTACATATGGGGGTGGGGGTCGTTCTATCAACAACCCATCAATATCTGAATCCACATCTTCTTGGTGGACCTGAACTGCTACAGTTGGTCTAACTATATATTCCTTAGATGTTAATAATCTATGCTCTCTATCTAAACATTCCTTTTTCTCCTGAACTTCCTTATCCTTCAATTCCTTATACTTTTGATACTCTGTCTTCCTTTCCTGTTTCCTTTGTATCTTTTCTGCCTTGAGCTGCCGCTCCTTCACTTCTTTCCTCCACATACGCAAACTGTCAAACATAGCCGGCCTAACTTTCTTTAAAAACAATCGTTTCTCTAGATACTCGAGTTTGTGAGGGTCCACAGTTCCCTCTAATGGCCATTGTAACTGGGGATCCCCTTTTGTATATTTGTTCCATAATGCATTATACATGATGGGACAAATACCATATTTGATGTACATCTCAAAATTCGGTGTACCTTCTGGTGGCGCCGGCTGACTTGCTTCCAACATGCTCTGCTTATCGCAGCAGCAACAACAAAACTTCCAAAGGGTGCTAAACACAGGCATGTTATATAGGATAAAAAAAACTTATAAACAGAGAGAAATAAAAATTATTCTCACATTACCTGTAAGAAAAAATGTTAGTGAAAACAAATAGCAAGTCTCAAAACAAAGCCTAGGTTTCAAAATTCAAAACAGAGTCTGAACGGATTACCAAATTCTGACCAGATTACCAATCAAATACCAAGTCAAGACAAATACCAAGTCAAGCAAAAATCAAACAGATCCTAACCAAATGAACAAATGAACCGGTTCAATACAGATTTACCTCATGCGTAGTCTTCGACTCCCACCTGTCGATCCTCCCTGATCCAAAGAAAATCACCGACCGAAGACCCCAGTCACCGCCAGCAGCCACCAGGAAGATCAGAGTCGGAGAGCTGAAAAATCACCTTGGACCATAAGCAACACTAGTCTCTTCAGGTGGGGCGCCCCTCAGTGAAGTTCATCTTACCGACCCGATCTCTCCTGGTCCAACTGCAAGCCTTTGATGGAGCCCCATGTTGGGCGCCAATTTGTGGAGCAGATTAATTAATAACCTGCTGGTGCAGGGATCACCGCTTCGCCACGGGTTCTTATCAAAATGAGGAGGACTCGACACTGGAGCGAAGTCAAACCATGGATAGTTTATTTAATCATTCATGAATGGGTCTCCATCCGACAAGTACCATCAAGATACCCAAGGATAAAAGCACACTGAACGATGGTTACATGGGTTTATATAGGGAAAATCACAGACTAGGAAGGCCCAGAGGTAAATAGAGCTTTGGGAAGAACACACAAATGAGACAATCGGTAAGAATCAACAACCTTGGTGCCTTGTGTAACTGTCGCGTTTTGAGGCTGCACAACAAGATGGGCTTATCTGAACAAACTTTATCTAAGGCTTTACCATTGTTTAAAACACAAACGAAACCCACAGTGCAGACATCAGCTGTTCTTTTGTGCTGACTTTGCATGTTTACGCAGCCTACAATGTCTCAACTTTAGATTCGTGACCTAATGTTTATGCAGATGTGGTGTCAAGGATAGAGTCAGGCTGAAAACAGGTCAAAGGTGAGCATGGATGAAGCACAGCTGAATTAGAAAACGAGAGATTCAGAATTTAAGGTTTCACAATAGAACAAAGAAGATGGGGAGAAGTGGTATGCTAAATGAAAAGAACCACCATTCTCTTCATTAGCATAAGAGACTAGAGAGCTAAAACAGTGAATATATGCTGGCAATATAAATACTGTGTATGGTGTACTCCAACCTAGCGCTCCCTATCCTAGTCTTGCCTAGAGTGGGTGATCTGCCAAATCCCTTCTGGGTGGTCTAACTCCCCATTACCTGAGATGCTAAATTATTTTCATCAAAGGAAATAATGAAATGGGGAGAGGGCAAGCTAAGTCGTTTCTGATTTAGTTCAGAGCATCTATACAATCCCAAAATTACATAGAACTCAAGTGCTGAATTGCAGTCAGGAGCAGCCTCATCATTCTAAAAGAGAAATGTTAATAATATTTTCTGAAAGCAGCTAAACCATTTACCTGTTTGATTCCTATGGAAGGTTTGTTTGTTTGATAGCCTTGCCTACTCCTCTTGTAGCATGTTGCTGCCAAGTGGACACCTCCTTAATCCTTAGGAAGGTCCTTACTTGAGACCTCATGAGGAATATCTAAGGGCCAAATTCACACACTACAAGCTAATCAGAATCAAGCTGCAAGGTTAATTACTCAGACTGGCGTGATTCTGTTTGGCTGGACCTATTTTGTGACTGCACTGGCTTCCTATTCTGCAGATAATTCCTTTTAAGGGTATTTGTGTTCTGTTTAAATGCCTTCACGGCTCAGTTCTTTATTTCCCTAGTTATAGGTTCAACAAATCTGTGGCCGCCAGAGCTCTCCATTCTTCCAACGATAATTTACTGGTTGTTCTATGGTTCTGAAGCCCTGGTCAGGAGGTAAGTCCTTTGTTGTGCTGGCTGCTTAGCTCTGGAAAAATCTCCTGACCTCTGTGAAAGACTCCAACATCTATTAGATTTTTAGGAAAAGACTTAAAGCCCAGCTTCTTCGCTCGATAATTCTTCATGTTGTCATACCTTACTGTATTGGGTGCCAGGAGGTCAGCGTGTGAATGTTGTGCTGAACAAATTCAAATTCACATAACCAATGTGGTCACAATGACCTACACTCCGCCCTGATTGCTTGATTTTAGATTCATTGGAAGCATCCCAGGATCTATTTAGAGTGCATCAGTAATCAGAGCATTGCAGTTGTCCAGGTGGGACCCTATAATGACTCTAGGGCGGCTCTCCCTTCCTATTTGAAGAACGGGCACATAGTAACCTGAATCTGGATGTAGGTGCTAAGGGTTCTAGTGAGTCGAGTAACCTGTCCTATTGAGAAATACTGGTAAAAAAAAGTTAAGAAATCTGACTTCTGATGCAAGTTTAATGGACCTATAGTCCACTCCCAACTCCTCTAATCATAGGATGAACCTACTGACATCTGCTCAGTGTTACGGGCATCGCCCAGCGACTGACTACCTGGCATTCAGAGCTGAAAGTATGAAAAGTTGATTCATCTCTTGAGTGAAAATGAAATTATTAATTCATCCGTTTACTAATCTTTGTATTCTCCAAGAAATAAAGAGGGATTAGATCCAGAGGATCGCATCCAGGGGATCTGAAGTCATGGTCAGCAAGCACTGCCAAAAATGGAGGACATTAGTCCTGTCTCTTTAAAGTTTTTGCAGCGGTCCTTTAATACGACTGACGCAGCTCAAGAGTGTGAACAGATTAATCATAGAGGTTATAAATGTATGTATTTGTAGTGTTTACATATTGCTCAGGCAGCCAGGGACCAGCTGACACATGAACAGGTTTGTTCTGTGACTACTAAATACTGTGCCCCTCCACGCCAGTCAATCAATGCTGTAATATGAAGGTTTCTTTTAACTAAGGGTTTGCAGGGGTGAATCGCTTGAAGCAAAGCGCCCTAAACCATTGATTTAATTTACTTCCCATCTTAAAAGTCATTCGGTGGAGCGTGAAAATGCACACGTTACAAGAGCACCCATTCAACTATTTTGTAAATTTAGAATGAAGTGTGTTACCTTTAAAAACATGATTATCAGCGTAGCTCTTATTACGCAAATCCTCAAGTGGCACACTTCACGCTGTAAAGTTGTACTCTACACCCACCCTTGTGTTGTGCTTCAGGCAGTCAGATTTTTATATGAAACAGATGACATTGATACCAGCTTTTTTCTAGGCTATATGATGCCTTGTTTAAATGGCGCTTGGTAAACACGGTGTGGGAAGAGCTTTTGAAAAGTTATTTGTTTTTGACTAAGGCTTTGAGAAAGGCTCACCGTTTATTTCTCACATATGGTGGGAGCAATCTCTACTCAAAAGCTTTCCTTGCCACAGTAATCCATTGGCTGCTCTTGTGTTTTGCTTTGCGTTATGAATTAGTAGAAAAGTAATTCCCAGAGTCTGCTATTTAATTTAAGTTTGTATCAAAGCCCCAACAGCGTCACAGCCTTGCGTCTGTCGCATAAATTTGAAAACCTGGGACCAGATCAAGCCTCAGTGCAGTCTGTAAACTTTTCCTTTAGATACAGTCCACACCAAAATACCTTCTTTACAGACCTATCCATTCTGCTAATTTCCAGTTCCAGACCACCGTCCAAACAAACCGAGATAAGAGAGGTAGTCCCCCAGACTCTGGAACAGGCTTTCCCTCTGAATCTGGTTCTTCCAAGCGCACATCTTCCTCAAAGACCGGGTTGGCTAGTCTATGGATCTAATCACCTCTCCTCATGACTGGTTGCAGTGCTGAAGTAGAAGGTTGAAAGCAATGTGCCAGACGATTCAAATGTGTTGAGAGAATGTGATGTACGCCTACAAGCATGACCGAATAGCGGGCTCGAGGCGAGCAGGGCACATTTATTTATAATACATGGAAACCTGCAGTGTGTATTAGAGCATGTCTCAAATTTGTATTGCAGTATAGTTTGACATCAGTAATCCCCTTCATATGAAAATTACATAACTAGTCCACTATGATAAGTTGTTACAGTTGAGTTGTGACCTCATATTTAGGGGTGTGCGGAATTTGTGTAGTTTGCTTTCACATAATTACACAAAAGTTCAATAAAAAGGATGTGTAATTGTGATCCAGCGGTGTACTAACAACAGATACTCTATTACCATATACTCACCTGGGCCCATAAACACTTACACAGATCCAAGTAGACCGCTGGGTTTAGTTTATAATTTCCAAATTTCAGGAATGGTTATTACTTGTTCCTAACTAACCTTTCACTGATCAAAAATCCTTCCTAATGGTCGATGGACCATTAGTTGAACTAGTTGATGGTGATAATGAATATAACTTTTAACTATTCTTTATTTAAAGAAAATAACCACAAACTCAGGAAGTTTTAAAATCTTTATCTAAATTACGAATGTGAACCATCAAAATTACAGCACAGTCACCCTTAACTTCGAAGAGAGAAATTCAATCGTATTAAGCATACACTTCAGACTCATGCAATGACTAATGCTTAGAAAGGGAGAGGACCGAGCGAAAAGAACATCTATAAACGAACAATGAATAATAATTACCCAGAATGGTGTGAAGACCAAACCCCCTGGCCAAAGGGCTGGTAAGGGTCCCCCGGGATAGATCAGGAGACAAAGATTTCAGGACAGGATACTTAACCTCTCTAGAATACCGACGTCTGCGATCTTCTTCTAGCCCAATTAAATCAATATAGATGGTTCCGCATTCGATGTCTTCATCAGCATCTTACAGCGTCTTCAACCAGCATCAGGATCACCCTCCGCACCGACAGCATCCCGAGCTCCGCAGCATTCAGTAAATCTCCGTTCCACTAACTAACTATAGCTACTCCAGTTATACCTTTCGTTGGCCACGCACCACCCACTAAAGTTTCAATACCGCAAAAATACTAACTCTGATTGGACAAGCAAGGGGGGATGATCATCACACCATGCTTACACACTGCTTTTCCCATTGCATTATTGTTCGCAAACCCATCCTCTTAAACTTTATTCTTTTATTTAGTTCCCATACATCTCCCAACTTTATTTGATACAATAATTTCAACACCATTAATACACGTTTTCTTGGATGAACTCTTCACCCTCCGTTCACAGGGCACATCATCCTCGTCCTTGGACGGCTGTCAAATCCTGACTCATCCTTCCGGGTTCACTCTTGTGTAGGCATGCACAGACTTGAATTAGTCAGCTCAGTTTAGACAAACGTGAAAGGCCCAAATGCGCACTAATAATAAAGTCAAAAGAGGAAATGTTACTTTCACAAATAAATGGTTTCACTGTATACCACCCATCTCTACTCTAACCCAATATACTTATTAATGTCCCTTCCGCATTTGCATTAGTAAAATTGCTTATTTTCTGTTCAGCTATGCAGGTGCCATGCATGTGAGCTTTCAAGCGCCATTTTAGTGCCTTCTGCTCATGCGCAAGAGTTTTCCCTCCAAGCATTAAACGTCATACTACGTAGATGCAGTTGACGCATACGCAGTAAAGATTCCCCAGTTAGAGCGATCTTAGTCCTTCGTTTATATTGTTAGCGTTAGTAAACACATATGCAAGCTTCTCTAACCCGCGTGTCTTCTGTATTTGCATGTTATTATTCACAAGACGTTATTAGTAATTCGTTAGCGGGTTAAATGAGAGGATCGCTTCCGAGCAAGTCTCTTTTACGAGTCCTTGCTCCATCAATTGCATGTAATTATGCAAAATGCAAATCCATCAATTTATGACGCTAAGACACATTTTATGCTAAAAAATAGCATGAAAAACAGAATTGCTGCAAATACCAGCCACTTGTGTTCTGATTGTTGATTTTGTTCCTAGTCTCCTGCGTTATCATTTTGCCATAATATTAGGAAATTCGCATAACAAGTACAGTAAAATTCCCAAATTTACATGAATTACACCGGTGTAATTTAAATTTCTCCCAGGCCAAGTCACAATGCCTTCTCCCAGAGTTAGCAGACAGGGTCAAATTTACATCACTAAGCAGAATAACATCTGCTGTTTAAACATTAAAGTGATTTGTTAGCTTTTTATCCCTCTATTTTTCCCCTGAAAAGCTATTAGTGATAAGACGACACTTAAGGGAGTGCATTTGTTTATTGCACAGCTGGATTTTATTGCAAGAAATTAGAAATCAATACACATGTTACGTTTTTTAAAGTGACATATAGAGCTTAAATATGTTTTGCAGCCAGTCATGAACTGTCTATGATGTATTTATTTTCACGACACATATTTCACATTTATTTTACGTATCTACTAATCTAATATCCCTCTCTTAAAAAACAGCGAGCAGTTAAAATCGTGGTGATTGTAGATGGATATTGTGACTATGTACTATAAGGAATAAAATACCCTCTACTGTATCATACATGGATATCTACGCCACCTTGGAACATATAAAGGAAGTTGGAATTCTCTGTGACTTCCAGTATTATAACATACATGGGGAGTACCTTATCCCACATATTTTACATTTTGATAGCACTGTCCTACTTGAACAAGCATTGGCAAAACCAGTAGGTCTGACTTTAATGTGTTTACTCTTGTAAACAGGCATTCACAAATGCTGTTGTCAGGTGTTGTATGCAAAATGCTGTTCATCAAATTAAAGCCTGCTTTGCCAGCACTGGGATAAAAGTAGGAAAAAAATGACTATTCTCTGTGTAGGATGCATATAGGAGACCAAGATGGAGTATGACAAACTCCAGGATGATTGAAAGTACTGTACAAATGAAAAATAGCCCATCATATATTCAAATGGAAGGTGGAATGTTATACCAAACAGCATGGGGTGAAAGAGTAATACTCTTCTGTGTGGAGTCAAACTCCCTACTCTTTGTATATATTTTTTAATAACCAAAGTTTATTAGTTTTAACAGTAAACCGCAGCATCCACCAACAATCAAGGAACAATATCACAGCTCGTGTTAAATGATGGAGCAGATTATCAACATTTATAAACAACAGTAGCATTACATCGGCAGTCCATGGTGTGCCCACCATCCACCCCAGATCTTATCATGTTTTTAAGGGCAGCTCCTCGCCTCATAGATTGGCTTCTCCTGGCTTGCACACCAGTCTACTCTCCTTTCCCGGAATGCCAACAAAAGGGTTTCTGACAGCTTCCCGGCGCGGGCGATATCCCATTTAGCTACCAAGGAGGCTACGACTATGAAGATCCTCTCAGATCGCAGCCCCCCAACTTACTCCAGGAGGCGCAGTAGGGCCATCCAAGGACCCAGATCAATGTGGCAGCCCAGCACCTCCGAGACCTCCCGCTACACACCTCCACAAACGTTGGATAAAGCCTGGCAAGACCAGACCATATGAAAAAAGTCTGCTTCGGGGAGGATGCATCTCGCACATGTGGTTTGAGTAACAAGGCCCATCTGCTGCAGTTGTTGGGGGGTGTGGTCAGATGCGTCACATGGAGAAAGTTGATTTGAACCATCCAAAGTCGTGAGGATATCACACATTCTTGTGGGGCCAGGCAAGTCTTCCTCCAATCATCATCATCATTCAACTTACCCACCCAGTTCTCCCATCTGTCTCTCAAAAAAAGGAAGTGATCTCGTGTATTAATCACCAGGGAGCGGTAAAGTATGGATATCGCTCCCCTGCCCAACCTTCCCATCAGCAGTTTAACCTCTAAAGGATTTTACTCTGGGATCTGGGTATCCACTGAAATTTAGACAGGCAGGGCATGACGGAGCTGAAGGTAGCGAAAGAATTGCATGTGAGAGGAGATACTGGTCCCACAGGTCCTGAAAGGACATCAGTGTGCCCCCTCAGCGAACATCATCCAGGTAGGTAATTCCTATCCTATCCGGGTGAACCCCTGAAGACTAGACACCTGCTGCAGCTAGGTCCCTGCCGTAGCGCCGTCATTCCAGTAAGGAGACGATCCCAGTGGATATAACGCAGGGCCACTCTCAAAAAGCAACATCACCTGGTGCAGGAGGGAAGAGCAGCAGATACTCTTATGTATATTTTAAACACCTACTAACAGTACAACTTGCAGACAGCTGCACTGTCAAACCAGACCTAAAAATGAGTGTTGCATAGATCGTCCATAAATAAACATGCTTTCAGTTTTCTGCATGAATTAGATCTTCTTGGCACATGAGCTGTAAGGAAGAGAGTTCTATGATGCGCCACTACTGTCCTACAGTTATTCTTTTGCCCTCCAGTTAGGAAAGATGATATAAGTGGTCACGATGTATCAAGGGGGCTTGATGTAGCAAAGTACTTTAATATAACAAACCGATATGATGCTACAAATATGTATGCTACAACAGGCAAGCATGATGTAATAAAAAGGTTTCATACAACAAGAACTTATGATGGAACAAGGCAAGTATGACGTAACAAACGGCCTTCTTGCTTCACGTTACCATGAAGTAGCTTAGTGCTGTAAAGTAACAAAAAGGTGTCACGTAACACTTTATACAACTTGTAATAAATAAATAATAAATGTACCTAATGTAGCAAGCAAAAATGTTATAACCAACAAGCAGGTTTTAACACAACCATAATGTGATGTTCAGGGATGAACTAACAAGTAAGCTTGATGTAACAATTAGTTATGTTTTTACACAAGCTATCCTGGTGCAAGAAGTTATCAATATGTAACACAAGCATGCCAAGTCATGAACAAGGGAGTGTCCTGCTGTCCAGCTGTAAATGGTTTCAGTATTCTGAAACACATTTATTGATGGTCTAAACTACATTGTAAACCGTGTCAGCAATCACCTTGAGTAGCATTGATAGCTGGCGTGGGACGGGGGCATTTGGCATTTCAAATGATGGCCATAACCGGTTATGGTATTTGGAATGCTCCCTATCTGTGGGGGTTTATCTGTAATGTATTAATGCCCGGGACCGCATCATTTTCATATCTGTGCTCGAGGATAGATGTGTGAGCAGGAAAGAATTTGCATGGCACCAGGAACCACACATGCACACCGTATGTAAACATGAGACAAGGACACAGAGCGAGTCCTTGTAACCCGACAGGGAGTTTTGTGTAGAGAAAACCTCACTAAATGACGCACATTTTACAAGAGCTTCTTTACATAACCTGTGCTCAAAGGTAATAACATGTAGGGGCGAGTCATTGGGAGTTTTTAGACCAGGTGCCTACCAAATGTGGGAGGGTAGTGCCAAGTGGAAGGAATGGCAACAAAAATCAGTTAGTGATGGGTATTCTTTACAGACAACATCTGTGGAGCGGGCACACACATTTGCCTATAGATGCAAACATTCTTCCACCATCCCTTTCTATATCTGGTGTTAGCCTAGACCCTTCAGTTTTACTATAATTCTATGTATAATGTACTAACTTTGAGGGGCTTTGTCAGCCATCTTCAATTGGTCTGTTATGTCATCCAAATATTTCTTTTGCCCACTACAGAATACAGTATGGAGCAATGGGACAGCCCACTTGAGCCATTGGCTAACTTTACACAGAGTGATATCAATCTTCCCTTTCACAAGAAGCACATCCACACAGAAAGTAGTTCCAGTAGCAGCGGGTACCATTTGAGACCCAAAAATGATTTTGCTTTTAATTACTGTTTTATTTTTTTTAGATTGACAACTTTTACAAATGTAGTTGTGGAAAGCTGTTGCACACTGAATATGATATATTTAGGGCCCTGTATTTTAATAACAAGTTAGTTTAAATACTATTATTGTACATTGTGTTGGGTACCATGCTTAGACCCCGCTACATAGAAGTGATCAGTTGCCTGTGCACTGAAATTCATGAAAACAAAGTTGGAATCACTCCAAAAAGTTATGAATTGGTTAATTGCATACATGGAATATCCAAAGGGAAGTATAAAATTACAAAAGGTTTGTTTATTTCGATAAAATGAAATCGATTTACACAGTCTAGTATTCTTTCTTAACAGTCACTGAAACAGACGGTATGCTTTGGGCCTTGCAGTGAAGGCCCAGGAAAGGGGGCGAAGGAATCTGAAGAGAGAGGCTACTTTGCAGGGCAGTAGCTTAAATTACTGCAGCAAGAACATTTGCACTGGAGCTTAGGAGTGTGAGAGGCCTACAGCACTCCAATTATGGGGTGCAGAGTTTTTGGCCAATTTCTGCTTTTATTTGATGCATTTGCGCTGTTATAACTTTCACAAATAGTGTGGATTAAGAGCTAAATAAAAGGTGCTTTAATTATTTTTATAAATACGCCACCCCTCTATAGCCCCTTACCTCAACTCTTGCCCCAGCTCCTCCTCCTCCTCCTTAATATAAAGCTTGGGAGGTGGGTCCAACTTCAAAGTATTTTCCTTAGGAGGAGCTGCGGTTGGGATAATTGGAAATATATTGCAACATTTTATTTTGACTTTACTAAAGGTGGGGGGGGGGGGGGGGTGGTGTGTGTGTGTGTGTGTGTGTGTGTGTGTGTGTGTGTGTGTGTGTGTGTGTGTGTGTGTGTGTGTGTGTGTGTGTGTGTGTGTGTGTGTGTGTGTGTGTGTGTGTGTGTGTGTGTGTGTGTGTGTGTGTGTGTGTGTGTGTGTGTGTGTGTGTGTGTGTGTGTGTGTACACTGAAAAAAACAAAGGTTAAAGTAAAATTATAGTTCGGTGAATATGTCAGTGACAACATTAACGTTTTGAACTAAAAAAGAAACACAGAGATTCACCAGTTACTGTTAGCAGAGCTAACTATAGCTAGGGGCCATGCACTGCTTATGACCTCACGTATTACATCACTGATGACATGTTCTATGATATCATTGATGACATCACTGATGAGAGCATCCAATTAGTGTTAATTTGTTTTATAGTTTACATAGTGACGGGTAACTACTATATTACCTTTCTACCAACTTTTGTACAGCCTGTGTACACCCTGAATTTTTAGGTCTCGCCTGAGCCAGCGCATGCTCTGGTCTGGCGAGACATTTAGTGAGTGGGGGCTTTAGAAATGCGACCACAAGCTTTTGCTTGTGGCCTAAGGCTTGCTGTTACGCGCACGTGCACAGCCGCCATCTGCCTTTCCTATCTCATTTCCTCGTCATGGCTCATTAACTCTCTGGTCATGGCTTATGCAGCTCTGCCTGGCATCTCTCACGACTCTGATGTTTCTGTCCCCCTAATTAGCCGCCTGCAGCAAAGCCCTTATCAGCTCCTAGCAGACTGCAGGCCGGGCACCCTTTCCGTAGCAGAAATCTCTGACACGCACGAGGAGCTCCTATTGCCACAAAGGACTGTTGCCTCCAGTACCCTAAATAACTTTTAACTGGCACTAAAGCATACAATTCGGGAAGAGCCAACTCACCGCGCTCTGTCAGTAATACACAGTGTTTTATAGTATGTGTACAATTTATGTTGAGCCACACAGTAACACCATAAAATGCAGAAATAAAATAATTTGCCCTCATCATTTTAGTAACCTGCTTCTATTTACAGTCCATGATTATGATTGTACTTTTAATACAGCTTTAAAGCATCCTAAAGGTGCCTTCAGCACAGCTTCTTTACAGAGTAGAACATTCTGCATGTGAACGTGCACCAGTTGTGTCCTTATGTGATGCTGGAGGACACTAGAGATCATAGAGGTGCTGGCATGCTGGAAAATAATAGCATTATGTCCTGCCATACTGATGTATCTGAAACACCTTCAGGTTGGGGCAGATTAGAACAGATACAGGTGTCTCAGGTGTATGACTAGCTCAGCCACAGTCCACTGGACCTTTCACAAGCATAAATCTTGTATGCAAGTTAGCAGCTTGAGCTATATTTGATGATGGGTCAGTGGCATTATCAACAGCCCTTTACAAACTTGAGTCAATAGAACCAACTACTATCCTTAATGACTTTAATATCTGGGTTTACAAATTACTTGGATCAGACTGCACATTTTTAACTTAACACTTACATATGCTGCCTGCTGAAATAAAACAGGTACACAGATGTCATGACATTGGAACTATTGCCTTTTAGCTACAGAGATCTACATTTCACCGTAAAAATCTAAACCTGTTCAGCCTATCCAGGTTCTCTTGCATCAATCCGAGCCAGCAGAGCATCACTCAGCACAACCACAGCATCACTCGGCGCCACCACAGCATCACTCAGCGTCACCACAGCATCACTCAGCGCCACCACAGCGTCACTCAGCGCCACCACAGCGTCACTCAGCGCCACCACAGCGTCACTCAGCGCCACCACAGCGTCACTCAGCACCACCACAGCGTCAATCAGCACTACCACAGCGTCAATCAGCACCACCACAGGATCACTCGGCACCACCACAGCGTCACTCGGCACCACCACAGCGTCACTCAGCACCACCACAGCGTCACTCAGCGCCACCACAGCGTCACTCAGCGCCACCACAGCGTCACTCAGGGCCACCACAGCGTCACTCAGGGCCACCACAGCGTCACTCAGGGCCACCACAGCGTCACTCAGGGCCACCACAGCGTCACTCAGGGCCACCACAGCGTCACTCAGGGCCACCACAGCGTCACTCAGGGCCACCACAGCGTCACTCAGGGCCACCACAGCATCACTCAGGGCCACCACAGCATCACTCAGGGCCACCACAGCATCACTCAGGGCCACCACAGCATCACTCAGGGCCACCACAGCATCACTCAGGAGCCACCACAGCATCACTCAGGGCCACCACAGCATCACTCAGGGCCACCACAGCATCACTCAGGGCCACCACAGCATCACTCAGGGCCACCACAGCATCACTCAGGGCCACCACAGCATCACTCAGGGCCACCACAGCATCACTCAGGGCCACCACAGCATCAGTCAGCGCCACCACAGCATCAGTCAGCGCCACCACAGCATCACTCTGCAACACCACAGCATCACTCTGGACCACCACAGCATCACTCTGGACCACCACAGCATCACTCTGGACCACCACAGCATCACTCTGGACCACCACAGCATCACTCTGGACCACCACAGCATCACTCTGGACCACCACAGCATCACTCTGGACCACCACAGCATCACTCTGGACCACCACAGCATCACTCAGCGCCACCACAGCATCACTCAGCGCCACCACAGCATCACACAGCATCACTCTGGACACCACAGCATCAGTCAGCACCACCACAGCATCAGTCGGCACCACCACAGCATCAGTCAGCACCACCACAGCATCAGTCAGCACCACCACAGCATCAGTCAGCACCACCACAGCATCAGTCAGCACCACCACAGCATCAGTCAGCACCACCACAGCATCAGTCAGCACCACCACAGCATCAGTCAGCACCACCACCGCATCACTCAGCACCACCACCGCATCACTCAGCACCACCACCGCATCACTCAGCACCACCACAGCATCACTCACCTTCACTACAACATCACTCACCTTCACTACAACATCACTCACCTTCACTACAACATCACTCCGCACAACCACAGCATCACTCAGGAACACCACAGCATCACTCAGTACCACCACAACATCACTATGCGCTACCACAGCATCACTCTGCAGCGCCACATCAAAAAACATCACCATATCATCAGTCGGCACCACCACAGCATCACTCAGCGCCACCACAGCATCACTCAGCGCCACCACAGCATCACTCAGCGCCACCACAGCATCACTCAGGCACAGCATCACTCAGGCCCAGCACAGCATCACTCAGGGCCAGCACAGCATCACTCAGGGCCAGCACAGCATCACTCAATGCCACCGCAGCATCACTCAATGCCACCGCTGCATAACTCCGGTCCAGCACAGCATCACTCAACCACCGCAGCATCACTTAGTGCTTCTTACACTTTTTAATTACAACTTCTCAACATGCTGCACAGCAGCCACACTTCTGCACAGCTTAGAAACATTGGCAAAGTCAATAGGTCTACCTAAACACTTATAAGGCCCCCCAATGCATAGCCAATAGGTCTCGCCTTTGGGACATTATAAGTGTTTAGTTATCCAGCACAATATCCTTCATTAAACATCAAGTGTTGCATGGCTAATCACTTATAAGGTCCCAAAAGCGAGACCTATTGGCTATGCCAATGCTTGTTCTGATGATGCTGGCAGTCATTCATAGAGCTCTCTCCTACGGGAGTATGATTTCCGCAGGAGCGAATTGACCCATGTAAAAAAAAGCTCCCTGGGCCAATCGGAACACTCTATTTTTGAACTGGAGTCTCTTGAGCCTTTCGCGGATCCAACCATCCAGATATACAAATATTTTTTACTCTTAGTTTAAAAAAAAAAAAAACTACTGAACAGATTTATACCGGATCACAAAAAGCACAATCTGCGGACTAAGATCTAGCTTCCTGCCAAATTTAGTGCAAGTCTGTTCGCAGTTTTTGCTGTAGCCCTTCTTAAAGAAGTCTATGGAAAATGCATGCATTTTAAGTTTTGGGACCCCCCTTCTTTCTTGGCCCCAAACCTCAACCTTCCCTTCCCCCCCCCCCCCCGCTTGACAGATCACCCAAAAGTTTCAATGTATAAACTGAAGCGAAAGAGAGCCCTTGTTTGGAAAGTTTCATGCACATTCATCAAACAGTTCCAAAGTTATTAGCAACAGAAAAACGCATTCCCTATGGAAATGCTTACCTAGCTATAACTACCCAGTGGCGACCGCCACTAGGGGATATATATATATATGGATATATATATATATATATATATATATATATATATATATATATATATATATAACCAGTTTGTAACTCACCTGCAGCTGTGTGCGGCCTCAAGCTTCTGGGCGTTTCTGGTTTTTTATATATATATATATATATATATATATATATATATATATATATATATATATAGATATAGATATAGATATAGATAGAGAGATATATATATATATATATATATATATATATATATATATACAGATATATTTATTTCAGAGTGTGTAATTAGGGTTACCAGAAATAGGAATTCCTTGAACTTTTGCCCTTTAATAACTTTTCGCTGGTTTGGCGAATCCCCACGAAAGTTTGCAGTCCTATTCCTCTTTGTAAAATGGTGGATGATGCAAAGTTTTGCAGTGATTAGTCAACGTGGAACAAGGAAAAAAGCGGGGGAGTCCCAAAACAGGTGCTGCCCCCAATGCATTTTCAGTTGACTGTGTACTCGCGCGTAGCGCAAAAATGGCTGAACCAATTGTAATGAAATTTGGCAAGATTATACATTAGGATGTGTAGACTATTACTAGGTCATTTTTAAGGCGAAATAAGTTAGTGATATCTGTAGATGCTTCAGGACTACGGTACATGGCGATGGCAAAACTCAATGTGATTGGATAATCCAAACCTTTCCAAAATGAAACAGCAGCCATGTTGAGTACAGTACACTTTGAATGGGTTTTGTGTAGAGTACAGAAACAAATGAGACCCTGTAATACACTGTGAAGTGAAGCCACTAATTCTTTTTACAGATTTATACTTTAAAAAAAAGTTTACGGAGTACTGCGGTACTACAGCAGGAGTATGGAGGAAGTACCATGGTACCAGTAAAATTGAATTAAAAAAATATTTCACAATATTAAATTATATTATACATAATATCGGGTGGCTCTTACACGAGCCTTTGGTTGTTTGGAAAATAAAATAAACTTAGATATGTTGGTAGCCAAAATTTCAGGTTGAAAGGGAGATATGGTTTCCATAGGTGGTAAAAAGGACACCATCTATTCATCTCCACTCTACACCACTCCACTGTATGCCACTCCAGTGTATGCTATTCCTCTGTATGCTACTCCACACTGTCACTCTAGTCTGCGCCACACCACTCCATTCTACGCCAATCTAGTGTATTCCACTCCATGCTACTCCACTCCATGCTACTCCACTCCATGCTACTCCACTCTACTCCACTCCACGGTACTCCAATCTCCGCTATTCCAGTGTACGCCACTCCACTCTATCCAACTCCACTTCACACCACTCCACTGTACTCCGCTCAGCAACATTGTACTCCACTGAATGACAGTCTACGCTCTTCCTCTTTACCACACTATACTCCACTCTATAGCACTCCACTGTACAACAATGTACTCCTGTCAGTGCCTGTCTTAAGCACTCTAGTGTAGTGTATGGCACTGTTCAACACTCTGCTCCAGTGTACAACTCTCTACACAACGTCCTCTGTGCCACTCCATCCCACTTTACTGCACTTGACTCTGACACACTATTCTACTCCACTGTCCACTACTCCACTTTATGCTACTCTACGCCACTTAACTCTCCACTCTACCACACTGTACCGCACTCCGCTCTACTCCATTCTACTCCACTCTATAACACCTTAATCTACTCTGTGGCACTGCACTGTACTCCACTCTGACACTTACCAAGATTGTAAAACACGACACACCACTCCAACACTTTTCTCCACTGTATACTGCGCCATGCCACTCTACTCCAATCCAACCCACTCTACTTTAATTTACAACATTAACACGCCACTCTGACAACTCCACTCAGTCCTAGGCAACTCAACTCCACTTCACTCAAATCCACTAAACAAAACTTTACCCCACTCTGCACCCCTGTTTGACTCTCCATTCTACACTGCTCCATGACACTCTTCTCCACTCTATGCAACTCCACTCTAAAAATTGTACTACAATGTATGCAACTCTACGAGACTCCACTCTATCCCCATACACTCCCCTGTACAACTCTGTACTCCACTCTATCTCGGGACACTGTACAGTACAACACTCCACTCTACAAGACTTTCCAATACTTCACGACACAACACTCCACTGTAATGTACGAAATCCCACTCCAATTTGTGACACTTTACTTGACTCTTCTCTAAGCCACTACACTCTGCTGCATGCCACTGTACTCTAGGAGACGCCACTCCACTGTATTACACTTTACTCCACTATACACTATTCCTCTACACTCTACGACACTACAATCTACGACACAGTCCTCCACTGTACTGCATGACACTCCATATAACAGTACTCTACTCGACGACACTGGACTCTACAATTTAAAAAAACGTTTTATTAAAACAAAATTACAAAAATGAAATTCAATGAAAAAAGCAAAGGTTAAAACTTAGTTATAGTTAGGAAAACTTTATTGATTCCTTCTAGATAAACCAAACTTAAAGTACACACACTTTTTTAATGTAAGTTAGTTATACCTTACATTTATAATTTATGCACCATCTTCTCATTATTTGAACTAGCGCTCTTCCATACACACAGTTTTCAGCTCGCTAACCACACAACAATAACCATAACCCACCACTATACCATGCACTTTGTTCTCAGAAATGATGAGATTTGAGATATCATAAATGTTTATATAAATGGTATGATTTCAGATGGATAAGTGATATAATTTGAAGGGATATAAGCAGTGCATTATTACATTATTAGAAATGCTTTATTGAAATGCCTATGAACAAAACCACCAAGCTTGCATTTTATATATTGACACTAAATTGCATTAAAAAAACTTAAAAATGCAATCAAAAAAAGGTTAAAGTGACATTTATAGTTACTAGTCACTAAAAATATACAATTTTAAACAAACATAATCACTGAAATTCACCAGTTATAGTTATCTCTAGTAACTGTAACCCATGCCCTAAAGTAACTATAACCTGCGCTCTCGCCAAGCGCTGCTAATTATCTCACATATTACATCACTCATGCCACGTTCTATGACCTCATTGATAACATCACTGACATCCTAGATAACAAATTGTGCATGGCGTGACGCAAGTTATAGTATTTTAGGGCAGAAATTACATATACTTGAGATATGTAGTGGCTTTAGGCTGTCCTTTTCATCTATTGGTCTGTTATTGTTTTATTCACTTTCATTCTGCCCACTACAGCATGGGGTCAGCTTACTTCAGCAATTGGCTAACTTCACTCTGAGTAGCGATATTCTGCAAGGAGCACATCCACACACAAAGTAGTTCCCGCCAGTGCCAAACACAACTTTGGCAGTGGGTGATTTTTGTGACCAAAAAATAAATGTTGTTGCTTTTAGCCAATGTACTTTTTTTTAGAATGACAAGTGCGTGGCAGCTTCCCTATCAATACAGTTTTGCAAAAGCCATAATAAAACATTATAAAACAAAACATTATTTACAAAGCCCTGTAACAGACAAGAGCTTAACATTTTACTAAAATCAAATATACAATATGCTTGCATGCAGGGCCTCTTAGTCAGATGTCTTCGTTCGTTGGTCTGTTGTTGTCATTCACATATTTATTCCCCCTCCCAAGAAAACTGTATGAAGCATGGGCCTGTGTGTCAACCCACTTCAGCCACGCCAATTTGTGCTTTTTGAGACTAGAAAATAATTTTTCTTTTAGCTAAAGTTTTTATTATTTATGTTGATGGGGGTGCCCACAGATCTCCCAAAAGTTTTACAAGAACCAATCCTAAACAAGGCAAGCACTGGCAAAGTCAAAAAGGTGGCAGCCAGCGCCAGATCTGCTGGTTTTGCTAAATCTTTTTAGTACATTTAACTTTTAATAGAATTAAAATAAAATTAATCTCTTCTACCCTGAAGCAGAGTTTTAAAGGTGTTTGTAATTAGGGCCATCCTTGAATTGTAGAACCTGTTCTTTGCACGAAAGAAACCATAACGGTGACCTATTGTGTGTAATCAGGCATGCCCTTTACACAATACTTGTTTGGAGGATCATGTTACCGAAGAAAAACCGATAAGCTGTCATGGCTGATGTGCTTATTGTGCTTTTATTTTGTCATGTTTATTTGTGTTTACATATTTTATACAGAATTCGTCCTCAGTGAGAACTTCCCATTGTTCTATATTGGGTAGCAATATCGGGTTTGAGGTTACAAGCAATCGGTTGGTGTACTTGTCTTTTATAGTAAAAGTAATTTTGTGTACTTGACCACATGTGACAGCGTGTGTTCTTTGTTCCATTTCACACTGTCCAGAACGAGCTGAAAAACGCCCAAAGAAGCTTTTTTGGCTCCCTCGGTATTGGATTTTTGGGCACAGAAAGAACCAGTGTAACTGGGCTCACCCTCCTCTTTCTTGTGCCCTAGTGGTCAATGGCAGGGCCGGCTTTAGCGCTGGTGGCACCCGGTGCGACAACCATTTTTGGTGCCCCACACCCCATGACTGCCTCCTCGGATTCTCTCACTACCACCGGGCAAAAGTGCCACACATCTGTCTAATCATCAGTTATTGCTAAACACAGCATCCCCCCCTTAGGTCAACACCCCACTCCACAGGTCAGCGCCCAGTGCGGCTGCACCAGTTGCGCTGCCCTAAAGCCGGCCCTGGTCAATGGCATTTTGTGACATTGCGCTAACCATACTCACACGAACCATTGTCACCAAAGGCGTTCAAAGCTTGCTCAGATTTGCATTCGACTGCCTAAATTTGAGCCCGTGACCCTGTTTTTCACAGGACGGTAAGCTGCGGAATGCAGCACTTCTGGTTAAACCTGTTCTGAAAATGTCACTTCCTTCCTAGCGCCGTACAAAGTAGAAGCTGAAACATTTGTCAGTGAAGCTTCCAACTGGTAGTTTTTAAAGCTATTTAAGAGGTTTTTATGCTTGTGGTGTGGTAGATGTTCAGACATGTTTCTGCTTGACTCCTGGATAATTTGTATTTGTTTATATGGCTCTCATCGGCATTTTGCATTTATTTTTAAAGAATCTTAGAGGTAAAATATAGGAGGAAAATATCAGGCCCAAAAAATAGATCACAAAGATTCAAGGTCGATCAATCACTATCCAAGACCGTCCCAGTCACTTTAGGAGTACCACAGGGATCATGCCTTTCCCCTACACTTTTCAACCTTTTCATGGAACCACTCACCGATCTCCTCAGCTCATCCAATGTACGTTATCACATGTACGCAAATGACACTCAACTCTACATTAAAATCCACTCACTTGAGGATATCAAATCTCTCAACGCTTCAAAAAACGCAGACCTGGTTAGCCGAAAACCATCTGAAACTAAACACCCTCAAAACTGAATTCCTCTTAATCGCTCCACCCAACCAATCGACCACCATCCTCGATTGGATGAACCACCTAACAGCACTCAAATGTCAACCTCTCATTATCGACTCAGCGAAATCACTGGGAGTGACCCTGGACAGAAACCTAAACATGCGGAAACACATCAGCGCCGCTACAAAAGGAGCAAATCTTCAAATGAACACCTTGAGAAAAATGAAACCATTCCTGCCCGCAAATGATTTCAAGCATGCAGTGCAAGTTCTAGTAATCCCCAGAGTGGAATATGGGAGTGTCTCTCTCAGCGGCCTTCCCAGAGCGACGACGGCCCCTTTAAGAGCTGCAATCAACACTGCTGCCAGACTCATCACTGGTTCCCAAAAAAACTGTCACATCTCCCCTGACCTTCGAGCCCTCAACTGGCTACCTTTCGAGGCTAGAATTCATCTGAAAATCACTTGCATGACGCACAAAGCACTTCATCACAAAACTCCGAGTTATCTAGCTCAGAAATTAGTACTATCCTGTGGTAATAGATTCACCAGGAGCTCCAGAAATCTCCTACTGAAACCACAACGCTTTGCAAAGAAAAAAACATACAACCGGTCCTTCTCAGGAATGGCTCCCAGGATTTGGAATGCTTTGCCCCCTGAAACGAGACAGAACCCTTCTATTGCATTCTTCAAAAAAGAAGTGAAGGCTATTCTCATGGCTAAATTTACTTGAACTATTTATATGTACCTGTAATATATCTGCTAGGTTGTTTTAGTAATATTTTGTATTAGTATCTCCTACATTCTCTCTACTTGTTTGTGTTTTCTGTTTACTTACACCAACCATGTAAAGCGCTCTGATACCCGTTAGGGTCTTGTTCGCGCTATACAAAACTTTCAAATAAAATAAATATATTTGAATACAGCAAGGAAGCACATATATATGTATGCACTATTTGTATGCACTATTTGTATAGCACAAATATAGCCAAAAGCATTGGAGCACTGTACATAGTGAAAGATACAGTCAACGAGTGGTTGGAACGGGTAGCTGGGCTCTTAGAGTAGATGCGTACTGTTGCTTCTTCCTGATCTAGTGTTCGTTAAAGAGATATGGGCCATAATCTAATGTGCAAATGGCAAATTAGGTTGAAGAAATATTTCAGTTGGATCTGCATTATGCTGGAGGTGGTTAGGCAGAATAAAGACCTATTGCATGTGTGGTGGCGATGTCCCAGAAGGATGCCGTTGGACGATGAACCTCACAGGTGCCACTTTGCATAATCTCGGGGATATCTGACTCCAATAAATATCCTGTAAAGTTGCCTATGATGATGGTGGCCATGATGCTTCTGAAAGCAGCAAAGCAACTAGGTGCCTCATTATGGGAGCTCTACTGCTTCTAAATAGTTGAGGTGGTAAAGGATTGTTGGGAGCATAATGGCAGTGGAACAGGTCTTGTGCTTCATTTCATAAATGGGCATTAGAAGAAATGTTGCGAGCTATCATAGAATATGGGGGACAGCGAAACAGGGCTTTCGTCCACCCTCTTTTCCCCTAAATTATGCTGGAACTGTTTATTAAATACAAGTGGTCCAGTTACCTCAATACATGCTTTTCAGGATAGTTGTTGTAATAACCATAAAAGGCCCTATGGAAACATAAGTAATTTTATTCCACGCTATACAGACGTGTGGGTAAAGACGGTTATAGGGTATATAACAAGAACGTGAAGTAACAGTGAGAATGTGAGATCAAAAGAAAGAAAAGCAACGTGATTCTTAAAATGGCAACCTCTCTTATTGATACCTTCTATAATGTCTGTACAATTATCCAAATATCACCAACATGTTTAAAATAAAGTCCTTGGATTCCAACCTATTTCCTGATATTCTTTTCACAAACAGTCAATTTACTTTTTTTCAGCCGCCTTTATCTGAGAGTTTCTAAGGATACGTAAGAGTTTTTTATGCTAATGGTATGGTGCAGAAATACTTTTGTCTGAATGAAGGAGAATCTTCAGTTTTTATGGCCCTTATCTACATTTGCGAGTTTTTTTTTTTGTGTGGTTTTTTTTGGAAGAAACTTTGAGGTAAAATATGTGAGGAAAATATCAGCCCCATGTTTTTGTGTACAGAACAAGCAAGCATGTATGTGTGTACATATGCGCTAAGTCCCTAAAAACTAACAACTACAACCTGAAGGCCATCTTGAAATGACCATACTCTGACCTTGATTGTGAGTGCCCCAGCATCGGATGCTATATTTAGTGCACCTCATTAAAATCTGAGAACAGGGGATTAGGAATCTATCGGGTCTGGTCATAGTCTTCTCTTTTGCTGTTGGATGCCTTCTGACAGGTGTGTGTTTTGGATACTGAGGCGGTAGCCTCATTACTCCACATTCTTTTTGAGTTTTTTAGTCGCTGTTTCGGTTTTCTTATTGATCCGTGACACTTTGTCACAGTTGAAGTTGGTTCACAAGGTTAGCACTGTGATGGGCTGCGGGTAGCGGTCAGATGGGTTTGCAGAAGTGTCAGCAAGTTTCTTCGAAGAGTCTTGTCTTTGTCTATCAAATGCCTTCTGACAGTGGTGAGTTTTGGGTGCCGAGGCGGTAGCCTTCTGGCAGTGATGAGTTTTGGATGCTGAGGCGGTAGCCTCATTGCTCCACATTCATTTTGAGGTTTGTTTTTAGTCGCTGTTTCGGGTTCACAAGGTCATCGCTGTGTGGGACGTGGGTGGCGGTCAAATGGGTTTGCAGAAATGTCGGCAAGTTTCCTGATCAGTGGGTTGTCTTTTTGATCCATTCCTTTGTAGAAATTCTTGATGAGTTTGCGTAGATGGTCGTCCAACATGTCAAAGCCTAGGTCTCTGTGGAGGTCTGCTGTTCTTGTGAAGCTGGGAGCTCCTACTGCAATACGTAAGGCCTTGCTCTGTACTTTCTGCAAGTCTTGCCTATACTTCGGATGGCAGCCACTCCAAACTGGTGAAGCGTATGTCATTGTTGGTCGAATTATTGCGTTGATTGCTCGCACCTTGCTCTGCATAGGCATCGACTTGGTCTTCAGGAGTGGGTACAGTGCAGCCAGTTTGGCTGTTGCTTTCTGGCAGGTCTTCTCTATGTGGTTTCTGCAGCTGAGTTTGGAGTCCAGAGTCACCCCTAGATAGGAGCTGTTGTTTTCCCATTTGATCTCCTCTCCATTGAGGAGGATCTGTGGATGCTTCCTGTTCAGCTTTGTGGTGAATAATGTTGCTGTGGTTTTGCTTGTGTTCAGGGTTCTCTGCCAGTCGCTGTACCATTCGGAGAGTCTGCTGAGCGATGTCTCGAGGTTCTTGGCCACTTCTTTTTCACTGAAGGATTGGGAGATGACTGCAACATTATCGGCGTAAAGAGCAAGATCCTATAAATCACAGCTATTTATAGTTTTGCCCAAAAAATGAGCATATATTGTAGATTTTAGTGTTTACCGCACCAAAACCCCAGGCCCTGGTCCATTTCTCCTCTAAATTTCGCCAGGCTTGACATGCTGTAATTAATCTTGGGAGTGCAGACATTCATACTGGTCAAGTTTGCACAACTAGTAATTACAATCCCTGCAGAAACAGGTGTTTGTGCAGCAATCGTTCAACTACATGGTACTCAGATTTGAATCCTATAACTATAAATAATCACACGTAACCACATAAAGGGAAATTGAATTGTCATCTTACGGACATCATACTGACATTGAACTAGCTGCATCATGGTTAAATAAACCTGTAAAAAATCTAGAATGGTTTGAGGATTTGTGACTAGACGCGGGCCACAGATCACAAGAAAGAAAATGCGTTATGATAGTCAACACAGAGCAGGAGGAAACCGCTGATGGTACCTAAAGAGTAAGCAGCAAATGCTGGCATAACAAGAGCTTGGCAAGCGCATCTGATGTCATTCAGCAAAACTCACTTTTACGACTAACAAAGGTCATTCTCCCTTCTAAAATTGTAAGGGGTGGTTTGCTTGCATCTGTAACTCATTTGACACATTACTGCCACTCACTCTGTGGTGCTATATTTAAGTTCCATCTCTGTTCCTTAACTTCTTCAAGCAATAGTTATTTCAGCCCATCATCTCTACCACCAGTTCATCACCCATCATAGGCCTCTTCTGATTTTTTCTTTATCCCTTCCTACCACTCTTCTAGCCCCTACACCCAAGGTTCCTCCGTCCTCAGACAACTTGAACCGTAAAATGGGGGTGCCCAGCTTAATTATTGACCATCCCTCATCAACTAGCACAAAAAAGAGCTAGAAACATTTAAAAACTCCCTCACCTCACATGCACAAATCATCTTGGCAGACCTCAACTTTTTCACCAGCATGACCCACCAATGAGGGCTTTATACCGACGCCCCTTTTTTGTGGTAACTCGGAGGGTCTGCAACTGTCCTGCATCAGTATTGCACATCTCCAGACTATCGGTGTCGCAGTAAAAGCCAATTAGAAATGCCACAACTACTTCTTTGTGTGTGTTGGGTTTCAAAAAGAGTGTAGTGTGTCTGGTGTCTGTTCTATCCCACCGTCTGTAACTGTTCCTCCCTAAAGACTACCTGCCTGACCCTAGCATCCCAGGGGCACCCACCATACAGCTTGAAAAGGCCCAGCCCTGGTATATAGTGTGATCTGAAATAAAGGTGAACATTTTTGGCATAGTCTGGGATCTTTGACATGATGGTACCCCTGGCTAGCACACTGTTGGCCCTGAAATATTATGCTAGTAGTTCCCATATTGTGAGTCCACTTGGCAAAATAGGTCCCATCCATTACATAATACTGGCATAGTATTTCATTGCCTATCCCTTCTATTGAGACCATTGCTAACATAGTTGTGGACACATGCCAGCAACTACGCTATCTCCCTGTTACACACTTTTGTGAGGTGACAATCTTTGTGTGAACATGCCTGTCTTGACTCCTTTATTGCATGTAACTGCTTTAGGAATGACTCTGTGTATCACTACATTCAGCATTGTCATCTTCATCAGTAACAAGGATTTTTGGCACCAACAGCCCCACTGCCTTGCCAAAGAAACCTGCAATCTCAAGGTCCTTAAACTTTGTCATCCAGCTCTTTCACCTTTCATTTAGAACGTAATGCTCCTGTCGGCTGGCAGAGGTCCCAAAGCCATTAAAACAAGCACTGATAACCCCTTCTACTCAAGCTGCTAAAGACTAATCAATGGCCTCTTGCAAACAACCAATCAATATCTGCCTCCCATGCTTAGACAAAGTTCTTGAGATTGTGGTACTCGTCCGATACTCATAACCCAGCTTGCAACTAACTGGTACCAATGTAAGGCTCTTAAATGGTTGATTTCATTCGTGTTCAATGTGTCTCCCAGTTAAAAATGGCGTCCTATATGTCCATGTCCACGGATACCACCTCTGTTGGAGTTAATTCTATCTCAAATTCTCTTTGGTGTATGCATTGTACCTCTTGTAATATTTCTGTCTCTTTCAACATTGGGTACATAAGTACATGAACAACACCCAATTATGGACCAATCTTTCTAACAATCCAGATAATTGTCCACAGATTATGCATTGCATCACAAGCATCCAGAACTGGAGGCACTAGAACTGATTCACGCTTCCCGCATTCAAGACGGAGATATTGATCTTAGGTGGAGGTGACCCTGCTTGCTCCCATTTGCTTGGACTCCTTATGTGCCTGCTACCATCGCCCTCGCAAAATATCCATATCTTGGTTGTTCTTCATGATGGCAGAATGTCTATGATTCCACATGTGAACAACCTCACAAAGGTTTCATCCTGAGCGCCCTTCATGATGTCTTCCTCTGTTGCATTGTCCACAGAACCCTTGTGCTAGATGTGCGGAAGTGAAGAATGGATGAAAGCCAAAGTAGATATGAGGGCCTCCTGCAAAGACTGTGGCCAAGATCCAGCGAATGCAAAATTGAGCTGCTTGCCTCATATTCGGCCGAAAGCTCATTGACCATATTCACCGCGCTCTAATAATGACCCTCCACTGGCTCCCAATCGAGCACAGAGTCAAATTCATCACTGAATACCAAGTGCCCAGTGCCCTTCATGGGCAGGCGTCTTCGTGTCTTTCCAGCTTCATGATGAGCTGACAGATACCTAAGAGCAGCCAATCCACGCAGGCTCCCCATTCGTGGTAAAACGGAAACCTTTTGGAAGCAGAACCCTCCCTGCACCAGGGTCCATCCCTGTGGAACTCGCCTCCTTTACCCCTTCGCAGCAAAGACAATTTAATAAGCAAAGATTCGAGCAAGATGGCCGCCGGGATGGAGCTCTGTGCCAGAGCTCCCGGACACTAGGATCACCTACTATGTGCAAATCCCTGCCTATCCCCCCCCCCCTCCACGAGGAGCGTGGTCCCACCGGAGCATGCAATGAAAATAAGGGGAATATAACACCACAATCGCGCTGCCGCCATCCGCAGGAACCACGGAGAAACTGGATGAGGGAAGAACGATCCGTAACCCTCGACCCCGACCCCACTGATGCGCTACTGATGGGTCGAATTCAAGGTTTAGACTAATGGCCCCAGGGCCACTCTGGCACTCACCACCCTTCAGATCCCTCATGGGCCCCGTTGCGGGACTGAATTAGCTGAACGAAGGAAGCGGTGCGGAGTCGCCAAGCAGACAGCGGTCCCCGCAGCCTGAAAAATGCCTGATTCCAAGATGGCCGCGCCGACAAGAAAAACGGCAACCAGAATCGCTCTGGGGATGATCGTCCCAGTAAGTACTTCGGCGAGCGACTCAATTCCCCCATGGGTCAGACTATGACCCGGTCCAAGTGTGGCGCGACCCCCCCCCTACCAATAAAGACCTTGATCTGGCTAAGTTCCATTCTTCTCATCTGTGCCTGACTCCATGATGGCCGCCATGGCATCAAAATCGGCACCCTAAAAAAAAACGCTCAGTCTCGATCCCAACTACGCCGAAGAGCCCCCTTCCTTTGCACACTCGTGAAAACAACCTAAATTGAGTCTGATGCAGCACAAAAACCCTGCATGCCAAGACCGACCTCTCTAGGTGCTGTGCCTCTCCGGCGGCAACCACAAGATGGCCGCCCAGGGTACCGAATTCTAAACTGACAACAAATAGCTCCACCGGGGAATGACAAACTTTCCCCCTTGGACGCGACCTCAACGCTGATCACTGCCTGACCTTAAAATCAGGGGTATCGCGACCCCTCCCTGCACGACGTGACCACCCTCCTCACACCCCAGGTACTGCACTTCTCAACGTCCTGACTACAAGTTGGCTGCCCGAGGTTCCGATTCCCCCCCAGACAACGAAAATTCCTCCGGTGAGCCGCAAACTCCCACTACAGCGGTGACCCATGTCTCACCCTGAATACCACCCAATTTCTGTGCCGCACCTTGAGAATCTCCCAAATTTGTAATGTGCAGAGCGCCTGAAATCACCGAGACTAATTCTCTAAACTGCGCCTCGCCTTGACCCTCCGGCCACATCATCTATTGTGACATAAGCCCGCGCACCCTTGAGGCTACCAGCCCCCCGTCACTAAAGTACTGGGCCCTAAGTTGATCTCCCGAGGCACACAGCTTACACCATCTAACTCCCCACATAAGCAATTTTCTAACTTCCTGCACACAGTGGTGACCCCAGCAATCCCCACCGCACGCGCCTCTATCCGCCAGCACCCCCGAGTCTGCTCTCAATAACTAGCCCTAGAATATTAACACGAACCTCTGCATCACTCCCATTCTACCATCTTAAGACGGCTCTGGATACTCTCTACCGCCTACCACAAAGGGAACCTGCCCCCGTCCTACCTAGACACTATGCCTTCCGCCACGTCAGCCCACACCTTCCCCTCTTTTGCAAACCACTTAAAACCACACGGCCCAAACTCCTTCTCGATCAGCTTCCCGCCTAACCTCTCACCCAAAGCGAAAAAAAACTTTAAGCAAAAACTGATCAGACCACATCCGGAATCACTATTCGCAGACACCTACCATTGCTCCTCCAAAGGTCAGGTAAAAATGGATCTCATCTTCCACACTAAAAGACCCGAAATATGGAACTCCATCCTCAGATCGCAGCTCACTATTTCCAAAACTACCAATACCCCTCACAGCTGCAAGCTGACACTTTCCACTCCAAACCGCACAAGACGTACTGGAAATACCATTGTGACCATCTACTCAAACGGCACAGTCCTGATACAAGCCAATAACAACAATCTAGAGTCCTTTGACGCCCTCTTCCCCTCTCTCCGGACTACCCCCTCTCACGCACTCCCCCCCTCCCCCTGAAGAACCGGGCCCACCTTCAGAACCCATCCAGCTTTCCGGCGCTCCGTAGCTACCACACACACACCCTTCGCCACGCGACATCACCTGCACCACCCCCAGAGGGAACAAGACCTCCATACTTACCCCACCGGCTCTCACCACCACCCGCCACCTGCCCCCCTTCCACCCCAATCCACCCCGAACAACCCTAACTCACAATCTCTAACTCCCATCTTCCTCCCTAAACCCACATACAATAAAACACCAACACCCCAACACGACCCCGGCCACCCTGCACTCACGGCCCCGCCCAGTACCCACACGGTCAACACAACCACAAGAAGGCAACACAACAACACGAGTCTCTTTCCCCCCCCCCCAACCCCCCAGGACCCTCACCGATACCCCACCGACTTAGAGACTAGGCAGCGACTCACCCTGCTGGAAACCCAGATAGCAACCATAATCCAGGGTTTTAGCGAAATCCTATCCAACCTCGCCGCGCCCCTTCAGCCTATGCGCACCCGCTCCTTCCTCACCCTTACACAACTAAGGCCTCCCAAGGCTCCCCACCAGAGTTGGATCTCTTCCCCCCCCTCTCCTATCTGACACACAGACCCAAAAGAACTAGAGATGCAATGTCTGAGAGTGAAGCGGCCGACCTCGCCTCCTCGTACGATAATCCTACCCCTGTCACCCCACAATCCAAAATCCAGGTGATCACCGGATTAGGAAGAGACCAGGCCCCTCTGAAATCCCCCAGACCCCCGGCCACCCGCACTATCATCCCGATGGCCCCCCGAACGAAGAAACCCAAAACAGAAACGACCCCCACCAACTGCATGTTTATAAACTGCAGATCAGCCACCAAACATGCCAATGAGCTAGCAGAATCCATCCTCACCCACGACCTAGACTTAGCATTCATCACCGAAACTTGGCTAAATGATTCCTCCCTACCACTCCTGGACACTCTCGTCCCCCCAGGCTTTGCAATCACCAACAAAGATAGAAAAGACCAAAGAGGAGGAGGCATTGCAATCATCCACAGAGACAATATCTCAGTGACGGAAACAGACTCTTTCAACTACAACTCCTTTGAATGCCTCACCGTCAACATCAACACTAGCAACAACAAAACACTAACCTGCAACCTTATCTACCACCCCCCCAGGCAACTCCTCCACATTCACTGAACACCTGTCTGCCCTGATTGCTCACTGCTCCCTCCGAGATGCGAATAACCTAATTCTGGGCGACCTCAACTTACACTGGAATGAAGAAAACAACCTGCTAATCCAGAACCTGAAGGAGCTGTTACACAACAACAACCTTACCCAACTCTGCACAGAGGAAACCCACAACAAAGGAGCAATACTTGATGCCATTATCGCCAAACGCGACACAGTCACGATAAATCACACCCTGCCCGTAGATTGGTCAGATCATCACCTCATCCTCTTCCACCTCACCCAACCGATCACTCTCCAACCCCCCACCAAAGACCACTCCGAATGGACCAGAAACCTCTCTCAGATCAACATGACTGACCTGGAGAAAAGGGTTAACTCCCTCCTCACTACTTCCACGGGTGATCTATCCACTACAGAACTAACTGCCCATTACAACACTACCTTGACATCCATCCTAGACCAAGTAGCCCCCCTGAAACTAAAAAAAAACAGGAACATCCCATCTAGATCCTGGTTCAACACGGACATTAACAACGAATGGAGACAACTTAGAGCTACAGAAAGACTTTGGAGAAGCAACCCCTCCACTAGCCTACTCGAACAACTCAAAGCAGCTCAAAGGAAGTACAAAAAACACATCTGCAGCGAAAAATCCACCTTTTTCTGCTCCGCCCTGGACAACGCAAAGAACAGACCCAACGAACTGTTTAGAATCATCAAGCAACAAACCTCCAAACCCCCCGAATCCTCTATGCAGGCCTCCAAGGAATTGTGCGAAAACTTTGCCAACTTCTTCGCACAAAAAATTTCCAAGATTGAGCTCTCTAGACATCAACACCAACCCACCCTGCAAAAGCCTGCATCCAGCGAAAACTGAAAGCACATGCTTGCACCCCATGAAAACTTGGAAGTCCTTTAACCCCATCCCGGAAGCTGAGATCCTCAAGCTTATCTCCACCTCCAAGCCCGCCTTCCACGTCCACGTCCTCGACCCTCTACCCACCCAACTGACCAAAAAACTAAAACTCTCTATAGCCCCGTTCTGGTGCAGGATCATTAACAGCTCCCTGAGAACCGGCAGCATACCTGACTGCCTCAAAGTCGGCCAAATCACGCCACTACTTAAAAAAAAAACAGACCTTGACTCCAAGGACCTGAATAACTTCAGACCCGTCTCCAATCTACCCCTCTTATCCAAAATCCTCGAAAAATGTGTCCTCTCACAATTGACTCAACACATGGACAACATCAACCTTCTGGATCCCCACCAATCTGGGTTCAGAAAAGGATATAGTACCAAGACCGCGATCCTCAACAACACAGACGACATCCATAAATCCCTCGATTCCGACCAATGCTGCCTACTCATTCTCCTGGACCTATCGGCAGCATTTGACACGGTCGATCACCAACTACTCATCAAGGCCCTACAAGAAAGGGTAGGTGCTGAGGAGGTGGTCTTACGCTGGTTCTCCTCCTTCCTACACAACCGTTCGGAAAGGATAAAAATCAAAAACTCTTCCTCCGACTTACACCCCGTCAGCAGGGGAGTACCACAAGGTTCAGTGCTCTCACCACAACTGTTCAACATATACATGGAACCCCTCACCACCATACTTAAAAACGCTAACATCCCCTTCCACCTTTATGCTGATGACACCCAGATCTATCTAGAACTCTCCTCCTTAGATGACATCATCAAACCAAACAACACTCTAAAAGAAATCCAATACTGGCTGTCTCTAAATCACCTAAAACTTAATCAAGAAAAAACGGAGATCCTCCATCTCCAACAAAGAAGAGAACCCTCAAATTGCAGAATGGCTAAATGCTTTGGACGCCCTCAACGGTAATCTCATTCTGGCAAACTCCGTAAAATCATTAGGAATCACCCTCGACCCAAAACTCGACATGGCCAATCACATTAAAAACTCCGCAAAGAGTGCCTTCCTCAATCTGAAGCTACTCAAAATTAAACCTTTCATCCCTACCAAAGATCTGAAACAAGCCACCCAATCACTGGTACTATCCAGACTCGACTATGGGAACGCAACCCTCACTGGTACAGCAAAATCCCACCTAGCTCCCCTAAAAACTACCCTCAACGCAGCAGCCAGAATGGTAACTGGAATCAGGAATTACGATCACATTTCACCAGCACTTAGAGAACTAAAATGGCTCCCAGTCGAACAGCGTGCTAGTTTCAGAACTGCCTGCCTCACGCACAAAGCCCTACACACAGGAAAACCGGAGTATCTGGCCGCCAAACTCAAGAGGGCTGGTCAGACTAGAAACCTCAGGCGCTCCAACTCCCTACTTCTCATCCCTATGAAAACACGCAAACAAAAAACCGCTGCTAGGTCCTTCGCCGGAAACGCGCCCAAAATCTGGAACTCTATCCCAGTAGATATCCAAACTATCTCGTCCTTCACAAAATTAAAAAAACACCTTAAAGTCCTCTTCCTCAACCGCTCCCTCCCGAATGGATATCCGCCGCCGTAACGCAAGCCCCGACTCCGTTGCTCTCTGACTTTGTATTCACAACGACCTACCTCAGTTCAACCCAAGACATTGTGCAATCATCGAGGTTACCTCAGGACTCGCGTACTACCTCAATATTGCACAGAGCTCTTGGACTTTCCGAACCTCTGTGCTTAACACTGCTCTATTTTTATTTCTCTTGCAAAAAATTGTTGTAAAGCGCTCCGATACCCCCGGGTCCGGCCAGCGCTATATAAAACTCCTTAAATAAATAAATACATTTTAAAAATTTCAGGAGGTTCCCGAGGACGTCCCTCTTTCAGCAGCTATTGTTCTGCGAAACAGAAGGCGATCCTGGCTCCAGCGCCTTCCTGCCGCAGTGGGGATGTTCCATTAGGCAGATAATCCTATTGCTTCTCGCCCCGAAGGCCCTCTTCCGTTGACAAAGGCTCTGAAGTGGCACCTGGCCGGTGCTAGCCATGTACAAAAAGAGGAGGTTAAAATAAACAGCTTACTCTAAAACCAAACGTGAAAGGAAGGTTTGTCTTGCCATTTTTAAATGAAAGCTATATTTCACGGCCTGTAAACACCAACATGCGATGTTGCTTCCTGTGGCGTGTTTACAGGCCACGCAGGTATAATGAAAGAAGGCATTCACTGAGCAAAAATGTACACCATCCGTGCAGAATGTTCACTGCCCAAAGGAGAAACACCGGAGCCTTTGCTGAATGTTTTTCACTCGGGCGCAGAGCAGTTTTTTTGTTGGCAGTCGTTACTCAGGAAAGGTGACATTTTTTTGCATTCTTCCCAGATATATATTCATTGTTTTCCTTTACCTATTCAGATTTTACCCAAACCTACTTTTTTTGTAATAAATCTCGCTATGCAATAGATCTAATTTATAGTGTAAAGGGTACGTGAATGAGTATTCTTCATGGGGATGGACGCCAAATAAATCACTTTGAAAGAAATCAGTGTTTACTTTTCGTGACCGCAGGAAACCAACTATCCAGCTGGCACACTGACACCTTACATACGATATGCAGGATTATTATATGAAAACCTGCTGGAGATTCGTCGTCCTTGCTCTCTTAGAGCGCCCCTATAAGGCCAATAGACACCGAAACATACTCCGACTGGGGCAGTGCTGTGTACCTCCCCAGACCAACAGACACCCAGACATAGCGGTTCTGTGGGAAATTAAAGACCATTTTCATTTCCAGAGGGCCAGTAGCAGTAGGGGTAAAGGTGCAGTAGACCTTTCCCCACTGCATGCACATGCATCATTGACGACAAGCTAGATCAACGCCGTCTCCTCCACCTGCTTCTGCACTTTACGCATACTGCGTAGGAACTTCAAGTGGCTACCATTGCACACAAGACGCACCGTGACACAGGCCTTAATCATTGGCCTACAGAACTATGGCAACACTCTCTACGTACAAATTGCCACACACCTCCTACAGAGACTTCAGACCATACAGAATGCCGCAGCCAGACTCATCCTTGGCCTTCCATGGTGAACCCACATCACAACCCACCTCAGGCAAGTCCACTGGCTCCCCGTACAGAAGAGATGTCAACTCAAGCTGCTGACCCACGCACACAAGGCTCTACACAATCAAGGACCCGCCTACATTAACCTCCGCCTGAACTTCCACCAACCGCCGAGAAGGCTACGCTCCACCTCCCTATCATTTGCCGATACTCCCCGAATATACAGAAGAAGAAGTGAAGGATGCTCCTTATCCCACATCGCAGCAAAGACCTGGAACAGCCTCCCCACACAACTCCAGACCATCACCTCACTTACGGAATTCCAAAGGGCCTTCAAGACCTGGCTGTTTGAATGAGCCTCTGGGACCTGCAGGTTCCTGTATACCCTATTGGGTGATTAGCCACGCTTTATAAATCCTGATTGATTATCTGTTAGATGACACTCAATTTGGTTTTCGCAAAGGCCATGGAACAGAAACCGCACTCATTAAGGCAGCTGAAGATATTAGAATCATTTTGGATCAAGGAGGCACAGCAGTTCTTGTATTGTTGGATCTCTCAGCAGCTTTTGACACGGTCGATCATACTATTTTGATCGACCGTGTCACTAAAATGGGTATCCAACACAATGCAAGAGCACTGTTGACTTCCTTTCTTACCAACTGGACTCAGTCGGTAAACTACGGCACATTCCAATCTGCCCAATTGGCCCTCCCATGTGGTGTCCCACAAGGGTCATCCCTAAGTCCGACTCTATTTAATATCTATGTGTCGGACTTAGCCAGAGTTATTAAGGCTCATGGGATGGGCCTTACATCGTATGCCGATGACACGCAGTTGGTGTAGACTATCCACAATGATGGTGAAAAGGTAGCAGCCAATTTTCAAAAAGGCATGCTCGCAATCAGTAGCTGGATGTCCAGCAATTGCCTCAAATTAAACTCTGATAAAACAGAGGTTATGACATTTGGCAAGTTATCTCCTGTTTGGTCCCCCTCTTGGTGGCCTGTCTCACTGGGTTCCCCCCCACTCCCAGTTACTAGGGTTAGGAACCTGGGTGTCATATAGGATGACAAATTGACTTTCTTGCCCCATGCTAACTCAGTGGTCTCGGCTTCATTCCACAAGTTACGGATGATAAAAAAGATTTTACCATTTCTGCCGCTGAATGCAGGGAAAACTTTAGTTACTACATTGGTTATGTCTACGATTGATTACTGTAATGGGCTTCTTGTAAATGCCCCAATGAAAGTCATTCATAAGCTACAGTCAGTCCAAAACGCAGCCGCCAGGATGCTATCAGGAACCCCTAAATACAAGCCAATTTCTCATGTGATTCGGAAATATCACTGGCTGTCTGTGAGGAACCGTATAAAGTTTAAGGCCTTATGTATTGCTTATAAGACCTTTTGTAAAATAGGACCTCAGTTTCTAATCAGGGAGTTAGCAGCTTACATTCCGGGCCGAGCCCTTCGCTCATCCACCGCTTTTCTGCTAAAGGTTCCTCGTACGAAAACTGCATCATGGGGCGATAAACGTTTTATAGTTGCCACTGCAAAACTTTGGAATTCTCTTCCACTAAAGATCAGATCCTCCCAATCTTTGTTAACTTTTAGAAAAATGACAAAAACCTGGCTGTTCAACCAGTAAGTCTCTCCGATATTTGGTCTCTGCCTGCTGTCCTTAGCGCCGAGACACCTATGGGTAGTTGTGCGCTTTATAAATCTCAAAAATAAATAAATAAATAAAAATTGATTAGTGTGGTGCTGTAACTGTTAACTGATTCTTCCCTCCATTGTGACCTTTGATAAGAGACTGTATGATGTTTACTGGAGGAAGGGAGATGACCACAAGGGGGCGAAGGGCAAGAGGCTGAACAAGCATTAGCAAGACCAAGTCCGGCTTTAATGAGCAAATTCATGCAAGCAGCAGTTGTGCATCCCTCTGTTGACATTTTAAAGCCAGAAATTTTGGCCTTGCCAATACTTGTTCATAAGTGCATATCGAGCACTTAGTAAGCAACAGGTAAGTCCTGACAAACATTAAAATAAAACTGCATGATGACTGTAGTGTCTTCCTTCCAGGTTTAGAATGCTGTCGCCATGATGTTCTGGCCACTGGCATTCTATTTGGAATGTTGGGTTTGAAAGGGGGACAGTTGCTGTGACTGGACGTTGGGGAGAGCTGGCTGCTGCGCAGCACCTGTATACATCAATAAACTACATCTTGAATAAACTACGTGGAATGGACTCACTCACTACAAAATACGTGGCGACGACGGGAAACAGGTGTCTGCAGAACCCACGAGAGGAGTAAGGATTCAAGGCTTCATCAGCGAATCGGCGCATATGAATGATCCTGGCATCACGTTGTCTTCGTTGGTGCAAGATCAAAAAAAAAAAAAAACTACGCCGGAGGTGAAGGCGTTGAGGTACTGTGTGGCGTTTTTATTTTATTTGAAAAAGTTAAAGGCGGCAGATAGAGGGCATCGAGTTAACCCTCGTCACAGCGCGACATTGAAGGTTAGCGTTTCAGCCTCAGTTACCTACGCCATCTTTGGCGTTTCACGCAACGTTGTGGTGTACGTCAAGTACCGACATTTCGTGAACCACTGACCTGTTGGTTCGCGTTCAATGTCGACGCCATCTTGTGGTTGGCGCTACTGCGGGATTTCAGGAGAATTCGCCGGAAGAATCATTAAACACTGCGAGCGCATTGTAAACTCTGTGTGCGCCATCCTTTTTGGCAGCGAGTTTGTTTATACTCGGAAATGAAAGTTAAGATCACACGTGCTTGTTATCGGTGACACGCACACCTTTTCACATGTCAGTTTTTTTTTTTTCTCATTATTTTTTCGTAATGTACGGTGAAGAGATCCTACGTGCTTGTGATCAGTGACACGCACACCTTTTCAGATTCAGGTTACGTCTTTACAATTATTCCTTTCAGCATCAGACCTACAGTTCAACTTTGAACACTTATTCGCATTTGAAAATATTGTACTTCAAGGAGATTATTACGGAAGGGAACTATTTTTTCACAGTGATATGCACACCAGGCACACGATACATTAATATTCATTATTCACAGTTAGGCGCACACTAAACAGACGGTATACATTTAGAGGTGAAATCTCCTTTTGCTTCACGGTGATACGCACACCACTAATTGTGTGCTTATCTTGACAATTTCTCATTTTTAATTTTCTCTACAAGGTTGTACATTCAATATACAGTCAGTTTCCCCACCTCCACCTTTTCTTGAGATGCCAGGTGAGCCTCCCATCTCATGGAAAAAATTGTATGATGCTTTTATAACCTATATTGGTGCCATAGGTGGTTCACGCTACAGGGCTGAGAGGAAAAAGTGTCTCTTGCTTAATGTTTTAAGGTTCGAAGGGAGATCTATTTTTAAACATTTACCCCCTTTAGTACGTGCTGCCGATGATGAGGAGATTGATGAATTTGTTGAGACAGTCAAGAAACTAGAATTACGATTTGATATTCAACCCAGTCTGGTCGTCGAGAGGCACAAATTCTTTAAGCGAGAACAGAGACATGGAGAGAAGGTGGAAGATTTCATTTCTGCACTGCGCATTTTGAGTGCAGAATGTCAGTTTGAGGGGTTTAGAGATCAACTGATAAGAGACCAGTATATTTGTAAGAGCACTGACAAGAGTATTCAACAGAAATTACTCTCTTTAGGCAATCCTACTCTAGAGGAAACCATTCGTGTCGCAAAGAGCATTGAACTTTCCAAGTTTTCCGTGAAGGAACTAGATGAGAAATCTTCATTCACCACCATGAAAGAAGAATCTGTCAATGTTGTAAGGTCCAAAGGGGTTAAAAATAACGCTTTTATACCACCTGAAATTTTTTTTTTCAAACAAACTAATATTTTTTTAAATGTGGCAATTTTCCTCATTTTAAATCAGGACGCCCTTGTCCTGCTAAGAATGTCATCTGTAGAACATGTGGGAGACTGGGACATTTCGCAAAAGTTTGTCAGAATGGGAGGCGGAGTTTTTCTTTTCCTCAGGATGTTAAACAGGTCTCTAGCATATCTTCGTCTGTTGCGAATGTTTCTATGTCCGAGTCTAAGCATGATGACTTAAACAACATGCAAGATGACTTAAGGGACATGGTTGTTGTGGTCGGAGATATGAACAATGATACAAACGAATGCACTGAGTGTGTGGATCCTTATGTTGAAATTGGTAGTAAGAAAGTTTGTTTGCTAGTTGATTCGGGTGCGAGAATAACCATGCTAACACAAGAAAGGTTCAAAGAGGTTTGGGGGTCTCGTCCTTTACAACCTCCTGATAGAGCTCCTGTTTCTTACGAAGGGAGGACCATTGAATTGGCAGGATATTTCGAGGACACACTAGAATTTAGGGGACGGAAGATTTTTGGCAAAGTCTATGTAGCTATCAAGGGTTTAAACATCCTTGGATGGTTCCATCAGGGACTTTTCAAGATGGTACTTAGACCAGGCACAAGGGACCAAGTTTCTATTCTTCGTTCGGATGATTTTATTGACATATTGAGCGATCGTTTTCCTTCTGTTTTTGGTGATGGTCTTGGACAGGTCAAAGGGTTCACCCATGTTATCAAGGTCAAAGACAACGCTATACCTGTTAAGCATAGGCTTAGAAACGTTCCATTCAGCGTTAGGGATCAGTTGGAACAGGAGCTCAATGGGCTTTATAAGAAAGGAATCATCGGACCGATAGAATCGTCTCTTTGGCTATCTCCTTTGGTCGTTGCTAAAAAGAAAAATGGTGAGCTTCGTGTTTGTATAGACTTACGCAGTCTTAATAAAAATATTTGGATTGATTCTCATCCCCTCCCAAAGATTACAGACATGCTATCCTTTGATCAATGGTTCTAAGTGGTTTAGCAAACTGGATTTGGTGTCAGCTTATCACCAGGTGGTTCTCGACCCATCATCTAGGCATCTTACTGCTTTTGTTTCCCCTATTGGGTCTTTTCAATACTGCCGCATGCCATTTGGGCTGGCCTCTGCGGCAGCAGTTTTTCAGAGGATTATGTCAAATTTGCTTAAATATTAAAGGTGTGGTTGTTTTCCAAGACGATGTACTAGTTCACGGTGAGACGTGCGAATCACATGATGATACCATGTTTTGTGTGTTAGAGGCTTTGCGTGATGCTGGTGTAGTTTTAAAAAAAGAGAAATGTGTTTTCAGAGTACAGAAAGTGGAGTATTTAGGACATGTCCTTTCCGAAGATGGTGTTGAACCAAGACCTGGTCTTTTTAAAGCCATAGTAGATTGTCCTGCTCCCAAGGACAAGGTAGGTCTCAAGTCATTTATCGGTCTGTGTGAGTTTTACTCACGATTTATACCAGACTACGCTTCCAGAGTTCAACCCCTGTCCAATATGCTCAAGAAAAGTGTTGTTTTCCTTTGGGATAATCATTGTAAAGAAGCTTTTGAGTGGATAAAGCATCAGCTAGTTAGTCCCAAGATACTCAAACCTTTTTACCCAAATGTTACGTGCACCATCACTGTGGATGCTAGCGGCTTGGGATTGGGTGCCGTCCTCACCCAAAATATCAATGGACATGAGAATACTTTAGGCTATGCCTCTAGGGTACTACGAGGTTCGGAATTTAATTTTGCTGTTATTGAGAGGGAGTTGTTAGCGTGTTGTTGGGCTATAAGAAAATTTAGTCCGTACATTTGGGGAAAACACTTCAAATTACGTTCGGATCACAGTCCACTAATTTCTATTCTTTCTGGCGATAGGCTTAAAGAACATACCCCGAGGATTGCACGATTGTCAACTAAACTGTTACAATATGATTTTGAAGTCACTTACATTCCTGGAAACAAGAATGTGAGGGCGGACTATTTTTCTAGGCACCCCGTTGAGTGTGATAACGAGATTGACGATGAAGATTGTTTTGTTGCTTCTCTTCTGCTGGAGGACATGTGTGCTGTTAGTGAGACAGAGTGGAGAGATTTACTATCCAAAGATGTTTTACTTTGTGAAGTTATTAACTGTGTGAAAAATGGTTGGCCGAGAGAGAAAAATGCTCATTTTTCTCTGCAGACGTTTGTTAAAGTCTCTCCGGAACTTTCTGTCGAGGATGGTCTCCTTGTACGCGGTGATAGATTGGTTCCACCTGATGTACTAAGAGCTAGGTTGATCATGGGCGCACATGAAGATCATTTGGGAAAAACTTTTACCAAGAGAAGATTACGTGAACACTTTTGGTGGCCACAAATGGACAAGGATGTTGACATGTTTGTTGGGGAGTGTGTTGTTTGTTCTAACTCTGAGAAGAATTTGAAGGTTCATACACCACCTCTTCAACCCATTGAGCTACCTAATAGGCCTTGGGAAAAGATTGGGATTGATTTAGTTGGACCATTCAATATGCTCCCTGCTAATTCCAGATTTACGATTGTGGCCATAGATTATTATTCAAAATGGCCAGAAATACGTTTTATTAATGAACCTAATTCAAGTAATGTTATTGACTTCTTGAAAGATCTTTTTTTGCGAGAAGGGTTTCCCTCTACAATTGTAAGCGACAATGGGGTACAATTTGTTAGCCATGAATTTGGTTCATTTTTACGCCAGGGTGGTATCACACATGCAAAAAGTGCGCTTTATCACCCACAGACCAATGGTTTGGTCGAGCGTATGAATAGAGTCCTTAACAACTGTGTGCAGTGGGCTTTGGCTGGAAGGTGCAATGTACAGAATGCTGTGAGATCCATGTTATGGTTCTATCACACCACGCCGCACTCGACTACTAAGGTGTCCCCTTACGAACTATTACGTGGGAGGAAACCTTGCTCGAAAGTTTGTCCTGGATGGATGTCCAGATGGGTGAAAATGGACTCTGTGTGTGATGTAGATGAGTTTGTGAGATGCAATGTGTCTCAAGCCCAATCCCGCCAGAAACTTTATTTTGACTCCAGGAAAAGATCTGTCTCGCAACCATTTGTTGTTGGTGACATTGTACGCATAAAGATTCCTGTCCATTGTAAAAAAGGGAGCTCAAAATATTCTGAACCTTTCACTGTCGACAAAGTATGTGGAAATGCTGTAAGAGTTAATTTAAAGAATTGGTGGAATGTTTCCAGAGTTGTAAAGGTCTCTGGGTGTATCAATCAAAATCCTCCATGTAGTCGAAATGATGTTTCATCTTCTTCTTTTCCTTCTTTTGTGGGTTTACGCAGAAGTTGCCGTCCACGCTTTGTTCCTGCTAAGTATCGTTAGAATTTTTATTATTCTTTCTCCTTTTTATTCTTTTTCCTTCTTTCTTTTCCTTTTCTCCTTTCTTCCTTATTTTATGGTTTATGAGGAGGAGGATAATGTAGTGTCTTCCTTCCAGGTTTAGAATGCTGTCGCCATGATGTTCTGGCCACTGGCATTCTATTTGGAATGTTGGGTTTGAAAGGGGGACAGTTGCTGTGACTGGACGTTGGGGAGAGCTGGCTGCTGCGCAGCACCTGTATACATCAATAAACTTTATCTTGAATAAACTACGTGGAATGGACTCACTCACTACAATGACATAAACAAAACAATAAGGATTGCATCCTGTGTATAATGAACGTATCCCTAGGAGGTGGAATACACCAAACAACTAGTAGTGTGAGATGAGAGAGCAATACTTCTCGGAGGGGAGCCAAAATCCACTCTAACACAATTTGAAATAGTTTGTTATAGTGGGTCTTGCAGACAGCTAGCTGTGCTGTGAAGCCAGACCTAATCAGCACATGCAAACTAATAGGTTTGGATTTAATGTGGTATCTCAGGTAGCGTTAGGCATTAAAGTGAGATACACCAGAGGGAGCCAGCAACCGCGGACAGAGAGGGCTGCAGTTGTAAAGTAGTCCCTTGCGTGGTTTAAGGCACGTACTGGAGTGAAGGTGGAAAGATACACTCAGAATGCCAATAATATTATGCAAGAGATGAATACTCTGCTGTGCTGAGCCAAGATATGAATGACCAAGTCTCTGGCCCTGGGCTCAAAGAGTCAGGGAAAAAAAGCCAATGATTGCAATGGGTGGACCCAAAACCCTTGCTATATATATTATCAATATGTCTGTGCCATCAAAACCCAGACCTAAAAAGGGAGCTAAAGAATCACAAAAAGACAACTTGATATAGCCGGAGAGAAAATTACACAAGTGTCCATTATTCTGCAAGCAAGGCCTAGGGCTTAAAACGGGAAAGTTTGGGGCAGAGAACCTTTAAACAGGGAGTGCATAAACTCTGCTAAACAAGAGTATGTGTTGAAAAAGGACTGTGCAGAAAGCTTCTGCATTATTTCTCCAAGCTCCTTCATGCTGTCAGTGCTCAGAGTATTGATTGATATCCTGGCAGTTTCGACCCCAGCTTCAGTTTGCCGTTGTACAGCTGGAGTTTGTGACATGTCTCTTCCTGCTCATACATCGTGCTACAATTTCCCTAATATGTGACAATGTGTTCTTCAGGAAACTTCTAAGTGACTTCAAGTGCAATGCATTTTGCTTTAATTGTGTGACTCTTTTCGTGCAAACCAGAAGAACCACTAAATTATTTTGTTGTACACCCATGTTGGGTAACTGAGAGAGGGTTTTGTGATGGTCTGAAAGGCTATCCATGAGCCTGTAACTCTGCTATTGTGCTTGTGTTGGGGCAACGAAGGTAATCATCACCTCCTTTGAGTCTTTACTACAGTTACCCACTATGTGTTGTGTTTTTGTTATATGGGCATTTGTTATCAGATTTGCTGGTTCTTTTTCTTGAGTTGCTGTTCTCTTTTCAGAATGGTCTTATTCGCTCCCATACCAATATGTCCTCTTGTCTGTGGGTATTGATGCTGTAGAGGAGGGTTCTGCATGCCAGTGGGCTTGTTTTTGAGATTGCAGCTCCAGAATTCTTATTTGGCTCTCCTTGGCCATCTTCTGCCCAGTTAATACTCAAGTCTCGCCGTTGGTCAGATAACCCATGGAAAGAACCCATGTATTTTCTTCTAAATATTGATGAAAGGTCACTAAAGTAGACTTTGCTTGGCTTAATTCAGTGACAACTCTGTGAAACCGTTTTTTTCATAATTTGTTACTATAGACATTCTTAGTTAAGTAACTGGGACCTGTGTTGAGGGTTGGTGGTTTCCTTACCGCTCTCTTTCAGAACATGTGGGCAATTGCGTTTGACAAAATGTACATTAAAAACATTGGCTGATGCCATTTTATCAGACCGGCCAGGTTGAGCACATCAAATCAGAAGAGTCTTCCTGAAAAAATAATGTTACTTGCCGCATTAGGCTACACATTTTTAATACAGTCGATCATTTTTATTTGAATCTATATAGTCATCATTGCCTTTATGGAGTGGTCTGTACAAGTTTGAAGCTTATTTAGGACCCTGTTTGAGGAGACATTTCAGCAACAATTCTTGGTTGTAACCTATCAATTTATAAAATTTCCTTTGTGTTTGTTGACAATATCTGCTGAAAGGATTTTCCCTTAAACATGTAGTTTGTTCATGTAAGCAGATAGCTTGTTTTCACGTTCAATAAGTGTGCAAAAAAATGGGTTATTATTTGAGAAGTCGCATGTAAAGCTTACCTAAGACTTTATCAGATTACTCCATGTTAGGTCCTTGGTTTTCATTTCCCACCTCAGTACATTTGAGGATTTGTGTTCCTGGCTCAAATTATTTCAATTGTTTGAGCTAAAATTCTTGATTTTATAGAAGGAACATTAGGACTGGAACATGGTGACTTTAATGACATTGAGTCCGCGGTGACCTTAATCAGTGATACAACTAGTCTCATTTTTATTTGTATTGCAGTATGTGCCTGTATACTAAATAGTTCTGAACTGCAACATTAAACAGTTGATCTTTTCTTACAATGTAGATCTTTTCTATTGTGATATTTTCACTCTGTCCTAAAAATAAACATCTCCTTGCCTAACTATTTAAAAGGAAGGATGAAGCATGACTTCTTCTCTATAGCAAATAACCCTCACCTTTGAAAATCTTACGGATCTGCAACAGTTAGTATGCCTTAATAGGAAATGGACACCTTAGAATCCCTAATAACTTTTTCAATAAATCATGTTTAAGGTGAATCTGAATAAATTATAGTATCTAAGAAAATATTTTGTCTTCTCTGGTAAAGATAGCTCTTAATCTATTCCTTTCTTTTTTCAGATGCAGAGAGAAATCACATATACAGGCAGAGAAGGCCCACCTCTCCATCGTCCAGGATCTGCTACCCATCCACATGTAGCCCCAAATTCACCTCCCCCTGCACAGATTTCCCATTCGATGCCCCCTTCACCATCCAGGATTCCTTATGGTGGTGCTCGGCCACTAAGTGGACAAGGTAACACAGCTATTCCGAAAGAAAGACTAGCCAACATGCCAGTGTCCAGATCTATATCTCCAAGCCCTAGTGCCATTTTGGAAAGACGGGACGTTAAACCAGATGAGGATCTGAGCAACAAGAATGTTCAGCTGTTACGAAATGAGGGCATGTATGCGGACCCCTACATGTTTCACGAGGGACGAATGAGTGTGGCCTCCTCTCATACTGGACATCCACTTGACCTCCCTGATCATGTATTTACTTATCATCGGGGTGCAATGAGGTCGTCAAGCACTTACTCAAGTTCTACAGTACAATCAGAAATGATGGAACAATCACTGTATAGACAGAAATCAAGAAAATACACTGACAGTCACCTGCCAAGTTTAGGTTCCAAAACACCTCCATCTTCACCACATAGGGTGGCTGATATGAGAATGGCAGACATTCATACTCATAATCCTCACATGCCACCTCACTCAATTCAGACTGACAGGTCCTCTCCTATCCGCCAATCATTTAAGAAAGACTCAGGATCACCTGTGTTCATTGAAACAACAATGACAAAAGCACGAAATGCCAGTGGATTACAAACCATGGTTGATGTGGTACCATCTCCCACTGAAAAGCAGACATTAATAGGCTATGGACCTGCTCCACCACCCAAGGAAACCTATACAAGGTAAGACTGACAACATTTGATGCTTTCTTTGTCAAACTAATGTGATGTATGGACTCTTTAGAGGGAATATCCTAAATCCCCTTCTAACAATACATATCCAAGCCCCCACATGTACACTCATCCTCAGGTGTAACCCACATATCTGTCAGACCCTGGGTCTTTGTGTGATCTCTCCAAATCATAGAATTGTTTATTTACTGCCCAATTTAATTCCAGCTACTTGTACCATAACTGGTTAGTGTAACTACTGTCTGAAGGTTTTCTTTTCCAGAAAAATGTATTTCTTTGCCACGTGATTTGTATCATGTTGAAACACTATGACATAAAGGTATCGGTTCCTAGATCTGTAGGAAACCAAGAGTCCTAGTTCTAGCATCGGAAGGGATATGAGATCATGTCATGGAGATTGTATATAACTGAATCAAGCTCATGTTAGCACAACCGTGTAGGATCCGCATCCCATAGCGAATTCTTTGGTATCCAGTAAGTCCTGGTCCTTTCTATAAACTCTGTGGACGCATTGCCCGGCTCAGAATTCAATAAAAAGAAGTATACCTCCAATATGGATACTACACAATATGAATGGTCACTCGTTGTCACGTAGGATGTGTAAGACCAGGAGATTTTGTCAAGTGGCTAAGATTTTGAGTTTAGAGTCCGCGTTTTCTCCTTTATTTTGGACTTTAGTGCATAAATAAGAAGGGCAACCGATGTTCTCGAAAAAAAGATATAAAAGTTGTCTCTAAAATGTTAAACACTAGAAGTCAAGACACTAGTGTCGTCTTCTGACCAGTAAATAATGGGCTTAAAACATGCAGTAATGATGAAAACAAATTATTGAAAGGTGGTGGGGAAAAAAAATCGTTGCTGAACAAAATTAATTCTGTGAAAGGGCATCTGAAAAAACTGGGGAAAACATTATATGCAAATGTAAAATAGTAAAATTCTAGGTTGAAAGTAGCGGAGCACGTTACAATGCATATAAAATAAGCATTGTGATTTACCTCCTAGTGCATACAGATACACTGAGTGAGCAGAGTGGAGTGCACAGATTAATCTATTTTCATCCCTTAATCTGACACTGTGTGATCGTCTAAAAGTTAATATCTCTTCGTACCCAGGCAGCAGTGCCAGTTTTCAGTAAGGTAATCTTACACAGCCAGCTAGTGTGGCAAAAACATGGAGTGTCAGGTTGCCCCATGAAGCTTAAATATCTAGCCCTATGTCAAGAGAATGGGTGATAAAATGTCAATTTGCCTTGTACGAAAATATGTGCAGGGATCCATCTTTTTAGGTTTCTCTTGCACAGCTCTTTTGGGAAATCACTTGTATTAAAAAAAAAAAAAAAAATCTTAAAAGGAGCTTAGATCCAGCCCCTTACTTACCATTGGCTGGCTCCCACATGGTTCCCATGTCAATTTACTTAACACTGGCTGGGTCCCACGTCACTATACTTGCCATTGACTGGCTCCCACGTGGCTCCCATGTCACTCTTGTTTCCTTGGTGGTCAGCGGCTCCTCCTCGTATCCATCGTCATGCCGTGGAGCCAGGACCAAGTGTTTCTTCCAGTGTTCCACTGGCCGGCCATTTGTGAAGGTACTGTTTTTTTTTTTTTTTCCTTCTTCCAAGCATTCCATGCGAATGAATGTGTTTGCAGTCCTTCTCTCCTCTAATCTTCATTGTTTGCCCTACCCCTTCCCACTCTCCATTGTCTTCCTGCCCCCCCCTCCTGTGTTGTTCATTATCCCGTCCTTGCTGGCCTATTTTTTACTCCTCCCTCCACGCCCTGTTGTTGTGTGCCCCATACCAACTAGCCCACCCCTTCACGTTCTTGCTTGGCTCATCCCACCTGTTGTTTTTCCCTCTCATTCTCCTTCTTTGCCCCACCCCCTTCTCGCTCTCAATTGTCTTGCTACCTCCCTCACCTGTTAGTTATCATGTCCTTGCTTTCCTGTTTTTTGCCCCCCCCCCCCCACCAACCCGGCCCAAACACGGTCGATTTAAAGGTAAATGCATGCCACTAGTGGGTAGAATAACCTCATTTGATCCTGCAAAACTCATGAGAAGCACAGTCCTATATCCTGCACCCTGCAGGTGTACCAAGTCCCTGCCGGGACATACAACAGTGAATGCGGCTGAGGGGATGCTGTCTGCTTGAGGTCATATGCCACTAATCGAACTGACATAGCCCCAGCCCTCTCGGTCTTTTCAAATCCTTTGGTGTAAAAGAGGACAAACATTGGCAAAGCCAATAGGTTTTGCCTATGCAAAATCAATTGGGTTAGTCAATGTTTTTTTTACATGTTGCACAGTAGTTTATCTGCTGTGCAACATGGCTTAAAGTAATTTTTAAAACCGCGCTAAGGCGATGACGTGGCCCGCTTTCACCATGTTATATCTTTTTTTTATTTAACTTTTAAGCCATGTTGTACAGCAGCTCTACTGCTGTGCAACATATAAAAAAAATTTAAATGCCAATAGATTTTGCATAGGTGAAACCTATTGGCTTTGCCAGTGCTTGTTTCTTAGGAGCCTACCACCAACGCTCCCAAATGCTGATGTTTGCAACTACCAAGGCTGCCTAGTTTTGATTCCACCTTATGCCTCTTTCTTCCACCATCCTACACTTCCTGTCTCTTTATTTCACTCTTGTGGGTTCTTTTTCATCCTGGTTTTCTGCCTTTGTCATTGTTTTCTTATGTTTCTATTCCTCCTTTTTAGGTCTCGCCTAGCGAACGCAGCGCATGCGCTGCTTCGCCTTGGTGAGACTATTGTTGTGGGATTGGTGCGCGAAGGGAGACAAAACATGTGCGCGCCTGGTCAGCCGATGTGCACGCGCATGGCGTCTGCATCAGCTTGGGCCCGGACAGCACATGGGCACGCGCACGGCGTGTCTTTCAGCTTGTTCTATGTGCGCCGAGCAGCCTCGCTGGGTTGAACTGCGTGGACGAGCCGCTCCTGGAGGCCGGAGTTATCTGCCGCGTGCCGCACCTCAGGACGTGATGGCGAGGGGCGCAGAGAAGGTCATGGAAAGCGCCTTGAGAAGAACACAGCCCTGAGCACCGAGAGATACCACCACATCATAACGCGATAAACCCGACATCCGCGTGGGGGAGATTCCGAACACCCGATGTTATGTCGAATCTGGAGAAAACACTGATTAACACTTCCTGCATGGCAACACTTCTCTTAAGAACGTACGTCTGCACGCGCACATTCGCCATTGCTGGCTTCTAGGCGCTTTACACAGAGCAGTATTTATTGTAATAGGCGCAACACCAGTATGTGCGTATAAACACAACTGTTAATTGCTGGGCCCGGCTGAGACTGAATACTTAAACCGGGATGTGATGAGGTCGAAGGGAGCATATAATTGGAGCAGATTACGCTATAGCTGGTGTTGACATTCACAATACAGCCACTTACCTTTTCAGACATATAGGCATTACGTAATTTGCCTGGACACACAATTCTTTGGCCATGTGCTGAACCGAGGAATAGAATCAGCTGCCCTGCTCAGCTTCCAAAGTTGGAAAATTCCCTCTTCAGGATTACACCTGCTATGGGAGCAAAGTTCTAGCTCTTCATCAATTCAAAAAGAACCGCCAGAATATTCACGGAAATGTACACGAGTGACATTGCAAAGAGCCTTCGCGTGCGTAACATCTGCACAACCTGCTCTTCACCAGCTGGACATTTACGCATGTTTAAAGGTGGTGTAAATGTGCATCTGCAACTTTTTACCTAAGGAGGAACCTATTCCCCTACACCTCAAAACAAGCATTTGCAATGCAATAGGTGTCGCAGTTACACGAGTTAAAGCTATTGGCATTGTAAATGACTGCCATTTATTTATGTTTTTAAAACGAAAACAAATATAAAAGGCATTGTTATTTGCAATGTCAATAGCTCAAACTCGCGTAAATGCGAGACCTATTGCATTGCAAATGCTTGTTTCTCCGCTTTCTGCCTTTCTCTTCACTGGATCAAAATCTGATGAAATAAAACAAGTCAGACAAGTCCTGGTCCATGACCATGAGTGCCAGTGCTCACCACCTGCATAAATCAAGCACTGCCTCTGCCCAGAGTTCCAAAGATCCATGCCTAAGCCCTCCCAAGTATCGGCCGTCCGTGGCCAGTGTCTCCACAGGCGTGTAGCATTCTTAAAAGGAGTGCAGAATTATTGGGTCGGAGCCCTGTTTATTGACTTCTTTCTGGGGGCAAAGCAACAGATATAGCCTTCAGCTTTTACGAAGATACTTTTGCAATTTAAAATAAATAATTCAAATGTGAAATTATTCGAACATCTGTTAATATTGTACAAATTCTATTAAGAAAGGCACATCATTCTGCACAACACTCTTCACTTAATCAGGGTTGTAAACCTAAGATAATTTTGGGTTGCTGATGTACGTACACCTCACGAGTGTAAGTGATCTGCTATTAATGTTGCCTTATGTAAAGTGAAGTGTACATCTTTTATTTTGTTGAATCACCAGCTAATTTAAACAAGTAATTATAGTTTGAAATTACATGTAGGTGAAACATTGCATTTCCCATTTTCGACCACTTCAAAGTACTCTTTTGAGGAATATGATTGTTTTTTTTACTGCTTTGGTTAGCCTTTTACTCCTAACTTCCCGGACCATTCCTTCTTAGAGAGAAATTCACTGTGTAAAATGCGTGTTTATGAGGCGAGCACACTAAGAATACATGTACGGATGTCAGATGCCTTTTAAATTTCCATAACTATGTTTAAGTAAACATATGTTTTAGAAATGCTTACTACAATACCTACGATTCTGCGGAACTCAGAATAATGGCAATTTTAAACCCCTTGTCGTTTGTTGCGAGAAACTTTTGGGGCATTTTGCCTGAACATTACATTTGCTAAAACTTTGCTGAATGAATATCAACCATAACTGTTACGTGATAGTCACTGCGACGTGGACTCAGTTTCCCAGTCTGCCAGCGTCTGTGCAACACACAAAAGCATTATAGATGGGCAAAATGTCATGGCTGTTCAATCAACGACCAAAGACATTTCCTCCTCATCCATTCCCTCGCTTGCAGTCCTTACATGAGAGGCCTCCCCAGACACCAATCCCACGAGATCTAAAAGGAATAAAAGCCCCTTCCCTTCTCACCTCCCACCACACCTGTTTTTCTGTGTCTCTTTACCAGTCCTGGTTGGCGATGGAGGGGCCTCGGTGACCGTCACGGATTGGAGTTGGAATTTCGTTGGATTTACTGAGTTGAAGGAAGGTTTGCAATGCATGCTCGTCGGACTCCTGATCTCGACGGGGGATTGATGCAGGCTGCGCTTGAGAGTCAGAAAAAACACGCTGCCAGGGTGTTCTCTGTTGCGGGGATACAGAGTCTCTAGTAGGCCTGGGCAGAAAGTGACCAAAAAACACCACGGCAGTGCGCAGAGTTCCGCAAGCGGTGGAGTGCATTAGGTCGTAACGTTGGCGAGTGCGAGCGAAGAAAAAACTCCACTTTGCAGAGCGTAGTTTTTTGGAACTCCGTGAATGGGGCAGAGTTCACCGCCCAGACCTAGTTTTGAGGCCTAGACAGAGTAGAGCAGACCTACTGTGGCTGGGGCACTGCTTCTGGGTATGCAAGGTGTGGAATCCTCGCTCGATGGGAGTACAGGCTTGGCAAACGGATGGGGAAGCAGGGCTTCTTTGCTAAATTGGCCGGTAGGGTCCTGTTTGGGACACTGTTTATGTATTTTTAACATCTGTTATGTGAAGATTGGCACGGCCCCTCCGCAAGGATGACACACATTTTTGTGAAGCATTCCATAATCGGGCACACTGTTCTACAGATTTTTATTGGTGTGTTCACAGTACTAGGTTGGTCACTTGGTGTACTGTAAGTATTTATGCTTCCTGTCTGGAGAGGAATAAGGTTATTCCTCACTCCTTTGCGTGTCCGAATGATGTCTGGAAAACGTGGGGTGAAATGGTAGTGTTATTTTTTTTCCCTTCAATTATGAGGATCAGATTACTGTCAATGTTCCTTCTACTGGTAGGGCTACTACTGTTGCCTCTCTTGCTGTCGCAGTCGGAGGTCAAGGACAAGATTGAAGCTGCGGCGGCCATCGCTTTGGCTGCTTCCAACAAGGGGAAGGCGGGCAGAACCTCTCGGGCTCATGAAGCTCATCTTCAGTTTCGGGTCGGCCCTCTTCTTCTGACAAATGTCTGCAGTGTGAGGAAAGGGGGACACCCTGTCTGGAGTACGCCAGTGTATGGGGTTTTCTCCATTTCATGTGGAGGCTTTATTTCCACAACACTCAAAGCCTTGTGCCATGGCAATACCTTTCTATGGTGCGCTCAGGGATGGCAGAGTGGAAGGAGGTGGATTAGGTCTCAGTTCCACGATTGTTACAAAAACTATATATGTTGGAAGGGGAGGAGGTTCTTTCCCATAATGTGGCAGAGAATCTGGCTCTGCAGGCTACCCTCTATGCAGCATTAACTGGGGAAATGCCTGGATTCAATGATTTCTTATGCCTTTAGGGACAGTATGCATACTCTGCCATATAAAGGTCGGTCTGATTATGAAAAGTTCTGGGATAGATTTCCTATTCTTCTCCTCACAGAAGAGTTCAATAAGGTACTGTGGCCACATGAAGGTCCTGTTCCGAAGCATTCTTGACAGTTATGGGGTAATCCCGGTTGAAGGGAGCCTGCGTCATTTCATGGAGGTTTGATGTCATGGTGTCACAGTTCATTGGATTCTAAGCATGGTCGGAGATGACTATGCGGTGGAGTTCGTGTACCCTCCTTCATGTACGGGGCTCAGAGTGACTAATCTTCCATCCTGGGGTCTGAAACATCTAGTGCTGCTCAACGGGCTAGAAATGCTGCTTCAGAAGGTGCAGGAGAGTGGGGCATGGGCGCTTATTCCACTCTGTTTCTGGTCCAGAAGGTGTTGGTGCTTATAGGCCTGTGCTGGTTTTATGTGTGTCATTGCTTGGTTCCAGATGTTTCACTTTTGGATGGTGACGCTGCAGTCAATCATTTCGTTGATTAGGCGAGGGGAATTGGTTGGCTTCCATTGCCCGGGAGGATGTTATCTTCATGTTCCCATCAACCCTCACATCAGAATTTTTTGCGGTTTGCCATAGGGGATGCCCATTGCCAGTTTTGCGTCAATTACTCCCTAAGGGTGTTTCATGAAGTACTGGCTCCATTCATGGCGTTTTCTGCATTTAGAGGGCATCTTAGTTCACCAGTCTTTGGACAATTGGTTCCTCAGAGGTGGTGTTGTTGGCCCTTATAGTAAGGGTGCCAGCAGTACTGGGTTCTCATGGGTTCCTCGTCACATGGGAAAGGTCCTCCTTAAATCCGTCCCATGACTGGGTTTTCTTTGGGGCACAGTTTCCGTCTCAGCATGGCTGAGTGTGTTTTCTGGATGGGCGAGTGATCAAGCTGCAGGGTCACATCAAGAGTCTGTTGGCACACATCAGGTTTGAACGTGGCTGCTTGGCCCAGGGTTCAGGGAGACCTGGCGTCTGTGATCTTCGTTGTTCTGTGGACTCACTTTCAGCTTCACAAGTTGGTTACATTTGTTAGGCGCACAAATCATCCATACAGAGATCTCTAGGCGCCGTTGCAATGTGGGCGTAGAGAGAGAACACCGACTACTGAGAGAAAAGCCAGGTTTTCAAGAGTTTTTTTAATGTAGTGAAGTCCGTACATGCTCGAATAGATAAAGGCAGCCTATTCCAATGGTAGGGGGCCCGGAATGAGAAGGCGCGGCCTACATGCCTCGTTGTTCTGATGCGTTTTGGGCATAGAAGTAATCGGTCACTCGACCTGAGCTGCCGCGCCGGGATATATGGTTGTAGTTTCTGCCTCAGATAGAGAGGTCCCTTCCTCTGCAGGGTCTTGCATACCAGGCAGAGAAGTTTGAAGAGGGCACGTTTTTTAATCGGGAGCCATTGAAGGGAATATAGAGAGGGCTCAGAGGGGGAACGAGGAGGAAGATTTAGTATCAGTCTAGCAGCTGAATTCTGCACCACCTGGAGCCTGGCCAAAAGGCCTTCACTACTCCCCACCAGGAGGGCATTGCCGTAATCCAGGCGGCTCATTATTAGTGCTTGTACCAGTGTCTTCCTAGCTTGCAGAGGAGTCCATTGAAAAACCTTTTTAAGGGTTCGCAGAATGCCAAAACAGGTACCAGACACTGTTTTGACATGCTCCTTCATGGAGAGCTTGTCATCCATCATTATTCCCAAATTCCTTGCACATGTATTGGGAATAGGTGGAGAGCCTAGCTCAGGAGGCCACCAGTCCTCTGCCCAAGCTGTCTTTGCCTTCCCGAACAGAAGAATATCTGTTTTGGTCATGTTCAGTTGAAGACAGTTCTTGGACATCCATGCGGCTACTGTCAGCAGGCAGTGTTTAAATCTTGCTTTGGTCAGGGTGAGGTCATGGTCCATAGTGATGATCAATTGAGTGTCATCAGCATAGGAGATGGTTTCAAAACCATAAGATCTAATGAGTTGTGCCAAGGGGGCCATATACACATTAAACAGTGTCGGGCTCAAGATTGAGCCCTGTGGCACCCCCTTATCAGTATATGAATGAGCTGATGTATACTCGCCCAACTGGACCTGGTTTGGGCGTTCTGACAGAAAACTGACCAGCCATTCCAGTGCTTTGCCTCTGATATCAGCTCCCAGAGTCTATGCACTAAGATCTGATGGGAGATGGTATCGAATGCGGCTGAGAGGTCTAAAAGAACTAACATGGTGGCCAATCCCTGATCTAATGCCACTTCGATGGTGTCTGTGACCTCCACAAGTGCAGCCTCCCTAATGTGTGAGGCGTGAAAGCCAGATTGGGAAAATTCGAGTAGATGATTAGATTCCAAAAATAATGATAGTTGGGCATTCACAGCAGATTCTAAGATTTTGGAGAAAAAAGGGAGGAGGGAGATGGGTCTATAGTTTGCAAAATTCTGGGGGTCTGCTGTGGCTTTTTTTTTTAAGAAGGGGCTTGATGTATGCTGCCTTCCATTTGCAGGGTATGCTAGCCAATTTTAGGGAGAGATTACATAGATATGTGAGTGGGGTGCACAGAATAGGGGCTACGGTAATAATCACGTGAGGGGGTGCTGGGTCTCTCGGGGACCCTGATTTTATCGAATATTTACGGGCTAGGGTCTGATCCTCAGTTATTGGGCTGAAACTTTCCAACATGCAGACAGGCGGAACTTCTTGGGATTCCTGTGTGATGGAGCCTACTGAATTTGAGAATGTGTTATAGATGATATTGATTTTTTGTTTAAAGTAGGCTTCAAATCTTCCCTCTTTAATGGACCCAGATCATGCAGGCTTTGTTCCACAAAGGCAGGCTAGTGATAATACCAAACGAGCGATACATAATATTGATAAGGGTAACAGGTTCCAAGGGGAATATATGCTATTGGCGGTCGATGCCGAGAAGGCTTTTGATCGGGTCCACTGGCCTTACCTCAACCAAGTGCTGGAACACTTTGGATTTGGCGACAGGTGCAGGGCACGCATTTTTAACTGCGATCAGGCCCCTACCGCGACAGTCCGGGTTAACGACTTTACCTCTCCCCACTTCTCCATTCATAGAGGTACGCGTCAGGGATGCCCTCTCTCGCCCCCATTATTCACTCTGTATATGGAGCCTATGGCCCAGAGGGTCCGAGACCACCCGGACATTACCGGTGTTCCATTTGGTGGAGACAGACACACCATTAGTCTCTACGCCGACGATGTCCTGGCATCCCTGGCGCGCCCGACCGTCACTCTTCCGGCCTTTTTGGAGGAGCTAGGGGCCTTTGGGGCGGTATCGGGGTTCCGAATCACTGTAGCTAAATCTCAGGCGCTCAACCTCTCGGTGCCCCGGGGTACAGTTGATCTCCTAGCGTCCCAGTATCCGTTGACGTGGGCCTCAGAGACCATCCCGTACTTAGGGATCAAGCTAGCCAACACGATTCAGGCAACAACAGATAACAATTACGAGGCACTTCTCCGGCAAATACGGAGTGACCTGGGGGGGTGGAAACCACTCCGAATCTCGTGGCTGGGAAGGATAGTGGCCTGTAAGATGACGGCGCTTCCTAAAATCTTATATCTTTTCCAGACGCTGCCCCTCCTTCCCCCAAGGGGCACAATAGCCAAACTCCAGTCGGAACTAGCGCAGTTCATATGGCAGGGTCGGAAACCCCATATGAAGCGATCCCTGAGTTATCTCCCGCCAGAGGCCGGAGGGCTAGGAATTCCAGACCTCCAACTCTACTTCAAAGCGGCACAATTGAGATACCTAGTAGAGTGGGGTCGGACCGAGTCGGAGAAACATTGGCTTTTCCAGGATGCAGCAGTGGCGGGCACGGCCCTTTGGAAAATCCAGTTCCTCCCCAAAGCGCATAGGCCAAGAAGTTTGTATGTGTCCCCGATAACCCAGGTGACATTATCAGCTTGAGACTGTACTAGCACTAGAATGGGTTTGACTACCCATCTGTCCCCTCTGACTCCCCTTTTTGAGAACCCAGATTTTACGCCAGGCGTGATGGCCTCGGATTTCACAGCCTGGAGAGGAACAGAGTGCCGCTCCCTGGGCCACTTTTTTGACTTGGAGGGTCTACGCTCCTTCTCACAGCTGCGTGAAGACTTTGGGTTCCCGGACTTGGAACGATTCCACTACCTCCAATTGAGGCACTGGATCATGCATCCCTCTAACCATGCTAATGCACAACACCGTCTGACCCAGTACGAAAAGTGGCTCCTGACCAAATCATCCGACAAGGGTATGATCTCAGAGTTATATGCACTCCTACTTCAAACACAGACCCACATATTCCACGCCGGGCGGGCAAGATGGGAGGAGGAATTGGGGCGGCCCCTGAGTGCAAAAGAATGGGAGCGCATAGCGTACCGAGCACGCCACACGGCGCACAGCACGGCCCTTACCGAAACACTAACCAAGATCACTTCATACTGGTATTCTACACCGGCAAGGCTACATAAAATTAAACCCTCACATAGTGACAGCTGCTGGCGGGGCTGTGGGGACAAAGGGACCTTGCTGCATATTCTGTGGGAGTGCCTGCGCCTTCAGCAATACTGGACTCCGGTCATAGACGACATAGACAAGCATCTTGACACACAGCTCCCGAGATTCCCGACCTATGTGTTGCTAGGTCTCCCAAACCCATTGACATACCCCTTGAGGTCCACCAGGGGCAGACAGATCGGCATGGCATTGGGGGCAGCGGCTCAAGCCATCCTTGCCAACTGGGGCACAGTGACTATTCCCACACACACCAACTGGCTGCATAGGTTATGGCACATCTTAGGAATGGAGAAGATATCCATGTCTCTTGCAGGAAGGGGGGCGGCATTTCAGGAGGTCTGGAGTCCTTGCACGTCATTACTATCACAGGAATTCTATGAGCTGACCTGCCCAAAATATCTCAGACTCTTCGCCTATCAGAAGCCCCTAAGCCGGAGGGTCACACGAAGTGAGGGCCACATTCAATCACATATCGTGGTGCGCATGGCAAACGGGTGAGTGAGGTTGGGAGGGGGGAGTGGGGGTATGGGGTTTGGGGAAAGGGCTTTTCTTTTGTTTCTTGGAGATGTTCTTTCCAACTGCAGCAACACACTATCGGACCAGTCGCTGGGAGGCTGTTACCTCCTATTTCTTGCATTTGCTGCTGTACTTTCTGAACAGTTTTGAAATACTAATAAAAAGATTTAAACCATAAAGTAGGCTTCAAGATTATCACAGTGCGATTGGGATGTTGGAATCGTTTGGTTGCCACTCTTGGGGTTTGTAAATTCTTTGAGAATTATGAACAACTCCCTAGATGAGTATTTTGCTGAGTCAATTCTCTCTGCAATATGGGTTCTTCTGGCCAGATTACAATGTTTGAGATACATTCTCAGGGCGATTTTATAGGCTAGTTTGCCCTCGTTAGTTTTGTCCTTCCTCCAGATCCGTTCCAGTCTCCTTACTCTGGTTTTCTCTTTTCTTAACTCCTCAGAATACCAGAGAGCCAGGGGATGTTCTCCTCGAGACTTAGGTTTTCTTAGCGGCGCAATGTGGAGTCAAAGGCCTGTACAAGTGAGGGTTGAAAGGCTGTCGGGGCCAGATTGATATTGTTGTGATCCATAATAGATGGAGGACTGAAGACCGGGAGAAGTGTGGAAGGCATCACCTTCCTCCAGTGTCTTGTGAGCTTAGGGCCATGGCTGTGAGTCACTTTGTTGACCTTGGTATCTAAATTAAACTGAATAGAGAAATGGTCAGTCCATCTCTGCTCTATGGGAGTGTCTACTGATACGATCCCCTCCTCAGCAAAGATTAGGTCTAGTGTGTGCCCTCCCTTTATGGGTGGGGCCAGATACCATTGGTGGAGACCAAGAGACTCCATATCTGCTAAGTAGTTGGGTAGTGTCCGGATCTGTTTGGATGTCTATATGAAAGTTAAAATCCCCTAGCAACAGAAAATGATCTGCCGCCAGGATATAGGGTGCTAAATATTCCAACAACTTGGCACTGAAGTCCTTCCTCCCATCTGGCGGCGGTAGACAAGGGCTCCCTTCCAAGTTATGCCATTTGATGCCTTTAGTTGAAAGATTAGCATATCCTGCATGAGTGAGGAACAGGAGTCTAACGTCTCTATTCTTAGAGGGTTTTTAGTTACTATGGCTACGCCCCCCCCCCCCTCCTTTTATGTTGTCCGTCACATCTAGTTATGGTGTAGCCTTGTGGAAGTGCTAAGGCTACCACGGGGGAGGAGGACTGTGTTAACCAGGTTTCTGTAATAAAGCATATATCTGGCCTGGTAGAATCCAAGAGATCCCATAGTTCTGCTGTGTGCTTGGGGATCGAGCGCACATTAAGATAAATACACTGAAGCCTGGTCAGGGTGCTTACAGTGTTATTGCTTCTGTCTAGGTACATGCTTTTGGGATTCTAGGCCTTTGGGACCCAGTGTCCCAAATTTTGGGATTTTCAATTCCTCTGACTCAAAGGATCAGGTGGAATCTGGAGTGGGGTTTAGACACCGCACGCCTGGTGCAGGGGGTTCAGTTACATCCACCCAATCCATTATTTCTTTCCATGGATGCCAGTTTTCTTGGTCGGACGCATGGGGTATGGATTTGCAGGTGCAATGTTGGACTTGTTCCAGGGCAGGTCATACCTCAAATTGGTGGGAACGTGAGGCTCTGAGTCGGGTTCTTCTTGTCCTCAGTTCCCAGTTGTGGGGAAGGCGGTGCTGGTGAGAACCGACTGTCACTGCATATGCTTTTGTGAAGAAACAGGGGGGTGGGGGATTCGGTCCAGGTGTCTAGGCATGTTGGCTCAGTAGTTGTTTGTATTGGCTCTGGTTTCTCTGGAAGCCATTCACATTCAGGGGACCGTCAATGTGACAGCACTTTTGCTAAGCAGGGATTTTCCTTTGTCAGGGGACTTTTCTGTGAATCTATGAGTGTTTGCTCAATTGTCTCATCTTTGGGGGATGCTGTGATGGCTCTTTTTGCCTCCCAGAGTGATGCCAATGTTTAGTTGTTCTATGCAAAGGCCGGTCCGTCTGGGCTTCGGCATTCCACGCCCTGTCCTGTCAGTGGGTCTCTTCTATGCATTTTTTCAGTTTCTGCTTGTTGAACCTTTATTGGTGGGAGTGTGGAAGTTGAGAGCCGAGATTATTCTGGTGGCTCCCTGGTGACCACAGACCAGTTGGTTTCCCCTGGTATTGAAAAGGTTGAGGGCCCAGAAGTGGCTTCTCCCAGTGGTCCCGTCCCCTTAGGAGTTCCCATTTTGTGGAGGGGACGTCTGCGGAGGCTCCGTTTGAAAGCCTGGAGGTTGAGAGAAGGGGTGTGTAAGGCCAGGGAGTTTCAGACACTTTGTAGGCTACTTTACATGCGTCCAGACAGTGGTCTATTCGTTGCTCAGATAATCAGCATTGGATGTCTTTTCCACATGGTGTGGGGTCAGGGGTCTTGATGCTACTAATGTGAGTTTAATGTTGGTGATGGTATTCTTGCAGGGTGATTCTTAAATGGGTTTGACTGTGGCTCAGTTGGGAATACAGTGGACAGCAATCCTAGCATCCGGGGGTCCTTGGAAGACTTTGTTGGATGTGGATGGTTTGGTGCCACAGCTTTTGATGAGTTTGTCAAATTATTGCCCTTTGTCGGTGAGTTCCTAACCTTCTTGGGACTTGGCGTTGGTATTGGAGTCCTTGATGTCTGCTCCTTTTGAACCATTGGAGGCTATTGATTTACAGTTCTTTACCCTTATGATGCTCTTTCTGGTGGCAGTTCCGTCAGTCAGAAGGCTAGGGGAGTTGGGAGCTTTGTCCTCTGTTTCATTTCACAGGGTGTTTTCTGACAGTGGTGTTGGTGACTGTGCCGGGTTTCTCCTAGAGTTTCGTCTTCCTTTCATTTACAGCAAGAAGTGATTTTGATGGAACATTTCCCTTCCCCAGGATCAGTGAAGGAGGAGAGGTTGCACTGCATTGATGTCAGGTGGGCTGTTTTGGCCTATTTGCAGAAGGTTTCGCCCTTTCGCAAGGTGGAGCTATTGTGTGTGATGTTTGGTGCAGCCAGGTGGGGTGTGTAGCCGACAGCTGTTACTTTGCGCAGCTGGGTCAGGATGTTGGTTTCTAAGGCCTATAAGATTCTGGGTCTGGTTCCCCCTTTTTCGGTTGTGGGTCAGCCTACTCAGTGTATGGCCTCAACTGTGGCGGAGCTACAGGGTACTTCCACTGGAGACATTAGCTGGATGGCGCCCTGGGCTGATACCTCCACATTTGCTAGGCATTGTCGTCTGGCTGGGGTACAGTGTGTCGCTGAAGTGTTTGGTCATCAGGTTCCTTCTATGCTGGATTAGATGGTGTCCTGGTGAGGTGTATCTCGATTACTGTGTGTGTTCAGCAGGCATTGTCAGTTGTTTGAATTTGTTTGCTTGTCTCACATGTTAGGGCTGCAAACGAGGGAATGAACGAGGAGGTAATGTCTTAATTAGTTACCGGAAATCGCATTACTCTGAGTCCTATTATCTCGCTTGCAGCCAGGGTCTCTCCCAACCTCCCTGAGACAACTTACATGGCTGTTGGTTGGAGCTTATTACGAACAGGAGGTGTAGTGGGGGAGAGGGGCTTTTATTCATTTTAGATCTTGTGGCATTGGTGTCTGGGGAGGCCTCACATTTAAAGGCTGCAAGCAAGTGAATAGGACTCAGTAATGCAATTAATGGTAAGTAATTAAGACATTGCTATCAATCCGTTCGGGTGAAGTAAGGTGGGCGTCTTTTTACTCTTCCTAAAGAGAAAGATGGCGGCAGCTCTCTTGAAGTTCACACTCTGAGATAGATCCATATTAATAGAGGGCTTGAAGGAAGTGATGTGTTCTATAGTGATAGTGAGGGAGGTTTGTGGTCACAGATGCATCAAGGGGTTATTGACCTTCACAGACGTATTGCAGTCCAATGCTGGAGCGGGACTCAAGAACGTATTTTAGGTGCCACCTAGAGATAGCTTTTTGGTGTTTGTTATCAAAACTCTATTGTGAACAATACCAATAATTACAGTGGACTATGGGCCAATTCATTACTCAACATTGGTTGCTTTCTGACTTCTTATTCAGTAGTTTTCCTTCCTTATTCTTGTACCTGTCCTTTCCCTAGGGCATCACTTCTTTACCTTCCTTTTGATTAAATATATTGTATACACCCACGGTCTATATTGAGGGAACTACTTTTTTTTTTATTTCAGCAATCTATGGGAGTAAATGTTTTTTTTTGCTTTCTTCCTTGTGTGCGGTTTCCCCCCTGCCCCCCCCATACCCCCCATATCTCCACTCCTGTGGTTTCCATGGTGCTTCGCCCTCCCCCTGGACTGTTTTTCTTACATTTGTTTTAAATATTCACCCCAAAGCTCCTCTGTTTCTGGGTCACCCCATCCCTGTCCCTCTCTCCACACTGCTTGCTTGCTCCTCTGCCAATGCACTCTGGCTTTGATTTCGACCCCACATCCCATATGTTCCTCCGTTGCTCCCAGCACCTCACCATCACATTTTTTTCTTTTTTTAAATGATTTTTTTTTTTCTTTTCTAGAGGGCCTGGCATCTCCAGTTTGCTACCAGGTTGCTCCTTTATTCTTTAAGGTGTTGTTGGCACATATTTTTTTACATTTTCCGCTCCAAGATTGGCAGCCGCCATATTGTAACTGTAAATTAAGTTTTTAAAAAAAAGAAAGGCCACTATATCATAATGCATATGCATGGCTATGCATGTGCACCTATACTTTACCACGCTGTGGCAGCTTGTTTTTGCAATGCCGTTCCACATCAGCAACAAAGCATTGTTCCTGTTGGGAACAGCTTTGGCAGAAAGCACTGGCAAAGCCATGAGATCAGATGATGCCATTGAAAAGTTAGACTTGTTGGCTTTGCCAGTTTTTGTTTTCATAAATGGGATGAAATTATTGAGTTGTAGCACAATTTTCCAAATAGATTGACTGAAACGTCAGATTTCAAGGGCATCTAACATAGATATAGGTGAGCAGAACCATGCCAGATTTTTAGCATGAGAAATAACTATAAACTGTAAATTATCTGGTTTTAAATTAATTTTATTCTGAAAATCCAGTGTGGATCATTCAGTCTTGGACCTTCATTGGACATATCTGCAATAGTTTTAGAGGCAGTTTTGAAACGTAGCTATAGTAAGGTACCCCACAACCTTATTTCTGCCTGTCTGCAAACTATGTAGTACCTAGAAGAAGCATTTGTGGCGCTTATTTAGGGCTGCTTGTCATTGGTCTGTCCATTACTGAAAGCAGCTCTGCGGCTTAGAACCGCCCAGAAAGAGTGTTCTCTGTCGCTTGTATGGCCAGTCTAGTAGCGTGGCAACGTCACCTTCCACTTTTCTTTTGGTACACTTTTTATTCCACAGCTACTAGCCACTGAAAAGGGTCTGGGGTTGGATAAAAAACTGCACCAGTTAGGCAATTTTGTGCTTGTGCCCACCAATTTTGTTTTAATGTGTGAATGTTTTGCACCAATCAGAGGGTAGAATGTCTCCAATCACCGTCTATGGACAGGATAAACTTGCATTTGTACTAACTGGTTAAAAGTGATGTTTTGTAGTGGACAGTTGGTGTAAATGCTATTTTCCAGTGAATAATGCTGCAAAGGTCATTGCAACAGTGCAGTACACTGGTGGAAAGTTTTCCCGAGCAAGGTGGGCAGTCCATCAGCAGAGTAATTTACGTGATCCGGGGCTTGGAGTTAAATTCATCTATCAGAGTAAGTAGTACCAGTAAGAGTTCATATCCAAAAACGTCAAATGTTTGTTTATTAATTGAAAAGGAAGTACACAGTCAAATTGCAATAGAAAAATGCGTTGAGAGATTTCCTTCCATTACACAGAGATGATTAAAAAAAATCGGCCTGGAGGGGGTTTCTGGTGAGTTCCAGAAAAGGGAGAGAGAAATAGAAGAATGAAATTCTGGGAAATGTTGCATCAGCGCCTTGCAGTTTCCAGTAAGTCACTCAGGCCACACAGGGACGATTCTTTTAGAGAGCTCAACACCATCATCATCATCATCTCAACCACAGGGTTCTTGGATTCAAAATAACCTGCTCCTCCCAGGTCAAACCAAGTGTGATTCCATTGTCTCTCTGGTGCCACTGGCTCAGTCATTAGGGCGTAATTGCCTTTTATGGAGGAAGATGAGAAATCCCCCATCGGCCTCCTGCTTCCTTCAAATTAAGGGAAATTTCTGGGAACAAAAATCCTTGTTCAATAGTAATAGCAATCTGACACATCTAGATCAGAATACTATAAAGAAGGGGACATGGCACTGGAAATTCCTGGAGACTGGCTGCTCCTTAATCTCCAACTTTTGGTTCACTCCATCCTGCATTGAAATTGACAAAGGATTGAGCAACCTGTTTGGAGATTTGGACCTATATACTTAGGGACTCCCTTGAAGTCTATTATTTCCAAGGAAGCCAATTGGATTGTATTCCCAGCTCTTAAAATATCTTGGTCCTAGATGCAGTATTTAAAAAAAAAAAAAAAATGCTTTTATGTTGCTGGTTTTCTTTGAATGAAGGTGGCGCTGTCTGAAAGACACCCTAAGGTCACAATGCTACCTCTACTCTATACTTTCACTGACAATAATAACTTGCTTTTATGTAGAATTTCAGTCCAGCTTGTACCATTTTCATGCACCCTAAATGGCAGGTTTATTATTACTCAGTTTTATGGTAATCGATTTATCAAACTCTGAAAGGCAGAAGGCTGAGCTGGACTTGCTTACATTGCAACCTTTGACCTGCATATTTAAATCCGATGTTAGCAGCAAGCATTTAACTCAATGAGCTATCTTGCTCACTTGTTTTTATGTCTGGGGTTTTAACAGTACAGTGGTCAAATAGAACTATTGCTGACAATATACATAGAGTAAGTTTTGGTCCCCCCTACCCTCCCCCATCCCTTTCAACCATTTTTCTTTCTTCAACCAGCCTCTTTCAGCCACTGGAGACCTATTGCTAACAATATACGAAGAGTGGGATTTGGGTCTGCCTGTTCCAACCATTGGCTTTCTTCGACCAGTCTCATCTGTAGACTTAAGACTTTGTGAATGAGGTCTTGGCTCAACCTAGTGGAGTATAAATCTCTCACCTAATGCTATTGGTTGTTTTGGTGTATCCTTCACATTCACTCTGGTGTTTGCCCTGAACTCCATGAAGAGTAACTTCACAACAATAGATCTCTGTGTTTACTAGTGCTGACTCCCTTTTATGTCTTGTTAACATTCTGCGTGTTAAAGCCAGACCTATTGTTTTTGCCAATGGTTGTTTTCTTCTTGTAACCTGCATTTTTCATACAAATTTTTTTCTTCCATTGGTGAAAAATAGAGACCGAAAAATAAAAACTATACTTGCGTGTGTGGGTAGGTGGCAGCACTTATATAGCACACACCATCCTATGGTTTAAAAAAACTGCCTGCCCACAAAATGTAAATTCAGATTTTCTCTAAAGCTAAGATGCATTGCTGGGAGTTTAATATCTAGCAATAGAGCGTTCTGCAGTAAAGGAGCCTGAACAGAAAAGGTTTGATTACCCTCTACCCCACCAAGTGCTACGATTATATTGTACAATTTTTGGTTTGACTTGATTGCTGCTGAATAGATCCTGTTCAGACACCTGAGGAATAATCGTAGAAGTTCAGTATCAAGGAGGCAATTATTGTCGATGTTTAGGCACAATGCACAGATTCTCTAAAATGTAATGCGCTCCTGAACTGAGATCCAATATAGGGTTTTATGGACCATGGAGAAATGGTCTCTTCTTTTCAGTCTGTATTAGGTGCAAACAGTTGCATTTTGGCCTCTTTGAAGGGTCTCCATAAGGATCTTTGGGAGTCCTGATTAAATGGCATTGCAAAATTCCTGGCACCAATATTCTTTTCATCAAGGACAGAAGATGCTGAAGGGTTTTAAGTCTATTGATGCTATAAAAGCAGTTCTTAACAACTTTGTGTACCTGATGTTAAATGGGATGCCTCTGCATCAACTAGGAACCTCAAGTGTTTAACCTTTTTGCAGAGACTCGTTTCAACCTGAAAACGTTGGTGATGTCTAGAGTCAATAGGATAGGCCTGCCCTTATTGTGGAACAAATCTATACATGATTGAGGTTCTTGAAAGATCAAGTGGCAATGTGAGTTTCATCAACATAGGACTGGTTTGAGAGTTTGTGATTATAGGTTGAATTGGAGCGAAAGATGGGTATTGATTAATGCAGGGGAAAGGCACACACCTGCAGGACACCATCGATGGCAGAACTGTGTGCTAAAGTCCCAACTTTGCTTGAGACTTTCCATCTGGATCCACCATATCAAAGGCAGTGGATAATTTAATAAGGTGATACATTATTGGTAGAAAGAGCTTGGGATATTGCTTGAGAAACCACACAGGTGTGGGGTTTCATATCGAGTCTGTAGATTATACGGTAGTTAGACTTGATGCATTCCTCCACTTTAACTGGATTACGGTCAAAGTCTCAGAATTAGGTAGCCGGGCAGACCTCAAGGATGCCTCTGGCCATTTATCAATCACAGACGGAGATTGTCTTATTCATTGTATGTTATCATAAAAGGAATGGTTTAGGCGGTCACAAAAATCTTGCAATGGCCTACCTTTGGTAAAATTGCTAAAATTAATCAAAGCAAATCTGAGAAGCCTGAAAAGAGAAGAAGGGTGGTTGGAAGCGTGTTTGATTTCCTGGTCCCAGTAAACGTCTTATACTGGCTGAACATCTTTTTTGTTCCTTGTTATAAGGACTCAACATTTATCTTTAAAAACTGGGTTTCAATTCTTTTATTTTCCTTCACGACTCCAGTGGCCTTGTAATTAGCAGAGCATCCCAGGATGTGTCGTGATTGTGGCCTGGACATACAGTAGGCCAACTTCTCATCCCTGAAAGATTTCATGGATCCAGTGAAGGGTTTGTAGGCTTCGCAACAAGAAATATTAAAGACAATCACAGGTTTAAGTAGGTTGGCAAGATGAGGTTGTAACACTTCTTTCCAGATCCTAGGGAGGGCTAATTTCAATAAAGGAAAAGAAAAAACATTTGTTGTAAGAGGCCATTTTTGCTAGGTTAGGGGAAAAGTGCTGTGAACTAATACAAGAAGTAATGGCACAATAGGATATATCCGGATATTCTAATATTTAAAAAAACTACTAATTTGTTTCCCAAATGTAAGAAATTGAATGCCTTCAAAGCCACAGAGAACTTCACCTAAAGAAGTGGTGGTGTGTGACTAATAATCATGTTACTGGTGTGAAAGGTCAGTAGTGCATTACAGGGGTGTGAAACTTCCAAGAAGCTGGCTTAGAAGGAACTCAGTGGGACGAAGGTTTCATGGGACGCAGTGTATAAGTCTTGTTAGAAGCGGTCAAGAAGAGGGTAAGGGAGCAATTCCAGGAAAGTGAGGTTGATATTTGGTATAGGTGGGTGTTTGGTTTCAGCTTCTCATGGGCGAGACAAAAATGTTTGTAACACAGTTTGCGAGATTGGCAGGGCCTTTTTCAGCTTTTGAAAGAGCTAATCCTACATTTAGAAATACATTTATGATTGAAAAACTATCAGGATACCCGTAGTGAGTAAGTCAGACCGGTATTTCGGCAAATATTCAGATTTTCGTGCCCTGCTTTGGAGTTCTACTAAGTTAATTGGTTTGTTTATCTCATTATACCTCTTAAAAGGTGCTAATTTTACAAAGCCCTGAAGTGCAACAGAGATTTTGCTTATGAGATAAGGTAAGTCAGAATTCTGGGTCATTGTTATGAGGACCATGAATAGCTGTCCAACAAGACCTACGATTTCCCTTGTTTACATTCCTTGTGGTGTTTTTGCCTTTTGTAGTCCTGTTACAGGACACCAGACAGGCGTTCTAAGGCTGATAATTCAGGTTATCTGTGTCTTACTTACTTAGTGTCCATTTCTGGCATACCTAAATTTAGACAGATTCTCCTTGAGTCAACCTTACGTCTACGTGGCATTTGCTGTGATACTGAATTGTACCCAAGCTGCTTAGGTCTCCAAACCCCGGTCAGGCGCATTTTGTTTACATAATGGAAAGTACTTAACTCAACATACTCTTTCCCCCTGCTGTGACGTGAGTCTCTTCCCTGAATGTATCACCTGGGAGGAGGGAAGTGACGGATGTAATTTAAAAAAAAACAAGCATTGGCAAAGTCAATAAGCCTAGCTTGCATTTTGATACCCGACTAAATTTTTTTTTTTTTTTTACGTCTGTTATAGTGAAAAATAGCAATGGAAAAAATTGTTTTCTTGATACATGGCAGCTATAAGATAAGACAATTAATGTATTGTGATTTGGAGTACTTTTGAGATGTAAGATAGTCCTTCGGCATCACAATGCAAGCACTCCATAGAAGGCGGAATGAAACATCAAACATCCAATAGCATGAGGGTAGAGAGGTGAATAGTTATCTGGTTGGAGCCAAAGCCCCATCTATGTATATTTCAAGGAATTTGTAACAATGCATCTTGCAGACAGTTGCTGCCTCAAGTTTAACCTAAAAATGAAATAAAAATATGGGAGAGGGATAGTGGAAGATGGTGAAAGAGCAGAGTGCCAGGTACCAGTTTGGTAAGGAAAGGAAAAAAACAGAGAAAGCACTAACCGTAGGAAGTAATAGATTCAACCACTGACCGAGATGTAAATGAGGGGAAAAAAGCAGTTAGTAGACACTGAATAGAGACAAACAAAGAAAATACTACGAGAGCAGGTTCAATGGAAAGAATGAGTGGGAAAGAGAGGGCACAGGGAGACCGAAATGAAAAGGACCTTGTGAGAGTGGAGTGAATAAGGGTGAGACCGAGGAAGTTCATGCAGGATGGTACCGGCGTCATACCACAGATGAAGGGAAATAAATGTAAAGCCATCTTGGAAGAGGAGTCAGGGTGAAAATGAGAGCAGACCCATTGCATAGGTAAAAGTAGATTGCAGATGGCAAGATACAAAAACGCCTTATGGGAGAAGTGAATAAGGCTTAGGACCTGATTATGATTTAGATTATGTCGGTCGGAGTTGCCTCTGACCGATAACTCTGCGGTTTTGGAACCGACCGACCGTCCTCGGGTTGCCGGTGCGAAACGGCAATTATGATGCGACCGCAGATGGTGCGGTCGCAAACTCCCATTTCCCTATGGGAGCTTGTGCAGCGGTCGGAAACCGGCCGCAGCACAAGCTCCCATAGAGAAATGGGAGTTACTGTAAATCCCTGCACTGTGTGGCAGGCACTTCACAATTCCTGTCAAACGGTGCAGGGATTTACAGGAGGGCACCAAAGGTGCCCCCCCTGCCCACAACCAGACGCCGCGGAAGGGGGGGGCCCTGCTAGGTGCCCCCAAAGTCACTTTCCGACAGGCTTTCCATGTCGGAAAGTCTGATCTGGAAAGCCTGTCGGAAACTGACCTCATAATCCCGACGACGGAAACGCCATTTTAAGGGATTATGTCACAGTTCCAACTGGCCGACAGGCTCCTTGAGCCCATCGGATTGACCTGCCGGTTTGGACTCTGACCGTCGTCATTGAAATACAGCAGTCGGACTTCAAACCAAGGATGTCAGTTGCTAAGCCTCCGACGAGCGGCCGGAGGCTTACCGACCAACATCCTAATCAGGCGCTAAATTGGAGAAAGCAAATTACGAGTATCAAACTGCAGATGAATAGAGAGAAATTTGAACCCAAAGAGAAATGAATACAGAAGCCACAGAGTGATACCTTTTTCACCTTCGAAGATGAGTAAAAAAGAAAGTCAGCAGGGAGAACTAACAGATATGGGTGGAAATGTAAAGTTAATTACAAATTATATAAAACTTAAAATTGGGTCGAAGTGTCTGTTGTTTCTGATCATAGGATAGGCTTCTTTCTCGGATGTAGTGGGGTATAAGAAGTCAGTTGGAATGGGAGCATTTATGTCTACATTTTAGAACCTGCTCGAAGACGATAAAGGAAATGAGTTCAGAGTTGGGAGAATAAAGTGCTGGTTTGATGGGGATCTATCAGTTCTACATGAAACGTTAAATATCCTTCACACCTGTTACATGTAGTTGTCGAGGAGCACTGTTGATAGCACTGAATACTGAGAGACATGTGTGAGGATACCAAGGTAGATCCTCCAGAAAAACCTGGTGAAGAGCCAAATACTTGTAGGTTGGTGGGTTTTCACATAACATTTATCAGACGTTTTCCACCCCAGAATCTCTTGCAAATGTACTCCTGGCCAGGGCGTAGTAAAAGCGCTTGCAGGGTGGAAATGGGCAGCCCATACATTGATGGGATGTAAAGAGCATTAACGTGGTGAAAAACTATTTTCGCCCAAAAACGTTGAGAAACGCAAATGTGTGGGTGCTTTTGTGATTTTGCAACTGTCTCAGATTTCCAGGTGCACTCATTGAATTCTCTGAGAATTCCTGAAAGTTTCTGAAAACATAGGAGTAATCTGGTGAAAGCAAGTTTCCTACTTCCTTCTTTTTTTCGGTCGAGCTTAGGCAGCGCATGCGCTGCCTGCGAGGCATGCTGTATTCAAGTATGGACATGAAGCTCCGCCCACGCTCTGCCCATATTTTTCATTGGCTTGTGTCATTGTCCACTCTAAACTGTGGCTTTTCATTGGTCAATAGGCTCAGTAGTCCTTTCTTAGTAACGCCTTGTCTTATTTTGTAACCTCCCATGAGGACACCCCCTGTTACATGTGTTGTTACTCAGTAGGCTTTAATTACAGCCTCCGAGCACTAATTTCTCAAATAGCTTTGTCCTGCCTGCAGATGCAGGCAGGACATGCTCTCTCCTAACGCTTTAAAAAAAATCTTTATAGCACGGGCACTGAACGCATTTGCAATGCAATAGGTCTCGCATTTGTGAGAGTTTAAGCTATTGGCATTGTAAATGACAATGCTTTTTATTTATCTGTTTTAAAAACAACACATAAATAAAAGGCAATGTCATTTACAATGCCAATAGCTCAAACTCTCGTAAATGCCAGACCTATAGCATTGGAAATGCTTGTTACAGTTGCACCAATTTTATGACGTCCTTGGAGCTATTAGTGTTATATATTTATGAATTCACTTAAGAAACCACAGTTAAACTGAAGTTACTGTTAGAAATTAAAACCGAAAAAAGATTCAAATTCACAAACTATGGTTAGCTCCCTAATACAAAACTAGCACAAAGCCAAGCAAAAGAGAACTTCCACACCAGATGCAATGCTCAGAACATCACTATTGAGAAGACTGATAAAATTACAAATGTCCTAGCTAATCTTATAGATGGCATTACATATCTCATTACCTTTAGTACAATAAAAGAGATGACCATGAATGAAATATTATGTAGTGGTTTGAGTATGTGTTGTTTAATTACGTTGTGCTTTTAGGTGTTGTCACTGATTAGTAAAAATAATGTTGGGTCATACGAATTGCATTTGTTTAACGAGTTATGGGTTGCATGAGTTCTTGCTTATCGAGCTAATCCTAACTTGTGAATTTGAGATGTTTTTTACTTTTAATTCTTGTACTTGAATTGTGTTTTATTTTTTAAGCACATTTCTGAGGTTTTTTAAACATACATACAAAGCTAATCATAACTTCACTTTCACCTGTTTTTTCCCCCAGTTCATTTTAGATTTTTTTTATTACCACATCAGACAATGAAAGGTGGGTGCAGGGGCTGGTGCCCACCCCTGTGGCCAGTCAACCTCCTCTGTTAACCTTTGGCAATGCCCAACCCACCATGGCGAGCTAACCCCTACTGTGCAGACCCTCTGCCCATGTGTAGTATGGGTTAGCTGCAGGGCCCCCAGGCCTGTAGCTGCGCCCTGTGCCCAATCCTCCGCAGCCAGCCAGTCCCCTCTGTGCACTGCCTTAGGCCTTGAACATCAGCTGCTGGCTGCAGGGCATTTGCCCTGGCGCTGCTCCCAACCCACAGGCAACTGCTCCGCTCAACCCCCACTCCGCGTGGCCTTCGAGCAGACTGGCCTACTTTGTTTCGGCTGCGTGGGAGCATCCGCACTCCCTAAATTTGGTTTACAAAACCACACAGACTGCATTCATCTATGCAGAGCAGCCCCATTAATGGTTTACACTTTGCTTTCTTAACGAAGGACTCGTGTAGCTGAAATGAGGACGCTACTGCTGTAAATATATATTTGCACTGCATTAATCCACATTTGGAGTGCACATATTCTTACACCCCAAGAGGTGTGGAGAGAAAAAAGGGAACATATATATGTATGTGTGTGTGTGTATATATCAATTGATTGAATTTGTGTCCAAGTTAAAAAAAAAATTTAAAAAAAATTCAATAGCCTTGTGTTTTAATATTGCATTTCTCTTTATTTTATGGTATCAAAATATCACGGGCTAAATCAACAAAAATATTGAATTCTATTGTTTACAAAAAGTTCCCCCAATTGGAGTTACGATAGAAAATCTACACCCAATGGAGTGACATTTCTGTAAACAATATTTAGGCCACAATATGTATGTCAGATTATATTTGCGTTACTGATATTCTGACATACAACTGTTCTATATGTACTTGTACCTGTCTGTGTGGAGAAAGAATGCATCAAATCAAGTCATATATTTATTGTGATGCACTCTTACTGTTTTGTTTCTGCAAATAAATGAAAAATATTCCGCTTCAATAGGTTGTCCTCTACTGTGTTTTAATTGACTTCCTAAAATCATAGCTAAAATTAAATATTAAGCTTCAGTTGGATAATCTATTTCTTCAGCATGGCTGTTTGGGAGCAGGATAAAGTTCTGATGTTTGCTGATTGCAAATGTTTATCAGATTGTTGAAAATTGGCTGTAAACTCCACGTTAAAACAAGAAGAGGGAGTAAGACTAATACTAATGAGACCAGGATGGTATAAATGTATATCTCTCTATATGACGAGCTGAATGAACAAAATTCATCCATCGGGGTGGGGAGGGAGAATATGGATTTGCAGTTACGTTTCCTCGTTGTGGGGTTTAACATTATAGCTATCATGGAGAGAGAAGAAGCAAAGTCCTTTTTATTTTTTTATTTTTAAACTTCAAAAAAGTATACTGTGAAGTACAAGGAGTGTGTGTACTTCGGTTAGCACCATTCAGCCATTGGATTTCATGTGTTTTTCATGACTGGCCATTGCTTGGATGGATTGTCTGACTGCGCTATGGCATTTCGTGGATAGCTACACTGTCCTATTTGTGTTTCCATTAGGGTTTGGTAATGGGGATAAAGTGGGTTCTTTGTTAGACTAGAGTCAGTGAGTGCACTTTGATGTATTTACTTTTCTCGCAGAAGTGCATTTTAGTTGCTTTTTTATAGCATTTTGTTTAACAAGTGCTTGATGTTTGGATGTTGAAGGCTGTTGCCAAGACACATTGCTATTAACCAAATACACTTGCGTGTTTTAAAATTTTTTTTTTTTAATTTGCTGTATTGAAAGCTTGTTTTCGTTTTGTAAAGGCTTGAACTGATGGGCTTTTTTAAAGATGCAAATAAAATACCGGAACTTTGTCAAAAGTGTTATGTAATGTTTTGCTGTCTGTGCCTTTTAAGCTCACCATTTACACTGCAAATGTCATCTTCTGCATCCTTTTTCGAGCACTCCTCTTTGAGAGTATAACTTGATTCTAACACAGCCTTTTCAGCAAGTTCTACACCCAACTTCTATAATCTTGTAGCCCAGGGTGTTGCTTCTTTATGGGATTGTCTTTCTAGGGCAGCGGAGGCCAACATACACAGTCACCAAACTATTACCAGACACTTCCCCTGACAAAAGGCCAGACCCATTGGCTTTGCCAATGATTATATGTTAGGATGGAGTGATGGAATAAGGTGGCATCCATAGCCCTGCTGATTGTTTGGTGAAGGAGTAGGTTAGGAAAAATAACGACTGGTTTCCTTGTAGTTCCTTTTATGCATAGGGCATATGTTAGAGAGATTGGGCCATCTGACGTTCACACTACTCTAATCTGTGTTCCGGGCACATTAAGCCCTAAGAAATTGCTACTGGGATTGGAGCCACAAACCTGTAGATTACACTCAGACCTCTACATTAGGTCTAATAATGAAATTAAATATCTGAATAGGATTGTAACACATAGGATGCAGATAGACACCATTCTGCAAATGAGGTACAGTAGTGACACTGATCTATAGTAAATGAATTGGCACCTGTGGACAGCTAGCTACATTCATATCCCTGCTACATGTGTGTTAATACCATACATATGAGTGAAAGTGTATACAGAGATCCCTGTATAAACAGGCAGTGATTTAGCAAGGGTGTCCATGGGCCCTAACACAAGCACGAAAATGCCCTCTACCCACCAGTTAGGTAGTAAAGGTATCCATAGAGGGGTAGTAGTAAATCCCTGAGGCCCCTATGCCTGTGTACCTGCTGTACCACTGATAGCTACACCCTGCACACTGGAGACCTAACATTATCTCACTCCCGTTACCTTGCTTGACCTTTACTTCATCCTATTTACCTCAACAAAACCATCATTTCATTTGCCATAGCATAGGGGACTATTACATTTTCTACGGGTTAGCTTATTTTAATATTTTATTTTATTAGTGTAACTAGATATTGAACTTTGGTTAGGTTCAGGATTAGAGGCATAAAGGTTAGACAAAGGATTCCATTTTTAATTTTAATTAATTTTGTTATTTAATGGTGATACTAAAATATATAACATTGGATAGCGCCAACACCCTCGCCCCGCTCAAGAATCCGCCCAACAGCCACACCAGCAAGAAAGCCACCTGGTTCACCGAAGACCTCCAGGCCTCCAAACGAACATGCCGAAAACTGGAGAAGATCTGGCTCCACGAACGGACAGCGGACAGCTACGCCGCCCACAAGAGCGCCACACGCAGTCACCATCACCTCATCAGATCCGCCAAAAGGGCCTCACTCAAAGACCGCCTAGACAACAACGCACACAACAGCAAAGAGCTCTTCAACATCGTGAAGGAACTCTCCAACCCCAGCTCCAACACCAACGACATCCAGCCGTCGCGAGACCTGTGTGACTCACTGGCCACCTTCTTCCACCGCAAAATCGCCGACATCCACGACAGCTTCAACACCACGACCGCCCCGGCAACCACCGAGACCACTGCCCCCACAACCACCAACCGCCTGCTCTCCTGGACCAACATCAACGACGAGGACACCAGCGAGATCATGAACACCATCCACTCCGGTTCACCGCTAGACCCGTGCCCTCACCACATCTTCAACAAAGCCAGTACAGCCATCGCGCCCCATCTCCGGAAAATAATCAACATCTCCTTCGAGACAGCAACCTTCCCGGAAAGCTGGAAGCACGCCGAGATCACCGCCTTACTCAAGAAACCCAAGGCAGACCCCAAGGACCTCAAGAACTTCCGACCCATCTCTCTGCTCCCGTTCCCCGCGAAGGTCACCGAGAAAATCGTCAACAAACAACTGACCCGCTACCTCGAGGAGAACAACATCCTGGACCCTTCCCAGTCCGGCTTCCGCAGCAACCACAGCACCGAAACCGCCCTCATCACCGCCACCGATGACATCAGGACCCTGCTAGACAACGGAGAAACAGCAGCCCTCATCCTCCTGGACCTATCAGCCGCCTTCGACACGGTCTGCCACCACACACTACGAACACGCCTTCACGACGCCGGGATCCAAGAGAAGGCCCTGGACTGGACCACATCCTTCCTTTCCGGCAGAACACAAAGCGTCCGCCTCGCCCCCTTCCGATCCAAGGCCACCAAGATCATCTGCGGCGTACCCCAAGGCTCCTCCCTCAGCCCAACGCTGTTCAACATTTACATGGCACCCCTCGCCCACGTCGCCCGACAGCACTAACCTCAACATCATCTCCTACGCCGACGACACCCAGCTGATCCTCTCCCTCACCAAAGACCCTCACACCGCCAAAGCCCACCTCCACGAAGGAATGAAGGCCGTCGCCGAATGGATGAGGACCAGCCGCCTGAAGCTGAACTCGGACAAGACGGAGGTCCTCATCCTTGGTTCCAACCCTTCAGCCTGGGACGACTCCTGGTGGCCAACATCACTGGGAACAGCCCCGCCACCCACCGACCACGTACGCACCCTAGGGGTCATCCTCGACCCCACCCTCTCCATGACTAAGCAGGTCAACGCCGTTTCCTCATCCTGCTTCAACATCCTCCGAATGCTCCGCAGGATCTTCAAGTGGATCCCCACCGAAACAAGAAAACAGTCACCCAGGCCCTCGTCACCAGCAGGCTGGACTACGGAAACGCCCTCTACGCAGGAACGACGGCTAAGCTCCTGAGACGGCTGCAACGCATCCAGAACGCCTCTGCACGTCTTATCCTCGACATCCCCCGACGCAGCCACATCACACACCACCTGAGAGACCTGCACTGGCTCCCTGTCAACAAGAGGATAACCTTCAAGCTCCTCACCCACGCACACAAAGCACTCCACAACTCCGGACCAGCCTACCTCAACAGACGACTCAGCTTCTACACCTGATCCGCCAGCTCCGCTCGACCAGCCTCGCCCTCGCCACAGTCCCCCGCATCCGGAAAACGACCGCCGGCGGCAGATCCTTCTCCCACCTCGCCGCCAAGACCTGGAACACCCTCCCCACCAACCTCCGACAGACCCAAGACCTACTGGCCTTCAGAAGACTCCTCAAGACCTGGCTCTTCGATCAGTAGCAGCACCACCCCCCTCTTCCCCCAGCGCCTTGAGACCCTCGCGGGTATGTAGTGCGCTTTATAAGTGACATGATTGATTGATTGATAGTGTTAGTGTTAGACCTGGCATCCTTGGCGTGGGTCTCCCTTCCATTTTTTTATGATGCCTCCTATGTTACCGATCCATTTTTGCTGGTGTTAGATGCTTTGGGCACTGTGCCACTGCTATCCAGTGCCACAGTGCAAGTGCTCCCTAGGATAAATTATGTTATGTATTAGTGACTCCATGATTGGATGATTGGTTTACTTGTCAGTCCCTAGTACAGTGCACGGAGTGTGCCCAGGGCTTGTAAATCCAATACCGCTGGTGGGCTTGCAGCACTGGTTGTGCCACCCACAGAAGTGGCTTGTAAAATGTGCCTCAGGCCTGCCATTGCAGAGCCTGTGTGCAGCCTAGGGTTGCTATGTCGACTTGGTGAGTACACCCACTTACCAGTCCCTAAACCTTCCCTTTACTGCATGTTGGTCACCCCTAAAGTAGGCCCTAGGGCAGGGTGCATTGTAAGTATAAGGTAGGACATGCCCTGGTGTGTGTGTGGCATGTCCTAATAGTGAATTACAGCCATTTTCGTTTTTCACTATTGCAAGGCTACCTGCTCCCCATAGGCCAGAATGGGCAGACTGACTATTACACCTTATAATCAGAACTGACCCAGGGAACATGGTAGAAAAACGAATTTAGTATGCCTGAACTCAGAATGATAAAATACATCTTTTAGTGAAGTTGGTTTTAACATTGTGTTTGAAAATACCACTTTTAGAAAGTGGGTATTTTCTTGCCTAAACTTCCAAGCCTGCCTCTGCTAGGTTGTGTATTCCTTGTCTGGAGATTGAGTGACAGGGGCTGGGGGTGGCTACAGGAGACAGGGTGAGTCAGCACAGGGCTGAATAGAAAGATCTGCATCCAGAGTGGAGGGAGGAGTTGCACCTGGGTCTGAATAGGGCTGTGCCTGCCTTCCACAATGCTGGCTCCACCTCCTGCCGGGCGGCTGAGCACCCTGCCCCACATTCTGAAAGGAAAGAAGGAGTCAGAAAAACAAAGTGCTCCAGGACTGACCAGAACTGGTTTTGACTAGGCAGAGGCCTCTCTGCCTTCAGAGAACAAAGGAAAACTGTGTATAAAAGGGGACCCAGACCCCTAGGAAATTAGATCACTTTGGGAAACAAGAAGAAACCTTTGCTGAGGAGCGGAACCAAGAAGGAACTGAGGAGAAGACTATCCCTAAGCTAGAGGGATCTGCCTGCAGTGGTTGCCTGACTGCCAAAGGAAGGAGAAAGGACTTTGTGTGCACTTTTATTCAACTTGTAAAGTATCTCCAAGGGCTTGAGAAAAGAGCTTGCCTCCTGCTGAAGTCTCAGGGACAACAGACTTCAACCACCAGCTCCCCAAGAATCCTTTGGAAGTGCCTGCTGCTGTTTTGGGCCTTCTGAAGGGACTGCGTGTCGCAAGGAGCTGGAAGCGCGACTCAAGAGGAAGAAGCGTGTCGCCGTCGCTGCTGCTGCCGTCGCAACTCCGAAGGAGGGTGTCGCCGCTGTAGCTGTCGCATTGCACCGCATCGAGAGAAGCGTCCCGCAACGAAGAGGAAGCGTGTCGCCGTCGCTGCTGCTGCCGTCGCAACTCCGAAGGAGGGTGTCGCCGCTGTAGCTGTCGCATTGCACCGCATCAAGAGAAGAGTCTCGCATCGAGGAAGAAGCGTGTCGCCGTCGCAGCCGCTGCCGTCGCAACTCCGAAGGAGGGTGTCGCCGCTGTAGCTGTCGCATTGCACCGCATCAAGAGAAGCGCCTCGCATCCACGGAGAAGCGTGCCGCCGTCGGAGCTGCTGCCGTCGCATCACGAAACAAGGGTGTCGCCGCTGCAGTTGTCGCATCGAGCGGAAGCGTCTCGCAACGTCGGAGAAGAGGGTCGCCGCCAAAGCCGCTGCCGTCGCATCACGGAACAAGGGTGTCGCCGCTGTAGCTGACGCATCGAGTCGAGACTTCTCGCAACCTCGGAGAAGCGTGCCGCATCAGGAAGAACTTGACGTCTTTATTTCTTTGCACCAGAACTTTGTCGCATTTCCATTGCTGCAACATTGCTTGTTGTGGAAGCGTCCCGCATCGTAAGGTACATTGACTTAAAGTGTTGCATCTTAAGAACTGAACTAAGCTAAAACTACCATTTTAAGTACAGTATTGTGGATTTTTGTCGTTTATGGTCTTGTGTTAAAACTATATAAAGAATACTTATTTTTGATATAAACCTTGTGTGGTGTCCATCTGTAGTGTGTCACTAGATTACTGTATGTGTTCACAAATGCTTTACACACTGCCTCTGAGATAAGCCTGTCTGCTCGTGCCAAGCTACCAAGGGGGTGAGCAGGGGTTATTTTAGGAGTGTACCCCTTTACCCTGACTAGAGGCGAGGGTCCCTATTTGTCACAAGTACCTACCTGTGCCAACTAGAGACCCCCAATTCTAACAGTTAGCATTAGGGTTAAGGCAAATGCTTCCTTCCTGTTGAATAAGACCTGTTTAATATAGCCTTATAGCCCGCTGCCGAGGGCTATACCGGCTGTTAAAGGCCCTGATCCCGAGCGAGGGAGAGGGCCTTTAACAACCGGTATAGCCTGAGGCAGAAGGGCTATAAGGCTATTAGAACATTCCACCCACTAAGGGTAGAATGTTCTAAATTAAAAATGGAGAAACAAAAAGACAAACATTGGAATGTTGGAGCTCCGGGCTTATACCAGCCATTATAAGCCCAGAGCAACTCCATTGTCTTCAATGGAGCTCCCAACATTCCAATGTTCTAATATATATTAAATATTTCAAATCTAAGAGTTAGGATGAGGCATGATACTTTTTAAATGTAATTAATTATCAGAACGAAATATTTGAAATTAGCCTTGGGTTTACCCCCCAAAAAAATTACACAGCAAAAAGATACATACACACATACTAACGTGCATTAGCAAATCAACTAGTTCTGAGTTTAATGTGCTAACACATGCAGTGTTATCACGTTAGAAAGAGATATGCAAGGGAGCTTGCACAAGTGGACAGAGAGTTCTGCAGTTGTGAAGTAGCCCATCATGCAGTTCAGTGCAAGCACGGAGTGGAGGCAGTAGGATGCATTCAAACAGCCACTAGCATTAGGTGAGAGATTAATTTTCCTCTTGACTGAGCCAAGACGTGATTACAAAGTCTCGCACTAGTGGCTGATAGAGGCTGGTAGAAGAAGTTCCAAAGGTTGAAAGGGGTAGACCCTTGGTGCAGCGGCCAGGGCAGCTGACTTCGGAGCACAGGGCTCACGGTTCGATCCCCGGCAGCTCAGCTCAGCACCATGTGACTCTGGGCAATAGCTCACTTAATTTCCACGACGGCCCCCAGCGCCTTGAGACCCATAAGGGTGAGTAGTTTGCGCTTTACAAATACGAATTTTTTACCCAAAGCCCACTTTGTTGTTAGCAATAGGTCTGATTGGTCATTGGTCATTGCACAGTCATAACACAGACCTAAAAAGGATGTATGTTTTCTCCCATCTGCCAGCTCCTCAAGCACATGCACGCACACAATGTACATATTGAGTTGAGGGTTATGTAAATTACAATGGAAAATGCATACTTTTAAATTTATATTTAAAAGTTAGGGTTAAGGGTTCAGTGAAAACATAATAAGGATATCGAAAATATATTAAAAGCAGTCCGGGTTGAATTCCGTAGCAAACCACCAAGTGCAGTTCTGACAACATGGCAAGGAAAATGTCCATTAATGAAAGAACACATACACAGGGCAAAGAGTAGCAAGCAGTAAGGTTTACAAAGACGCAAGACTGAGCCCTGAGTGTGTTTGCTGGGCACACCCTCTATAAATGCAAGCTTCACATTTCTCTCTACTGAATCTCCTTAGGAATCAAATTTACTCCTGCCGGGCCCTATCCTGTCTCTTTGTTGTCGAAAAAGGCTGATAAAAGTGTTAGTAGACAGATAACCTCCTCTTTGTCAATGTTATCTCACAACTCGCCGGATTAGCTGCAGTCCAAGTCTACTGCTGCCCTCTTGTTAGTCTGTTATTTTAGCACTTCTTGTCATGTTCATGTTTGCACCATGCAGTGCATTGATATCGTTAGTTTCAATTCCTCACGTCTTTTAAAGCTATCTGTACTGAGTGTATGTTTACATTTATTTTATGTATTTTTAAAGTGTACTTTAACTTTAAAACTTTAGTTTGCAATTGCTGTTTCCCTGAAAGTACTCTTCCCTTTCGAATTTTACATTTGAGAGTCTCCGTTCTTCTGTTCCACTCCTTGAAGTGTCTTCAAGCGTGTGTACTGTATTGCACATTCACTGTCTGCAAATTATTTGCAGAGGTAGATATCTGCATTTTCGATGAACTCCTTATTTATTACTGCTTTACACTCGCAGGTTTCTGTTTTTGGTAATTCGTGAAACTCGTTTTTTTATTTTGAGTGCTAGCCAAGACCTTTTTCATTTTTATAAATAGTATTTATAATATAGTTGCTTTATGGGCTTTCACCCAGCCTTCTTTGTTCATTGGTCTGGTATTATGTCATTCAGATTTTTCATCTACCCACTACAGCAGAGGTCTTTAAACTTTTGTTATGAGTCCCCGAAGGAAAATGTTTTGAATCGGGCCCCCCTCCAAAACTTAATGGCAAGACTTGGGGGAGCGGGAATGGTACGGCTGAGCGCAGCAGGCTAGGAGGATGAGATAATTTCAAGGGTACTTTTCTGTAGCTGAAATTCTGCACTAAATATGAGCAGTATAAAAGAGCAAATATGTCACACAAAACAAAAATTGACCCCTCATTCTCCTGGACCCCAGTGCAGATGTACCTGCGGGATTAATGATAGCTGCAGCCCTAAGTAGGAGCCTGCCTCTCTGCCTCTCCCTACCGTGCCTGGTCATCTGTCCAGCCGTGACACAGACTCTCTGATCCTTTCAGACAAAAATGAGCCCCTACATGTTTCCTACACTTTGCATCAATGGTTACCTCAGCCCTAATGCTAGCAAGGCCCCATGCCTCTTTTGCAGAGTAAGACAGTCATGATTCTGATGCAGTGGACTCCTCAGCCCCCAGGCATCCAGTGCTACTCTACCTGCTTCACTAATGATAGCTACGGCCTTGCGAAACAGACATTATCATCGGCTCTTTGTTAAAAACATGGGGCCTGATATTGCATCATACCCTTCTGTCATCTTTCTGAGGCCCAAGCTAAGCTGTCTCCTCTGCTTCAACATTCACCTCCCTTGGTCCTTTGGTATGAGGCCAAAAATACTGGCACAGCAAGGGTGCACAGGGGCCTAATGCAAACAAGGAAGAATGGTAAAGCAGCCATAATTGGGGTTTAGCTGGCCTCTCACACCACTGGGCCTCACGGCCTTTGCACCGGCAGCACCAATGATACTTATAGCCCTAGGAAACAGGATTCACCCTCAGCCCACCACGCAGAGATATTACCCCTAGGCCTGAGGCTCAGAGTAGACTGACTGCCCCTTTGTGTAGTTAAAAAAAGGTAAAGTCCCACATCTCCCTCTCCCAGTCCTGGGGCCCTGTTCCCTTTGAAACAAAGGTGACCTGGGCCCGAATACTAGCAAGGAAATGGGCCTCCACTCCACTTTTTGCTACATTCATAATTGGAGTGTAGTGGCTCCCTTAAACTCTTGGCCCCAGTGCCACTGCACCTGCTACATTAATGGTAGTACTGGCACTTTCATTAAGAAAACAGCCCCCATATATCTGTCCATTTGTAGATGGAAAAATTAGCCCCTAGATAACACCCCTCCTACGGGCCATGTCTTTGATGTTATCCATGCATCTCGCTCTTTTCCTCTTTCTCCTGGGCCATCACTCTGAAGCCGCAGGGGTCTGGATGATCAGGGCTCTGCTTCTGAATGTGACCCTGTAGGCTGCCTTTCAACTTACCAGAAAGGATATCTGCATGTCAAAGTGGGCAGGATCCTATGTTTTTTTTTTTATAAAAAAAACCAGTTCCCATACTTTTTGTTAAACCAAAAAAACAGCCATCTCTGAAAGATTAATGTGGACCTTGCAGTGCTTCTGGGTGAAAGTGAAAAGGGATGGGGTGGGGCTCTCAAGTGGTGAGAGGGCGGGACCGAGGTAAAGAAGAAATGGACCTTCTCACCAAGGTGCTTGCAACCTGGAAGAATTGTAAATGTGCACAATTGGTTAATCACCAAATGTAAGGGCTGCTTGGGACCCAGTATAAGCTTTAATTGATGGAGTCACTTGAAGTTTCATGATGACACGTGACCTAAGAGTGTTGAGTTCTGTAAAGTGTCCTTTTAATGGATACTTATAAAATGCTTGCATTAGGTACAGTCTGATTACGTATTACTAAATATATAAAGCGCTTATTTTGTCTTAAACACTAAACCTGGTCCCATCCGAATTATGCAATTTTTGTTGCTTTTTTCGCATAATTATGGATCTGCCACATAATCCATCATCTGGTGCATAAGCTTCAGATAAAAATTATTATTATTATTTTTTTTTTTATTTTTTTTTTTAGCTCAATCGGATCAAAAGTTACTAAAATGTGGCGACATGTGGTCCCACGCAATGGAAGTCCCTTGACGGAGGTTAAATTCTCACCTTTCATTTTCTTATTTCTGTATTTGGCTGTTAAACTGGTACTAATGAGGTACAATATTTTCCCAAACAGTATTACCATGTGAAAAAAGTTCGAAATAATGAAGTAATTCTGTAAAAAAATATGCCACGTTATTCCACATAATTTGCCTTTTCTTCTTGCATAATTTTGTCAACCCTAATTCCAGTGGCTCTGACTAAACCATTCTGCAGCAGCCTATCTTATATTGGGTGTAATGCAGTTTTAAAATAATGATTTACATATTGACATTCACAGTGCTTTCTGTTACATGCTTGGACCTCGTAGATCTATATAGACACAAGCCCCTTTTCCCCACTGCGCCCACCAAAATTCATTTCTGTAACTATTTGGCCTCGTACTCAAACATCTGCAGTGATTGCGTTAACCATTTGAGGATTCATAAGTAATATCTTGAAACTAATTTTCATTTACGTTACCTGCAGGTGAAAAAAAGAGCACAGAATATTATGCTCCTTTTAACCATGTCTTTGTTCCTGTCATGTGCTCCTGCTTCTAAATGAAGACAGCCTGGAAGCGTGTTTTATAAACCATTTCATGCTTCCAAGCCGTTTTCATTTACAAGTTGTTACTGAGGCATTTGCGCCCCCTGGGACACAGCCCCGGCCCCCAGGGGGGGCGCGCCCCACAGTATGAAGACCTCTGCACTACAGTATACAGCATGGGCAATTGGTCAGCCCACTACAGCGATTGGCTAACTTCACCGGGAGTGACTGCATTCTGCTCTTTCACAAGGGGTGCACCCGCACACAAAGTAGTTCACTTCAGTTCCAGGCACTATTACAGCAACATCCACAGCAATAACGTTTTGCAAAAACCCTAACAAAACAAGCATTGACATAGCCAAAAGGCTGGCAACCGACTCCAGACATATTGACTTTACCAATGCCTTTTTTTTTGTCCATGGTGTTTTTTGTAAAACTTGTGCATTTTTAATAGTTAGTGATTGGGTGATATCTGAAATGGGAATGGAAAATGTAATGCGCTGTTCCCTTTGTGGATTTCAAAAACTGTCCTGAGTATACTTGTTTGTTATGTAATCTTTTTGTCCCTACTAAAGCCCTATTTGTTGAGGGATACAGAGCCTATCGTAACGAGAGGCCCGTTAATTCCAATGGGCCTGATGACAGCAGTTGCAGGGCCCATCGTCACTATAAGTTGTGATGCCATAGGACATAAAGTGCTCATTTGAGACGGGCATGGTCTCTGACGTTTTTGGGCTGGCTGGTGTTATAGACATTTGAAGAGCTTAAACGGCACTATTTTTCCACCATAGACCGTGGTAAATAATTTCTTGTCACAGGATTTTGGCTGGAAATATAGTAGAACAGGACATACCGCAGCAATGTATAAAGCAACATATCACAGCTAAAACATAACGGGGAACTACAATACTGTCAAAACAGAATAAAACACAACAACATCACTTTGCAATAATGCAGCCAAAAAATAGAGCATCACAAAAAACAGAACACATCACCACCACAGCAAAATGCTGCACAACGAATATGTCCCAACATACTTGTACATTACCATGTCCTGAAATCGGCTTCCTAATGATAAAAGATGTTTCCACCAAGCACTGCCTTAATTTATCACCAAGGACAGTAAATGGCGCCAGTCAATTATGCTCTGTAAACTAGCTCATAGTGTTTCACACAGATTTCAGCTGTTGGAGTGTTTGAAATACCTGTGTGAAGCAATTTGGGAAAGCATGCAGGAATCTGCACTGAAACACGGATTTTTGCATGGTATTTCCACAATTGAAGCACATTGCGGCGCTCAGTGCAAACTAGATCCGAGTTTAGGCATTTTCCATAAATATTTCAATGTATGTTTTCTTTTAGCATCCAAAGATGCGTATCTAAAAGGTCGAGTTGGAGTGTCTTTTTTGCTTTCTTCAGCTACTGGTTCTCTTTATTAAAACAGCTACTAATTATGTATTTTTATAGACCGCAAAGTGTATTGTCTTAAAGTACCTAAACAACAAGTGTTATACTTACAGAATTCAATGGTACTCCATTTTATCAGACTCAGAAGAATGAATTGCTAAGTCATCATTGGGCCCATGATCCATGTGAGGTGTGTTTCTGAAGTGTGGAGGTGATCGTCAGTGAAGGCCAGCTTGTTCTATTGAGGTCCCAGAATCAGGGGTCCTTGAAGTGTGGCATTGTCTATGAAGTATGAGTTTCATGGGATGCTATAATGTCCTTGTAGACCATGAAAAGTTATTTACCTTGTTGAGCATACTTACCTGTTTCTAAACCAACCCAGGGAGTCGTACAACGAAATGGAAATAATCCAAAAGTCACAATTTGGTGACTTGTGGCACTTATAATTTGCTCTGTGCTGCCAGCCATGTGTGACGTTTCTGAATAGTCAATTATTTGGTACCTCACGAATGGCTATTCCCTGCCTCACAAGGACCTTCCCGGTCTTGTCATTTGTGCTTCGATTGATATCATCCCTATGTTTAAGGGTTCTTCTACTTAGCGGTATCCTAACTGGGCCTTTCTTTGTCTGTGGGTACTTGCCACATGTTCAGGGTCACAAAAAATATCCATGTCTCTGTGAGCATCATGTTTACAGTCCTGGGCTTTCATGATTCCAGCGTCTTGGCTCTCCAGTAGAACCGACTGGATTAAAAAAAATAGATGAAGGATGCTCAATGTGACGTCTAGTCATCTAGTAGCCTCTGTCTAGTCTTCTAGTAGGCTCTGTCTCATGAGTGGTATACCTGTATGTTAACCTCTCTATGAATAATGATAATATTCAACTTCTTAATTATTGGCTTAATTTGACATGAATCATTCTTTAGTGAATACTGTCCTAAGGAAAAGCATAAAATAGACTGAATATTCACATTGAAAATACAATTCATTTTCTGTTCTGCCAGCTAATTTTAAAATGTAACTTTTAAAGGGAAACTTCATAGCCAATATACATTGGCATTACTTCCTTGTCAGACCTCCACAGTGCCATTTTAAAGCGTGGAGGGTTATTTGTTTCAAATAGCTCTGTGAGTGCCACTGTTCTAGAAGTCTGTGACGTCCTGAATGAAATATCAGTGCTTCCAACTCTCCAAATGAGCCAACCTCATCACTTTACATTGAATATTTGGGGGCCACCATGCCTATACATTGAGAGCCATAGGGATATCGTGTTGATGTCTATTATTCACAAAGGGTCAGCACCACTAGTTTTCACAGAGCTTTTAGAAACCAGATTTAAAATCTTTCTAAAGCTTTCACAAAAGAAAGCAAGCACTGGCAAAGCCGATATATGCATCTCCTTTCAATAGCATCACTCGACCTTTTGGCTTTGCCAATGCTTTTTGCTGATAACGTTCCTCATCAGGGGGAAAAACGCCCATTTGCCAATGCAGGATAAGATTGGTGAAAAAGCAGAACACCACGATGACGTATGTGTGCATGCATCGCAACGCATGTTCGCATATGCGCCACGAAGAGGTGGACATTTGTCTTCATTTTTTATAAGCAGCCTGGTAGCATCTAACAGCTGCTGGATCTCCCAAAAATAAACCATGAAAAAACACAAAGAATACAACAGGTGGAGGAGCAATAGGTTGGGGGGCAAAAATGGAGGGGAGCCAAGGAAGCAACAGAGGAGCTTTACGGAGGGGTAGGAGGAAAATAGAAAAGCCGGGCAGGGAGGGGTGGGGGAAACAATGGATGAACTGGGGTAAGGTGAGGAGGGAGTAACATGGAGAGCGAATGTGGTTGGCATTTGAGGGGGAAGCTGCACAAGGGACAAGAAAATACATCCACTCATGCAGTGCTGAAGGAAAAAGAAAAATATGTTCTATGAATGTCAGTAGTGGAAGTATAGAATCGCCCATTCAAAAATGGTAAGGAAACTATGCTCCAAAAGAGAGACAAACCCAAAAGTGGAATGAAAGCCATCAAATAAGAGGCTAGCAAATGAGATTGACAAAAAGGCCAATCAATGGTAAGCAATGGGTTGACCCAAAGCCCCCTGTAAGTATTAGCGTTGTCCACAATAGGTCTGTGACAACAGACAGCTAAAAGCTGTCAGTAGGCAAGACCTAAAAAGAACATAATGATAACCTTTCACAAGATACTACCAGTGTGAACAAGTAACAAATCTTCTTGAAAATCTAAATATTACTTAGGTGCACAAAAAAGCGATTTGCAGTAATAAATTCCACATTCTCAGAAGTAGGATTTTTGGTATCTGGAATCGTAAATTTCCTTACAGAAGTGGACAATCTGCCAGCATTGCCTTTGGTGCGGTGTTGTAAAGTATGAGTAGAGGAGGGAAAGGTGGTGTTTCAAAAGGTATGTCTCTGGAAAAAGCATTGGGCATCCATGGTCTCTTGCAAGTATGTGCATGTCCATAAATATTTTGCAGGCAGTTCCCCACTTTGGAAATGCATTTACATTTATTCCTGCCTCTGGAAGGGATCAGTAAGTGCTGTTCAAGGATGAGAAATTGAAAGAAACATCATTTGAATTGTTAGAGACCTAGGGAAAGACATATTTTACCTGTATGCAAATGAACATTTCCACATCCTTTACTCATGCAGATTTTCCACCATGTGGGAAATCCAGTAAAGTAAATTTAGAAAATTTGTAGTAAACCCAAAGCATGTCTGTGAATCCAACACCCTACTGTAAATAAATGCTGTGCGAGCATTATGTTCATTTTGCGTGAAAATTGTCCTCGCTTAAAATCTGCAGTCCGTGACATCTTTAGTTGGAAGTTCAGTTTTTGGCCATCTGTTTGTGACAAAAAGGACATGATTGGCCATAAAAATTCAATGCCTGGTACAATAAATGTTGCAAGCAAGAAGCAAGTATCTCAAATCTACTCTGCGATACATATGCCAGATTAGAGTAGACAAACACCTCACCAAAAAATGAAGCGACTGGGTAAACGAAGATAATTGAAAAAGTCTGTTAACTGCAAGTAAATTCTGTAAGGAGTTTTATGCAAAAGTACGCATGCGTATTAAAAACTACATCCTTACTCTAAACATAGAAAAAAATACAAAATTAGACTTCTGACTTTTCTTGGCTTTTTGAATCGGGCCCAGTATTTTGTTTAATGTAGTGGGGCTATACTTCACTGTTAACATTGTTTCCTGCGTTCCTTCAAAATACAAGGAATAAAAAGATATTCGAGCAGAAGGCTTGGATCTCTGCACACTCATAGGTTTTGATACTTGGTTTGACAATAGTCCTTTATTTAACATTTCCAAAGAATTAAGATAATATTGAAAGTCCACATGTTTGGAGCCATATCAGCGTGTTGGCGCTTGAATTGCCGATTGCGTTAGTCAAATGTAATTCCTCTCTATTCTCTAAATAAATCACATTCCTCAATGTACAGTTTATAACTTCACGTCAGCATTCCTGGGTTTTAGGTTTCTAGTGATCCAAATGAATCCTCAGGGATTTATGTTTTTATATTTATTAAGCGTTACATATTCAAGGAACGCTTGACAGATTGCGCCAGAGCAGTGGCAGACAGAGCCAGGTTTAAATCACATTGAAAAATTGTCCCGCCTGTTCACCAGCCTTTGGGTGATTCTGCAATAAAAACTGTCTGCGGCACTGAATTCTCAATCTTTCCTCAGAGACCGCATTGCCAAGTACTGTAATCTTTTGTGCTGTAAGTAAAAGGTTCACATTAAAGAAGGCAATACTTACATTTTTATGTAGTAGAAACCTTCCCACATCTTATTTCTCATTGTGGAATACTTACAAATTAAATGAATTAATAATCCCAATTTCAACAAGCATTGGCATAGCCAATAGGTCTCGCCTTTGGGGCCTTATAAGTGTTTAGCCAGAGCTATTGACTTTGCCAATGTCTTCGAAGCTGTGCTGTAGAGAAGTGTGGCTGCTGTGCGGCATGCTGAAAAGTTATAATAAAAAAGTGTCAGAAGCATTTTTGTTACTTTATATACGACCAAGAAGGCATTATGTAAAACTGAACGACCATATTAAAAAAAGTATTTACAATAAAAAAAATCCTCAGTTTTCTTTTGTTCTTGCAATGCTGGCAACTTGTTTCTGCCTATTGCAATGGTTGTTTGTTAAAGCTTTTTTTTTTGAGGGGGCATAAACAATCGGAGGGTGAAGGTTGGGAACTAGTACCTGTATTATAACACTAGCAGCGGCCAGACGCTAGGGGAGAATCAACAGATGCCAGATTCCGAGAGCAGGCTGAGGTGGTGCTGAGTGATGCTGAGGTGGTAGTGGTGGTGGTGGTGGTGACTGTTGCGGAGACGATGCTGAGGTGATGCTGAATGATACTCAGGTGTTGCTGAGTGATACTGCTGTGGTGCTGAGTGATACTGCTGTGGTGCTGAGTGATGCTGTGGTGGTGCTGAGTGATATTGTCTTGGCGCTGAGTGATGCTGTGGCGGCGCTGAGTGATGCTGTGGCGGCGCTGAGCGATGCTGTGGCGGCGCTGAGCGATGCTGTGGCGGCGCTGAGCGATGCTGTGGCGGCGCTGAGCGATGCTGTGGCGGCGCTGAGCGATGCTGTGGCGGCGCTGAGCGATGCTGTGGCGGCCCTGAGCGATGCTGTGGCGGCCCTGAGCGATGCTGTGGCGGCCCTGAGCGATGCTGTGGCGGCCCTGAGCGATGCTGTGGCGGCCCTGAGCGATGCTGTGGCGGCCCTGAGCGATGCTGTGGCGGCCCTGAGCGATGCTGTGGCGGCCCTGAGCGATGCAGTGGCGGCCCTGAGCGATGCAGTGGCGGCCCTGAGCGATGCAGTGGCGGCGCTGAGTCATCCAGTGGCGGCGCTGAGTCATCCTGTGGTGGCGCTGAGTGATGTTGTGGTGGCGCTGAGTGATGCTGTTGTGGCGTAAGTGATGCTGTGGTTTCGCTGAGTGATGCTGTGGTTTCGCTGAGTGATGCTGTGGTTTCGCTGAGTGATGCTGTGATGGCGTTGAGAGATGTTGTGTTGGTGCTGAGTGATGCTGTGCTGGCTCTGATTGATGCTGTGCTGGCTCTGATTGATGCTGTGCTGGCTCTGATTGATGCTGTGCTGGCTCTGATTGATGCTGTGGTTACGCAGAGTGATGCTGTGGTGTTGCCGAGTGAGAGATAGAGTGAAGATATAATGCCCAATTAGAGAGGGTGGTGAGAGAGAAAGAGAGAGAAAGGGTGTACATAGAATAAAGAGTGGAGCGGGATAGAGAGAGAGAAAGAAGGGGAGAGAGAGTGAATGAAGGAGTTTGAAAGAGAAACAGATAAAGGGGTGAGAGAGAATGAAAGGCTAAAAAAGATAGAGAGGGGAGAGTTAATTAAGTAGAGAGAGAATTAGAGAGGGGAGAGAAAGGAGAGAGACAATAAGAGTGGGGGGTGTGGAGCTTAAATAGAGTGAAGAAGTGACGAGGAAAAAGTAACCTTAAATATAGCTTGGTGCTTTTAGCGAATAAATATTAAAGAAAAAACAGTGAGAGACAAAAATACTGGTAATTAGGCTGTGACTCCCAATATAAAACAAATAGCGATATAAGGTGAAATCAACCCACCGAAGCAATATTTCTAACTAGACAAAAAAAAGCTTGCATTTATCGCTGTTGTTTTTCATGTGACTGTAGTCCAGGGCCCTCAGTTGGTAATGTGAGCTGCTGCTGCGATTGAAACATCAGAGTCCAGAGAGTTAATGAGCCATGACGAGGAAATGAGGAAGAGATAGGAAACCCAGATGGCAGCTGCGCGTGCACGCCATCGTGAACTCAAGCTGGTCGCCTGTCGCCAGCCGAAAGCCAGTGGGTTTGCACTTCCAAAACCCGCTTACTAAAACTCTCGGCCAGACCAGCTTGCCGAGACCTAAAAATAAGTATGTTTGTCTACCAAGAAAGGCTATTAGTACTTGAACTTAAAGTGCCTGGTACATAGAACATTAAGTTGATACATCCAACTACAGGTTTTATCCATTCTTTCTATCAGTGATGTCATATTTGAGCGTCCACAGCTGTGGGATACATTCACTGTGGGTAATGAAATCCAATAAATGAAATCAAGTGTTATCAAAGCTAGCATATATCTGGTGAAAATCGTCTGCATTCCATTGTAGACAAAAGGATAAAAAGGTATCCCCCAATCCATTATCCTGACATCCTTCAGTTGAGTAGGAGAGAGGTCAATTCTAGAGTTCCTAGGCCATGTTTGCTATCCACCATGTTTGACACTGTGGAAGGCTGCTCTTATTTGCAATCCTATATTGGCAAGTGTACCTAACTTTAAGTACTGTATAAAGATTAAGAGTCTGATTTAAAGAACTTGGCAGACGGATTCTCTGTCACAACGGTGATGAAGATCCCGTCCTCCGAAATCCAAATCCCATAGGATATAATGGGATTTAGATTTCTGCAGGCGGGATATCCGTCACTGTTGTGACTGAGTAATCCGAGCACCGAGTTCTAAATCTGGCCCCAAGTGTTTGTGCCATCTAATAGTCCCTCAACCGCATTTTCCAGCTGGGAAGCAACACACGGTAAGATGATTATGCACAGTAAGAAATACCATCATCACTTAACGTAATGTAAAGTAAACAAATGCCAATAGGTAAAGGAAGAAAATGCAAAAGGCATGCAGGATAGGAGGGCTAAAGAGACGGTGGTTTGAAGAGAAAAGGTTCTTGGGCTATTATCCTCTGATACCCCTAGAAAAGAACAATGGTGGAGACAGCAGAGGAGCACAGAAAGAGTACAAACAGAAGTGGGTGGCAGAGGCTTTGCCCAACTGCAAATTGGAAAATCATTTCAGGAAAAGGTCATAGAAAACTGAAAGAAAAACTATAATCTTCTCTGATTAAGTCGAACAAATTGATTTGAGATAAAAATAACCAATTAAATATATAGAAGCACTCCCCCCCCCCCAACAATTCTAGAGGGGTCAAGCAGTCTGGTGTCTTGGTGAAATTAGATTTTTTCTTTTTATACAGAACTGGGACACTTCGCGGATGGCTTTGAACTTTGCGAGTGATCGCTTTAGTCATATTTTGTCCTGCACTGATAGCTTACAGAGCAGACAGAGGCTGGCAATGACTAGTACAGCATTGGGATCCAATGAGTACTTAGCTGCATTGGCGTGGGTATACGCCATGCAGTGTGTTCATTCCCAGCATGCACATAAAGGTCATTAATGCAGTCCAGTAATAGCAGAATCTGGTATAGGTCATATATTGGTGGCTGAAGCAGGAAAACCGAAACATAATTTAGGATTCACACAAAGGGGGTCTTTCTGATGGTGGTCAGACCGCATCCGATGGCTCATTGGATGCGGTCCGACTGCCGTCTGCTGCTGCGGTCCAACCGATGCATTATAGTGCGTGTGGTAGGAGACAGCAGGCGGAGGGACAGTCTGACGCTTTCCGACGAGCTCACGGAGCCTGTTGGACCGTCTAAGCATCAGTAATCCCTACAATAGGGGCGGTGCTTGCTCAGGCACCGCTGCAGGGATTACAATGTCCCTTTCCGCCTGCCCTTTCATGGTGGTTCGCCCACCATGAAAAGGCAGGCGGAAAAGTGACTTTGGGGGCCCCTGGCTCCTCTCTATGGGGCTTGGGGGGCACCTGTGGTGCCCCCCTAAAAATCCCTGCACCATGTGGCAGGCATAAGGGATTTTTTAAAGAGTACATTTTCAATTGCTGCTTGTGCTGCAGCCCACAGCACAAGCCAAAATAGAAAATATACACTTTGCGACCGCTGTGAAGGCGGTTGCATTGGACTCCTTGTCGGGCGGACACGCTTCCATTACGAGAGTCCGACCGGCATCGAATGATGCCCAAAGTGTTACATAAACGTTCTGTGAATTGTTCACAGAAACCTACATAAAAATATTTAGGACCTCATTCAGAGTTTGAGGGCAGCTGAATACCTGCCAGTTTCTGAAAAAGAAGAAAACCGGCCTCTTCAGCACACAACCTCAGGATCTGGAACAGTATCCCTCTCCAACATCATAATGTTGCAAACCCTCTTACAATTCACAGAGAACTGTAAACTCACATTTTCATCCCTGATGATCGGACTTCTCACTTATCCCACTCTCTACGTACTCCCACTGGGGTTGCCCCTTGTACACATTAAGCATGTCCTGGAATGTTTATATTGATTTGAACTGCTTTTTCAAAGGGCATTTTTCACATCTTATTTAGAGTTGCTTTTAATGGCCAAACATTGATTGCTAAATATGTAGTTAATATGTGGTCAAAAGTGGTGCTCTGGCACAACATTCTTTTGGCTGTACTAGAACAATTATTGCATTATAAGACAGCCAACCAATCTGCCCTGTGTTCTAGATAAGTGCACCTTGGGAGAGATGCTCGAGAGCTGTAATTGGTATGTGAAATCAGGCAACAAGTCTTTAAATCACGTCTTTTCACAGAATGGTAAATACGGCAATGGTTTCCATTCGGTTATGAGGTGGACTGTCTTGTCTAGTCCAGAAAGAATCTGAGAAATTCCTTTCTAATTGGTTACGGCTCCTTACTACGTTTATCACGCTGGGACTCTAGAGATCAATGCCATTTACAGCAGTAAAGTGGTTCCTGAATACTGCATTTCTTTGCTCAAACCAGACACCATTGTTACTTATAAATAGTATAACCTGTGACTAACACAGGCCTTCTTCAGCCCTATTGTAGGTGTGGGAGACTCATGGCCTGTTAATTGTAGACAGACAGTCTTGCTTTGTGGCAAGAGATGACTTTGCTGACTTCATAGGGTGAGATGCCCACAAACATCCATTTAGCACCATTTCCACAGCTCTCCCTGGCTGATAACTTTGAACTGTCCTATTTCATGTACTGGGCTCCAACTCTGCCATAAACTCCCAAAGGGAAGGAAGCAAGTGAAGGTTAGCTTTTCATTTCTCTCATATATATCCCTGAATTAAAACCCACAGGAAACAGGCTTGCTTTAATATATTTATGTATACATGCCCCTTGCATCCAACTGTGTGCCATGCATCAGTGCCCATCTTCTCTTACATGTACTTAACAAATGTGTCTGCACGCACAGACACACAGATATTTTTTCTTTCCATCTCTGAAGCACTCATAGCAAACTTCTATAGACTGGCTTGCATTAATCTATGGTGACCATTTTATTAAATGTTAATAGTTTACTTCCCCTTTTTGCTACAGGTATTCTAGTGCATTTTTGCATTTCTCTTTTAATATTTGAATAGCCATTACAAACATAAGCCCAATATCGTAAATAAAATATATTACCATGAGATTTTTTTTTTTTTTTAATAAAACGTTTTATTTGATTTTCATCACTTTTACGAGAAAACGATACATCATTGACAATTGAAATGATCACATATACAGATACATGCGGTAAGTTTCACACTTGCAGTATCACTGGCATGTAGTATGTTTTATTACGATCAGACATCGTTGGTACTGAAGTTATAGTATGTATAGCATGTTCCATTGTGTGTGCATGTCTGCCTCTCCGTGGTGACATTACACATGGATGTACATGGTAGGAGTGAGGTATATAGGGGGAATAGAATGTGGGTAACTGGTTGTGAACAGGTGGTACACTGAGGAGGTACGTGGTAAAGATAGTGTAGATGGATGGGCGGGTGAGATTCTAATGTGTTTGTGCTCATGGGCAAGCAAGTGTAGCTCGAGCTTCTTTTGTCTGTGCCTCGGGAGCGGCTGCCTTTGGTGGTTCTTCAGTTAGACTCTGTGTATTGTTTTGATGTAGGGGGGCTCTTTGCGTATCTGTGAGAGGGGGTGTGTCAATCGGTGTTTGAGGTGCTCGCGGTGATAGTAAGGGGGATGTGGCGTTTTCGGTGAGGTGTTTTGAAGGCTTGGAGGAGCACTGACCATTGCATGGAGATGTGTGTTTGCGTATTCCCGGGCCTCTTCATACTGGAGCGTGTCTTCTTCGGACGCTCCCCACTTGTTGGCCGTACCTGTCCAGGCTGCTAATGTTGGTGCTCGCCAGTGCATGGCGATCCCACGTTTTGCTAATAGAAGGGTCAGGGATGCAAATCGTGTCTGGACTTTATGGTGTTTACGACGTCGAATTGTACCGAGCCCGCAGGCGTTCCATGTAGTTATGTCGGTGAGCCCTGTTATTTGTTGTATTGTGTAATGAATTGTGTTCCAGTAGGGTTGTAGCGTAGGGCAGCTCCAGAACATGTGGAGGAATGTTGCACTGAGGGCTTGACTGTGGGGGCCATGCGAACTGTGAATTCGGATACTAGCGTTGGAGATGTTCAGTTAAGTATGCACGGTGTAAAATGAAGAATTGTATATTTTTAAATCGGGAGTCGCGGGATACCTTTTTCGGGAACTCTAATGCCTTCTCCCACTCTTTGTCATGTAGTGGTCTTTGAAACTCCTCTTCCCATTTGTGACGTATTGGGGTAAGTGATACTGCTGTGAGTTCACGTATGACTTTATATATCCTCATAATTATGTTGCGCCCGTGACCCATTTGTAGTATGGCATGGATGACCGGATGTGTCGCTGGTTCCCTTTCTGTTATATGCCATGTTCGACGGCTATCCAACACCTGTTGTCTGTGTAGAAGAAACTGACCTCAGGGGAGTCCAGTCTCCTCCACAAGATCATCAAATGGAAGGAGCTGACAGTCTGCGAAGAGGGATCCCACCTCTAAGAGTGAGTGGTCTGTCCAGATTTGGAGGGTTCGTGTGGTGTATTGCTTGCGACCTCGGGGTAGGCCCGTGAGGGGTAGCAGAGGGGTATATAGTGGGGTTTCTTGTGATAATCGATGGATACGTGACATACAGGACCGCGCTATTGTCACTTGTAATGAGTAGGTTGACGTTGGTTGGGAGCCTGGTAGGAGCAGACGTCGGCTCATTGGTAAAGGTCCCGGATCTGTAGCCGTCTCTCCCAAAGTGCGTCCCGCCGTCCAGCACGATAGCCACTGGAGTATAACCATCTTCCCTGTCTCTTCACTTCTTACTGATTTAATATTTATCAGACTCTGTGGGTCATTCAGCATTAAGCAGACTTCTCTTGCCTGCCAAACTTGTATTTCTCCCAGCGCCATTTAGAGGTGGGGGAGCCGCAGCGTTTCTGTCAGCAGTTCCAGAGCTGGCTACACCAGCATAAACTTCTGAAATGGCAGCCTATCTGTCACTAGACCCTCAAGTCACAATGATGATCCGGCAGGCAACGGGCACTAGATTTTCCTGCTCTGGGCTTCCGTACGAGACATGGTGGTACAGGGCAAGAAAACGCACAATAGCCTCCACACTTAGGGAGAAAACCTTTGTGTGTTGTGACCTTTTTTTTTTTTATTCTGCAAGAACAAACTCCCACTTAGGCAGTTTATTCTTGCAAAATAAAATACTTTGCCAAGCTGGATCATCAAACATGGCACTCACTGAAGGCAGTGGCGGCATCACTGAATACACAAATATTCCTGCCAGGTAGGTGGCAATCTCTGAATCTGGTGGGCCAGCGAGCCCTATTTTGAAAGACGGCAAGAACATATTCTTTGGTATTGTTGGAACAGTTCTCAAATGGATACATGGTTCCTGGTTCCCACACTGTTCGAAGTTTACCAAAGATTATCCTTTCTCCACTTCTGATTAATATACATTTCTGAGGCTCCAGAGGGAGCTGATTAGATACTTGGCCTATAATCCTTCACTGCTCGAAGGAATGAGTGTAGACTATATTTTAACGTAACAAAGGGACCCGATATCACTCATCTTCCTGACGGCCATTGTAAAATCCAGAGCTTTATGTCTCATTACTGTTTGAAACTCAGTCCTCATCCAAAGATCCTACTCATCACTTTCAAATCTCCATTTCTGATGGATGCTTCTAACTGCAGATTCTTCACCTTAGAACACTCCCAGGTGCCAGATTGGATCTGGAAACCTTTCTTCAGATGCCACTATGTGGCACTGTGCAGCTCTGCAGTGGCTCCATACTGGCCCACAAGTGATAGAGCAGAACTGCACACCCCTGTGCGCTGATGGCAGATCCTTTCTTTCCGCGCCTTTTCACGCATGTCTGGAGCTCCTCTCCCAATCTTGTCAGTTTTCCGGCAACTCCTAAAACAAATTCCAGTGCACTAGTGAATGACCTCTTTTTCCAAAACAACAGGTTTCAAACCAAGCCACAACTAGATGTCAGTCACGGACCCGCATGAGTAAGGTTTCTTGTGTCTGGCCTCCAGCCATGACTCGAAATCGTGCAATAAATATACACTCATGCCCCCTGAAGGCAATCTGGAACCAGGAGGCGAAACTGTACGTCGCTGAACATAATAAAGATGCTTTTGCGTAGTCCCACTCCAAGCCACGGATGCAAACTCTGTTGCATTTGCAAAGGCCATTCCTGCAGGGTGTTCAATTTTGCTTGTGTTGTCCTCTGGTAATGAAATTCGAAGTCCAAACGTAAATCGAAAAAAGCAAAGCAGGACTTGACCCTATCCCGCCACTTTGAACCCAAAGAGAAGGCCCAAAAAGGTTTCCAGACAGATAGCCGATTCAATAACTGGTCCCAGTGTTCCTCGACTTTCACAGGTCATCTGATATACCACATCAGATTGAAGCCTTCAAGAAGATCCAGCTGCAAATTTTTTGTGAGAAGCCTGTGGGCTCCAAGGACCCACAGGGGCCCCAAATTGAGTTACTGCTAGCTCTCTAGCGTATTCATTCTCTATGCTCTCTGACCTTGTGTGTTCCCTTAAGAGCACTGTGCCGACACTGGTGCAAGCTTCCAGACCTGCTCCAATGCATTCCTCGTCGACCTTCGTACTTATGCCACCAGTGTCAGAAGAGGATCTGATATTGGCACTGATGTCCGACACCGAACCAAGTTTGACTTGATTTTGACCGTTTTTGGGCTATGAAGTCCAAAAGCACAACCAGTGGTCATGCACCATGATACTGATCTGGTGTCTCTGCCATGTCGTACACATCAGCAGAGGCTCCATTGAATTGTGAGCTCTGACTCTGAACCTATGCCCAGAAAAAGAGACACCCCAGAATGTGAATGATGATGGTGGGGATGGCTTTCTCCCCCTCACTACACAGATGATGCTTTCTACATGGATTTGCAAGATGCCAGTGGGCTTGGCACCTTTTCTGAGGTAGGGGGCAGGACTTGACTCTACACTTGGGCCACCAATGAAAGAAAGGGCCTCATTTGCAGTGAGGGCAGCTGAGGCACAGGATTTACACTCAGTTGAGACCAAAGCAAACGTCCTGACAGAAATATTACAGCCAGGACCAGATACTTGCCCCCTTTTAATGAGGGACTATGATGGTCACTTTGTCAAAGCTCTCTTGCTGCCCACCTGTGAATAGGTTAAGTTGCCAGGCATCACAGACCAGCTCTGGTGACCTTGATTATGTTTGCAAACATTCTACTCCAGAGAGCTTTGTTTTACAGGCCTCAACCAGTAAAGTGAAGCCCAACTCCTGCCCAACCACTCCTCTGGATAGAGAATCGAAAAGGATTGAGGCTTTTAGCAAGTGTATGTTTTCCTCCAACAGTCTAGCTTAGCAGGAGGTAAATTCCGTTTGGTTACAGGAACGCTATACACAAGCCTTCTAGGACATGGCCAGCGAAACTGTGGTGGCAGTCTCTGAAGACCTTTGGGCCTCTTTGGTCTGGGCAATTTACAATGGAGAGAATGCAGCCAGATACGTTATCCATGCAGGTCTTGCCTGGGGAGTGCAGTTGATACTAGTTGACAAGCGTAGATTCATTTCACAAGATTGTACGGTGATGTACAGGCCTCTAACATTGATATGCCTTTGATGGTCATCCCTTTTCAATGTGAAGACCAACTTATTGAAGGAAAGTAGAGCTACGGTATGTTCTTCGGTATGTTGACCCCTGGCAAGCAGTTTCCACGCCATTTTAAAATTTCAGAGGTTATTCCAGAGGGATGGCATATTGGCAGACAGCTTCCCCAACCCGTACAGCACTCACCCCAGTCCTTACAAGGCAATAAACATGCTCTGGCAGGCAGCACATGAGCGAGCAAGGGCATCAGTCTTCCCACTCCTCTTCCCCTGCTGCAACAGCCACCAAACCTCTTCAGTTTGCCCTTAGTGACACCCCTATCCCCTGTGGGGTAAGCTTCATCATTTGCAGCAAAGGTGATGATCTATCACATTAGACGGATTGATCTTACAAATCATTGAACATGGCTATGCCCGCCTTTTCTTTTTGCCACGCCCCACATTCCTCAAACATCAAAGCGAATTGCAGACCAGCACCTGCTCTTCTACTGCAAAAGGTGCAAGCGTTACTCTGCAGGATGCTATCAAGAGGTACCAGACTCCAGAAGAGGATAGCGTTGTTATTCTCCTATTTCCCTGTTTCAAAGAAGGACAGAGGTCTCATGCCTATTTTGGACCCTCAGCCTCTGAGTGCCTTCCTGCAGAAGGACAAACTCAAAATGCTAACTCTAGACCTGATACTGTCTGCCCTGATTTCTAGCCACTGGATGGCACCCTTGAACCTATAGAATGCACTTTTTCCTGCAGTCCCGCAGATGTTAACTGTGGTTCAGTGTAGTCCAGGAGCATTTTCAAATCATTGTGCTCCCTTTCAGCCTTATCAGCGCCCCTCACGTGTTCACAAAAGCTATGGTGATGGATGCTGCCTACCTACGGAGGTTGAAGATCCCAGTATTCTGCACCTTGACAACTGGCTGTTGAAGGCAGATTCACCACAGTCAGTAGTAGACCACCTCCAGCTGAAGGGGAACCTCCTGACATTGTTAGGGTTCACTGTCAATGCACCAAATTCACACCTCCCTCCTTTGCAGAGGTTTCCATTCATTGGATCTATCCTGGACCTAATGCAGTTCAGGGCCTTTCCTCTTCCACAGCAAATCTAGGCTATTCGGGCTATGATACAGCTGTTTCAGCTCAGACTTGAATCGCAGTGAGAGCAGCTCTGAGGTGTCTTGACCTCATGCTTGCTGGCCATAAGACCGCCTTCTGCCCTCCTGGGAGGAGTTGAGAATAACTCCGGAAGGAAAGCAAATGGCCTGCCATTGAAAGAGGTGTGACCTCTCCCTGGCAGGAAGGCCAAACGGGTGTGATCCCAAAGGGGAAGCTGCCTTTGAAAGTCAAATGGTGAACACACACAAGTGGGACTGCTCTTTTGTTCTTGCAAACAGGTTGGTGTCAGGAACAGAGTGGGGAACAGTTACCAAACTGTTCTTTCTGTTGGCATGTAGCCCCACCTCTGGGGTGGGCTAGGGAGCTCCACACCTCAGGAGAAGGGGTCTGCCATCTTGGGAGTGGGCAGAATAGTGCATTCAGGGCTAGTTAGATGACACACATCACAGGAAGAGATTTCAAGAAACGGGATAAACCTATTTCCCAAACCTGGGGTAAGTAAACAATATTAAAGCTACAACGGTTCGAGAAAAATATTTATAATCTACAATTAATTCTAATAATCACATAAAAGCACAGAAAAATATCAGAAAAAGAAAACCTTAAAGGGTACCCAACACAAAAATTACAAAAATATATTTTTTACTAAAGTAACAAAATATGGAAAAGTAATTACAAGAACATGGTGCTCACATAACACAAAACACATCGTTCAAAAAATATACGGTGTAAGACAAAATAACACATCACAGAAAGTCATCACTAGGTGGTGGGGAACATGGTAGCTCATTGGCTATTAGTCGTCACATTCCCCAAAGGCACAACCTGGGCATAAAAGTGGCATCACTGGCACCCAGACCTCAGATCACCTCTGTCCTGAAGAGTGTACCGAAGAAGGACTGCCTTGCTTTTCCCTGGACCAGCAAAGAGAGAAAAAGTCGTCCCTGAGACCGAAGTAGTGACTCCAAGAGTCAGTTAGGTGACTTTCTGTTACAGCTATAGGTCCGTAAAAGCTTAAGTAGCCTGCCTTGACGAATGGTAGCCATGAACAGCTTACCACTGCTGACCACCAAAGTGCAGCCTGGGAGACTGAGTCCCGACCCTCAAAAGTTACACCGAGTCTGCTGGACACGGGAGAGATGTTGGAGTGCAGTTTGGTCATCGAAGGCGGGAGGTATCAGCAGTTAAAGGGAACTGCTGGTTTCACTGTAACCCGAGACCAGTAGCAACTGGTATTTGGCTGGACCTCAACCAGACTTCGAAGGATTTCAATTCTTGTGGCCAAAGTAGCCCCACTATGACCATGCAACCAGGAGTAGCCCCTGGAGGACCCCCGTCACCAGATCAACATCCTCCACATCCCATCCTTCAACATCCTGTATTCCTTGCATCAGGGGCACTCCATTATAGGCTGTAGGTTGTTTGCTCATAGAGCCTAGAACTGGCCTGGAGACTGCTTTGACTGTGAGGTAACTGCCCAACCAAGTCTCTTTGGCCTCTGTGAATGGCTTCCTGCCGGAGGTGGTCACCCACAGTGGGCCAGAGTAGTAGTTTACAACTTTATAAAGGTTTCCGACGTTTGCAAAGTTTGACCGCGAGCGTGGTCTATTACAATGATTTATTGTTGATGGATCAAGGTGATCTTTGTCTTCGAGGTGTCCCTTTGAAAATAAAAATGCAACCTATTTTTATATAAATTGGTGTTGAATTTTAATTGTCTAATTTCTTTTCTTTTTTATTATTAAACTGTTTTGGAACTTTTTAATGCCTTACACTTATTCCTTTGATAAAGCCTGACTGCTCAGAGCCACAGATACCCAGGGTTGAGCTAAGGTTTTTCAGACTAATCTGACTGGACTCAGTACAGGTAGTGAGTTATTAACCGTGACATCTCGCAACTACACCATATAATAAACCACTTTCATCACAGACTGTCACATCAAGAATGTGTCGAAACTAGTCAAATTCCACCTTCCCTCATGCTCTTCTGAATACGTAGATGAAAATGCTGATATCCAAGATGCTCTTCATACACCATAGTCTCCAGCATGTAACCATAAGAACTGGTAATTGGAGGATGAACAGTTGTCGTCTGCGTGATCCTGCTTACTGTAACCTAGAACCTGTACCCATATCTGTCCTTTCTTGTAATGTTTTCCTATTTTAATATTTATAACTGTAATTTTAGCACCTACTTGGCACCCCTCTGGTCTCCCTGTTTATCAGTTCTTCATGCAGAATTGTCCCTTGCCAGCTTTAAGTCTAGTGTGCAACCAACCACTCCTCAACCCCACTTTTTTAGGTCGAGCCTGTGCAGCGCATTCGATGCTTTGTAAGGCATGCTGTATTCAGGTATAAACTTTAAATTCCGCCCTCTCTCTGCCCATATTTTTCATTGGCTTGTGTCATTGTCCTTTGTAAACTGTGGCTTTTAATTGGCCAATAGGCTTAGTAGTCGCTCCTTAGTACCGCCTTGTCTCATCTTGTAACCTCCCATAAGGACTGGCCCTCTTTCGAGTGTTGTAACTCAGTAGGCTTCAATTACAGCCTCCGAGCACTATTTCCTTAAATTGTTTTCACATGCCTGCTGTTGCGGGCCGCATGTTTTTTAAATTTATTTTTACTACTTATTCTCTTTTGTTGTTTACAAGCGCTCCAGCCCGCGCTTTCACGTTAATAGACCCCGTGCCCCTTTCTTTAGATGAGCCACATCTAAAGAAACCTTGGCATGGGGCGCTTTTACAAAAAAAAGCATTTGTTTGTCAACTTGACCAGCAAATGCTTTATTTTTGTAAAAGCGCCCGCGTTTTCACTTTAATGGTGGCCGCGCCCCTTCTTTAGACGCGGCTCGTCAAAAGAAAGGGGCGCTCCCTCTTAACATGAAAGCACGGCAAATATTTGCAATGCAATAGGTCTCGCATTTGCGAGACTTTATGCTATTGTCATTTACAATGCCAATAGCTCAAACTCTCGTAAATGCGAGACCTATTGCATTGCAAATGCTTGTTTTACATCTTTCCAACTATAACGACAGATTAAATGGCAGCTCTCTTATTGGCTCTCAACCTGTTAAGACTTTGCACTTTCTGACCCTCCACCATCTTGAATGATAAAGGCTTAACTCAAGGCACAAGTCAGGTGTACATGTGGGTAGATTGTGTCCACCCACTGCGTTCACAGGGTAAACGCTGTCCACCCTGCCAAGAAGTTGGGCCTCACTGAAATATGCTGAACTCGTCCCCATGTAATTTTCCGACACTGGGACACATTCAGCAGGACCTGCACATTGTCTGCTTTCCTTTCCGAGCAGCAACGTGCAGGCGAAGAGGGGACCTTGTTATTTTAAAATTGAGCTGGGCCCAAAACAAAGGCAGAAGTTAGGGGGCCTTCAGGCCTCCTTTTGTTCGAGTATCCTGGCTGGGAGTTATTTGGAGCCTTGCGCTTAAATGCAAATGCAATGGTGAGGAAACAAAGGCACACAGCTTGTTATTACTTTACCAGAACTGAAGAGAGGCATCGTTTTGGCCTTATTCAGTCCCTGTATTTAAAAGATGTGCATGCACTGTAAGAATTTCAGATGTGTTGGTATGCCCCAGCATTTACACATATAACACTTTAAATATCACTGTTTTGTTTTATTTCTCACAAGTTCACATTATACATAGACAATAAAACATGTGTGTAAATCAATGTACAGGATGTGTTACATAAGACAGTAGGGTTACAAGGTGTCCGACTCACATGTCCTTCATAGCTCACTGTGCTATCTTAGAAGGATTACTATTTATGAACTGTAAGTAACAAAAGGATCTCTGAAGTAAAAGCAGTAACCCACTTACCGAGCTAAATAAAATAAAAATATGTCTTCTGCATGTGAGATGATGTGCTTTGCAGGAGATATTAATCCTGTATGCTACATTGATTCAAAACTGGGACTACACAAATCACTGATGTCTCCAGCAAATGTGTTAACCTCAGGAGTTATCTTGCCATTATTATTGTTCCCTACGATTTACTAAGCACACAAAAATCTCTGCAGCAGGTGCCTTAACCCCATAAGATATTTTAATATGCAGACTTTGCAACCAATTAAGCAGAACAGGTTTACTACCACGTTTCTCCTTGTTGCCAATTTCTTTGTGGCAGAGCTCTAAAAAAAAAAAATGCATATGTTGAGGCCCAGATACTATATCAGCGTTACGTCACTTTTTTTGCACAACCCCAATGCAAAATCTCATTTGTTAAATTTTGTAATGCGCTCAAGTGTACTCATGATAGACCTGCCAGACATATGTGCAAAATGTTAAGCTCTGATGCCACTTTTTGTGATGTCTTTTCCTGTGAGGTCATGGGTTGTGATGCCGCACTGTGATGTCACATGCTGAGATGTCATGCACCGTGATATCACTTGCATACTGCTTAACTTGGTTAGTCCCCCCCCCCTCTTCTTTTTAGGGCTTGCCTCGGCAGCGCATGCGCTGTCTCTCGAGACATGCTGTATCTACTGTATGGGCTTTCAGCACGCCCATCCGTTTTCATTAGTTCCTTAATGTGCCTTTCCAAATTCCTTTGTTTTTGTTGGTGAATAGTTTACATTTGTCCCTCCTTTTGCTGTTTTGGTCAAGCCCTGGAGACTGGCCCTGTTACATGGATCACTTCACTATCGGCCATATATGTTAGTTTTGGCGCACTACTTTTTAGGTCTCGGCCTGCACCAGCGCTTGCGCTGGTCTGGCCGAGAGTTTTAGTAAGCGGGTTTTGGAAGTGCAAACACTGGCTTTCGGCTGGCGACCAGCTTGAGTTCACGATGGCGTGCACGCGCAGCTGCCATCTGTTGTTTCCCATCTCTTCCTCATTTCCTCGTCATGGCTCATTAACTCTCTGGACTCTGATGTTTCAATCGCAGCAACAGCTCACATTACCAACTGAGGGCCCTGGACTACAGTCACATGAACAACTACAGCGATTAGCATTGAATTGCAAGGTTTTTTTTTTTGTCTAGTTAGAAATATTGCTTCGGTGGGTTGATTTCACCTTATATCGCTATTTGTTTTATATTGGGAGTCACAGCCTAATTACCAGTATTTTTTTGTCTCACTGTTTTTTTTAAAAATATTTATTCGCACAAAGCTATATTTAAGGTTACTTTTTCCGCGTCACTTCTTCACTCTATTTAAACTCCACACCCCCCACTCTTATTGTCTCTCTCCTTCTCGCTCTCCTCTCGAATTCTCTCTCTACTTAATTAACTCTCCCCTCTCTATCTTTTTTAGCCTTTCATTCTCTCTCACCCCTTTATCTGTTTCTCTTTCAAACTCCTTCATTCACTCTCTCTCCCCTTCTTTCTCTCTCTCTATCACGCTCCACTCTTTATTCTATGTACACCCTTTCTCTCTCTTTCTCTCTCACCACCCTCTCTAATTGGGCATTATATCTTCACTCTATCTCTCACTCGGCAACACCACAGCATCACTCAGCGCAACCACAGCATCACTCAGCGCAACCACAGCATCACTCAGCGCAACCACAGCATCAATCAGAGCCAGCACAACATCTCTCAACGCCATCACAGCATCACTCAACGCCAACGCCATCACAGCATCACTCAACGCCATCACAGCATCACTCAGTGAAACCACAGCATCACTCAGCGCAACCACAGCATCACTCAGCGCAACCACAGCATCACTCAGCGCAACCACAGCATCACTCAGCGCAACCACAGCATCAATCAGAGCCAGCACAGCATCAATCAGAGCTAGCACAGCATCACTCAGCACCAACACAACATCTCTCAACGCCATCACAGCATCACTCAACGCCATCACAGCATCACTCAGTGCAACCACAGCATCACTCAGTGCAACCACAGCATCACTCAGTGCAACCACAGCATCACTCAGCGCAACCACAGCATTACTCAGCACAACCACAGCATCACTTAGCGCCACAACAGCATCACTCAGCGCCACCACAGCATCACTCAGCGCCACCACAGCATCACTCAGCGCCACCACAGCATCACTCAGCGCCACCACAGCATCACTCAGCCCCACCACAGCATCACTCAGCGCCACCACAGCATCACTCAGCACCACCACATCATCACTCAGGGCCAACACTACATCACTCAGCACCACCACAGGATGACTCAGCGCCACCACAGGATGACTCAGCGCCACCACAGGATGACTCAGCGCCACCACAGGATGACTCAGCGCCACCACAGCATCACTCAGCACAACCACAGCATCACTCAGCACTACCACAGCATCACTCAGCGCCACCACAGCCTCACTCAGCGCCACCACAGCCTCACTCAGCGCCACCACAGCATCACTCAGCGCCACCACAGCATCGCTCAGCGCCACCACAGCATCGCTCAGCGCCACCACAGCATCGCTCAGCGCCACCACAGCATCGCTCAGCGCCACCACAGCATCGCTCAGCGCCACCACAGCATCGCTCAGTGCCACCACAGCATCGCTCAGCGCAACCACAGCATCAATCAGAGCCAGCACAGCATCAATCAGAGCCAGCACAGCATCACTCAGCACCAACACAACATCTCTCAACGCCATCACAGCATCACTCAACGCCATCACAGCATCACTCAGTGCAACCACAGCATCACTCAGTGCAACAACAGCATCACTCAGTGCAACCACAGCATCACTCAGTGCAACCACAGCATCACTCAGCGCCACCACAGCATCACTCAGCGCCACCACAGCATCACTCAGCGCCACCACAGCATCACTCAGCGCCACCACAGCATCACTCAGCCCCACCACAGCATCACTCAGCGCCACCACAGCATCACTCAGCACCAGCACATCATCACTCAGGGCCAACACTACATCACTCAGCACCACCACAGGATGACTCAGCGCCACCACAGGATGACTCAGCGCCACCACAGGATGACTCAGCGCCACCACAGGATGACTCAGCGCAACCACAGCATCACTCAGCACAACCACAGCATCACTCAGCACAACCACAGCATCACTCAGCACTACCACAGCATCACTCAGCGCCACCACAGCCTCACTCAGCGCCACCACAGCATCACTCAGCGCCACCACAGCATCGCTCAGCGCCACCACAGCATCGCTCAGCGCCACCACAGCATCGCTCAGCGCCACCACAGCATCGCTCAGCGCCACCACAGCATCGCTCAGCGCCACCACAGCATCGCTCAGCGCCACCACAGCATCGCTCAGCGCCACCACAGCATCACTCAGCACAACCACAGCATCACTCAGCACTACCACAGCATCACTCAGCACTACCACAGCATCACTCAGCGCCACCACAGCCTCGCTCAGCGCCACCACAGCCTCGCTCAGCGCCACCACAGCATCGCTCAGCGCCACCACAGCATCGCTCAGCGCCACCACAGCATCGCTCAGCGCCACCACAGCATCGCTCAGCGCCACCACAGCATCGCTCAGCGTCACCACAGCATCGCTCAGCGCCACCACAGCATCGCTCAGCGCCACCACAGCATCAATCAGAGCCAGCACAGCATCAATCAGAGCCGGCACAGCATCACTCAGCACCAACACAACATCTCTCAACGCCATCACAGCATCACTCAACGCCATCACAGCATCACTCAACGCCATCACAGCATCACTCAACGCCATCACATCATCACTCAGTGCAACCACAGCATCGCTCAGTGCAACCATAGCTTCGCTCAGCGCCACCACAGCATCGCTCAGCGCCACCACAGCATCACTCAGCGCAACCACAGCATCAATCAGAGCCAGCACAGCATCAATCAGCACCAGCACAGCATCACTCAGCACCAACACAACATCTCTCAACGCCATCACAGCATCACTCAACGCCATCACAGCATCACTCAACGCCATCACAGCATCACTCAGCGCCATCACAGCATCACTCAGTGCAACCACAACATCACTCCGCGCCACCACAACATCACTCAGCACCACCATAGCTTTACTCAGCGACACCACAGCATCACTCAGCGCCACCACAACATCACTCAGCGCCACCACAACATCACTCAGCGCCACCACAACATCACTAAGCGCCACCACAACATCACTCAGCGCCACCACAACATCACTCAGCGCCACCACAACATCACTCAGCGCCACCACAACATCACTCAGCGCCACCACAACATCACTCAGCGCCACCACAACATCACTCAGCGCCACCACAACATCACTCAGCGCCACCACAACATCACTCAGCGCCACCACCACATCACTCAGCGCCACCACAACATCACTCAGCGCCACCACAACATCACTCAGCGCCACCACAACATCACTCAGCGCCACCACAACATCACTCAGCGCCACCACAACATCACTCAGCGCCACCACAACATCACTCAGCACCACCATAGCTTTACGCGCCACCACAACATCACTCAGCACCACCATAGCTTTACGCGCCACCACAACATCACTCAGGGCCAACACTGCATCACTCAGCACCACCACAGGATGACTCAGCACCCCCACAGGATGACTCAGCACCACCACAGCATCGCTCAGAACCACCACAGCATCGCTCAGCGCCACCACAGCATCGCTCAGCGCCACCACAGCATCGCTCAGCGCCACCACAGCATCGCTCAGCGCCACCACAGCATCGCTCAGCGCCGCCACAGCATCGCTCAGCGCCGCCACAGCATCGCTCAGCGCCGCCACAGCATCGCTCAGCGCCGCCACAGCATCACTCAGCGCCGCAACAGCATCACTCAGCACCACCACAGCATCACTCAGCACCAAGACAATATCACTCAGCACCACCACAGTCTCACTCAGCACCACCACAGTCTCACTCAGCACCACAGCAGTATCACTCGGCAACACCTGAGTATCATTCAGCATCACCTCAGCATCGTCTCCGCAACAGTCACCACCACCACCACTACTACCACCTCAGCATCACTCAGCACCACCTCAGCCTGCTCTCTGAATCTGGCATCTGTTGATTCTCCCCTAGCGTCTGGCCGCTGCTAGTGTTATAATACAGGTACTAGTTCCCAACCTTCACCCTCCGATTGTTTATGCCCCCTCAAAAAAAAGCTTTAACAAACAACCATTGCAATAGGCAGAAACAAGTTGCCAGCATTGCAAGAACAAAAGAAAACTGAGGAATTTTTTTATTGTAAATACTTTTTTAATATGGTCGTTCAGTTTTACATAATGCCTTCTTGGTCATATATAAAGTAACAAAAATGCTTCTGACACTTTTTTATTATAACTTTTCTGCATGCCGCACAGCAGCCACACTTCTCTACAGCACAGCTTGAAGACATTGGCAAAGTCAATAGCTCTGGCTAAACACTTATAAGGCCCCAAAGGCGAGACCTATTGGCTATGCCAATGCTTGTTCTTTTGGCTTTCCAAACGCGCTCAGCCTAGGGCTGCAAATCATGTCCTTGTCTTGTTTTCCACTGTCTTTGGTTTCACAATCGTTTTTTCAGCCGGAGGCTGTTGTTTTTTATCCTATAACATTTTTGGTTTCATTAGCTCAAATGTCTAAACCTTAAATAATATACTTACTTAATGGAAGTGTAGTTTAAGAAGACGGACGACAGTAGGATCAACCTATTTACATTGTGCTTTTTACAGTGGGATTATTTGGATATGATTGAAGAGGTAAACATGCCTTTACCTCTTCTTCTTTCCATTTTCATAAAACGGAGCTATTGCTCCGTTTTATGAAAATGGAAGAAGCTTTAAATTGCGCTCTTTCAACTTTTGATGGCTTCTTTTAGGTTTCAGTCGTTGGTGAAATAAAACCAATATTAAGTGATGCCTACTCGTGCTCTCCAAATGCGGAATTTAATGTGAGGTTACTTAACAATATATCCTGCAAGCAGACAGTGCAACATCACCTCAGCATCACTGCAGCACCTGCACAGCATCACTTCAGCATCAGTCAGCGTCCATCAGCACCAGTATAGTAGCACCACCTGAGCAGCACCTGAGCACCTCCTCAACACCAGCACAACACCCCATCAGCCCCAGCGCAGCACCACCACCTCAGCACCACTTCAGCATCAGCAGAGCACCACCTCAACATCAGCACAGCATCATCTAGGTAGCAGCACAGCAGCACCTCTGCATCAGTGCACCACCACCAGTGCAGCCCGACCTCCACACCAGCACAGCCCCACCTCAGCAGCAACTCAGCACTAACGCAGCACTACTTCAGCATCAGCACAGCACCAACTCGGCATCACTCAGCACTACCTGAGCACCAGTGCAGCAGCACCACCTCAGCATGACTCTGCACCACCACAGCACTACCTGAGCATCAACACAGCATCATCCCAGCATCCGCACAGCGCAACCTCATCAGTGCACCACCACCAGTGCAGCACCAACTCAGTATCAGCGCAGCACAGTACCACCTTAGCACAGCTCAAAACCACCTCAATATCCGCACAATACCACCTCTGCATCAATGCAGCACCACCAGCGCAGCCCCACCTCAGCACCAGCGCAGCCCCACCTCAGCACCAGCGCAGCCCTACCTCAGCAGCAACTCAGCACCAACCCAGCTCCTCTTCAGCATCAGCGCAGCACCACCTCAGCATAGCATCACCTCAGCATAGCACCTACTCAGCATCACTCAGCACCACCTGAACACCAGTGCAGCACCACCACCTCAGCACCACAGGATCGCTCGGCATCACTGCCGCATCACCTCTGCACCAGCACATCACCACCTCAGCATCACTACACCACCTAAGTCTGCCCTCGGAATCTAGCATCTATTGATTCTCCTCTAGTGTCCATCCGCTACTCGTGTTGTAATTCAGGTACTGTTTCCCAACCTCTTCCCTCCCGCTGTTTATGCCCCCCGCCACCACACAAAACAAAAAAAAGTTATCGCAAACAAGCATTAGAATAGGCAGATAGAAGTTGCCAGCATTGCAAGAACAAAAAAACTAGAAGACTTTTTTTATTTTAATTATTTTTTTAATAGGGTCGTTCATTTTACATAATGTCTTCTTGGTTAAATATATGGAAACAAAAATGCTTACAACACTTTTTTATTATAACTTTTCAACATGCTGCGCAGCAGCCACTCTGCTGTACAGCGTAGATTAAAGACATTGGCAAAGCCAGTAGCTCTGGCTAAACACTTAAGGCGAGACCTATTGGCTATGCCAATGCTTGTTTAGAATTTGTGTCCTGGCTTAACTATTGGAGGCCGCCCCTCACGCCCCCACCATTATATCCTATTACAGCTCTGTTCCTGCTTACACTGATAGCTTGACTATCCCCTACATGCTCTTTGATTAACGCCTGCTCCCTACACCCCGAACCACGTCATCGGTAGTGTAATTATACAATTTCCTGTGTTTCGTCTAAATTTAATTTGTCAAATTTTCTGGACAGCAGTATTCCTTCTGTCGTCTTTATGGCAAATGTGTGCACTTCTTTTCAGTGCTTTGAAGGCCTTTTGGGTCTCATGCACGCCAGTGAAACATAAATTGGTAAAAAATAGAAAAATTATAAAAAACAAGTTCCCTTCTTGATGAAACGAACGATTCTCATTCGGCACGCGTTGACTGCAGTTGAGCGCAACAGTTATTAGAATGTGAAATTGTTTCAGCAACGCTATGTATAAATTGTTGTTTTCCTCAAAGACATTTGTCTTTTTGTCATCCAGTGGAGTCTGCCCTGCTAGGATCCAAAGAGCAGCTTTGTGTTGCAGTAATTTAGTTACACCATAAACTGGTTTCCAGATTAGTAACCGTGAAATGAAAAGACAATCTTATTTATGAATTTATAAGGCCGATAATCTACTTCAAATAAATCATGAAGCCTGGGAGACATTTGTGATGATTTAATGAAAAGCAAGTGTTTCTGTAATGCTGCGTTTGGAAACCTACTTAAAGGTTTGTTCGGGTTTTTTTTTTGTTATTGTGCTTTCAGACTGCTTTTGCAGCACATTCTTTCGTCCACTAGCAGGGTTTAAAGGGTCACTCCACAACCACATCGGCCTCCGTACTTCGGAGGCAATAAGTCAGGCATCATTGGTCTTTTATAATGGGCGCCCTTCAGTAGTTTCATTTTGGACCAAACCTGTCTGTTCCTTTTAATGTTTGCTGAAATTGCCACTGACGTTTTCAGTAAGTCATACATTATAACTTGCTATTCCGAATTGTCTAAATTGTCATTGTATTTATATAGCGCCATCTACCCCTGACGAGGCATTGAAGCGCTTTTCGGAGAGTATCATTCTACTCTGGAACCCATAGTCGATTAGTGGCAGAGTAGAATCGGGAACTATAAGTTAATTCGAGCGGTTGACATGTGAGTCTGTTAGTTGGATTGGATAAGATAAAGGAGGGATACATCAGGGAAGAGTCTAGAAAGTGTTATTTGGGAGATCACAGTAGTAAAATGAGGTTTGGGATGAGTCAAAGGTGGGAAGAGTATAGAAAGGTTTATTAGACAGATGATAGTATTGCAAAGAGGTTTGGGATAGGTCAGAGAGTGGTGTTAGAGGATGTATTGAAAGAGGTAAAGGATGAGACAGAATTGTGAATTGGAGAGAGTTGAAGTTTTTTTTCTCCTACAGTAGGAGTAAAGTAATAAATATATAGATGCATAACTGCATAGAAAGGTATACATGTATATGGAAAATAATAAAGAGATATAAAGTTGTATTATATGAAGTCCCATATGTATATGTATGGGTAAATGGAAACACCGACTTGCAAGTGTTGCTGTACAAAAAGCTAATTTATTTATGTATTTTTATTAATTATTTTTTGGGGAGGGGGTTGGTTTTTACAATGTTTATTTATATTTATTATTTTTTTATTTTCTATTTCCCCAATATTTCAATAGTGAAGCACTTACAGATACAAGTTTTGTGATCATATTTACACAATGTGATAGATAAAATAAAACAGAGGCCCATAAGCATATAATCAAATAATTTATATGTAAACTATGCAGTGATCAATATAGACGTTAAGCATAAAATTATATATATATATAAGTAATATATACATTTGCTAAGCAGATCTATAAGAATATCTATATATTTTTAAACCATAAGTAATCTATATATTTGTACAAAGAGATGCACATATCTAATTACATATATATGATCAAATTATAAATGTTTACATACACAGGCAAATACTGTACATTTGTGTTTTAAGTATGGTGATCATGTAGGAAAGAGCCAACTCTTGAGTAGTCTTCTGAAGATAAGATAGTTATCTGTGGATCTTATGTTTGGGGGTAATGAATTCCATTAGTTTGGTTGCTTGAACAGAGAAAGATGTTTTTTCTTGTATGCTGGGGTTTTGAGCTGAGGTGCCAATCAGGAGCGGAGGTTCCATTGCTGTCTGTATTTGGTGATTTTATTCCTGATAGTGTTCTTATTCCATGTATTGCTTTGTGGGTGAAACAAAGCAGCTTGAAGGTGGATCCGTGGGCTACCGGTAACCAATGTAGGACCCTCCAGGCAGGGGAGATGTGGACTTGTGGCTTTACATGTAGGAGTAGTCTGGCAGCAGAGTTCTGAATTCGTTGTAGTCTTTTCATGGTTGAAAAAGATGATCCGTGATGGAGGCCATTGGCGGAATCAAGTTTAGACCGTACAAGAGATAGTAGCTTGGTCCTTGTGTAGAAATCTTAGGTGGGGGAAGATGCGTTGCAGAGTTTTCATAGGAAAGAGTCTTGATCTTTCTAACTTATCCACTTGGGCGTTCATTAATATCTTGGAGTCTATAGTAATTCAAGGTTTCTTACTTCCTTGGATACTTTAGGCGGTGGTCCCAAATGGTCAGGCCAGGCGCAGAGTGGGTCATAATTTTTCCAGACGTCACATGTGAGTATTTCAGTCTTAGACGCATTCAATTTGAGATAGCTCCATGTCATCCACTGATCCTCGGCTCAGAGGCAACAGAAGATTTTTGAGTTTCCAATGTCTTTGGGGCATTTCAGTTTGGATCCAGTCAAAATTATAACTGGATATTTCCTTGCTCTCTTGAAATGGGATAGCTGTGAACTACTTCAAGTAAAGTGACAAAGCTTAGATGATTAAATTTAAAAAATAAAAACTCCAATCACTGCCTATAATCCCATATCAACAAAGTGATTATTTGGGGTTATCTGTCAGGACCTCCAAAACACTCTTCCAATTTAGGAAAGAGTTGAAGACACTACTTCACAATTTATTAATCGCACACAAACCGGTTACCGTTTCTATCACTTGTTGGCCTTATGCTTTTGTTTGACTCTGTACAGCGCTCAGCTGCCTTTTGGCTAGGTCATGCTATCGAAATACCACATACATATATATACATGAGAGACTCATTATGCATGATGAGAATTCTGTTGCATATTTTACCCTACCTAGCTGGTATCACTAATCCTAGCGATAACAAAGCTAGATTATACAAATAATTTCTACATTGATCTCACTACAAAATTAATCGCCAAGCTACAAAGAATTCAGAATACAGCAGTTGGACGAGTCCTTAACCTGAACAGAAGGAGTCATATTACCCTTGCTCTCAAAGCTCTACACCGGTTACCAATGTCAAGAGGAAAATCCTTCAACGCCCTCTACACCAGGGGCTGTATTACATTTAGGGCGTTCTGACTCTGTTTGCGCCATTGTGCCCCTTTAATGAAGTAACTAGGCGCAAACATGGAAAGTGCGCCCTATTACATACAAATCACTGCCCTCAAGGCAGCCACAAACTTACAGCTGCTCTGAGGGCAGTGCATTAGTGAAAGGTGGAGCAGCTGTTTGAAGCAGGCTCGCCATCTTTCACAGTGCAGGCAGCACTCGACCAGCAGTTCAAAGGGGGAACAGAGATCCCCCGGAGGTGGTTGCAGTGAATGGCTGCACCCACCTGCTGGGGGATGTCTGAGTGTTCAATGGAAGCCCTTGTTTCCCCGCTTAGAGGGTGCCCTCAGGAGTGTGGGGTGCAAATGGCATTACTGCGCACCACCTCTTTGTGGCACACAATTTGTGTGCATCTTATTGGTCTCTTTGCCTCTACGCTTTAGTCTGTAATGTGAAACAGGCAACGAGGCAAAGTGTTTCCCTCATTAGCATTGCGCCATGCTCCCATGCTAATGAGGGAATGCCCCTTTAAGATAGTGCCAGGGCTGTATGAGCGCCGCCATCATCTGTAATACAGAATGGTCCACACAAAGGTCTTCTGGACAATTCTGCAACACTGCAGTCCCTCAGAGCACAAAAAAAAGTGCACACACCGATTGCACCGCCAGGGCACTGTATGTAATATGACTCCGGGTGATCCATAAGCTGGGACCAAACCTTTTACAGTCTACACTTAGATCATACAGCCAGAGGAGAAATGTGAAATCAAGAATGGCCCCACTCTTGATAATTCATCCTTTTAAAAAATCCACCAGGGGTAGGTAGTTCTCAGTACAGACATGCTAGTTCTAGAATATTTTCCTACCGAAAACAAGTATCATGAACAACCATGGTGTATTTAGAAGACCAATAAGGTCCTAGTTTTTTCCAAAACCAGGAGCCAGGTAACCTAAAAATCATAACCATGACAGGATAGATTTGCAAGCTGCCAATACAAGTCAGACACACTCCTTTGAGTTTCCACTTCAAGTATAATACACACACACACACACAGTACTATGCCACATCTGGAGCACTCACTCTGGATCTCCTGCTTGACACCAGTGTTCAACGCTTAGTAATGACACTTCAACCAACACCCTGATCTCCTCCATTCACTTCAGAAGTTTGGCCTATAATGGTATGAAAGGTTAGAACTCAGTGGTCTTGAAGGTACTTTGAGACTTTGATAGACACTATGAAAGGGTTAGAAAAATGATGCAAGACAATAAAATCTATTTAAGAAATTTCAATAAATCATTTAAAGCCAATAGCTACCACATTTTATACAGAATTATGAATACTTCTACTAGTAGTAGTGACCAGTTCTGCACAGGGCATACATTTATCTAGTTTGTAGTGTCTTTCATTTAAATTGACCCTGTGTGGCCTGGATGTACCCAAGCTTGCTTCATTAGGCTGAAACGGGTTCTACTGAAATTTCCCTTATAAGAGAACCTTAAACTGGATTATAATTCAGATCTTAATGCTCACATCACATCACATTTAATAGAAGGACGCTGAAGTTTTTCTTTGCACACTGACTATGGTGATATTTTCTTTCATTAAATCGTATGTATTACCTTACTGATGTGGTTTTCCTAGCCTCCTACCACCACAAGAGGAGACATGCCAAGATCTTAATCTTAATTTGGGTTCCATTTAAAACCGAACCTAATTTTAATATTCATGAAGACCCCCAAAGCCCTCCTCTAGCTAATGCCCACTCGCTGCCCCGTTTTTAAGGTAGTTAAATTAATCTGCCCTGCTGTGTGCATTTTAAAATAGATATGTTTAGAAACCATATGTGAATGTTTCTCTTTGTTCACTATTTCCTTAGGACTTTAACCTATTACCTTTTATGGTTCATAATCTCTCCCTATGCGCACTAATCTTCTTTGTGGGACTTTGGTCACTTTTATGAACGTTTTTACCTCTGAATGAATCAGAACTTGCTTCATGCTTTGAGAATTTTTCCATTTTTTTCTGCACCTTTACCTTTTTGAAATGCATTTTTGGCACCTGTATTTATAACTGAGGTAAGACATAATGATAATATGGCATTCATATAGTGCCTTGTGCCACAGCTGTTCAGCTATAAAACACTGAATAAACAGTTTGAAGTTGGTCTGCTGTTTATAAAGCAACATGATAACCTCGATTATTTCTTTTGAAGTTACATTGTATTTATGTTTCTCTCTGTTAGCTGACACCCAGCACCTTAAATGGGCTATCCAGTCTAGAGAAAAAAACAGTTCTCTCTACCCAGTCCTGCATCACTTGCTTTCCCCAACACTAGGCATTCTAGAATGTTGTTTTGTTTGATAAAGAGCTTGGGTTTTGAGATGCATTGTGACATCATTCACCGAATAGCCCCTTTAGGCAACTGCTGAGAATGAACAATATTTTGAATTTTGTATTTGGTTTAAACCATAGCTTTTCTGAAAACCATACCATACCACACCACACCACACTACCTTGCACAATCATCTGTCGACTGATCGAAATCTCCATTTGGCATAGTCCTTAAACACTATTTAAAAGGCACTGGTAAATTTTAAATGCAAAGTGCTTAGGGTTCCCTTTCTCTTTGAGTATTTTAAAACCTCATTCATTGCATGCCAACTAGATCTGTTATCCACCATATAATGGACTTAACATCTCTGTAGTAATTGTGATAATTAAATTCATATAACCACAATAATATTAATCTCTGCACAAATTAGCAACATGTTTACATAGTAGTTACTTAGGTCCTGAGGGATTCTCTATTTCTGCTATTGCAGTAATTTGTTCTAAATTAAATGAGTTTATTTACAGCTAGGCAGACGAGAAACTCCATCAAAATGTGATGGCTTTCCCAACCACAGTACTACAAGTGCCATTGGCTATAATGCACTTGTAAAATGGCCTCCACTTTTGCGATGGAGTATCATCAGCCAAACATAAGGCACTATATGTCACTTCCTCTTCAGTTGACATTTTTAACTTGCTGCTGGAAAATTCCTCTGATACAGTATTAGGGGCTTCTTTCCAATCGATAAAACTTTATTCATATGCTGATCAAATGTTTGAGTAGCAAAATCTCTGCTGGGCTTTCTTTTAATACTTGCGGTAGGTGATCATCACATTCCATGATGAAATTTGGTATGAAACCTGTGGTTTATCAATCTTCCTTAATCTCTGTTCTTATGAGAGTTTTTGTGTTTCATATGTTTAGCACTCCTTTTATTAAAATACATTATCAATGACCTTTATGATAATAAATGTCATGATGACATCTGGTCAAATCTATATTTTTTTAAATGTATGCTAGCTTTAAAATGAGCTTTCTTGCTTCCTTAATATTTTACATTTGTTTATTCTTTAGGGGTATTAGGAAAAGGTTAACTTCTGCTAGACTTTTGCTTTCTCCTGTCAAGCTATTCAAGTGAGACGTCTGCCATAAAACATATTATGATAAGTCAGAGTCCTTCTCTGTTTGTGTCAACAATACAGCTTGATACGGATATATTTCCCTCTTACGAGTTATGTTTTTCATTGCGGACCTCTAATTACATAAAAACATTTGCAGAAATGTTTATTTCGGGTCTAATTTAGTAAGCATTTACTTTAGCTTTTGCTAGTTTATTCTGAGTACTAACACAAATTATTTCTGTTGGCATTCAATAATATTGGTGAGATACTTTTTGAAAGAAATATTTGCATCACATATTGTCTTATGCAGACATACAAAATTAGTCATACCAAATTATTCAGGAGAATAACAAATGTATTTCTTTAGTTGCATTCTCAATAAAACATTAAATTCTCTTAAAGATGTTGTCAGGCATATATTCCTCCTCTGAATGTTTAGCAGTATTGACATTCTTGTCGTTGTCAGATATTTCCAGTATGCTGTTCCAATAAGATACCATGTTGGATATGTGTGTTTTAAGCTACTGGGTTCTAATCATTGTCCAGTAGAAGAGTCAAACTCTTTGGTTAAATTTGCACGTGTTTGATTGTAAAATAACTAGTTTTTATTGCTGCATTGCAAAAGCCTTCTTTTTCATTTGGATATGGTTGTGATTTGAAAATCGATTTTCTCTGGTTGGTCATGGAACTTGTGGGCGATAGCATCTGAAATGGTAAGGGCAACGAAAGTGAAATTGTAGGCCCCTTCGCCTGATGACATCACAGAAACTGACATCACTTGTTTGACTCCGGTGACAGGCAACAGTAGCTTTATTTTTTTAAATCAAGGTTTATTTTAAAAATTCAAGGCTACAGCATGATATAAAAACAGGGATAGATAACAGCAAAAACGAATGGCTTTCTTGCTTCAAAAGGACAATTCAGTGAAAAATATAACGCTTGTCATCAATCTTACATAATCAACAGTAAGGCTTCTGGAATGTACTTGTTTGACGTTTGTTTGGGTTGTTAAATTTGTTATGACATCATTTAAAAGCAGTGGTGGCTGCAACTATAAAAATATGGTGAGGCGCTACAGCACCAAACTCACCATATACTGCCCCCCTCCCCCCCCGGCACCTCTCGCCCCAATCTGCGTCCACGAGCTGGAAAGAGAAGGACTTCCTTCCTGCTCAGTGGACACTAATACAACCAATCCTGGAGCTGTTCGAATGCTAAGAGCAGCTCCAGGATTGGTGGGAGCAGGCTTACCTAGCGCTGATTGTGAGGCTGGGGGCCTGTGCCAGAAATCCCCCATCTGTTTCACAGCAAGGGGATTACTGGGTTTACAGTGCGCATGTCGGGTTGGACGTAGGAATAGAGCCAGTCAACCTGACATGCGCACTGCAGGGGCAGCTTTAATCTTGCAATTTCAGGATTCAGCCCCGCCACCTGCCCTTGCACTGCGCGTTTTAAGTAAAATGGCATTGACATGTCATTTTATGTATTCATGTGTGCCTTCTGCTCTCCCAGCTGGCAGGGCGATGCTCCTCCGCTCAAACGGAGAAGGCGCCCCTGTTTAAGAGATAGCCCTTTTAAAAGTACTCTAATTAGTTTGATCAAAAAGGTTTTAAGGCAGTGCATAACACTTGAAACAGCAACTTAGGACTAGAAATTTGTACCAGTATCTCCTTTTAAAGGACGCCCACTTGTGGCCATCGTTCTGTTTATGGTGCTAAAATAATCAGATAATGCACGGGTGTTTAGTATCTCTTCGGTCAAAGGTAAACTGGGAGCAAAGTTCCAATTCATACCTAGTAATTCACAGGTAAAATTTCCACATTGGAAATACTCTAAATTGTTTTCTCAGGTAATCTTTTCTTATTTATCTAAAGTAGCCTTTAGTAAACAATCTCTCTCTTAACAGGAGTAACTAAGTAAGCACATCTGTCTCTAACGCACTGTTCATTCTTTGGGTTTTAGGGAGAGGATGCAGGCCATGGAGAAGCAGATTGCCAGCTTAACTGGTCTTGTTCAGTCAGCACTTATGAAAGGGCCCAGTCCGGCCTCGGAACCTACCAGGTGAGGACCATCTGTAAAGCTGTTTTAGTTTGTTTGTTTGTGTTTACAGAAGCTACATTCTCAATGAGTCTATAAGTCGACTTGAGTAATTCCACTGTGGAGTTAGCAATGAAAGAACTTCAGTGTTTGCTTACATGTTCCAAGTCAACGCTTCTGTCCGTTTCCAGATGTTAGGAAACACCCTCCACGGTCCCATGTTAGTTGGAATTTTCTTGTGCAGCTGCAACCACAAGTTGTTTTCTAATTTGAACAAACTGTGTTTGTTTGGGAAGAGCAATAAATACGTTTTTTCATCACCAGGCGTCAACTGTTCTTTTAGTTTGTCTTTTCAAAACCATTTTAGTGAAATGGTAATGGATTTTGAAAGATCACAAAAGGAAAATAAATGCACAACGAATTTGAAGACATCCGTGGTTCAGAATTCTGTAGGGAACATAAAGCATTAAACCTCAAAATGCTAAACTTTTACTTGTTAATGCAGATAAACAGATTGGTTTGAAAAGAACACTTTTTTACAGTTTGCTTGATAGCTCTGTCAGATACTGTAACCAATCAACTCTCAGAGAGAGCATAACATTTACAGATGAAAACCTTAGTTATTTTTTGCTTCTTTATTCTTTGAAACAAGGCAGTAATGTTTTTCTTAATGGAGATGTAAGCCTGCTGAGGGCAATGACCCATAGGATAGCAATATTCATTGCACAGGGAAAGAGTTAATAGTTAAATGTTTCGATTTTTGGCATTTATTGGTTACTGGGTAGCAGTGACGGCTCCTCCGCTAAGGCGGAGGAGCGTCGCCCCACTGCTATTTCAGCAGTGCAAAAAAGAAAAAGTAAATGATAATAACATGGCGTTATCATTTTCTTTTTCTATGCGGGAGTCGGGCGGTGCTGGCTCCGTGACGCCAGAGCAGGGGAGGAGTGATTTGCACTCCTCTAAGTGCACATGACAGTTTGACCGTCCCTTTAGGGCCAGCCAAACCGTCATGCGCACTTGGCATGTTCTCCATTGGGCTGTGTTGCACAGCTCCGTGGAGAACATGCCCAGCCTCCCCAGGTACTGCCTGAGCGTCCAAGCAGGACGCTCAGACCAATCACGACGCTGCTCCTGCAGCGTCTTGATTGGCTGGGAGAGTCCGGAAGCCTGGGTGCTTCCAGCAGACGGAGGAGAGGCGTGTGGCGGCAGGAGAGGCATGCAGCGGCGCGGCGGACAAGGTAAGTTCATTTTTTTTTAAAACAATGTAACCCCCCCGTCTCACCACCCCAGTTCCGAGCGAGCCGCTACTATTGTGTAGCCTTGAATGTAACACATGAAGGTCAGCTATCATTCCCATCTATAGTCATTCAAGCAATGAAGTGACTCTGATATTGGGCAGTGCCTTGTGCTGCGTGGCAGAGTGTGGGCGGCAACGACATGGTCGGAGATCGCTGATTGGGATGCAGTGATGGAGTTTTTGCATGTTCCCGGGACATTTTGCCAGTATTCTTTGTGTACCAAAAACATTCCTTTAAATAAAATACTGTCTTGTACTGGCAGCCAGTTTCGTGCTTTCGAAGTATTTTACATGATCATGCGTTTGGAGACTTAAGCACAGCCTAGATGAATGAATCTGCAGTTGTTGCATTTCTCTAATCAGCTTCTTTGAAGTCCAATATAGACCTTATTACAAAACTCTAGTCTTGCTTCTACCAGGGAACTAATCCGCTCGTACTAGTAGGTGCAGTAGAATGAGGGCAGGATATTTTCGAGCAAGGATAAGTGCACTGCATTGATTTGGGTTGGAAAAGACATGGCGACATACCTTCATTGCCCAGGTTTTGTGGCCCTTCATAAGAGATGTGATTTTGGTCAGTTGCACCAAAAACGAACATATTAAAACTAAGAATGTGTTCCTATATGCATGTGCTTTTAGAAGTAGTCCACGTCTGGCGGGGATTTACACCTACATGGCAGTAAAACAATGAAAAGGAGCATGGTTAAAAACAACAAGATGTCCAAACACAAGCCATTAACCTTAATTAGTGCAAGGTCACTAATTTTGTGTAAGTGCCCTGCATATGGGTAAACAGTAGAGTTAATTTATACCGACTCCCCATGGCTGAGGCGGATATAAAGGCCCCTTCCTCAGTAGCGGTCTAAAAGAAACAAGACTCTGTTTAGAAGGCAAATGCATTGATTGTTTGCTTGTCTTCAGGAAACATATGTTTAGGTCTCGCCTGGTGTTAGCGGCGCGCATGCGCTGCTCTCGCCATGCGAGGGCCTTTTGGAATCAATACACTTTCGGAAGGAACTTTAAGCCCCGCCCTTGTTTTCAATTGGCACGCGTCATCGTTTATGTTAAACGCTGGCACGTGATTGAAAACCGGGCTTTGGGGTTACCGCCTTGTCCACTTTTAGGACGGCCCATTGGACAGCCCGGCGCCATCTTTGTTTCCTTTAATGAGCGCGCGTGCTCTCGCTTCTGATAACGCAGCTTTTATTGCTTTGACTGACGGCTGTTTGCCAGCAACGCTCCATCTCTTCAGCGGCGGAGCCTTTCTGCCTGCAATGCAAATGCAATTACTCATGCCCATGTTATTATAGACGTGTAAACTACCCCGCAGGGCATCATTGTGCATAACCACAATACCGTTTTTACCAATACGGCATACTTGATTTTGTGTCGACACACTCGTGTTTTTCTAACTCTGAACATAAAGTGAGTCCTTCTGACTATGTCATTGATGGATGTTAATAATATTGTGTTTCATACCCCTTTTTGGCCGCAGACGCGCCTTCCAGGACTAGCAAAGCTGTGTGGAACGAGTGGTTAGATAAACGCGGTCTATCTAAGTCGTGACTCTGTGGAAAGCGTTTCCGTGTCGTGCATGAGTGACCAACTCGCCAGTTTTATTTAGCTTATTCTGTTCTCCTCCGACTGCTTCACATTGTGGCTTTATTTTTAAGCGTGGATAGCTTTTGTTGATGTTTGACTCATTAATCAGTGCGCCACACTCGGTCAGAGTGTGTTGACCAGCAGTAAGATGCTGCTCACAGACTGAAACGCTCGTCGTCGACCGCTTTTTCAGGTAGAAGCCAGGAATCCATGTAGAGTTGTAGTTCAAAGGCCACAGTCCGCCAATAAACAGCGCTCGTTGTGCAGCCGTGACTCTCGGACATGCTGCACGCGGCACTGATTGCATGTTTCCCCTCCATCTTCGTGTCTTTCAGCCTTTTAAAAATCAACCGCATGCTGGACATCAAACGGTTCAAACGTGTCGCAACCCCTCCTTGACTCGCTCTGGCTATAGTTGTAAACACTCCCCCTCGCCCCCCCTTTCCAAATTTAGCATCTCGTGTTTTCAAACCTTCAATAGGTTTCGTGTGAAATTAGAAAGTAGCCCCTCACCCACTTTATTTCTCAGAACAAGTCAATGTTCGGAAAAATACACATGTCCTCTGACGTTTTCACTGCTAATTGGATTTTATGAAAACTCAGAACCTGTGAATAGAACGAGCAGGTATGGCGCAATAGGCCCTGACCCTCAGAGATCAGAAACACGAATGATATTTTTATAAAAGCTCCTGTGCCCCAGTTTCAATTTAAACAGCTACAATAGGTACTTTAAAACGTTGGATTAAAATAATAAAAAGCTACATCTTTTACTTGTTTTAAACGATAATTTACAGATATTGTCACAGTTAACAGATCAACATTCGTATTTACCAATGCTTGTTTTTATTTTGTTAACCGAGCACACAGCCCATAACTGCTCCATCACAATTTGGCTTTATAAAAGTGTAATAAAGGTGCGGGCGGATGTAACACTTAGCTGAAGGTGTTACGATAGGAAGAGAAAGCAAGGGATCTTTTGGGGAGTTAAAAAAAGTTAAAAAAGCTAAAAAAAACAATACCATTCGCAAAACAAATTGCTTAAACTTAAACAAAGGCGAGACCTATTGCATTTCCAATGCTTGTTTTCCGCAAGCACTTATTATAGAATTGAGTAAGTCATCCATTTTACAGGGAAGCAGATTCTAATAAGAGTAAATGACATAGGCAAAAATGCATTTTACAATTTCTAGAAAGGAGTAACATGCCGATTTCATAAGCTGACACACAATAGAAGCCCAACTCTTGATGTTTCAGATATTACAGGGTTTATTGGCTTCACTGTATTTCCAAATTAAGGTTGATTTTCTTTTCAAACAAGTGTCCTCTTCTTGAAGATGTAGACGCTGGTGATATTCGGTAGGAGAAACTGTTAATCATATACTGTAATGAAACATCTGGGAGAGCATTTACCATACAGTAGAGGAGGTGAATCTGAATTGGAAAGGTCATATAGAGCTGAGACGAAAGCGAGGGAGAGAAACATAAGAGCTCTATAAGCTGTAACTGATGGTGGTGTGAACAAGTTGTGTAATGTACAAGAGCAGGCGTGTCAGGCAGAAGTTAAAGCGACCGATCTAGAGAGAGGAAAAGGCTGCAACACAATACATGGTGCTTAGTAACTCTGAAGGTTTGTATGAAGAATGGTCTCTGGCTCTCGAAATGGTACAGAGGGCTCAGTAGACCTTCAATAAGGAATTGAAATTGCAGAAACTCTCCCAGCGTGTCAGTGGACAGGATAGTTTACGTCAATTTTGTGGTCTTGGATTCTTAGCAGCATGGTACAGAAAGTAAAAGATGTGGTACTCTTGGAGGTGGGTGTGCCATCAGACCCCCCCCTTCATCTGGGTTCTGATGACTTCCTGGAACCCAGTTGTCGAGCACAGCATAGACAGTAGAAGAGGAGAAGCAGTCTAGACTTACAGACAAGAGCAACATAGCAGAAACACATTACTGCCATAGTAAACCAAGAGGAACACTATGGGAGAATTTGTACGAGATGTACAGGCAGGCATGGGAGGATAAGGACAGAATGAAGAGGAGACATGGTCTAGACTTATGACGTAATGTAGATGATGAATCCAGAAATTTGGAAAGGGCAGGTTTCTGTAAAAAAAAGGCAACACTAGGCTTAACTGTGAAAGTGAATTTTGAACACAGAAAGAAATACGTAATGGGGACTTGAAATGTGGCAAAAAAGCAGAGGCCAGGAATGAGACATATTCTTCAGGCAGAGGGAACTTATCAAAGTTTGCATGACCTCATTCCAGTTCGGGTGCTTCCCAGGGAGATCTCTAGGACAGGGATAGGTCTACAGTGCAGAGCACTAATCCAGTTCTGTCCATTCCTAGCACTGCCGACAAGTAATGTCAAACTCAGGATACATGAAGAAGCATCTTCCAGTTTAGGGGGACTTTTCACTGTCCTGGGGACATGGAGTTTGGGCAGCCATTTTTAAGATTACTGAATAGACCTGGTTCCTCTCCACGTGCTTCAGGCAATGATAAAACATCTTTGATGGAGTTTGGGCGAGTGGGTGGAAGGGGATATGTTTTACTTTAACAGGAATTCCTCTCCAGTGCTAAATCTTTGGGACGTATCGTTAGTTCCACATAAACCATCATTAATCAACCCTCACTGCCTCATATTACCATTCACTAAAATATTTTCAGAAGATGCCAACAGATTGAGGAAGATATTCTCTTTTTCTTGAACGGGTCACAAAAACATGTTGCACTGTTTCAAGTTAGGCACTGTATAACAGGAAATTAGCTTTTTTTTTGAGTAAGGTAGATTTTGGGTGTCCTAGAAGTTTTTGAAAAAATACAAATAAATTGCACTAGTTCTTTGTAGATGTGATCAATGCTGTCCCTTATACGCAGTTAGAGATATTTGCTGATACACGACATCGTTCTAAACAAGCATAAAAATATCCTGATAATTAAATTGTTACCTTCACCTTTGTAAAAGCTGGAATGTTTGATATCAGATATTGAAGTGATAATCTACTCTTTTTGCTTTCAGTGAGAAAATAGCAAAAAATGCCACGAGTGGTGAAATTAGTGGTAAGTCCCATGTTGCTTTACTATATCAAGGTATACAGTATATGTTCAATTTTTCATGACATACTAGGGAGAACGGACATAATGTCTGTCGTTTTTTAGGTCGAGCCTTGGCAGCGCATGCGCTGCTCTGCGAGGTATGCTGTAGTGAGGTATGGACTCTAAGCTCTGCCCAATCTCCGCCCATCTTTTCAATTGGCTGCTGTGACTGTACTTTGTAAATGTTGGCTTTTGATTTGTTAAAAGGCTTATTAGTCCCTCCTTAGTACCTCCCTGTCTTCTTTTGTAACCTCCAATCAGGACTGGACCTTTTACTGTGTCCTACTGTAGAGCTTGTATTAGCCCCTTCGGGAGAACTCTGCTTAATTAAGCTAATAATCTAAAAAGCACGACATACTTTATCAGCGCTGCGCCCGTTTCACGAGCGCCGCGCTGGTTGTTTTTTTTATCTCCTTTTCCTGCATTTTGTACGCTCCTCCACCCCACTCTCTCTGCTGTCCCTCTCTCCCAGTCACGAGGTTCCAGCCTCAGCCTGGCCTGCCTCACAGCAGAGCAGCGGAGCCAGGCAGAGGGAGGGTTGTGCTGCAACCTGCCTTAGAGTAATGTGCAAAGTTGAGCAGTCTTATGCAAGTAATCTATCTATCGTAGCTTGATTTCTGTCTCCAGTACGGCTACCTCTATTCTGCCTTATGGCTCTGGTCTCTGCAGAGACCTGCAGTATGAGGTATTTCTATCAGCGCTGCGCCCTTTCATGAGCACCGTGCTGGTTTTGCTTTCATTCTCGTCTTTTACCTGCTCCTCCACCCCACTGCTCTCCCCCCCCTCCCTTTCAGTCATGGGGCTCCAACTTGCGCCTGCATCACAGCGGAGCCATGTGGACAGAAATGGAGGGCTGCATAGGTAGTTTCATGAAAAATAACCAGGAACGATAAGGCAGCGGTTTTAACTTTATTAAAAACTAAGTTTGCAAAAGAACGCATGGCTTGCTGCTCCCTCCATACACATCCAGGCATTGTGTGCTGCTCCTCGATGGGGTTTCTGTGATTGGCACATGCGCTGTGAAAACAATTCAAGGCGCTTCCAAAACAGCCCCTCATAAAGGTGGCACGGCGCATAGACCTGTAATTTCACATTTATAGGACTTCTCCAGTCCCCACTGTTAAACAAAAATCCCCTTTCAGGCATGTTTGCCAAGGCAGAGGGCACTGCCCCTCGTCCTGCCTCCTGTTCGCGGGGGCTCACAAGCCAAAATGGGTAGCCAGCCCAAAAACACACACCAGACTGACTACTCGTCCTGTTTATGCAGGAAACTCACTTTTTTTTTTTTTTTTTTTTTAACGAACGAACGACGTTTGATATGTGAACCCCTCTTCCTCCTAAAGTGTCCCTAAAGCCAAGGCAAAGTAATGGCTAAAGGCAATGTCCCCTCGGTTCTCCCCAAAAATGTGAACCCTTGGTGTAGCTAATAGAGTTACCTAGTTATCGGCACGTTTCAGAAATATTTTGTTGCAGAAATAATATCAACCTGTCTCCTGAGGAGGATGTTTTAGCTTGAGAAAGTTAAAAAAAAAAAAAAAAAAAAGTATCAACATTTTGCCTAACACAGGGTATTTCTATGTCCAATACAGCAATAGTTAGCATACTCGAGAAACGTAAACAGACACAGATAAATACATACTTAATAACACACAGAAGGCACAGATACACACATTAAAACACGCATAGAAACAAGTATAGAAGACACAAAAAGCCATACACGCCCAAGAACAGAAGATACACAGACACAATTATACACAATATATTTATATACAATAAACAGTCGTGCAAACACAGAACGTACAAGAACAAGCACGTATACGGACTCACAAGCTCGCCCAGGAGAACGCAGGCACACACATAAACACACACAGAGTGACATTAGAACACAGGTAAGCACACACACATGCTATCAGATTTATAGTATGGACATATAAATATTACTTGCGTCTCTCTTTAGCACCAGGACGCACACCACCCAGGCCAGTGCACTGTGTCTCCCTGCCCAGTGCTCTGGGGGCACCAGGACTCCCACCACCCTTACCCGTGCAGTGTCTCCCTGCACGGCTCTCTGGTTGCACCAGGACTCGCACCACCCACGCCGTGTCTCTCTGTCCGGCGCTCTGGGTGCACCAGGATGCACACCATCCGTAGTGCAGTGTGTCTCCTTGGCCAGCGCTCTGGATGCACCAGGAAACACACCACCCAAGCAGTATCTGTAGAAAGATTTTGTACTTACTACCATTCTTATGTGAGTTTAGAATTTATCTGTTTGTATATTTTATGTTATTCATGTACTCTGAAGTCCTTATGTAAAGTAACTGGTTTTATTGTAAAGTGCTCTGACAGCTTCGTGTAAAGTTGGCGCTATATAAAAATGCATAACAAATTAAATAAATCCCTGGGAGGCCCCCACCCAGTCCTTCTAATCCCTGCTGTACACTGTATTTTCAATTAGTGTTTCCTGCGTATATTTCCGTCACTCTGTCTGCCCCCTTCACATACCAAGCTTTTACAATGCAATAGGTCTCGCATTTGCGAAAGGTTGAGCTATTTGGAAATGACAATGCCTTTTATTTATGTGTTGATTTTCAAAACAGATAAATAAAAGGCAGTGTCATTTACAATCCAATAGCTTAAACTCTTGCAAATGCGAGACCTATTGCATTGCAAATGCTTGTTTGTAATAGTCAGTGAAATACCTCAAATATTGAGGGTCGAATGCCGGAACCACACAGGCATTTAGCACGCCTGCCTTAACAACACGGTGCGAACCATGAGGGCCTCTTTACAATGCATTCCTTTACCACGCAAGTCGTTACAACGACTTGCCTTAGGGAATGTGCTGGACTTTGGAATGGTATAATTTACTATTCCTACTCCAGTCTGCGCAACTGTAGGGAAAGTGTTGGACTTAAAGTCCAACATCAGTCCAACAGCGCCGTCCTAAAGGCAAGTCATTGTAACAACTTGCTTAGTAAAGGAATGCGTTGTAAAGACACATTCGTGGTTCGGACCACGTTGTTGAGGAACAGCGTTGTTCGAGCCACGTGTAAAGGCTGTTTCCCATATTGAGAGACTATACCATGATTCATATGCTAAACTGTATGCTGTGTATTAAAGACTCAACCAAATTATTTCATGATGGTTATTAGTCTGCCACCAATTTAAAAAATGTGGCGTGCACATGAACTGCGCAAAGTGTGCTACACGTGAAGATAACATCATTGTAAATCCCATAGACCAGTAGTTTGTGGTTTTCAGACAATGCAGTCAGAATAAATAAGGCCAGCTACGGCTGTGAGTGGTGCTTCAATGGAAAACAAAGGAAATCCAATCCGTGAAACGAGGAAGAGATGAACAAGAACTATAACACAATGTTAAAATATTCATGCACTTTCATATGCTGTTCCTATGAAAATGGAATTCATTTCTGAACCAACCAGGAGCGCTTTGAATGTGAAATAGCAAAACAGAAGCACAGCCTGGTCAATATAGAATTAAAATGCGACAGCATGAGAAAGAAAAGAAATAAAACACGTGAAAACCCCATTTATATGAATAATATGTGGTGCTTCTTTGTGTGTACTGCAAATTACTGCAAAGGTTCACTTTGGACTTTTGGGGCACAGCTGAAAACACTACGAACAGTTCGCAGCATAAACAATACGTAAAGAAAATGCAAACACACTACAGTGAGATGCAAAAGTAGCAAAGTGAAGTTTTGCAGCGTGAATCTTTCTGGATTCACTATGCTGTGCATTATTCCGCCATCTCGTGGTTGGGTCCGGATTCGTAGTCTTTTCTTTGTTTTTGTGGGGTTTTTTTTGTTGTTGGCCCAGGTGGGCGGCGACGCCCCACCATTTGGTGTCTTCGGTGACGTCGTCGCGCTTCCGGCGGAAGCTCCCACCTTTGGTAGCCATCTTCAGATTCTTTTTTCCGCCGTGGGGGTCTGGATCGTTGCCGAGAAGTTCCAGAAAATCTTGGACGAAGAATCTCAAAGTCGAAATATCATCACAGAGGATGGATTCCTGAGACACCGGACGACGACACAAGTACCGGAGACAACAAGAAGGACGACGAGGTAGAAGGTCCACGACCGAAATCTCGACGCCTACGGAGAATGCGCTCGCAGGGGGCTCCCTGAGCGCGGTTATGGACAAGACTCCGTTCAAGTTTTGCAAAAACTGCCACCACAAGTACGCCCAAAAAGACCAGCACCCAGTCTGCAACCTCTGCTTGCCGCTCGACCACATCAGCGAAGACTGCAACGCATGCTCGGCGTTCACCCGAAGACCCTCCGGGTGAGAGACAGACAGAGAAGGGCGAACTACAACATGCAGGGCCAGGGACCAGCACCATCGCTCCGAGACCTGGGCCTCTCGAGCGGAGAGGAAGACAACATCGCTGAGGGACCAGAGGACTGCGCTGTCGTCGAGGTCCATAAGAAAACGTCGAAGGAGGTAAGGGAGTCGTCGACCCCAAAACACCAAAGCGACGCTCGAAAGAGTGAAGCCAGAACACCTAGCGACACTACTAGAAGTGTAGCAAAGTCCTCAAAGGGAGCGTTGCCGCCGAAACCCTCGACGAAAGCAACAGCGTCCAAGGACAAGCAGTCGAGCGGATCCTTTGACAAGGACTCACAATCGGCGAAAGCTTCCGAAAAAACAAGGGCGTCGAAGGTCACCTCCGAAAGGAAGCCTCGGCACCGAGAAAGGAAGGCCCGGCGTCTGTTTCGACGACCGCGACCGCGAAGAGAAGCACTGCACCACTCGACGCCGAAAAGGCCCACGAGATGGCGAAAAAGAAAAGGAGGCTCGAGGCAGAGATGGCGAGCATCCTGCAACGGAAAAAAGACTTCGACGACAAGATGAAGCAATACGCTATCCCATCGAAGCCAGCCCACGAGGCGCTCGAGGAGTTCGAAGCCGAATACATCGAGCCCCGACAACACCTGAACCACTCGAAGACCAGGACGAAGAAGACTACTACTTCGAAGCCGAAGGCGAAGAAGAGATGCAGTCTTACCGGGACTCGGCGTCCTCGGAGGTACAAGACATAGACTGGCAAGACCTCGACGCAGAGTCACCAGAAGAAGGGGTAGACTCTTACCCCTCGAGGCCTTCGCCGCCAGACGACATCAGAGTCTACAATGAGGTCGTCCAGAAAGCTGCAAAGACATATGGGGTCGAAATGCAGGAAGAAAAAACAAAGGCAGGTTTCCTCTTGAAACCCTGCTCCCTCAACAGACAAGGAGCCAATTCCTACCCATGTTGCCTGGCGTCCTCGACCAGGGAAGGGAGGCCTTCAGGGAACCGGCAGTCTGCAAGGCGGTTACACCTAGAAGCGAGAAGAAATATAAACATTCTACAAAAGACCCGGCGTACATCCAAGGGTCCGTACCAGCAGACTCCATTATCGCTGCAACGGCCAGAAAAAGGGCCGGTGTGCCCACCAACACAGGCCCACCTCCAGACAAGGAGAGCAAGCGAATAGACCTCACAGGACGAAAAGTGGAGAGGAACGCAGCCATACACTGGCACATCGCCAACTCCAACGCCCTCATCAGCAGGCATGCGTACCAGCATTGGGCAGAAATGAGTCAGCTCATTAAACACCTGCCGGAAGAACACCAACAAAGGGCAAATTACCTAGCGGAGGAAGGCAAGGCCATCGCTAACACTTGCTTAAAGTCAGCTTTGGACGCAGCAGAGAACTCCAGCAGGCAAATGATGATAGGAGTAACTGAGAGGAGACACGCATGGCTCAGGATCTCCGGCTTCAAGCCAGAAGTACAGAGCAACATCATCAATACACATTTCGACGGTGAGAAACTGTTTGGGGCAACAGTCGACAACAAGTTGACTCAACTGAAAACGGACAACGAAACTGCAAGGTCCATGGGAGCGCTGCAGTTCAGGAGGATGAGAAGAGGAAACCCCTCAAGGCGACCCAGTGGTAGAGGGGGCAATGCACCCACCACTTCACACCAATCACCCCAGCAAGGATATCAGGGGAACAACCAGGGCCAAAACCTGCAGGGACAACAGCAGCAAAATTGGCAGTACCTACCAAGAGGACGGTCCTTTCGAGGGCGCGGGTACGGACGGGGACAGGCCCGAAGAGGGGGCCAGCAGCCCACCTCAAATTGACTCCAGACACAAACCACACCCTCCCCAGTTAACACCAAGGGAGAGGAGAAGTCCACAAAGGAACAAAATAAGGAACACACACATACAACAAATAACCACCGAGCATACAACACCGGTGGGAGGAAGATTAGGAAAATTCCTCACACAATGGAGGAAATTACCACGGACAAGTGGATACTAAACACCATACAGCACGGGTACTGCATAGACCTCCTAAAACACCCGCCGGGAGAAAAACCAAGACATCGGACAATACCCGCAAGAGAACTCGCCCTCCTCCGTCTAGAAGCAGAGGAGCTGCTACAAAAAAGAGCAATAGAACTAGTCCCAAAAAACCAAAGAAACAAGGGAGTATACTCAACATACTTCCTTGTGCCAAAGGTAGACGAAACACTAAGACCAATACTGGACCTCAGATTCCTGAACAAGTTCATAAAAACTCAAAAATTCAAAATGACTTCACTTCAGGGAGTAATACCACAAATCCAAGAAGGGGATTACATGGCGACCTTAGACTTGAAAGATGCATATCTGCACATACCCGTCAACCACAAACACAAACGTCTATTAAGATTCGTGATAGGCCACGAACACTACCAGTTCACAGTGCTGGCCTTCGGACTAAAGTCCGCACCAAGGGTGTTCACAAAATGCCTAGCAGCAGCTGCTGCGCTACCTTCGGAGAAAGAGCATACATGTATACCCCTACCTCGATGACTGGCTTGTGAAAGCAGGATCATACAAACTCTGCAAAGACCACATCGAACAAGTCATACAAACACTGTCCACACTAGGTTTCTCAATACACTGGGAGAAATCGTCAACAGAACCTCAGCAGATCAAAATATTCTTAGGGGCACTAATAGACAGCACACAGTCCAAGGTGTTCCCCAGCGACAAGAGAACTATAGCGCTCCTGAGGAAACACGTCATTACCGCAAGGGGCAAGTTCTGACAGTGAGGACGGTGAGCAGACTAATGGGAATGATGGCATCATGCATTCACCTTGTCCCACATATCAGACTGCACATGAGACCGTTCCAAGAATGGATACAGCAGCAGTGGTCACAAGCGACAGGGAGTTGGGAAGATCTAGTGGTTGTCACACACGCAGTGCAGCAAGAAATAGCGTGGTGGAAGGAAAAGAACATATTACAAGGGAAGCCATTCACACAGCCAACTCCAACAGTGACCATCACAACGGACGCCTCACAGCAGGGCTGGGGCGCACACATGGACAGACTCCGCGTCAGGGGGCTGTGGCCACAACAAGATGCAGTGAAACACATCAACTTCCTAGAACTAAAAACGGTGTTCCTAGCCTTAAAAGCCTTTCAAAAGCATATTTACGGGAAGCGAGTGCTGATACAAACAGACAACACAACAACGATGTTCTACATCAACAAACAGGGTGGAACACAGTCAACACCGCTATCAAGCCTGGCACAAGAGATCTGGAGATGGGCCATCCCTCTAAGGATAGACCTGCTAGCAATACACCTTCCAGGAATAGACAATGTGGAAGCAGACCGACTCAGCAGGCAGACGTCTGCATCCCACGAATGGGAACTCAATCAGCAGGAGGTGCAGCGGCTGTTCCAAAAGTGGGGAACACCACGGATAGACCTGTTTGCAACACTCCACAATGCAAAATGCCAACATTACGCATCCAGACAACCGGACCAAAGGTCCCTAGGGAATGCGCTATGGATAAGTTGGTCGAACGAATTTGCATACGCTTTTCCCCGATACCACTGTTACACAAGGTACTCAGCAAATGCAGGAGCAGCAGCATGACACTGATATTGGTGGCACCTCAGTGGGCCAGACAATCATGGTTCTCACAGATAATGGAAATGGCGCAGGAACCAGCACACAGGTTCAGCAGAAGGAAAGACCTCCTCACAATGCAAGACGGAAAAGTGCTCCACCCAGAACCAGACAGCCTCAGCCTAGCAGCATGGCTCCTGAGGACCTAGAATTCGCACACCTCAAACTACCTCCAAGCACCATGGCAGTACTCAGAGAAGCAAGGAGACCCACTACAAGAAAATGCTACATTGCAAAGTGGAAAAGGTTCTCACAATGGTGCATTAAGGAGGGACTGCAACGAAAAGTCACAAAAGAATCAACAGTACTGCGATACTTAACACACCTACTACAAAGCGGGCTGAGCTACTCGTCACTAAGGGTTCACCTAGCAGCCATAGTGGCCTACACCAGGGGAGAAGCGGTGAAAAGCTTCTTCACCTCCCAAGTGGTCAAAGATTCCTGGAAGGGGCTAAAAGAATAGCCCCCTAAAAGGATGCCAGCCCCAAGCTGGAACCTCAACACTGTACTGACACAGTTGATGAAATCACCATTTGAACCCATACACAAGATCACACTGCACATGCTCACACTAAAAACGGCTTTCTTAGTGGCTATCACGTCACTGCGAAGAGTCAGTGAACTACAGGCTCTCACACTACAAGAGCCCTACTTGCATATACACAAGGACAGAATTGTCATGAGGACGGACCCACACTTCCTGCCAAAGGTGGTGTCGCGGTTCCATATCAATCAAACAATACAGATACCAAGTTTCTTCCAGAAACCTTCAACACCCTCAGAAAAGGCGCTACACACGCTTGACGCTCAGAAGGGCAGTGATGCACTACATAGAAAGGACGAAGGAATGCAGGAAAACAAAACAACTCTTCGTTTCCTTCGCAAGCAGTTTCCTGGGACGACCAGTAACAAAAAATACCATTGCACGGTGGATTGCACAAGCAATACAACTCTGCCACAAGCAGGCAGGACAAGAATTACAAGGAGCCGCCCAGGCTCACTCAACAAGGAAAAAGGGAGCAACGGTTGCGTTCCTAGCGAACACACCTATACAAGACATTTGCCAAGCGGCAACATGGTCTTCCGTGCACACGTTCACCAAACACTACTGTGTTGATATCCAAATGAACAAAGAGGCACAAGTAGGACAGAAGGTCTTACAGCACATTTTCAGCAACCAATGCTCATCTTCCACCCAACCACCGCAATAACAAAACCGCTACGAAGTCTATGCACAGCATAGTGAATCCAGAAAGATTCACGCTGCAAAACGAATAGTTTCTTACCTGTCGGTGTAGTTTTGCAGATTGAAGACTTTCTGGATTCACTAGCGATCCCACCCGCCTCCGCCAGGAAGATAACATAGGAGGTTAAGGGTACAACTAGACTACATACAAGGTTTAGAGGGATCAAAGAATAATTGAAGGATTAAAGGTTAAAGACATAGACAACAAAAAACTGTAAGAGGAAAAGAAAAAAGAATCCGAAGATGGCTACCAAAGGTGGGAGCTTCCGCCGGAAGCGCAACGACGTCACCGAAGACACCAAATGGTGGGGCGTCGCCGCCCACCTGGGCCAACAACAACAAAAAACCCACAAAAACAAAGAAAAGACTACGAATCCGGACCCAACCACGAGATGGCGGAATAATGCACAGCATAGTGAATCCAGAAAGTCTTCAAGCTGCAAAACTACACCGACAGGTAAGAAACTATTCGTTCACTGCACAGAGCCAAGCAGCTGGATTCATGGCAGTGATAGAATGCACTGACGGCTGTTGATTAAATAAAGAAACTTGATTGCTAGTTTAGTTAGATAATTGATGCTCCATTGAGTACCTACTAGAGTTCCATTTTTGCAGTCTTCCCAGTAAATGCTAATATGACCATGCCTAATTTTGAGTTAGGCGAGGTGGAACAGCAGCAGGCTAGCAAACCTTTTGGTCATGTCTGCATTTCATTTATTGTGGACGGGAACGTTGTATTAGTAGAGAAATTGGTAGAATTGTGTTTGATTTATTTCCAGGGCTTGGTGATACATTTGTTCCTGCACATTTCATCAATAAACGTCAGACGTACTATTCCCTGCTTACAATTAATGTTAGCAATAGAAGTATGTTTGTTTAAAAAAAAAAAAAAAAATCTTGTTCTGAAGTGACAATTCTGCATTTGTGTATGTATGTATAATGCACACCCACGCATAATACATATAAACACGCCTCATGTGTGCACAAGTGGACAGTGTGGTACATTTATTTCTCTAATCGGGGAATAGGAGGTCATGGCTCACGAGTGCCCAAATGAGGGCGAATCACGAAAGCCCTTATGTACCTTATGAGTGAAGTGCTTGTGATAGGAAGGGTTTTTGGTTAATATGTTAACCTTATTTTTCTAAACAAATTGTGCCACAGCTTTTTTTAAACCCATCTACAGCGTTAGTTGTCCAAGGGAAGAACTAGAATACCCGCTGCATGTGAAATGTGCCCCGTTGCCTGCAGCTCTGCGTTTGATTTATTTACTGTGCTAGTCACATAATTTTCTTCTACACTTAATCAATACATCCCAGCTGCACTTTCCCTTGCCGGGAATTAATCTAATCGGTCCTGTGACATGTTTGTAGAATTCTATACAGTCGCTGTTGTGTGGCTGCACATTTTCTATACCAGTGAATGCAGGATGCTGTTACAGAGTCCATCTCAAGAAGATAATGTGTCAGCAGATCATCTTCATGCAGGTTTGTCTTATTTTTGGGAACAGAAAGGCAACTATGAACCCCAAGTATTTGGTCTAGTATTTTGGGTTCCTGCCCAGTGACAGTTCTGAACAGTGAAGGATTTGGGAGATTGTTATTTATTCCTAAAAGTTGAAGCTCTTTGCATTATGATGGGCTCCGGAAACCTCTCCCCTGCTCCTTGATGGATATAAGCCCAGTATTACTTTTGATTCAGTCAGCTCATCCTTGGATCAGTGTAAAACACAGTACTTGGATATACCTTAGGGATTGCTGGGTCACCTACATCAGAAGCCACAGTGACCCGCCTGGTGGCAGCATCTATCCAAGCACAAGAGGATCCAGAATAGAGTTGTAACCCATGCCTTCATCTTTGGAATTGGCTCTGGCAATAATGTAGAGTCTAGGTTGGAGGACTGGTCCGCGTAGATCTTAAAATCAAGAAGGAAGAGAACTCCATGAAAAGCATCCTGAACCTACCTCCTTCAGAGGGACACCATAAAAGTGGACTCAATGTGGTATGTGATCAGACATTAACAGGTTCAGAAGTCGTAAATATTGATGTAAGAGTGCGCCATCAAACCGCCACTAACTGCAGTACAAATGTGATGCACTCAATCAATTCTGCATGCAACCTAGTATCATCCAGCACAAGTCTAAGATTTGCTGTAAGAATATGACAGCACTTTTGGTCAGCTGCTTCACTGAGAAGGGACATTCAGAAATGGATCTGAAGTGGACAGTATTAGAATAATTTAAAACAAACATATAGAAATGGAGAGAGGTTATCATTGCACAGGGAACAATTCCCACACACTGCGGAAAGGGGTCAATTAATTGAGATTCAGAATATCTGATCCCAGAAACAATGTACATGCTACAGAGCTAAATGTGGAATAAGTACCATACATGGGAATCCATTAATTAAGTTAAAGATCTATGAAAAACTAGGTGCCTGATTAAGAGTTTGACAGATGGGTTAATCAGTCACAAATGTGACGGATATCGTGTCCTCCTTATTACAAACGCATTGTGTCGAATAGCACTTGAAATAAAGCGAGCTGCAAATCGGTCACGTTTGTGATTGGAGTACCGTCTGCCAAACTCTAAATCAGGCTGTAAGTCTAGATCTCCCAGCATTTGGACAAGATTTATTTAATTTAAACAACGGATTGGGAACATGTTAACCAATAACAGAATGATGGAATAGGCTGAAACAATGTAAGCATTATTCCTGCCGGAGATAAAATAATGCACAACAGTGAATCTTCCCTCGAAAATCACAGTCTATCTTGATTAATAAGGACTAGGAATGAAGCTGCGACCTAGAGTTGGAACACACCGCATCACCATACCACTGCTAATCAGTGCTAAAGTGCATATGCTCTCTGTGTAAATTGTATTGGTGATTGTTTATCCATGATTGGCATATTTGATTTACTCGTAAGTCCTTAATAAAGTGCACTGTGTGTGCCCAGGGTGTGTAAATCAAATGCCACTAGTGGGCCTGCAGCACTAATTGTGCCACCTACACGAGTAGCCTTGCAACCATGTCTCAGGCCTGCCACTGCAGTGTCTGCAAGTGCAGTTTTAAACTGTCATGTCGACCTGGCAAGTGCACCCACTTGCCAGGCCCAAACCTTCCCTTTTCTTACATGCAAGGCACCCCTAAGGTAGGCCCAAGGTAGCCCCATGGGCAGGGTATGTGAAAGGTAGGACATGTACTTGTGTTTTGTACATGTCCTGATAGTTAAAAACGAAATTGGCAGTATTTCAAGGACTAGCCCTCCCATAGGGTATCATTGGAGCTGCCTTGTAACCCCTTACAAGTGTAACTTTCAATTGGGAAGAGATAGAGATTTAGAGTTTTGGTTCCCTGAACTCAGGATTTAAAAACACATCTTTCAGTGATGTTGGTTTTAAATTATGTGTTTGAAAATGCCACTTTTAGAAAGTGGGAATTTCTTGCTTTACCATTCTGTGTCTCTGCCTGTGGAATCCACATCTGGTTTAGACTGATAGTTGGGCTGTTTGTGCATTCACTCTAGACAGTCACACAAAGGGAGCTGAGGTGTGCCCTGCATATTCTGATAGCCCATCACCAGGCTGATGGGTATTCCTGAACTAGAGTGGTCAGAGGAGTTGTCACTGACACCTGGATAGGGCTGTGCCTGTCCTCACACAATTCTGTCTCCACCCCCTGTAGTGTTCCTGGAGTCAGGTCAGGGGAATGCAGGATCTGTGCACTAAAAAGACTATCCTTTGAAGTATGCCTGCTTTAAAGGCAGAAAGGGATATACGTCTTGGACCTGTAACCCCACATCTTTAGAACACTTCTGGATCAAGAGGAGATTCTGCCAAGAAGAACAGCTGGAAAAGCTGCAGGAGAACTGCCTCTCTGCTTATTGCTGTGCTGTGCTGACCTGCTTCATGCTGCTTCTGTCTTGGGCAGAGGAAGGACTGGACTTTACTTTCTTATCCTACTTGTCAAGGTTCTCCAAGGGCTTGTGTGTGCTTGCCTCCTGTTGAAGTCTTTGATGGCCCTGAGACTTCCATCTGCAACTTGTTAAACAGCACCTGGACTTCTCTGCTGAGAGTACTGATTGTCAAGTGATGCCAATTCCTTGGAGTCGTGTAGCTGGTGCTGAAACACAAGAAAAGCAACATCGATGCCGTTAGAGATGCCACTACCTGAACCGGAGCGGAGAGCACTGCTTGTGAAGCGCAATACGCACCGCCCCGACTTTTACTACAGCCCTGGTGTTGCTGATGCCGTCAACCTTATCAACTCTGACATCGTCATCGAGGCCGCTGCCTGCACCGGAGCCAAGGGCACTGCTCGTGGAGTGCACAATGCACCGCCCCGACTTGCACCGAAGGCCCGACCTCTCTGCCGCCAGTGCTTCGCACTGATGCCAGCATCTCCATCGCATCATCGCGAAGCCGATAACCGACTTGGGTGACTTCTCATCGACACCGCACCGTCGTACAGAACCGCCGCCGCCTCAACTTCCCTGCACAGCCAGGACTTGCCTCCTCTGTGGCTGTAAGGAACAGAGTCCACCTGAGCCCATCGACGCATCACCTCCGTGACACCGTACAACATCTTTTGACTTATTCATTTTCGACGGTACTGTTACTTGGGGGTCCATGTGACCCAGTGGCCGGCCCGTGCACCTCGCGGTCGGCGCTGTACTGTGCATACGTACCTGTCACGACGTCGAAATAGCCCCGGTTGGAGCTATTGTCTTTTGAGAGCTATATTCTTTACAGTAATCTTTCTAAAAGTGATATCTTAATTTGTGTATGTTGGATTTTTGTTGTTTTGGTCTTGTTTGGTTTAGATAAAGATTAGTTATTTTTCTAAACTGGTGTGGAGTCCTTTTGTGGTGTTTTCACTGTTACTGTACGTTTGCACAAATGCTTTACACATTGCCTCTGTAGTTTAGCCTGACTGCTCTGTGCCTAGCTACCAGAGGGTGAGCACAATTAAGCTTAGGTGTGTACTTCACTCATCCTGACTAGAGGGAGGGTTCCTGCTTGTACAGGGTGCATACAGACTGACAACCAGAAACCCCATTTCTAACACCATGATTCTTGACAGCATCTCAGAGTCTTCCCTCCGAGTGCAGCCCAGGCGCTCTCCATTGCCACATTAGGCAGGCCAAGAAGAGGCTCCCCCATGGCACCTGTTCCCCATAACCACTCAAAATCCTTGGCATCAGGAGCTGGTAACTCTGTCATCGGTCAGCAAGGATGTCCCCGTTTCTCCGCAGGATGAAAGGCTCCACTCTGGTGATCCTCGCATTAGTGTGCATCTCCATCATGAAAGCACATTAGAGGAGCTAGTATCCGGATCCCCTCACTTAAAGCTCTAGCGATTGCAATCCAACCAAACAGGTGTCCAAGTACAGGTCTGTCCCCCGTCGGAATCACTTAAGCCATCCTCCACCTGCCGAAGGCCTGGAAAGAGAAGTTCATATCCAGCTCTACGTCTAAAATGAAACATCCATTTTAGCTGTTGCATTTGGAAAATATATTGTATGATGTTCATTTTTGGGCCCCTTTTTTAAAAAATAAGAATGGCAACATTCCCTCATTTGCCCGTTGGGTCCTTTGTTATGCTCACTAACTCAGTTGAATAAAGACTTAATACTACCCAGTGTTCCTGGTCTGCTTATGATTCCTAGTCACTTGTGGAGCAATGTGGCCTTCATCCAGGAAAACCCTGGCAGTACCGTAAATGTTCAAAATGTACATACTCTGAGGTATTCTAGCAAAGGATCACTTACACATCATGCAAACACCCTAGAAATGTCAACAAAGGATCAGTTCCATCATCATACAAATACTCTAGTTATTCCATTGAAGGATCATTTGCATAATACAAACCCTCTAGGGATTCCAGCAAAGGATCACTTGTATCTCCATACAAGCACACTATAAATTCCAGCAAACGATCTCTTACATCATCATACCGACGTGATAGGGGCTTTAGGTAATTCATACAAAGTTTGCTCCCTGGTAGTCATCTAGCAAAGCTATGCACCCTGCTAAATATCACAACACTTGCACTGCAGAAAGGTGGACAAAATGGACAGTTTTTGTGCAGATCATGATGACCCAACAAGGTTTCGTAGCTACAGTGCACATGTAGTAGAGACGACACTTGCAATGAAGAAGGTCATAGTCGGTTTCCTGTAATGATGCCTGGCAGCTGTAGTTTTCTTTAAGGTGCCATCTTAAGCACTTGCAAACAACAGCACATGCAACTTTTTTCAAGAGCAGTCAGATGTTGCCAAAAAAAATAAAGCCTGTCCTCCACCTCGTTGGGTTCTGAGGTAGCTTGAAGAGCAACACATTTAAAAATTTTTTTTACACAATTCGGGGAATTGACAAGGTCCTTAAACACCTAAAGCCTCATGGTGAAATTAATTTAATCATGAATTGCTCTGTCCTTCATGTGGCGAGCATGTAAAAAAACAGCCTCTACCCCAAAACAGAGTTGGAGCACAATTAGAAGTAGCTTACTTTTGGGATTGTGCGCTTCTCCTGATTGGTGATGCTTCCTACTGTCCTTTTGAATGTACAGCAGAGGATTTAACACCAGCCATTTACTGCTGGGTCATGAGCTGCTTCTTGCAAGCAGTGCAGTTTGGGCACCTGCAATGCAGTGATCTGTCCATAGGCAGGAAGGTAGTTGTTGTTACACTTTGGTTTTCTGAATTGAGTTTCACGTGAAGAATGTAAAAAGCGAATCTTTGATGGAGAAAACTTTCTCTTGTCACCTGCGAGGAGCATTTCCTCATCGCTATTGCTGAGTTTTTAGGTGGTTCTGCTTACCATTTTGTGTTTGCAAGCCATGATTGCTTCTGTTGATGGGTTCGGCCGGGTATGACGGTACTTCAGCTGACGGGCTGGATAGTACGGCCTTTCTTTTTAGTTCTGCAAATGAAAAGTCCTTCATCCATGACCCGGCTGTGGTTTGGCGGGCACGTCATCATTCCCTGCACATTTTTCTTAGCTTTAAAAAGAAAACAATCTATCTGAAACAGTTATGGCCAAATGCAAAACTAAGACAGTGCAAAAATTGCTAACATTTTCAAGCATTTTTTGTGGCGCAGAAGAAGTTTGGCAATGTAAAAATATTTAGCAATGGTCTACCACTAAAAATTTGAAAATAATATTGTAGTGGCCCAAAAATGAACAAGCACTGGCAAAGCCAACAGAGTTGACACTCATAACCGGCGCTGATCAAAGCTATAATAAATGCCTAGTGCATTTTTCAGATGTAAAATAGTCTCAAATGCAATCCAGTGGAGGCAGAACGCCTAAGCAGCCAAATGAAAGAATGGGAGATTAAAGTTCTCTTTTTGACCCGATCCAAAATGTGATTAACAATATCTCAAGTCTATTGCAGATTCTTGAGCCAGCGAAGCCCATGGCTGAAGGGGGCTGAAATAAAGCCGCTAAGGGTATGTGTATAATGCCCTATATTTGCCTTGAATGGTACAAGCCCCATTACACTTCAAACCTAAACATGGAACAGATTTACTGTGCACCATTTTCACTGTTTACCAATCTCTGGGTGGAGCAACCATATTAAGCCAGGCTTTTCGTAATTGGAAAGTGATTCAAAATCAGTTCTTGCCGTCATGATACTTACTTTAGCACCAAGTCGCAAAGTGCGTTATGCCTGTAGATGTCCCATTCAGATGTAAAGAACTGTGCTCCATACTGAAATCCTTGTTGCGATTTGTGAATAGTTCACTTCTATCTCGACATTACATAAGAATAAGCCATTGCTAGGATGGAAAAAGGGAGGATTGGAGTGTGGTGGCAGGCTGGCTACACGTAATCTCTTGAAATTTGGTGAGTACGTACAGATAATTACATGGCTTTTCCACACTGAAACACGCAAAATAAAATTAAAACAGAAAGTTAGTCGTAAATATACATAATATGTGAGAAATTGAAAGAAACACCTTCATGTCATGGTGTTTTTGGAGGGGGAGTTTTACCACTAAAATATTTTTGCTGTTCAGAAAAAAAGGGTTTCAAAAGTGCATATCACATACGCAATGATTTTCTGGAAACTGATAATCTTGTGGGTGTAGGGCAGGAGGTTTACTCTTGAAACATTATGAAAATCATAGATTTACGATTGTGTCTCTTTCGAATTTTGTGAATTCACATTAAAAAAAAGCAAATTGAGGACCAACGTAGGTGCAAGTCTGCATACCTATATTAATTTGTCTTTATGAATGAGGTTACATGATTACTTATAACTCAAAACAGTTTTTGGGTTTTCTGTAGACATCAGAGCACAGAAGTGAACTAATTATCTTAAAGTTTAATTAGTAATACAAAATCAATACCAAGTTTCTATTCAATTTGAACAAAAAGTACGTGTCTGTGAAGAGCTGTGTTGTGTGAACAATGTCGAAACAAATTACAAATGATCCAGATATTTTGTATTTTAATTGTTTCTGAACAAAGATTTTATGTGTATATTTTCATTCATGAATATCTTATGTTTCAGGAGGGAAGAATTCGTCGACAATTATAGAATCCACGACCATTGTCAATCACTTACATCCTGCTAGCTCTATGGCCCTGCAGGTTAGCCTACACGACATGAGGCGAAATGTGTCTGACCTAAAACTCCAGCTGCATAAGATGAAACAGCTACAGGTATGTTATATTTTAGTACATCTTACCTAGTATGTTTCATAGTCTAAACTTTTCCTTGGGAACTACTCTAAAAAGGTAAGCAGTAGATTGACTATTATCTCATGGCTATAGGGAGAGGAGAACAGCACTACATCTACTAAGATATTGTGCTGCTGTTCTCTTCCCAAGCTCTGGTGCATAGTTTGGCTGCCCTCACCACGCACACAACTTTGCACCCTAGTGCAAAGTCTTGTGCATAAGTCTACCATAGGTTTTGTACTGGAAGAGTACCGTTCCAGTACAGCATACTATGCTTAGATTTACTTTTAAACGTTTCCAATTTTGTATGCGTGTTGTACAGTACAGCATAAAGGCAAAGTTAGAAAAGTTTGTAGAAAAAGAAACTTTTCTCCTTCTTTACACCTGCCTCTAGGAGGCGCTTTTGTTTTTTTGCACAAGGTCCTGCCTATAAATGATAGCAGATAGGGCTTTTTAGCAAAAACCTTAGCTGGTTACATGTGAATGCCTATACTTTACCAATGAGATGCCCTCCTGATACAAAGTAGAGCATAGTGTTACTTTCCATCACAAGTTTTGGGCTGCAAAGTAAATCTCAAATCAGCAGTGTGTGCTCGTTTACATCACTTTTAGTGACTTTGCACCAGTGCAAAGTGTTGATAAATCTGGTCCTAGGTGCTTCTCCTATTCATTAGGGTCTTTTGTACTCCAAAAACGGCCAAGAACTGAGGGGCATATTTACAAGAGAATGGCGAAGCGTGGCGTTAAGCAAACATTGCTAACGCCACGCTCCGCCATTCTGAAAATGCAGGGATGCGCCGTATTCACAAGAATGCGGCGCACCCCTGCGTTTCCCCTAGCACTGACGCTAAATCTATCTGCCTGGCACCAACGCAAGCACCCTTGCTCCTTAATGCAAGGGTGTCTGCGTTTTGAGAATGATTGTTTATGTGCAGGAAGGTGTCCCTTCCTGCACATAAACAACCCAGAATAACAAATTGTAACTTCTATGTGTGCTGCATTGTGCAGCACACATAGAAGTTGGCAATCATCATTTTTAAATGATTGTTTGTGTGCAGGAAGGGACACCTTCCTGCACTTAAACAATCATTCATGACGATTTGCTGTTTCTATGTGTGCTGCCCAATGCAGCACACATAGAAACAGCAAAAACAAGGAGAAATTAAGCATTTCTCCTCTTTTCGCCATGTTAAGACCAGGTTTTCCCTGGCTTAATTTTGGCGCTGCCCCTATTCACGCCATCCTTGTAAATAGGGGGCAGCGTCAGAGTCAATGGGTGTTGCGGCAAAACGCCCACCGGAACCCCCTTTCATGCTAAGTGTAGCGTGATAGGAGGCCTTATCCACAAGGCGTCATTAAGCCATGTTATGTGGCTTAACGCTGCCTTGTAAATAAGGTGAAGGGTTTATCGCCACAGGAACATCATAAAAAGTGGCGTTCCTATGGCGATAGGGGGCTTGTAAATATGCCGCTGAGTTCACAAGTCAACAATGGTATGTCACATCGGGTACGCAAATCTGTGACCACCATCATTAACAAGGGTAATCGCAAAAGTCAGCTGAATGGAGACAAAGATCTACCCAGCGTTATGAACTGTTATATTGTTAGGAATATCACAAGGGGGTTTAGCAGAATAAACTATTAACCACAAGACCCCCATTTTTTGTATGAACTGAATTTCATGTTAGTGCTAGCCATGAGTCACATTAACTCTTTCTCAGGCCTGACTTTGGTGTCTAAGAATTGTGGTGTTAAAGAGCGCAGCTTATATAGCATAAGCCAAATCGGAAAAAGTATTAGCTACCAAATTGACTGACAACAAAAAAGATGAACTGTGTACGATCTAATTGACTATCGAGCAAGTTAGTGTAAAGTGCAGTTTTTAAACTAAAAACACTATTTTTATTACTGTAAAATATCTGCTGTCACTGCAGTTGGAAATATAGGATAAAGAGAGGTACCTGGAGAAAGTTGGTAATTAGAGGCTTCTACAAACATGGTTTAAATGTAGTTTTGATAAAGAAATATATCCACTATCTTTGGAAGTTGTTTGAGCTCGAGCTAAAATTGGGGGTTTTGGGTTGAGGTTGCTCCAACCATGGCAAAATTCTCAGAGGTGAGCAAGTTCTCTCTCCTTCTCATCACCTAGAATTCTAACATATGATTTCTAGAGCACATTGGATAGTTTCCTCAGAGGTGACTAAGAACTAACAGAGCTTCCTTCCCTTTCCTCGTCATCTATATTTCTGCACTAGGATCTCTAATTCGGACTTATGATCCATTGAGCATATAGGATAGATTCCTCTAGACAGGCAGACGCAAAGCTTGTGGTGAAGTGGTCTTGGGGCTACATGTTGGTGAGATTGGCTGGAGCCGCTGACACCGCAATCCGTATCCCGCCTATCAGAGCGCCAGGAGGCGCTTCAAAAGCTGGGCGCGGGCTCCCGCAGCGCGGGACGCGCGCGGGCGAAGCCCGGTCCAAGGGCGGGCCCGTCTGCGCCCGTCAGCGACCGGAGGAGGCCGGGCCACATCTCTTGGTTACATCTGAGGAGATACAGAAGTAAGGAGTGGGGGCTGAAAGGCCTGCGGAAAAACACAAAAAGTCCTTATATTTTTTCGGAACTAGTGTTGAGAAATGGGGAGAAAGAAACCTACGCCCACCTCAAAATGTACAGACACAACATTAGATGGCTACTTGCAAAAAGCTGTGGGGGCACTCAACAAAGAAATCGCACAGGCAGAGCGTAGACTATCATTGGCTCCCTCACCTGTAGCTGGAAACTTGGATATACATCCTGCACAGACTGCCCCCTTAACAACAGCAGAGACCCATCAACAAACAACATTTGTAATCCCCCCATTAGTCAAGAGGATCCACCAATTGCACCAATTGTACTTTCACCAACAGTCATCGTCTTGAGCCAGGGTCCCCAGGGTGGAGAGCAAAAAGATGTGGATACTGCAACATCGTCAAGCACGGGGGACCCAAATTCAGCTGGGGGGAAAAGAAAGCGCACTGACCCGACGGGAACTGAACAGCGGTCACGGGGTCAATTGCCCCGGGTTAAGAGGCCCAAGCAAAATCCTGTGGTTTCTGCAGGAAAACCTTGAGGAGAGGGAGGAGGGGATGGAAAGCATAAAACCTTGCCCGAATTGGACATAATGGCAGCTCGATTTGGGAAAGTAGTGGCAGACTTATTAGAGCCGATACTATTGCGATTGTCCCGCATAGAAGAGCAGCTTGGTCAACTTTTGCCCTCTCTAGGGTGTTTCGTGAATCAAACTGGCCCTAATGTAAGCAGCCCTCTGGGCAAATGCCAGATAGATAGGGGAGAAAATGCCACCTCCAATGTAACTGAAAGGAGAAGGTTAGCTATAGATAGGCAAATAGACACAAGTGCAGAAGTTAATATATTCCGTCCCCAACAGGGCAGTGAAAATCAGATAGTCTCCCTACCACCAGGGCTGCAAATACAGGCAGGAGGTCATGATAGGAGGGCCAACAGCACTTATAGAGAATTTAACTCACCGAATCCTGAAAGGGATCATAGTAAGAGCAATGGGTTTGTGAAAGGGCCTAAGAAATGTCTGGAACAAATCCAGAAAGACAAAAACATTGTTTTAGACCTCCCGCCAGAATGTACTCCTTACACGTTGATCCTGACAGGGGTACCACATCCTCACCCAGGTCACCATGAAAGTTTTGCAGCGTGAATCTTTCTGGATTCACTATGCTGTGCATTATTCCGCCATCTCGTGGTTGGGTCCGGATTCGTAGTCCTTTCTTTCTTTCTTTTTTTTTTTGTTGTTGGCCCAGGTGGGCGGCGACGCCCCACCATTTGGTGTCCTCGGTGACGTCGTCGCGCTTCCTGCGGAAGCTCCCACCTTTGGTCGCCATCTTCAGATTCTTTTTTCCGCCGTGGGGTCTGGATCGTCGACGAGAAGTTCCAGAAAGTTGGACGAAGAATCTCGAGAAGTCGAAATAATCACCAAAAGATCGTTTCCTGAGGACACCGGACGAGGAGACGAGTACAGGAGGCGACGAGAAGGACTACGAGGTAGAAGGTCCACGACCAAAATCTCGACGCCTACAGAGAATGCGCTCACAGGGGCCCCTGAGCGCGGGTATGGACAAGACACCGTTCAAGTTTTGCCAAAACTGTCACCACAAGTACGCCCAGAAGGACCAGCACCCAGTCTGCAACATCTGCTTGCCGCTCGACCACATCAGCGAAGACTGCATCGCGTGTTCGGCGTTCACCCCGAAAACCATCCGGGTGAGAGAGAGGCAAAGAAGGGCGAAACACAACATGCAGGGCCAGGGAGCACCTCCATCGCTCCGAGACCTGGGCCTCTCGAGTGGAGAGGAAGACAACATCGCAGAGGGACCGGAGGACTGCTCAGTTGTCGAGGTCCACAAGAAAACTTCGAAGGAGGTAAGGGAGACGTCGACCCCGAAGCACCCAAGCGACGCTCGAAGGAGTGAAGCTAAGGCCCCGAGCGACACTCTCAGAAGTGAAGCCAAGTCCTCGAAGGGAGCGTTGCCGCCGAAACACTCGACGAAAGCAACAGCAACCAAGGACAAACAACCGAGCGGATCCTTCGTGAAGGACTCCCAATCGGCAAAAGCCTCCGAAAAACCAAGGGCGTCGAAGGTAACCTCCGAAAAGGAAGCCTCGACACCCAGAAAGGAAGGCCCGGCGTCATCCTCGACGTCCGAGACCGCGAAGAGGGCGCTTCATCCGTCGACGCCGAAAGGGTCCACGAGATGGAGAAGAAGAAGAGAAGGCTCGAAGCAGAGATGGCTAGCATCCTGCAAAGGAAAAAAGACTTCGACGAAAAAATGAAGCAATACGCCATTCCGTCGAAGCCAGCACGCGAAACACTCGCAGAGGGCGACAACGAAGACATCGAGCCCCCTAAAACCCCCGAACCGCTCGACGAACAGGGCGAAGAGGACTACTACTTCGAAGCTGAAGGCGAAGAAGAGTTCCAGTCTTACCGGGACTCGGCGCCCTCAGAAGAACAAGACCTAGACTGGCAAGACCTCGACGCAGAATCACCAGAAGAAGGGGTAGACTCTTATCCCTCGAGGCCTTCGCTGCCAGACGACATTGGAGCCTACAATGTGGTCGTCCAAAGGGCTGCAGCAACGTATGGCGTCGAAATGCAAGAGGAGAAGGCAAAGGCATGTTTCCTTTTGGAAACCCTACTTCCTCAACAAACAAGGTCCCAGTTCCTACCCATGCTCCCTAGCGTCCTGGACCAGGGAAGGGAGGCCTTCAAAGAACCGGCAGTCTGCAAGGCTGTTACACCAAGGAGCGAAAAGAAATACAAGCACTCCTCTAAAGACCCTGCGTACATACAAGGGTCAGTGCAGCAGACTCCATTATCACTGCAACGGCCAGGAAAAGGGCAAATGTGCCCACTAACACAGGTCCACCTCCAGACAAGGAGAGCAAACGAATGGACCTCACAGGACGAAAGGTGGAGAGGAACGCAGCCATACACTGGCGCATCGTCAACTCCAACGCCCTCATCAGCAGGCATGCATACCAGCATTGGGATGAAATGAGCCAGCTCATACACACCTACCACAACAACACCAACAAAGGGCTAATCACCTAGTGGAAGAGGGCAAGGCTATGGCAAACACTTGCCTAAAATCAGCCTTGGACGCAGCAGAGAACTCCGGCAGGCAGATGATGATAGAGGTGACCGAAAGGAGACACGCATGGCTCAGGATCTCAGGTTTCAAACCTGAGGTACAAAGCAACATCCTGAACACGCCATTCGACGGCCAGAAACTGTTTGGAGCCCCAGTGGACGAGAAGTTAACGCAGCTCAAAAAAGACAATGAAACTGCGAGGTCCATGGGAGCTCTGCAATTCAGAGGGATGAGAAGAGGAACCCCCTCAAGGCGGCCCAATGGTAGAGGGGGCAATGCGCCCGCCACTTCCCACCAATCTCCCCAACAAGGATACCAGGGGAACAACCAGGGCCAGAGCCAACAGGGACAACAGCAGCAAAATTGGCAATATCAACCCAGAGGACGGTCCTTTCGAGGACGCGGGTACGGACGGGGACAATCCCGAAGAGGGGTCAGCAGCCCACCTCAAAGTGACTCCACAAACAAACCAAACCCTCCCCTTTTAACACCAAGGGAGAGGAGAAGTCAACAAAAGGACAAAATAAGAAACACACACAGCAAACAAATAACCACCGAGCATACAACCCCGGTGGGGAGCAGAATAGGAAACTTCCTCACACAATGGAGGGAGATTACCACGGACAAATGGATACTAAACATCATACAGCACGGGTACTGCATAGAACTCCAAAGACACCCCCGGGCAAAAACCAAGACACCGGGCAATTCCCGCAAGGGAGCTCGCCCTCCTACGTCTAGAAGCAGAGGAGCTGCTACAAAAAGAGCAATAGAACCAGTTCCAATCAACGAAAGGAACAGGGAGTCTACTCAACGTACTTCCTAGTGCCAAAGGTAGACGAAACACTAAGGCCAATACTGGACCTCAGATTCCTCAACAAGTTCGTAAAAACTCAAAAATTCAAAATGACGTCACTTCAGGAAGTAATACCCCAAATCCAAGAAGGGGATTACATGGCGACCATAGACATGAAAGACGCATATCTGCACATACCCGTCAACCACAAACACAAACGTCTACTAAGATTCGTGATTGGCCACAATCACTACCAGTTCACAGTGCTAGCCTCCGGGCTCAAGTCCGCACCAAGGGTTTTCACAAAATGCCTTGCAGCAGCGGCAGCGCACCTATGGAGAAAGGGCATACATGTATACCCCTACCTCGACGACTGGCTTGTGAAAGCAGGATCATACAGACACTGCAAGGATCACATCAAACAAGTCATACAAACACTGTCCAGACTAGGTTTCTCAATACATTGGGAGAAATCGTCAACAGAACCTCAGCAGATCAAAATATTCTTAGGGGCACAAATCGACAGCACACAGTCCAAGGTGTTCCCCAGCGACAAGAGAACTATAGCGCTCCTGAGGGAAACACGTCATTACCAGAAGGGGCAAGTTCTGACAGTGAGGACGGTGAGCAGACTAATGAGAATGATGGCATCATGCATCCACCTAGTCCCACATATCAGGCTGCACATGAGACCGTTCCAAGAATGGATACAGCAGCAGTGGTCACAAGCGACAGGGAGTTGGGAAGATCTAGTGGTTGTCACACACGCAGTGCAGCAAGAAATAGCGTGGTGGAAGGAAGAGAACATATTACAAGGGAAGCCATTCACACAGCCAACTCCAACAGTGACCATCACAACAGACGCCTCACAGCAGGGCTGGGGCGCGCACATGGACAGACTCCGCGTCAGGGGCCTGTGGTCACAACAAGATGCAGTGAAACACATCAACTACCTAGAACTAAAAACTGTGTTCCTAGCCTTAAAAGCCTTTCAGAAGCAGCTTTACGGACAGCGAGTGCTGATACAAACAGACAACACAACCACCATGTTCTACATCAACAAACAAGGTGGAACACAGTCAGCACCGCTATCAAGCCTGGCACAAGAGATTTGGAGATGGGCCATCCCTCTAAGGATAGACCTACTGGCAATACACCTTCCAGGAATAGACAATGTAGAAGCAGACCGACTCAGCAGGCAGGCAGACGTCTGCGTCCCACGAATGGGAACTCAACCAACAGGAGGTGCAGCGGCTGTTCCAAAAGTGGGGTACACCACGGATAGACCTGTTTGCAACACTCCAGAATGCAAAATGCCAACATTACGCATCCAGACAACCGGACCAAAGGTCCCTAGGGAATGCGCTATGGATAAGTTGGTCGAACAAATTTGCATACGCTTTTCCCCCGATACCACTGTTACACAAGGTACTCAGCAAATGCAGGAGCAGCAGCATGACACTCATACTGGTGGCACCTCAGTGGGCCAGACAATCATGGTTCTCACAAATAATGGAAATGGCACAGGAACCAGCGCACAGGTTCAGCAGAAGGAAAGACCTCCTAACAATGCAAGAAGGAAAAGTGCTCCACCCAGAACCAGAGAGCCTCAGCCTAGCAGCATGGCTCCTGAGTACCTAGAATTTGCACACCTCAAGTTACCACCAAGCACCATGGCAGTACTCAGAGAAGCAAGGAGACCCACTACAAGAAAATGCTACATTGCAAAGTGGAAAAGGTTCTCGCAATGGTGCATTAAAGAGGGACTGCAACGAAAGGTCACAAAAGAATCAACGGTACTACAATACTTAACGCACCTACTACACAGCGGGCTAAGCTACTCGTCACTAAGGGTTCACTTAGCAGCCATAGTGGCCTACATCAGGGGAGAAGCGGGGAAAAGTTTCTTCACCTCACAGGTGGTCAAAAGATTCCTGGAGGGAGCTAAGAGAATAGCCCCCCAAAAAGGATGCCAGCCCCAAGCTGGAACCTCAACACGGTGCTAACACAGTTGATGAAATCACCATTTGAGCCCATACACAAGACCACACTGCACATGCTCACACTAAAGGCGGCATTCTTGGTGGCTATCACGTCACTGCGAAGGGTCAGTGAACTGCAGGCTCTTACACTACAAGAGCCCTACTTGCAAATACACAAGGACAGAATTGTCATGAGAATGGACCCACACTTCCTGCCAAAGGTGGTGTCGCGGTTCCATATTAACCAGACAATACAGATACCAAGTTTCTTCCAGAAACCATCAACGCCCACAGAAAAGGCGCTACACACGCTAGACGCCAGAAGGGCAGTGATGCACTACAAAGAAAGGACGAAGGAATGCAGGAAAACAAAACAACTCTTCGTTTCCTTCGCAAGCAGTTTCTTGGGACGACCAGTAACAAAAAATACCATAGCACGATGGATTGCACAAGCAATACAACTCTGCCACAAGCAGGCAGGACAAGAATTACAAGGAGCCGCCCAGGCTCACTCAACAAGGAAGAAGGGAGCAACGGTTGCGTTCCTAGCGAACACACCTATACAAGACATTTGCCAAGCGGCAACATGGTCTTCCGTGCACACGTTCACCAAACACTACTGTGTTGATATCCAGATGAACAAAGAGGCACAAGTAGGACAGAAGGTCTTGCAGCACATTTTCAGCAACCAATGCTCATCTTCCACCCAACCACCGCAATAACAGAAAACCGCTACAAAGTCTATGCACAGCATAGTGAATCCAGAAAGATTCACGCTGCAAAACGAATAGTTTCTTACCTGTCGGTGTAGTTTTGCAGCTTGAAGACTTTCTGGATTCACTAGCGATCCCACCCGCCTCCGCCAGGAAGATAACATAGGAGGTTAAGGGTAAAACTAGACTACATACAGAGTTTAGAGGGATCAAAAGGAAAATAAAAGGATAAAAGAAAAAGACATAGACGACAAAACAATAAGAGGAAAAGAAAAAAGAATCCGAAGATGGCGACCAAAGGTGGGAGCTTCCGCAGGAAGCGCGACGACGTCACCGAGGACACCAAATGGTGGGGGCGTCGCCGCCCACCTGGGCCAACAACAAAAAAAAAAAGAAAGAAAGAAAGAAAAGACTACGAATCCGGACACAACCACGAGATGGCGGAATAATGCACAGCATAGTGAATCCAGAAAGTCTTCAAGCTGCAAAACTACACCGACAGGTAAGAAACTATTCGTTGTCAGAGCCTTATCAATAAATCTGCTTTTTGGTGCGCTAGTAGAATACATTCCCAGGTGAACTGGAGTGAGCATATTATAATGGCAAGACGGGTGAGCTGGTTGGGGAAAACGGAAAAAAATATTGAAGGTGATTGCGTGGTCTTGAATTTTAATAACAAAAGATGGGTGGAATTTGCCTTATGCAATCTTAGAGACTCCCCTGTGGAGTACATACAGGCCCGTCCATTGGGCTTTTTCTACCCGCCACATCAAAGGGGCATTATGCCCCGCACGCGACCCCTGAACAGAATCTCCCCTCCTCATCCCCCCACATGGCTTCACCCTAACCAATTTGAAGTATTGTCGGGATTAACGGATATTGATTGACTACCACTGGGCCCACATAGTTCATGTAAGCAAATGAGGACAGGAGGGTTATTCAGGGAAAACTATTGCCCAGCGAATAGAATAGAAGGGATTAGGCTGGGGCAAAACCACATAGACCATAATATACACACATCATCTGATACCCCTAGCATAACTGAGAAGCGGTTGAGTGGGAATGACCCTCCCGGCCCCTCTACATCACTTGACCCAGGGAGGGGGGGACCCAGCTCAGATTTCGCGATTGCTAGTAGTAGGGAGGATTTAGTTAGAAGGTTACGCACAACCAGACCCCTTAAACTGGTCTCCTGGAATATCGCAGGTATCCGTTCTAAACTAGAGGATGAAATGTGGCTAAACTATGTAAAGGCCTTTGATATTATTTGTACCCAGGAGACATGGTCAAGGGAGAATATTGATTTAGATGGTTATTGTTCTTTTAATGTGCATGCTATCGCCTCCCCCGCAGGAAGAGCGAAAGGAGGACTGTTGACCCTGATCTCTCTTAAATATGGGTCTATAAATGTTAAGTCTGTTTGTAATTCACCTTGGTATCAATTGATCTTGATTTCTAATTTGTTCCAGGTTAAGACCCTTTTAATTAATTGGTACTATAATGTTTTTGACTCAAGCAGAAGTGACATTATTGTAAACCTTAAGGAGGAAATTGATAAGATCGCCGGGAAGTGGCAGCCCCTGTGTATCTACTGAGTTGGGGATTTTAATTGCACTTTATGTAGGTATAGCACAGATAAAGTTTGCGGGATAACAGATACTGAGGGTCAACCCCTAGTACATTTAATACATACTCCCCAGGGAGACGCCATAAATGATATAATTGTTGTGAATGACTTGCTTATTGTTGATAACCAGGTCAGTAACCCAGATCACCAATATCCCACCTATATGGGTAGAGGTAGGGAAAGTATCATTGATTTTATGCTAATAACTAGAAATTTTGCCTTTTTGGTAGATAGCTCCGCGGTGGAGCCAAATAACGCCAGCGACCATAACCCCCTTACTGTGTCTCTACATGCAGTCGCCCAAGAGATTGAAGGTGATGGTCGCCCCCTGCAGTATAATATAAATCAAGGGGTGAGAATGAAATGGAATAAGATCAATCCCCCAGAATTCGAGGAGAGTACAGTCAAGGCGAACTTAATTGATATTTTGAAATGCCTTGAATATGACTCTCCCCCAGAAACAGTCACACGATTTCAGAAAATTTGTAGGGACGTATCTAGAAAGCTAACGAACACATCTGCACCAAGGGAATCCAGGGGTACTAAATGGTTTAGCGCTGAGTGCACAAGGGCTCAAAAGGATCTAAAGAAGGCAGTACACACGAACCCACGAGATAAAGCCTTAATCAAGAGCGCAAGGCAGCGCTATAAAACCATAGTTGCGGATAGGAAACAGGATCTGAGAAAGCTGGCCTGGGAGGACCTTGAGAGAGCAAGTGCACTCAAAGATTCTAAAAGCTTCTGGCAGGTAATAAACCGCCCATTGTTCTCAAAGGATTCAAGGGTATGGATTCATTAATACCAGGGGATGTGTGGGAATCCCACTACACCAAGATATTCAACCCAAATGGCATCACTACCCAGGAAACAAGCCAGGAGGTCCCACTAAATTTAACATCTGCACTTCACTTGAGCAACTCCCTCTCAGTGAGTGAGGTGGAAGATGCCCTTAAAAAAGGGATACATCTAAAAGCTGCAGGGCCGGATTGGGGTACCTCTTGACCTATTTAAAAGTAACCTCCAACTTTGGGCACCCCTTCTGACAAATGTTTTCAGAGCAGCAATAATCGGCCCCATACCAACGTCATGGAAAGAGGCCACAGTGGTCCCTGTGTATAAAAAGGGAAAGAAGGAAGATCCGGCCTGTTATAGGCCCATTTCCCTAATTGACGCTACGGTCAAGGTTCTGGGAGGGTGATTTTAGCCCGCCTTGATACCTGGGCAGACTCTAAAAAGCTGATATCCCAAACCCAATACGGCTTTCGAAGAGGCATGGGGACAAATGAACAGTGCCTAAACCTGGCATTGATTATGGGCAAGTACATGAAGGCAAGGAAGGGGTCGTTACACCTTGCCTTTATGGACTTGTCCAGTGCTTTCGATACGGTTAATAGAGGCAAATTGTGGGCAATGATGGGGGAAATGGGCTTCGAGGAACCTCTTGTCACTTTATTGCGGAGGTTGCACGCATCCACCACGGTAGCCATACGCTTTGGCCCAGGTGGAGAAAGGACGAGGCCCATTGTGTCAACAGAAGGAGTCCGTCAGGGCTGCATATTGGCCCCCTTTCTCTTCCTCTTGTAAACAAATGGCCTTGAATCCCCCTTGAAAGATCAGGAGCTAGATTTTCCAAGAATTGGGGGAAAGCCGATCCCGTTGTTGTCATATGCGGACGACATGGTTTTAATGGCTTTAACCGCTAACAGCTTACAGAAGTCTTTAAATGTCTTTACTAATTTTATGTTAGGCCTGGATCTAAAGGTCAATTTCACCAAATCTTATATCATGGTTTGCGGACCTAATAATACCAAATCAAGAAAGTTTACGGTAAATGCCAAGACAATCGACAAGGTCTCAAATTTTAACTATCTGGGGAATGTTTTTAATAATAAATTAAACAGGGAAAATCTTATCACATCCAGAGTTCAGAATACTAGTCGTGCTGTGGAAGGTCTCTTCCGCTTTGCGTGCAAATTGGGCCATAAGCCAGTAGTGGAATTGTTAATCCTATACAGATCAAAATGTTTATCTATTGCCACTTATGGGGCGGGAGTATGGGGACATTATAAAAGCACGCAACTACAAACGTTAGAAAATAAGTTTTTAAAAAGATTGCTAATGATCCCAAATAGCGCTCCCACAGCATTCTGTCACTCCGAGGTAGGGGTGGACTTTATTACTGATCGGATTAATATTGCCCCATTGATCCTCTGGGCCAAAGTCTGGTTGTCAGAGGATCTAAAGCTAACAAGAGAAATTCTCAAGGATTGTATGACGCTAGACAATTCTGAGACCATTCCATGGCTAAGCTATGTAAAAAGAAAATTTAATGAAATAGGTCTTGGGCATTATTACGACAATCCAACTAGTATAGATACAAATATGAAATCGACCATAAAAAATGCATACTGTGGTGAGCGTGATAATTGCCGGCGCCTAGCAGGGTTGCAACCTCTTATCGATCACTTATTTTTACATCCCCAATTTTATTGATCTTTTACCACGAATGTGCAGTTTAGATTTTACCTGACTAGATTTTGGCTTTGCACATTTTAGTGGCCTTTCCTAAACAGGCCGGATGGTGCAATAATCTCATTCCTTGCCCTTGTGATAATATAGCACAACAAAGCACTTTGCACTTTACCATATTCTGTGCTCTGTATAAGGAACCTAGGGCCCGGTTCCTTATTCCTTTTTTAAGAAAAACTCACCCTAGTAATTACCAGGAAGGTTTTAATAGATTATTATCCCTGTCTACTGAGGCAATCTGTACGGTAGTACTAAATTTTATCAGGATTGCTTTTTTAATAAGAAAACGGTATGAAATGTAATTAAAATTGGCGTCTCCCTTTTAGAATTTTAGATTTTAAGAATTTTAGAATTTAAGAATCACGTATTTTAAATTTCTGAGATAAATCACGGAGTATTTGAGTCATGTAACATTTTATCGTATTTGATTCGATATGACATGTAATTTTGTATATCCTGTATGAATGTTATACTTTTATGGTTATTCAAACCGAATAAAGTTATTCTTGACTTGATTAACAAATGGTGGGTGCATGTTCGATAGTCTGTGCAATGTTCTGCTCGAGCTTCTAAGTGAAACTCCGATGTCGGCCAGGGGAGTGCTAAAAAAATCTGTTGTAATGGGTGTGGGTTTCTTGAGAATGGTTACCTTTGATGTTGACATTGTATATACATTGGAGCTCGAGCAGGACTTTCAGAGTTGTTTGCGAAATGTGACATGTGTGAACGCATGTGCTGAGATTACAGCGAGAGCCTGATGATTGCATAGGTCTTGTTTCATGTACGTGAAGTACCTGTGCTTGGAATATAGAGAGGGGTCCAGGGTTGACAGGCATAGAGATAGCTAGCAAACTGTCGGAGACAGCCGAGAAGAAGAGATGAAGGAAAACATCTTCTTGAGAACATGTGAAAATGAGAGATGACTCCAGGGCTAGGGACCTGAAATGGAAGTCCTACTCGGCCTGACATCCTCCCTATTCAGTGGAAAAGTGCCCAGAGAATCATTTCTTCCACTCGGACAGATGCCTAGCCAAGTGAAATCTGAGATGTGCAAAAGCTTGGCGTCACTCTACTGAAACTAGAGTTCTGTCAGTGTGATAGCGAGAATGGTTTAGAAGAGAGTCCCCTTAGATAAGGAAGCATAATTATAGGACTTTGGCTGGCATGTTAGAAGAGTCATGGTTGGTGTCCCCTCACATTTTAGATACTAACTTCCCATTCTGCAGGTGAATGTTCAGTCATGGATGCTAGCAGGTGCAGTGCTCATGTGAAGAGTCCATAGACAATGAATTGCTAGAGTGTATTTTGATTTAAGCTCGAGGAGTTGTGAGATTCTAGCCCCGCACGTTGTTGATCTATTGGTGACTTCATGTAAAACGTAGTCTGCAATATGCTGGCAAATTAATGTTTGTGGAAAACCAAGCCATTTGGTTACGGAGGAGGTGAATTGCTTGCTCTTGTCGTGCAGTTACCTACTTGGTCGTGCATCTTATAATTGTTGTTCACTGATCTCTAAAAAACAGGGATGTGTCTCTTGTGGTGGCACAACCTAAGGCTTTTGAAAACGAACCTTATAAATAAAGAAAATCAAACTAGCGTAAAGAAAACAGAATGGGATTGGGAAATGGCACAAACTCTTCTCTCTACACATTGGCTGCTTTTATTACTGTGTAAAATCAAGAAATCCTGGACATGTATTGATATGTTCCAATAGCAATTGATAGAGTATGTTGACACAACATCACGACTACTCCACACACGACCCACCCCAGAGCAATTTTGACACAATGAGTAGAATATATTTACACAGAACCTACTGACTCGGGCATCGAAACACAAAACTACCACAAAGGTTACACACATCCAAAGGCTCTGGTTGTACACTGCAGAACTGTCCTGAAGGAGAGACACACATACAGGCACTAGCATCAGACAGTTCAGGTATCCTTCAAATTACAGAGATTGGTCAAACATTAGCTTTTATACTGTAGAACTATAAGTCTGATTTTGTAAACATTACAGGCGCCCGCCTCACCCATGTTAGCCATCACTCTATTGGCACATAACTGCAGCCTTTGGCTTTAGACTTCAGTGCTTTATACAGCAGTGCTGTCTCTCACACTACATAGAAGTGACGGGTCCAGGCCTCTGATTGCGTGTTTTTCCCATAGCTGACGGTGAATTTAAACATTTAAGCCTCAGAAAGGAGAGCTATTTCACAGGCTCAACCATCAGAAGCTGAGCTATTTCTCATGCAGCGCTACACAGATAAGACAGCCCGATGCCTTAGACAGCAGAGCTACGTTTCAAGTAACATTAGTTCTGCGTAACCATCAGACACTGACAGTCAGCAAGGATCTGGCCCTACTTGAAATGAAATGAAATGAAATTTGTACTTGTAAAGCGCACTTATACCCCCAAAGAGGTGTCCTGGCGCTGTACGCATACCGCTGTGGAACCCTTCTTGGCTTTTCCCTGTGAAATGTCCACTCCTGGGCACCCCCAGGGTGAAGCCAGGCATCCCAGCGCTGTTGGGGCCGTTGTGGAGATTAAGCAAGCTATTGCCCAGAGTTGCAGAGTGGGACCCATGATTAGAATAGGCACCGAGGCGAGAATTATCAGGTCCGAGGAAATTGAGCCCAAGACCCGCCGAGGCGGGAATTGAACCCTGGTCCCGGGCCAGATCTCTGCATCAGGGTCTGCCGCTCTAACCATTGAGCCACACTTCTCCACTTAAAGCCATTCCGTGGTTCTCTGTGCACCCTCCACTCCTTTTCATGTTTTTTCGACTCCTGTATTAGGGATTTAAATTATTCAGTTCACTGTTTGAGTTTCAGAAGTGCAGTAAATTTAGGCCCACATTTTCTAAGCCTTTGCATTGTCCTTGTATCGCCTTAAGGCTTCAGTAAAATATACAAAGCAACACAACGGGCGATTTGTGTGGCTTTATAAAGAAATGTAACGACACAGCGGCTTGTGCCACGTTAGGTTACATTTGGAACTGGTAGTCGTACCATGGGTGGAGCATGGGCGTTCTTATGCATCCACCCATGGCAATTACAGATTTACAAAGATTTGTAAACCTGGGATTATGTCGAACGGTACTTGTCCCGGAGGATGGCGTAACAAGAAGAAAATCTTTTTCGCTTCTTCATTTCTTCTTTCTGTGCATGATGCATCCTGCCTCGCGCATAGAAAGAGGAAAATGCCTGTAAGGACTGTTTTTGTGCAGGAAGGGATACCTTATTGCACAAAAAACAATCCTGCCAATAACACAGGCACCCGTGCACTCTGGTGAAATGGTGCAAGGGTTAGCGCTAGGCAGCACACAGTGAGCCAGCGCGACGAGAGAGCGGAAATGCTCCACATCTTTCTAAATATGGACCATGTCTGCTCTCCATTTCACACAGCGCAGCAACTTTTGCTGCCCTGCGTTGCCTGAAACAGTAAACATGGCCCTTGGTTCTTACGTGCTGCATTAATGCTGACCCATCATGAACAGTCTCCATCAGAAGCCTCTATTTACTCATTTCTCTCTCCCTACTCTTTCTCTATATTGTTTTCTCTGGCTCTCTCTCATTCTGTGTTTCTCCTTGTTGCTGGCTGTCTCAATAAATGGCAACACTGTACTGTAAAGGGAGACTCGGCCTGTTTGTGTAATGCCACCCAAAAGCTATAGCATTAAGAGTGAACACTTTTTCAGCATTTTCACGACATTATTGTAAACATATACATTTCGTGTTGTCACATTCCCATACATGGTTATTTAGCAAACCCTTTGTTTAGTGATTTGCAAAGCAGGAAACCTGATTAACACATTTTGGTTGTGATGAAGTACTGCTGTCATAAGAAATATGTACGGAGTTTGCTTGAGACAAAACCTATTTTAGAAATTCAAATGGGCTTTAAGCAAAGCTTTAAAACTGCAACTGTATGAAATCTTGTGCACTTGGCAGCAGCCTCTTGTAATTAGAAAATTAAATCACGCGAGAATGCCAGGGGAAGGGCAGAATGCATGTCAGCGGATGCGCAGTTCATCTTGGGCGCCCATTACTCTTGGAAATGTTCGACCTTTAAATGTGGTTTCATGGCTTCCTGCTGATGCCGTGGGTGTCGCCAGCACGTCCATCTTGGAGGAGAGAAAATGCGAGCAAATGGTGCATTTAGAGATTAACCTCCTAGATGGTGAGCTAATCCAGAAATAATTGCATAGCTACACAAGGCTCTGTGCTCAGGCTTGACGTCAGTAGTGTTTCTTTTCTCAAAGTATTCACACTGCCCTTTAAAAGCAACTTTTCCCTTTTGCGCCCAGCACTGTAATTCATATATGCACAGTAAAAAGAAAGAATTAGGAGTGGGGCTGCTTAGGATCAGCAGATAGATGACCAGCTAGGTCTCATTTAGCAGTGATTTTCTATTCTAAGACTGCATAAAAATATCTCCAAGCGCATAATTAGGAGGCTGAAATGTTCCTCAGTTGAAAATAGTTTTCAATTTAGATAACCGGTTAAGATTGCAGAGTTGATGTTTTTTTTTAAATCTGTCTTGTTAATTTTTCATCATGTTTGCTCTAAGAATGTCGCCTGCTGTACAGAACATGTTGAACTTTCACCAGTTCATCGATCATAGCCAATCCTCTACTTAGACTGTACGATCAATACCACATTGTTAACCCGAGTATAGCCGTCAAATGTGTTTCGCTCTAGCTTGGCTGAGAGGAAGCACATTGGTGCTGCAGAAAATGTCCTCAGCGTGTAATTGTATCTCTGATACAGACTGCATACCCTCTCAGAAACACCTGCAAGACATATGGCTGACTCCGCCCCATCCATACCAGTCACTAAAAAGTGAAACCGCTACCTGAAGATTGTGAGCCTCCTCCTCTATGCCTGAAATGGCCCAGACTTAAACCACACCATAGCACACAGCAGACCTTGCATAAAACGAGCATTTTTTTTAAGTTCCAGTGTGTGCTATTTACTTTTTGTTGAATAAATGTTACTGCAAGATGCGTGGGTTTTGCTCAGAAGAACTAAAACATTGCTGCAGAGACTGAGGGGTTTTATCGATGCAGCACATATAAAATAGTCAATGCGTACATATATTCTTGTTTAGCATTGTGAGTTCAAAAGCTGAAATTCTGACTACCAGTGCAACCTTCATCCACGACTGGCATTCCTTAACGTAAAAGGGTGGGAGATGAGATACCTGCCTTGGTGAACAATACCTTCTAATGTTTCTTTCAAAGGTACATTGATTACTGCTTGAACAAGTGAAGTTGTTTCATGAAAGCTAACAAATAAATGACTTTGTTAGTCTTATTAAGGTATCAATTCTTTACTTTCTTAGGATGAATACTTTATCTTCTCTTTACCTAACAGACCACAGGACCCAAACTCTAAATATACAAAGAAATACAAAAATAAAGGATCACTATAGTTATGTACTTTTAGTATCTTTTATTTTGAGATTTATTTTACTCTTATTGATTCTTTGCCAGTGATAGAACCACAAGCACCTGGAAACTATTGCAGATAAGGCTTTAACCAAAAAAGATATATTTTCCAAGGCTTTGAAAGCTGTGTAAAGCAGTGAAATGATAGGCAATGGGAGATCACTATCAGGGGCCCTACACCAATGGGAGCAGTGCTTACTTTTCTGTTCCACATTCCTCAAACCTATTTTGATACCCTCTGCTGCTTCCCATGCTCTGTCTGTATGTTTTTCTCTGTACTTCAATATGCTTTCTGGATTGGAAGTGTGTTTTTCTTAAGCTTAAACTATGTCTTGTAATATTTTCTTGACTAGCTGCATGGCCGGAGTTGTTTTTCGTGGAAAGTACTGAATCCTCTGTGGTTAGGGCGGAAGCATTAATAGAGATTGGCAAGATGAGCAGGGGATACAGTGGTAAAAATTATGGAGGTGCAAATGACTTCTATCACATTCTTTTAAACAGCTTCTATTTGTAAAGGTCGGAAAGCGAAAATAACTGAGTCTCTATTGGTTTGTTTCCTCTCTCCTGTATGCTTTGTTTGGTTCCTTCATATAGTTTTCCCTCACGTCTCATGTTACTTTCAAAAGATATGCATCTAGATTCGGGAGGTCCAAGTTATATATCCAGTGGAGCCAAATCTTTGGCAGATTTTCAAGAGAACCCTGACTAAATAAATGATTTCCCTTAAGATTTATTGGATGTAAGTAAGTTCAACTAATGCCACTCTCCTAAAATCTGGCACAAATCAGGGCCCTGGATCTGTATTGAATTCCCTTGTTCTGACTGGTTTTACTTCAGTGGTGTGCAATCTGTGTGAGGGGGTAGATTGTACAGCTCTGTGTGAGCATCTGTGTTTGCCTGCAGGTTCGTGTTTCTAGCATTTGAAATTTGCAACTTGGTGAACATCGCTTCTATTGTCCCGGACCTCGAGAAGTGGAAAAGGCAGTTCAGGCCATTGGGTCTTATTCCACAGGCCTAATGTGCTTCCAGCATACTGCAGCCTTTTCAAAGTATAGACAAGTAAGTCCTTACCAGAGCTGCCATAGTAGCAGTCTGGGGTCAGGTTAGATGGCTAGTACCCCGGGTGAGAACGTAGTACTAGGTGAGACGCACACCTCATAACATGGCAGTGAGGACAGAGGATGGAGTGCTGCCCCAGTGTGAAGCTATTGAAGATCGCCCAACAAGGTTGAGTAACACGTTGTCACTTTGGCCTCTTGCTCCAATTTTTTAGCTCTTCGTCATAGCGTGTCATCCTATGTTGTGACAGCAGGTGTTGGCGAGGGCACGCTGCTTTAGAGCATGCACTTTCTCCCCCCATAGTCCTGCCTCTCAGTAACCGCAACACGCAATGGTGCGGCAATGTCCTGATGGGTGCCCTGGTGTAAAACTTGGTGGCAGGAAGAATGGGCTCCTCCAGAACCTGCAAAACCTGAATAAAAAGTCCTACTATGAGGACACGAGTGACATTGAAGGCAAAAGTCCTTCAAAAGCTTTCCTGTGATGTTATTGAGTGGACACTGGGCATATAATGCTATTGCCATTGAAATTTGTCACTGATGGTCCATGTCCTGACCAAAACTGTGACAGACTGCACCACACCTAGACAAGGAATCCTAAGCACTATGCAAATGCACCCTTGTTAGAAATGGGATTTCTGGTTGGCTAGGGCAAGCGCCTAAACCAGGCAGAAACCACCACTCTAGTCAGGGCAAGGGAATTACACACTGAAGATAACCCCTGGTCACCCCCTTGGTAGCTTGGCACGAGCAGTCAGGCTTATCCCAGAGGCAATGTGTAAAGCGTTTGCGCAACACACTCACACAGCACCGACACACTAGGTACACCACAAAAGAAACTCCACACAAGGTTATATAACAAATAGCCTTTGTATTACTCATAAACACATTAGAATGCAATCACATATATACACTGTGCCACTAGGCATTACTTTACAGGGGATTATATACACTTACAGGGCCAATTGGGCCACTGTCATCACATTAGAATGCACCGTTAGCAAACAACCAGTAACTACTGGTGAAACACTGTACTTAGCATAAAGCATGAGGCATGAACACCATAGCATTACATAGAATAGCCTATTATGCATACATCATAATCACATCAGGCCCACCTTAGGCCTAAACCTCATCAGCAGCAGTGTACCATATCATCATCACTGTACACGCGGGTACTCATCAGCCCATCAACTGGTAACCCTCTTGCCATAAGGCACTGGTACTAAATTTCACTGTTAGGGCCCCCACGCGCTGTACAAAACATGCTGGCCCAGGACTTACATAAATCGTAAGGGCCTGGCAAAAACCTTGTGCATCACACCACAATTCCAGGGCTGGGCAAAACAAGTAGGCCCCAGACTTTAGGCAACTAGGCCAACCACTCAGATTGCCTACTGGGCTTCTCCTTACCCCAGTCCATAACGCGGGGACCTCTGTTGCGGTTTCTTTTCCCCGTGATGCCAGCCAGGGAAAATGCCCTCAAACAGTAGTGTACCATCCGCACACCAAATGCGGGGGTGGGGCGTACACAACCCCGGACTCTGCCTCCCACGAGCAGATCAGCATGCAGCTGCCCGCTACCATGCGGTGCAGCTGCCAGGAATGCCAATAGGGCAGATCAAGGGTCTTCCTCCCTGGCTCCTTAAACCGCGGCTACCGCAACCACGCGGAGCAGCCGCTCATCCAGGAAAATGTGTAAGTGAACAGCCGGGCCCGGATGTAAAAAAAAAAAAGGAGGCTCAGCCCCACTCACCACTCCTTGGGGGCTGAGCGCGATAATTAGCAGCCGTCATCCTCCGGTCAGGTCCCTCTGGGGCGGAAAGGCATGGAACGAAGTCTCCGCCTCTCCACTTCTTTACAGTGAGCCTCCGGCGGCCCTAAGCTGATGGGAGGCCGCGAGGCTCTGCTACCTCCTGCTTGTCTCCTTTGCACTAGTGGGCTCCGCCCACAACCAGGCACAGGCGTTGCCTGACTTCCGCCTGCTTTCTCCTTTGTGCTTCTGGAGCTGGGCGGAGCTACCTTCGTCTCCGGCCGGTTGCCAGGCAACCTCTCCCCAGCCTGGGGTCGCCTCCAGAGGCACCGATGCAGCGCCCTCTCTGCAAACGTTGCCTTCAGGTATGGCTCAGAGGCGGCGGTAGTCACAGGTTGACGGGCAAGCTCCTCCCGCCTGCCTCACGTTCTGAGGCTGCTCTCCCTGATCGGGGCCAGCCCGGCAGCTCCTTACTAGCCCCGCCCTCCCGATCGCGGCTTCGGCTGGCAAGGTAGGAGGAGGGCGGCGTGCTTCCTTGCAGCACGGGCTAAATTCCGGGGCCACAGCTCTCTTCGGCACCGCTGTCTTGCCCCACCGCAGGCAGGAGAAAAGCGCCTATCAGGTGCTGAACACACCACGCAAGACCTGCACCCTCAGCATGAACCCAGCGCTCGCCCTGCGCTGGGTGGCCACAACTTGGCTGAGAGTGCCCTCACTCCTCGCTCTGTTCACGCTTCTGGCTGGACTCACTGAAGCAAGAGTCTCACGGCAGAGCTGCTCAAGGACTCTGCCAGTAGGAATCGCCAAACAGTGAGGGGTACTGGAAGTCCCTGAAGGAAGCGAAGTACCCAGGATGCAGTCTTTTGGTGTCCCATAGACTTCAGAGACAGGAGGCCAGCACACGTAGGGCCCAGTAAATGTAGCGGTTCCTCCTTGCAGTCCGGCAGCCTGCCGGCCACAAGCCCCCTAGTACGCACAAAGCAGCACACCTTCATGTGGTCACAGCCCCAATACTTATACCGAAAAAATGTCTTTGTTCTGCGCCTGGTCCAAACCAGTTCTGGGGGCACTCACACCTTTCTCTAAAGGTGCACCACCACCTCCTTTGTCAGTGTAGGCTCTGGCCCCAGACACACCACGGGGGCGGAGCCAGCATTGTGGAAGGCAGGCACAGTCCCAGGTGCTACTCCTCCCACCACTCCAAATGCATATGGGCCTATTCAGCCTAGCGCTGACTCACCCAGCCCCTCTGGAGCCACTGCACCTCCCCAATCCCTGTCACGCCAGACATGCAATACACATCAGGCAGGCACAAAGACACATAGCACACAGAAATGCCCACTTCTAAAAGTGGCATTTCTAAAATAGTGATAATAAATCTGCGAACACCATTGCGCAGCATTTATTACCACTATTCCAAACATACCAAACTTGACCACTCTACTCCTCTCAGATCAGGATTACCACTGAAGCACATATCAGGGAATCCCCAATGCATTCCTATGAGAGGGCAGCCTCACAGTAGTGAGAAACCAAAATGGTTGTTTGTCACTACCAGGACATGTCACACAGTTAAGGCACATGTCCTACCTTTTACCTACATTGCACCCTATCCATAGGGCTAGCTAGGGCCGACTTTAGGGGTGACTGATATGTAGGAAAAGGGGAGTCACAGACGTGGCACCCACTTTATGTGCCACGTCACAGCGGCAGTAAACTGCGCGCGCAGGCCCTGCAATGGCAGAGGCCTGAGACAGGTTTGAAAGGCTACTTTGGTGGGTGGCGCAATCAGCGCTGCAAGCCCACCAGTAGCATTTAATTTACTGTCCCCGGGTATATGAGATACCACATTACTGGGGACTGATAGGTAAATTAAATTAGCCAAACAGGTGTAGACCAATCTTACCATGTTTTACCATAGAGAGCACATGCACTTTACACTGGACAGCAGTATTAGAGTGCCCAGAGTCCTAAAACCACCAACACCAGGTCAGAAAAAATACTAGGAGGAAGGCAAAAAGTTCAGGGGTGACCCTGCAAAAAGGGCCAAGTCTAACAACCCTCCTTTTTAGGTCGAGCCTAGAGCAGCGCGCATGCGCTGCTCTAGGAGATGACCTTTTGGAATCGGTCTGCACTTTTCAAGCACTCGTGCTTGTGGCGGCATCCACCTTGCGGGAGCGAGCAGTGGCGCCCAGGGGCCATCTGTTTCCAATTAGCGTGGCCGCGCGCGCGTCTGCATTTTTGAAGCACTCGTGCTTGAAGCGGCGCGCAGGGGCCATCTGTTTCCAATTAGTTCTGCACCCACAGCTCGATACTGGCTCAAGGCACACATGCCAGCCAAAGTAATTGTTTGCGGTGGGACAGCAAGCAGTAGCTGGTCAAATGACCCTCCCTCGGCCTCCACCGTTCCTTCTTAAATACATTTCTGTTATTAACATTAGTGTTTGGAAAACTTGCCTCGCCACTAAGAAGCCGATTTCAGAAGCCACTTCTTCATCGAAGTAAGCAGTAAGGCCGCTCATTCATTGAAGGACAGATTTTTGAGTCTCTGCGTTAACATTTTCGGCTACTCTTTGCCATGATCCCTTCCCAGGTCTTAATTGGTGGCAATTATATGAGCATGTTTTACTCATGGTTCCTGCTCCATTTTCAAACGCACGATTGCTTCTTTGTGGATAAAGGCTTGACAAAGTGCGGGTAACTAGCCCCATGTTTCCTCTGCTGTGGAATCCCCTTGGATCGGCTTATTAGTTCAATTTCTATCTCGCGTGCATTTTGTAAATGTGAGGCAATCCTCGTCGCCAGCTGTAGCTCACTGCCGGTGCTTTTTCAAATAAAACACCGCTCGCCGGATTCATGGCATCGCCCACAGATGCACCAAGCATAGAATGAGTGTTACAAGCCAGTTTTCTGTGTGTGCAAAGTTACAAAGTGGTCACGATTTTCCCAAATTTCACTTTAGGGATCTCCATACGTCAAAGAGACGCTGACATCTTAAAGAGGCTGTGTTGTGTTCTAAAGACTTCTGCTTTCTGTGTCAGGCTTTCTCATGCTCTTGGAGGTACTGGGTGATTTTGGGCACGCCTTTCATTGGCGATAGTGTGGTGATCCGGCTGTCTCAGGTTGAGTGCTTGGGTTAACTACATATTCAACCGCACAGTGTGATCCTGGGTGGAATAATTTTATTCCCATGCACTGCAGCTACTATGTCATAAAACACTCGGCGTGTTTACAAAAATGTTGGTATCAAAAGCAACAGGAGATAAATAGGCATTTAAATCTGCTTCATTCTTATGCCTCAAATGGACAATGATTGAACTTTTATTGAGGAGTTCTGAACAGTGCTAGCTACTACACCTCACATAGGCCACTTCTAAGTGCTGAACATACAAGACTCTGGGACGTTCAGAATTCAAGGGAGTCTGAGTCTAGTCCAGTGCAAAGAATGACCTTAGGTTAGACATTCTTTAATCGTTCCCATGTTGACGAAGAGCTTACTTGAAGGCCTGTTGGAAAACTGTGGTTTTCAGCAGCCTCCTGGACCGAAACAAGCCAGCTTCCAAAGAGGGCTGCGGCTGTTCCATAACCCTCAACCTTAGAGGATCTTCTGCTGTGGTCTAATCTCTTAAAATGCAGTCAACCACATTGAAATTCATTTTACGCACAGATGCTTATACAACCATGAACACGGGGGCGCTAGAGAGCCCGGAGCAAAATGGCCGCACTTTAGTGCTGCTCTGCTGGTCAAGCCTACAATCCGTCTACAATCCTGTTTAATTGGCGCCAACCACGGCTGTAAGACATCTATCCTGACTCCCGAGGCACAGAGGAACACTTTGGGGTTACTGATTAGACTGGTCAGTGCCCTACGACATATTTATCCAACTTCTCGTCGATCGGCGCAAGATGGCGGCCCCGGAGTACACTGGCTATTGATCCCCCCCTGCTAAGATTCTCTCATACCCTGCTGCTGTGCCCCACATCTGAGACGTCTGCCTCTGTAGAGCGGGCTTGCCGGACGGCGGTTCGTTGGTGGCGTGCTGGGGAGCGCCTGCACTACTATCCCGCTTGCTGGATCCACGAGACGGGAGACCGCCATTTCGGGAGCTGCTGACGTGAGGTGAGGTGCCTGCGTTGCGACCCCCCTGGCCCGCTCTGGCCGCTGCCGCGGCATTAAATAACGTGGGTCCAGTATATGGCACGGACTGACGAGCCCAAATTCTGTATGCAGCGTTGGTCCCTATTGCAGGCTCTCACGACGCTGTCCTGTGCGCGGCCGGGATCCGCATGTACGGCCCACCCTGCATCACTGTCTGTGCTGTGGTGACGGAGCGCAGTTTCTATTGTCGGCGCCATTTGCTCGGCTGGAGGCGGATCGCTGAGGAGCCGGGCCGCGCTGAACCTTTCGGATCTGTGGGGGTGCCCCTGCTGAGTTGGCGGCGGACTTCTATGGGGAGGTACTAATTGCTGGAATGTGTAATTGGTTGCCAGACTGCCCCCGAATTCTACATTGAGACCCTCCTAACTCTCCTAAACTATCTAACTGAGCAGCCTGACTTGGGGCCTTGGGAGTGTGCGGTTAAACTGGTGGTCTGCTGGTGGTTCCCCAGACTGGTCTCGTCCTCTTCATCTTGATAGCCCTGGGAGTGTGCTGGGCCGCTACGCCTCAGAGACCTGCCTGATCTTCTATTTGATGTGACATAAGACCTGCGTCACTGTGATCACCAGTGTATTGCTCTGCGGTGTTGATGACTGTGCCCCCCGGGGTCCGGTGTGCACCCTCGGAATCCTCTGCGCTGTGTGCTGCTGGTCCGATATTGTGAAGGCGCTGTAGCTGGATTTGCTGCAAGTCGCCTATATAAACCAACCTGTCCGGCTGTGCAGTGGTTTCGCTTCCTTGCCTTTCTGTTCGACTACTGTGCCCTTGCTGCTACATACCTTCTGACTGGGGGTTATGCTGCATGGCCTGACAGGACCTGCAAGTCCTGACCGCCGGGGACCACCTATTCCCCCCGTCTGGTGTAGAGAATAACGCTAACAAAGGCCTACACTAGTCGTCGTAGACTGTCTCTGTGCATTGCTGTAGATAGTGGGGTCAAAGCTATCGCACAATCCCCCGACTGTCAATATCAGCGCTGGACTGCAGCCACAATGGGGAGGACGGACAAGCAGCAGAGCAAGTTGCAGTTCGAGACCAAAAAGCACACGAAAACCCAAACCCCTAACGCCTCAGATACGGAACAGGATCCTGATGCGGGGCCGACAACCAAGCTGGAGCGCCTGATGTTGAGCATGCAGCAGAGCTTACAGTCCATAGATGCAAAGATTGATCACCTTAACCTGCGTATGGACACCATGGCGGCTAAAATAGATCAGCATGGTACGCAGATGGCGGAGGCTGAGCAGCGTATCTCGACCACGGAAGATCGCGTGGAGGCTGTCAGCTCCTCCTGCGCCAGCATGGAGAAGCTGCTGGAGGTGATCAGAGCGAAGAATGAGGACATCGAGGCTCGGTCCTGCAGAAACAACCTTCGCATTACAGGCATTTCAGAATCCACCAACACCGGGCCCATGGAATCCTTTGTCGAGACGCTGCTTGTATCTCTCCTGGGCGCTGACCAGTTTTCTAAGGTGCTCATAGTGGAAAGGGCCCATCGCTCCTTGGCTGCCCGTCCTGTGCCTGGGGCTCCACCCCGACCCATCATAGCCCGACTATTGAATTATCGGGATCGGGATACAGCGCTCCGTTTGGCCAGAGAAAAAGGCGGCCTGGACTATCAGGGGATGAAGGTGGAACTCTTTCCCGATTTTACCGTAGCTGTGCAGCAGGCGCGTCGAGAATTTCAAACTGTCAAAAGAAACTGCAATCTCTACATATCCAATATGCGATGCTATACCCTGCTCGGCTGAGGATCCAGCATGCGGGAAAAGCGCGTATTGTCACAACGCCCAAAGAAGCACTTCAATATATACGGCGGATTGAGCGGCAGGAATCACTGCGCGACAAAGGCGCTGACTCGGACACTGAGGGCTGAGCACGTGAGATTCAGAATGTTTGCTGTACTTAGCGACAGTCTCCCTAATGGCTTAATATGTTATCTTAAATATTAGGGCCAGTTATTGTTAGTGTATTATGTGTATATTAGCCTGCATATGATCTTTTGTGTATCACCTGCTATGCTCCGCTTGCTCTATGCTGGAGGTAAAATGCTTAAATTTTTGACAGTGCAAGTTGCTCACTTTACAATGTTGGTTCTCTGAAGGTGTTGTGTACGAGGGCCCGTCAACTGTTCACGAGCTGATGGCTGGTTAGCCTATCTCTTCTGGTCTTGACCCACCCTGTTAACTTGGGGGGGCCGATGGCTACTAGTGACCCACAGTATGGGTATTCCCCGCAAAGTTCTTTCCTCTGTTCAGGTGCCCTTTGGCGCCTTAGTAATGTCGTTTTCTGTTTTTTCTCATTGTATTTACAAGGATTTACAGATGCAAATGTATACATGCTGTTTTGTTTTGAACCAGGGTACTCACAGCATGGTCCTCATGCTGAAGTGGGTGGGGGGGATTGTTGGGGAACACTGTTACATTGCTAGAGCGTTGGACACTTCACATTGGCGGAACAGACTTTACACTAAACTCTTTTATTTAGACAATGGCACGGATACGTTCCACACTATCGATAGACATGACTGATCCCAAAACACCCACAATATCGTGGATAAGCTGGAATGTTAGGGGGCTTAACAACCCTAAAAAAGTGCGACAGGTGTTGTCATACCTAGATCGTCATCACATCCAGGTTGCTCTATTGCAGGAGACTCACCTTAACAAACATGCGGCCTCAACCATAGCTACCAGATGGGCGGGGGTGCGACTGGCTGCGTCTTACTCCTCCTATGCGCGGGGAGTGATGATTCTTATAAAGAAGGGCATCCCTTTTGTGCCAATACATGTAGAGGAGGACGAGGACGGGAGATATATCATAGTGCAGGGTACCTTACACGGTGCGAAGATGGTGATAGTGAACTTATATGGTCCCAATGTAGATGACCCTGCTTTTTATGACACATTGTGGGGCAAGCTATATAAATTGCCTTCGTCAGCCATTATCTGTGGGGGCGATTTTAATGCTGTTCTAGATCCTGAATTAGACAGAGTGTCGACGGTTGACCCCCTTCCCAAGAAAGCCACTAAGTCAGTGCATGATGGTATGGTATCCCTGGGGCTTACGGACATTTGGAGAGTGAGGCATCCGGGCTTCCGGGAAGGTACATGCCACTCGTATGCGCACCAGGCGTGGTCACGCATAGACTACTGGCTGGTCACGCAAGACATCGGTGCATGGACTGTACAGATTAAGCATTTACCACGGACATTATCGGACCACTCCCCAGTGCTCCTCAGCATGTCGCTGCCGTCTCACATCCCTCCCAATTCCAATGGCGACTGCAACCGACTTCTCTCTTAGACCAGGTTTTTGTGAGGGTGTGCGTGAAGCTATTGCTGACTACTTCTTACACAACACTGGGTCTGTTCAAACTGTTGCAACGCTCTGGGAAGCTTTTAAAGTGACCATTAGGGGGGCCTGTATAGGTCTACAAGCCGGAGTGCTGAAATCATTGCGTCGCACTATGGCTTCACTTGAGCAAGAATTGCGTGTGCTTGAATGCGGATACGAACAAACAACAGATCCAGCCAAGCTGGCACTTATTAAAACGAAAATCACAGAGTATAATGACGTGGCGGATCAAGAATTCAGACATATGTCACGCCGGGGCATTGCTCGATATTATGGAGAAGCTGGCAGGCCGGGCAGAGCACTGGCTAACCGTATTCTTGAACCCCGCCATAAAACTTATCTAATTGACGCTGTCACCGCAGATGATATCACGCATTATGATACACCTAATATACTTAAAACCTTTGCAAATTATTATGAGGGGATGTATGCCCATCGCCAGGCAGCGGATGAGGCAGAACTTGCGCAATATTTGGATGATATCGCGCTGGTGTGGCTCTCGCGGGGACAGCAGGAGTTCCTAATGCATCCTCTTACCCTGGATGAAATACGGGACGCTATTACTGCGCTACCTAACGGAAAATCAGCTGGTACCGATGGGTTGCCAGCAGAGTTTTATAAACAATATATAGATCTGCTTGCCCCTTACCTTCTCCAGTTATTTGAGGAGGCATACGAGACTCAATGTTTGCCGCCGACCCTACGTGAAGCACTCGTGATTACGCTGCTAAAACCTGATAAACCGCCGGATCGGTGTGATTCATATAGACCGTTATCATTAATCAATACGGATAATAAAATTTTAGCGAAGGTAGTAGCAACAAGATTGAAGTTACTTCTCCCTGTCATGGTCCTCCCTGATCAATCTGGGTTCGTCCCAACTCGCTCAACATCACATAATTTGAGAACACTCTTTGCTGCGATGCATATGCTTGAGCCCACTTTGCCGGCAGTTGCAGTGCTACTAGATGCTGCAAAAGCATTTGATTCTATCTCCTGGTCTTATATGTTTGCAATTCTACATCGCTCTTGGAGGTACTGAGTGCCCTTTATTTTTACTAACTGGATCAAACTACTCTATACTAACCCACTAGCTCGTGTGAGGGTTAACGGTCAGCTATCGGAGATTTTTACTATTCAACGCGGCACACGGCAGGGGTGTCCGCTATCGCCTTTACTATTTGCACTCATACTTGAACCATTGGCTTGTATTTTAAGACAGCGCTATGCACAGGCAGCGCTACGTTTTCACCAGCGCCCCTTGGCTGTTTCCATGTATGCTGACGACATGGTGTTGTATGTTCGGGAACCCGCTACGCACCTTGCACAACTCCTTAGGGAATACATACGGTTTGAATGGTTCTCTGGACTGGGAATCAATTGGTCCAAATCGATCATACTACCCCTCACGGATAGCACACACCACATTGATCTAGATTATCCCTTAACATGGTGCACTGACACTGTGAAATACTTAGGAATATGGCTCCACAGGGACCCGCAAGTGGTCATACAATCCAATTATGGCACGGCTATCACGCGTCTTGAGGGGCAAGTAAATCGCTGGATCAAATTACCCTTATCCTTTGCAGATCGTATAGCACTCATGAAGATGGTAATCCTTCCACGTTTTTATACTTATTTTTAAATATCCCGGTACATTTAACACGACATTTTTTCGATAGGCTCCGTTCCCTCTTGATAACGTTAGCCTGGGGAGGAAAAAAGTCTCGTCTCAAATGGGAAACACTCACACTTCCTTACGAGCAAGGGGGGTTCACAGCACCAGATCTTCATCTCTACTACCTTTGTGCGCAGGCCCATTACGCCTATTATTGGCAACAGGACCCAGCTTATATACCCCATGTGGCGGTGGAGGCAGGTGCGGTACACCCACCACTTAAAGCTATGATAGTCAACAAGCACACGGTATTTGGAAAAGGGAATTTGACACTGTACAAACCACATCTAGGGCCTGGCAAGAGTTAGGAAACGGGCACAAAAACTGCCATTGTATGCTCCTGGCATGCCATTATTACATCACTCAGAACTTTCTGTTACGCAAGAAGCTGGTACGTTAAGGACCCTTCATGACATGGCTCTTTTGACAATGGAGGATGCGTTTCCTGGGGTCAATTTATCGCGTCTGAAAATATAGCCACCAGGGGCAATGCCACTACCATGCAGCTGTTTGTCTACACTAGACTGCGTTCCGCCATGCGTACACTTTATCCACAGTTCCCTGCAGAACCGCAGACACTTGAAGGGTTGCAACTTATATACACTACCACATCCAGAGCCAGGTTAGTTACGAGACTATATCATGCCTCAGAGGGATACGGCCGCAATTGATAAGACTGCGTTGGCTAAATGGAATGACATGCTCCCTGAACCGCTTTCTGAAAACGAGTGGATGGACTGTTGCCGTTTGACTGGACACTTAACAGCGAATGGGAACCTGCGACTGGTGCATTTTAAATATTTACACCAGCTGTATTATACTCCGGCACAGCTATATAGGTATGGGTTGAGAGACACTGATCATTGCAAGCGCTGTGATGCCCCGGACGCCAATTTCTACCACTTAGCTTGGGAGTGTCCAAAGGTGCAGGAGTACTGGAGATTAGTCACACACATTCTGCATCAGATGGTGGAGCTGCCCATAGCATGTACACCACAGCTATGCTTGGTGGGCGCTGTAGCTAATATCAAAGCACCTCATAGAAAATTTGTAGCTATATCCCTGCTACTCGCTAAACGTAGAGTCTCTATGGGTTGGGGAGGAAGATCTGCACCTTCCACTAAACTATGGCTGCAGGACCTGGCGTACTGTCGGGATCAGCTCACGTGCTATGCTGAGGAGTTGCCCATGGCATCGAAGCCTCGTGATATCTGGGGTCCACTCACTGCTTATCTGCTCACAGTCACCAATGTATAATACCCGATTTTTTTATAACCATGTTTAGCCTATCCTATCGTACGATGCACTTTAACCTGTTGTCATGTCAATGTATATCTGTCATGCCAGATTGTGTACTGTTAAGTTCTGCCAACTGACTTCTACATTATGTGAATCCTTTACCAAAGCTCTGATTTGAATATCTGTACTTTGTTTTTTGTGTTTTTTTGAAAATGTATAAATAAAAAAAAATACAACCATGAACACAATGCATCACAATACACGTGAAAGGCTTTCATTACAACACAAAAGGCAGACCTGTTGGTTGTGTCAATGCGCCTGTGAGCGGTACTCTCTCATCCGCCGCGTCCTTTGTTTCTTTTCTTGCCTCCTGTAAGTCTGTGGGTCTTCGAGAGTAGAGATATCTATATATGTTTTTTCCTTTTTTTCCTTTTTTTAGCATATTTGCATGTTTTTTTCAGTGTCCTTCCTCCTGTGTATTCATTTGCTGCATGGCTGAACACTTAAAAGGTCCCAAAGGCGAGACCTATTGGCTATGCCAATGCTTGTTTATTAATATTTGCAACCTAAGCTCAATCCTTGATGAAAGCCAGCAGAACGTGAAACCATCCCACACTGAATGTCCAACCACTGATCCAGAGATTAAGCATCACACCCATCTCCACTTCTTCAAACCTAATCAAAGTTCTTCGTGACTGCAGTGTCATCAGAGAGATAATCTGAAGACTACATACTCATTTTAACTACATTCATTATGTTTTTCATAAGCCATCATCGTATATACCCCTTTTGAATACGACACTCCTCCCCTCTCAAACTCTACTGGCCATTAGAGACAGATTGACAATCTTTCAGTGATATCAGATATCCAACATAAAATCTTAATTGCCATAATTCTAGTAGACTTGGTACCTATACTATATCCTTGTCAGAACCCCTTTCAGACGTCCATGGGGTACGCAGGGGCGTGGTGGTTAAAGCCTTTTACTTCTGATGTCCCAGGGGCCCGACCTACTATGGATTATGAGCAACGGGGCCAAAGACCTGTTCTGCACTTGAATCTCAGTGGTAGCTGTGAATGAGCTGTCAAATGAATCCTCGGGGACAGGGGGGAAGTGTAGCTACAGATAAGTGAACACCACTCATAGCTCAAAGTGCACATGGTACTGTCAATAAATGAATGTCCAGTCAAATACTCATTTTTATAAGAAAAATAACTATTTTATTTCTAACTTAACACATACAAAGGTATAACGACATTCGTAAGCAATAAACATGACCTCTGGAACTATGTGGCAGGACCGCACCAAATTATGCGGCATAATGCAGTACATTTTTTGATAGTATTACTTCATTATTTTGACATTTTTGTACATGGTAATATTGTCTGGGCAAATATTTCACCTCATTAGTACCAGATTAACAACCAAATAGATAAATAAGCAACTGAAAAGGACCAGTTTACCTTTGCAAAGGGTCTTCCAACACAATGAACACCTATCACCACGTTTTCAGTAACGTTTGATCCGTTTCAGCTAGAAACAATTTTTTTTGTGGAAATCTGCAGATTATGCAGCACATGTTGGATTATGTGGCAAATCCTTAATTATGCGGAAAAGGCCACAGCCACAGAATGGCATAATTCCAGAGGCCCTGGCAATAACACACAGTCCCTTTGAGGTCAGGGCTCTAGTGTTTGTCAGGCAAATCCCCGTCCCACCCTCTTCCATGTAATGTAGCCGGGGTTATTCGCCATTCACTGGTGGTCACATCCAGGGAATGCTCACTGGTAGGTCGTATTCAAGGGTTTAGGAATTAGTCAAAAAGTGTCTATGGTGCTGCAGCACCTTCAACAGTGAATCCCCTGATGTCCCACAGGCCCAGTTTAAGTCTTACTCACTCCTGCGGAAGCTTTCGGCATTGCAGCGGGTGCCCTGAGTGCGGGAACTCACAAGGTCTGATCCTGCTTGGAAAAGTCTGGCTGCTTGCGGTACATGCTGCAGCACCCGGCAGGTGCAGGGTCACTCTCCTGACCGGCGCAGTCATCTCTTCCCGCTGATCAGAGCAGCTTCCAACTCACAAAGATGTGGTAAGTCAATTTGTCCCGGGGGGGGGGCGTTCAGGGCTTCAATCCTTTGACTCCCAACTGGAGCTCTGCGAGGGTGTGACTTCCTTCTCGGCGTCCTCCTGCTCCTCTGGATCAGTCAGGGCACATCTTGTTGAATGGGCTCAACCCGCTGGTCACAACCTCACTCTAGTCCCAGGTGACTGTCTGAAATCCTTGGTAATTTAGCACTGGCAGCCCCTCCAGACATACGGGGTTGCAGCGATACCTCTGAACACAACGTAGACTCCTCTGGTGCAATTGCCCACATCACAGCGCCCCCTCCCCCCGCATACGGGATCGCCATTAAGGGCGTTCACAAGTCCTTGCACACTGGTCACTCAATTATTTCCATGTTGACCACCTCTGGCCTACGGGGTCACCACTACAAGGTGGTACGAGCTTGGCGCTCTCCGCACAGTGCTCATTGCACCACTAAGTCTACAGCAGTCCTTCTGGCATACGGGGTTGCTGAAAATGCTCCTGTACACGGGTTATGTCCTGGTGGATGCACAGCCGAATTCTCACTCCTTGCACAGGGAGTCCTCACGATAGGGCTTCCCACTGGACCTCACTCCCTCCAAATCTCTCCTCTTCCTCCCAGGGCACTTTGTTCTTGGCAAGCAGGCAGGTGCAGTGCTCCAGGCTCCAAGGCAGGTGGTCTTGGTTTCCCTGGGTGATATCCCCTCACCCAGCAGGGAGAGTAGCAGTCCTTAGCCCCCAGTCTTGGTCATAGACAGAAGTCTTGCAAAGCGTCCCTCCTCTCACAGTCCATCTGGCTGCTTGGCAAATGGCAAATTTTGGGGTCTCAACCTCCCCTTCTTATAGTCGGTTTCCGGACACCAAATGTGATTTAGGTCTTTGACGTTGTGTTGGGATTCGGCTTCTTTTGAATTGTACAGTTCTCCTTTTCTTCTTTCCTCTTGAAAGGCTGTCTGTCACAGCAGGCAAGACTCCGAAGCTGATTTTCCCATAATACAGTTCATGGGAGTGACCAGAGTTCACACATGGATGTCAGCCACAGTGATATGTCCATCAACAGGTTAATCCTCGGCTCCCAGCCCCTACTCCATCCTGAGATGTATATAGGTCCCTTCCTTGTGATCAATCATTGAATCAAAGAGCACCCTTTGGAAGTGTAAAGGGGAGTCTCTTCCTCCCTTCCTCCAGTGTGTGTTTCACCCAGCTCACAGGAATGCAGCAATACACATCTGTGTAGGGGAATTCCTCTACTCATCATGTCTTCACCAGGCAGGCCTGGGCTTCCCAAAATGGAACCCATGGTCCTCCATTTAATGCACCTAGCAGGCACACTTGCACTCAGTGTACATACACAGCACACTGGCTCTCCAGTCCGGTCATCTCCGTGCATTGTGCCACTAGAGACACACATGCATTCAGCACACGCATTCAGCACACACATTCAGTCTGCACGCATTGCTCAGTACTGTAGGCTTTCTGTATTGTACCAGGGTGTGCTATTTGCAAACACACACACTACTAGCACACGCACACACACACACACTCACCATGTGTGTGCCTCACAACACTTCACCCTTCGTGTATTGTACTTCAAGCAAGCACACATACACCCAGTACATGCTTTCAATGTGCAACCACTGCACAGTGCTACATCTCTCATGTAATGTATTCCAAGCAGGCATATATATCCTCAGTACATGCACTAACCATATATGCATTGCACAGCACTGCTCCACCCCTTTACTGTACCCTTCCCAGGCACACCTACATCCAGTGCAGTCACTACTCTTGCTCTGCGCAGCACTCTAGATATACCTGATGTAGACCAAGTGTGAGTTAAGCACACAGCAGCGGACCTTTTAAATAGGTGAGTGAGCCTGTACAACTCACACCAGTGCCACAGGGTAAATAGGACCTGTTCACTCCTAATGATCACTACACGGAATGCTAGCACCACCACAATCATGCTGCTTAACTCTAGGTGAAGGCGATAGTCTTCCACCACTATGAGGGTAGCGCTTTGGGCGCCCCACCAGGTCCATCAAAATTGCAATCCGTGAGACAGGGCTATTTAATGGTGCACACGCATGTTCACCTATGACAAAAAACAATCTGCATTAGGGATCCAGACAACAATACAGTTGAGTAATCAGGCGAGTGGTACACGTCTTTATGCAGAGGACTTTTGGGTCTGAATACTTCTCAACCAATTTCTATTCATTTTCCACCCAGGCCATAGAAAAGGAACAACCGTTTCAAATTCTGACATGTAGCCAACAAAGCAGATGCAAGCATTCCGACACTTTAAGATCTGTGTCATGCTTTTGATTAGTAAATAGACCATACAACCCTTCGAGCCAGACAGAATTTAGGATATCTTGATTGGTATGTACTTGAGATTTGCGGTCATCCCTTTTCTTCAGATCCTTGGTCAGTCGGTGGTTAGTGGGCTGTTAACGGTGTGCAACTCATTTAATTCTGTTGTCCCACAGAGTTTTTTTTTCTTTTTTAATAATCTTTATTCGTTTTACACACAACACAACGTACAACTATAAATGTCATATTAAAGTACAAAATATAGTACATCTCCATTTGCATTATTGTGCCCGCTAGGGGAGGGGGGGGGGAAATCGCCACGTTCAACATTACTACCAAGCCATGACGACATTAAGTCACTGCAGAGATTAACAGCAGATGTTACTGTACGAAGCTATATCAGAACAGAATGTAAAAAAGAAAAACTATTAAACTTGATACCACCTTGCTAGTATATACCCGCTTAATGTGCCGCCTATGCGGAATGCAAGCTATCAGGGTCCTGCTGTAATAAGTGCTACTGTGGGAGCAGAGTAGGGGAGAGGTAATGCAACACAGATGTTGCGTTGTGTGGTTGCGATCAGACCAGGCCGGAAGTGTGGGACAGTTCTATCTGAATGTCGCGCCCACGTGTGTGTGGCCCCACTCTCCAACCACGAGCATGCCCTAGCGTGGGTGCTCGAGATGTCTCAGTTGCGTTGGTCAGGAGCAGCGACAGTGTTAGCGACATATCACACATGGTCATTTGTGTCCCGAAGTCTTGTTTCTATAGTAGTTACATAGTGTTGCCAGTCCACAGTTTGCGTCCGAACCGCTGGACGTGGGGGTTGAGCTGTCAATATGTCGTGTTCGGCCACTTGGGCATGCCGAATTGCAAGCAGCCAGTGTCTGGTGGATGGGCCCGTCGGGGACTTCCAGGCCATGACCAGAGAGCGTTTGGCCAGTACCAGTGCCAAGTCAATGAATTTGTTGAGGTTCTTACATCACGCGTTCCTTTTGGTAATGCCTAGCAGGTAGTGCTCCCCCTGAATTGGAATTATGGTTCCCGTTGCCGCGGCCAGTATGTCAGAGACCTTCCCCCAGTATGTTATGATATGGGAAAACGTCCAGACCATATGCAAGAAGTCAGCGCCCGTGTTGTGGCACCTGGGACAAATATCTATAGAGGTCGGATACATTCGCGCCAGCCTGCACAGGGATAAGTATGTGTGATGCAAGTAATTGAATTGCGTGAATTTCAGACGGGCATTCATTGAGATGGTCTTAGGGTTTCCGACGCAATGTTGCCATTGCTTATCTGTGATTTCGGTGGAGAGCGCCGTTGTCCAGTATTCGTGCAGTGGGGACAATGAGGGGGCTGTGTCCGTTCTAAGTGAATTATAGATGGCTGTGATGGCTTTCCTACCTGACCCGTGCATCAGTAGAGTCTGCAAGGCTTCACAAGTCGGTGGTACCGTGCTTATGTCCCCCCAGATACGTGTTGCCTGTTGTGTCAGTGTTGCATAGAGAAGGAATGTTCCGGGTGCCACCCCATAGTCGTCCCTCAGAGTATCGAAACCACACAAGGCAGGGTCTACGAATAAATCTCCCCATGTTGTCAGTCCAACTGCTTGCCAATCGACCAATTCTGGACGCTTTAGGCAGGTGTATAATCCTGGTGACGTCTCGATGGGGAGGTCCGGGGCATACGGCAGAGGGCGGCGTTTGGATATCACATAATGCGACCAGGCGCTACGGGCTGCCCATAGCAGAGTACAACCCTCCATCCTCTGAAGCAGAGTTCTGGTACCAGATAGCCATTCAAGCAGGTCTGGTCACGCTAATGTCATTGCCCAGGTGTCTAGTTCAGCTTGGTTCCTCTTTGCAAGCCAGCGCATGGGCCACTGGAGCTGGTCGGCTGCATAGTATAGTTCGTAATTGGGCGCCCCCAATCCTCTCTCAGATATAGGGAGATGAAGCTTTGAGAGTGCTACCCTTGCCCTGGAGTTGCCCATATCAGAGATACTAAGAGTGAACGTAGGTCATGGAAAAATTTCTGAGGCGGTCTGTAGGGGAGAATAGCAAAATAGTATAGGAGCCTAGGGAGGAGGAGCATTTTGGATATGACAATCCGGCCCATGGGGGATAATGGGAGGGCAGTCCAAAACGGGAGACTCGGCCTGGCACGGGCAATCGCCTTCCCCAGTTTGCTGTCTATCAAATCAGAATGGGAGTGGTAGACCTGGACTCCGTAGTAGTTAATTGAGTCATACGCTCTGGTAAGTGGGGCATGGGGCTGCCGCTGCCTTTGCTCGACTTGGATTGGTGACATCGGGAATAAGACAGATTTATCCCAATTAACCTTCAGACCCGATAGTCGCGCATGGATGTCTAGGAGTTCAACTAGACCTCGGAGCGCCTCGCCCTGGTTGCAGAGATAGATCAGTGCATCGTCCGCGCAGAGGGACACTATGTGCCACTGCGTGTGCACTCGAATGCCCCAGTTAATAACATGACTGCCGGAGCACTCAGGCCAGGGGCTCCATGGCCAAAGCAAACAGCATGGGTGAGAGTGGGCAACCCTGCCTGGTACTGCGCTCAATATCAAAGGGGGGCGAGATAACTCTGCCTGTTTTCACCGGGGCACGTGGGTTGGTGTATAATATTGTCACCCAGCGTAGGAACTTAGGGCCTATACCAAATCGAGCCAGCATCGCCTGTAGGTAATCCCATCCCAGGGTATCGAAGGCCTTTTCTATGTCTAGGGCTGCTATCCAGTGTTGCTCAGGAGCCGTTTGGGCCCACTGTAGGAGCTTGAACAGGCGCCGAAGGTTCTGCCCCGTGCTCCTGCCTGGGACAAACCCGTTTTGGTCCGTATGGACCAATAGGGGGACAACCTCCAGCAATCTGTTGGCCAGCAACTTACCCAGAATTTTGTAGTCCGATGTAAGTAAAGACAACGGACGGTACGAGCTCATGAGAAGGGGGTCTCGACCAGGTTTTGGGAGGACTACAAGCACAGCCTCACGGAGAGAAGGGGGCAATGTGCCTCGATCAAAGGATTCTTGAAATAGGGTGAGCAGCCGGGGAGCCAGCTGGGTAGAATAGGTAGCATAGAATTCCGTGGGCCAGCCATCCCGGGGGTTTTGCCTCTCGCTAGCTGCTTGATAGTGTCCGAGAGTTCAGTTACCGTGAGCGGAGCTTCTAGTTCAGATTATTTGTCCTGCGTTACTTGTGTGAGGGCCGCCTGTTCTAGAAACTGATGCATTGCCTGTGGGTCACTGAAGTCTGGGGCCTTGTATAATGACACATAGTATTTATGAAAGGAGTCATTGATTTGTTCTTGTGTATTAACTAGGGTACCATCCAGGGTGTATATTGCCGTGATAGGTGGTTGCGCAAGATTGCTCCTCAACAGCCACGCAAGCGCCTTGCCTGCTTTGTCGCCCTCCACGTGTCGTCTAGCAGAGTACTGCTTATATTCTAAGGCACACAGTTTATCCAGTGCTTCCTTATGTGCTAATCTGGTTTTGGAGAGTACTGGTAATGTGTGCGGGTCCATGGGGGCAGTGCGTTCCTGGTGTAGTATGTCGGCTTCTAGCCCTTGGATTTCCCTAGTTAGTGTCATGCGGGAACCGTACACTGCCTGTATGGCCTGCCCACATAGGACGACCTTCAGGGCGTCCCATTCAATACCCGCATGTGTGGCCGTTCCTTCATTAGTCTGGAAGTATGTGGTTATGGACTGCGAGATTGTGGTATTCAAAGCCGGGTCGCGAAGTGCTTCCAGAGGGAGTTGCCAAGTCGTTATGCTGGGTCTGGACGCACCCAAAGTCAGTTGGACCTGCAGGGGGCTATGGTCCGAGATCGTGCGGGCTAAGTACTCAGCGTGAGCTACATGTGTTAGCGATGCTTCCGTACAGTAAATTGTGTCGATATGCATGTACAGGTCATGAAGAGTGGAGTAGTGTGAGTATACCCGATCTGTAGGGTGTTTTGCGCGCCAATCATCGAGCAATCGCATTTGCGTGGCCCAAGCCGTCATAGTGTGTGCAAGCCCAACAGCCTGTGCTCCGGGGAGGGCGGGAGCGGACAAGAGTTAAGTCGGGTACTCCATTATAGTCGCCCCCCCCAGTAAGTGGGAGCCGATGGATCCCTGAGGAGTGCCAGGGTTCGTGTCTGAAGGAATGAGGATTGTCCTGAGTTAGGCGCATAGAGTGATACCACAGACAGCGGATGACCATCTAGAGAGCCTTCCAGTACCGCATAACGGCCTTGAGGGTCAACGCGCGTGTGCATTATCTGTATTAGAGTACCTGGTGCCACCCAGATCAGGGCCCCCCTGGCGTAGCATGAGTAAGTCGTGCCTATTACCATGCCCCTCCATCTTTTACTAAGTGACTGCAATGTTTGTTGCATTAAATGAGTCTCCTGAAGTAGAGCTATGGCAATTTTGTGCCTACGTAAATACTGGTACACTTTATGTCTCTTGACACATCCAGCCAGGCCGTGCACATTCCAAGTCAACAATAAGTACTTATTCCCCTGCATTTACATCGGTAAGAGCTAAGTACAGTAGATGTGCATTCCCCACATGTAACACAGTTCAATAATCCGCATAAGGCAATTCCTCATTTTAGCGTAGCATATACTGTTAACTGACATTTTGTGGTATACTGTAAACCAACCCCCCCACCCCAGGCCGAATTGCCAATGGGCAAGAGGCCATATGCATATGCAAACATAGTAAATTAGAAGAGTAAAGAAAAACAGTAAATTACTCAACTCAAGATAGGTCTGTAACAGTCACTTATCGTGTGTGGGACGTGTGGATACTCGCTCGGTCTCGCCGTCATCTTCTGACCACCATAGTAGTGTGTTCATGAACCAGCCGCTCAAGGAAGGACAAAGACTTGAAATCAGCAGACGCCTCCTGCTTGTGTAAAATGTTACATTAGTCTGTTTTACACAGTTCCGGTGAGTCATAATGCTGTAAGTAGCTAACCCAGTTAATCGGAAGTCTGAGGCGTCACACTGGGGCCGTCGCCCAGCATCAACTGTTGCTGTGAGTCCGATAAAGAGTATTCCTGTTCTGGGGAGGCCTCCGTTTCCGAGTCCGGACGGAGAGGTGAAGTGGCGGCTCCGTGCTTTTTGGCGTGTTTGAGAGCTTGTTTCCGTTCTTGCGCTGCTTGGGCCTTGGTGGGGTGTGGCCCGCGAAGCTGGCCGCGGCGTCCGCAGTGTGTAACCTTCTTCCATTGTTGGCGTGGGCCACCTGTGGATTTCGGAGCTGCCGCCACTCCGTTCTGTTCCACCCAGTTCCAGGTATCTTCAGGAGACTGACAGAAGACCGTGGTGCCTTTATGTTGTATGCGCGGTTGGCCGGGTATTGTAGTGCGTATTTTATCTCATGCTCGCGGAGGCAGCGTTTAACGTCCATAAAGGATGCCCTGCGATGCTGTACTGCTAACGTGTAGTCCGGGTATATGTGCACTTCCGCGTACTCGATTACCCACGGGCCCTTGTGACTTGTAAGATGTGGTCCCTATCGCAGTAGTTGAAGAGGCGTGCGACTACCGGCCTGGGAGGAGCGCCTGGTCGATGAGGGCCTCCCGGGACTCTATGTGCTCGCTCCACGGAGAAGAACTTGGAGTGCTTGCCCTGAAGTATGGTGTCCGAGAACCAGGTTTCCAGGTATAGCTCCATGGTCAGTCCCTCAACCCGTTCCGGCAGGCCCACCAGGCGCACGTTGTTCCGGCGCGATCTACCTTCCTGGTCGTCGACCCGATCTCGGAGGTAGTTCACCTCCTCTTGCAGTGTCTTGATTTGGGCTACCGTGGAGGACACGGAGGGCTTCACGGTTGCGATCGTGGAATCCACATCTGCCACCCTGTCTTTAAGCTTTCTATGGTCATCGCGCAGGAGGCTGAACTCTGTGTATAGCGTGTCAATTTTAGGGACCAGGATGGATTTGATGTCCATCACCGCTGCCATGAGTTCATCGAGGCGGTGTGAGATATCAGCCTGTGGCATTAGTTGGGTCGCTGATGACTGGTCGTCCCCTGCGGCACCGGACGATGGGCCCTGTGGATCAGTGGCTGCTGCTTCTCCGGTTTTGTCTTGCCCATCCTGGTGGCGATGGTGCTCCGTAAATTCCAGGGGGAGGTGGGATAGAGGCGTGTTGGAACCAACGCAAGTGCCCCACTATTGGATGAGCCCCCGGGCAAGGGGGAATAGTCATTGGTCCTCGCCCCCCCCCCCGCAGACGCAGCACCCGGGCCGGTGCGTTGAGTGATGATGATGGTGATTATGTTGTGCGGCCGGGCAAGAGGAAGAAGATATCAGACCCGCGTTCCGATCAGCCAGGGGGCGCCAGCACCAGAGCAGTGTGTAGGTGCACAGCCTGCACCGTGAATCTTGGTGAGCCAGGAAGATGCGGGGGCCACTGCCGATCGGAGCAGAGCTAGAGAGCGCCTGGATATGTTCAGGCCTCATGGACCTCACTGTGCCTGCAGGGTGCACGATATCAGTAAAGAGGTCCCAACCTGTGTCCCCGGCCGGACCCGGCTCCGGAGTGGTGCAGTAGCGCTCCCTCGGCGACAGCGGATATGCAGGGCGCTTGGCAGAGCAGCGTTCCGTCGGGCCACGCGACCCCAGTGAGCAAGTCCCGGGCCTCCCTATTGCCGCTTGATAGGTATGTGAATATGGAGGGGGGGGGGGGCCCATGGAGAAATATTGGGCCCCCTGCCCACCCTGCTGGAGCGAACCGCAAGGTTCGAGGCAGGCCCAGGAAGGATAGAGCACAGGCGGCCTACCTGCATCCGTGGCCGGGCCCGTCTCCAATGTGGTGCAGTGGTGCTCCCCCGGCGTTGACTGCCGTGTAGGGGGGCTCGAATGAGCTGCGCTCCGTCCCGACGAGCCCCCGCCTCAGCCGCGTGGCTCGCGGGTGCTGCGCATTGTCGAGGGGGAGGCCGCCGGGGGTGAACCAGGCTTCTGCGGGCGTGTGCGCCTCCAGTGAGGGTCCGGTGGGGGCAGGGCCACGAGCGTGAGCCCAAGTCTCCGCTTTGGCGCACGGTTTCCTCGCGGTCCAAGTAACTGCAAACTGGCTTTAATGAAGTCGCAGGACGCCCACTGTGCGCCCCGCAGCAGGTCCGAGGGACATTGGCTGGTAGTTGGCGGTCAGACTCAGGATAATTGGTGGTCGCGACGGAGCGAGCTGAAAACTCGTCCGCTCACGTCGCCATCTTGGACACGCCCCTCCTGTTGTCCCACAGAGTTGGCACTAGTGTGCTGCTGAGTGCTTTCCAAGTATTGGTTTTTGGGTCTTGATTTTCTAAAGGGCAGTGTGGGCGAGCAGTCAAGGTTTACTGGGGCAGGAGAAGAGGACTTGGAACTCAGATATTGTATCCCAAAGTAATCAACACTCAGTAAAGGTTACTGGTCTGTAACTTCTTTATCCTTGAAAGAGTTTGGGTTCATCTTTAACAACAAAATGTGGAATAGCAAAACCACATTAAAACATACCCACTAGATGCAACCCTAAGCATATTTAACATGCTTATGCGAGTAAGTCACTATAGTTTATTTAGTATTGAGGTCTATTGACAACTTAAGTTTATGGGATAATCCTGAGCATTTCTTGAATCTCATTCTTTTACTACAGGTTTTGTTTACAGTCCTTGATCAGTTGAAGTAAATGTGCCAGACTGAATACTCCAAAGCTGGACTCCCACTTGCTTTGGAATACCAAAATTGAGCCTAAAAAGAATACATTAGATACCCGATTGAAATGTTGTGCCCTTGTTCAGTGCCGATATGGCGGTTTCTCACTGCAAGCCGTGATTAGAGTTTATCAGGTAAAGGCTAATGCTTTTCTTCTTTGTGGGGCCCCGCATTGGTTTCCAAATTGCATTTCGTTTGTGGATCATCTCAAAGAGCCAGTCTGGTTCAGGCCTTAGGAGTCACTTCCCTGTTGATTGAATAAGACTAGAGTTGGAAGTCAAGTTTAGTTGGACGAGAGCGGTCTCTGCTGCTTTGGCTTGGTTAATGAAAGCTGAACCTGCGACCGACCACAATACTCTCCTGTATCCCATGTATTCGTGTCTGCGGAATACCACTGTCGGTAAGTACTGTAAGTACCTTAACTTCAGTATGAAATATTTATCCTATTTGCAGCCTGTTTGCTTTAGTTGATTCTGCTTGTTAGGTTTAAAACTTGGTTGAAAAACGCCATCAATTTTACATGGAATGCGGTGGATGTACTCCGATTGAGAAGGGAGGTACATATTCTGTTTATTGTGATACATCCCAGCACAGGACATCTTCAATGCTCGTGAGTACGGCATTTCGATCTTCTGTCAGCTGCAAGTGAGCTTCTCGTTGGGGCGTCCCTGGGTACACTGGATGACGGACGTGTGTTGCCTGAGAGTGCAGTGTTTGTCTCCTGTGTAATTCTGCATCTGAAACCTTGCACCACCTTCTGCTCGGTCGTGGGTTTAATGGCGGATCAAGATGTAACCGTTTAGCTTTTGATTTTGCATCCTAAATCAATAATTTTAGATTTGCTGAAAACATTTTGTAACGTTTATATGGCTGAATTTTAACCCAGAATAAACTACAACACAAATAAACAAATGATGGTCCAACGCCAATTTAATCATTCAAACCGATACGTTTTTAGACCAGCAGTGAACAATTATAAACGAGCCCTCTTTCTCGAAAGGAGAAGAATAGTTAATAGAATACTTGGCCATAGAACATTTTCATTCGAAGTATTGCATGAAGGTACCTGAAACTGTGACACCTGTATCAGCAGAAATACCACCTCCTCCCCTATTACCGCCTTCTTGACAGGTAATAGTTATTCAAGTTTAAAGCAACATGGGTGAGCTCACATGGCTCTAGTCCAGACTGCGCAGAAATCTTTCGTATAACAAAAGGTCGAAACGTGTTTAGGTTTCACTTGTGTGCATTCAGGTCTGTAAATGAGAAAGAAGAAAAACAGGTCCAAGTCCTAAACCTACCATGGCATGTACATCCTCTGTTATCCTGGATAAATGCCTCTATAATCTGAAATGCCCGTGTCTCATTATTAACATTTGCTGATGGGAACTTGGTGTAACTCTTCCTTTTCTGTACCATAAGAGAGGATCATTGTAGAACTATTTACCTTAGTTAGTAACTCACTATTTCAAGACATTCAGTGGTATTCAAATATTTGCAAACTTTGACATTAGTTTTTATAAACTGACCAGCAGAAAAACTGCACATCCTGCTCCTATTATGATTGCCATTTTATTCCAAACACTGTAGATGAGGCTTGAATGTATGCACGCAAGAGCGCAAAAAAGGCGCAGCATGGGAGAGAATCCGACACGAGTGGATGTAGCCGGGGGCTCTGGTGCGCATTTGGACAGTGGCCTATAACCCCAATATGTAATGGCAGACCAAGGAGGGGAGTACCCAGGAACAGACCCGAAACTAATGCGCCCATTCGTTTGGTTAAGTTTAGTATATTTGTAGAGGGCCTGAATAAATCTGTTATTAAGGTGCTTTGCACAAGGCTAACTGGGTCGCCAACATTTTCCTGAAAGCATCAGGGGCTCTGCAGTCCCTTGATATCAATAGGGTGAGTTTCATGGGTGTGCTGAAGCCATTTTCAATAGTTTGCCAGCTATGGAGCTCCTCTGAATCGTGAGATAGCTAGATACGTACTGGATTTTGAACTGGGGTGTCTTAGAGGTGTGCACCAGAGTCGTCTACTTCTCTAGGGTTCTGGTCTTTAGAGACCAGGCTGGATCACATAAAGTGATCACTGAAATTTCGTACTTTAAGGCATGGGGCCGGATCACAAGACATTTTTGACTGGCACCATTTTATACCCATGGTGATAAGTTAAGGCAGTGCTAGTTTCAAACTGATTTTGCCACTGTATTATGAAATCAGGTTTCTGGAGGTGGTCATGTCTGCAAAGAATGCTTGTGCATAATTTTGGGGTTGTATTTTGTAGTGTCGCTAATGTCTTTCTTTTGTTTTTTTTTTAACTGCTGTGTTTCTATCCTGCATTGTTGCAATGTGATGTTGTGTTTTACTCTGTTTGTAGTGCTGCATTCTGTTTTGGTGTGTTGTGCCCTGTTACGTTTTGTGGTGTTAGCTTGCTTTGTATATGTTATTGTGTTATGTACAACGGTTTACTTTAGATATGTCAACAAATGCAACAGTTTTGGGATGACTGGTATTTTAAATAGTTGAGGAGCTGGAGCAGCAGTATGTTACTGCGTTAGTTAGTGGTAAATGGTTGTTTGTTCCTGGAACTTTAAAAGAATATTCTGCTTTTGGCTGGAAACATAGCTGCATCGGTTGACATCTTTAAAATAATTACAGAATACAAACAATGACCTAACACAATGCAAAATAACAACACAACAAAAGCTCAGCAGGACACAAAACAGCAAAATAATCAACATAGAATGCAACAAAACAACCACGGTACAAAACCGCAATAGCAAAATGCAAGAAAGCAGCACAACAGCTGGAAAAAGAACCCAATACAGCCCTACCACAACAAAATGCAAACTACTAAATCAAAACAGCAAAACCCCACTACAGAAACACATCATATTAAAAATGAATCAAAACAGCCAAAATTACACAACGGCATAACACAAGCTAACAGTGAAGCAACAGAATAATGGCACAACAGAATAATGGCACAACAGAACACAGGCACACAACAGTTACAATCACACAATAACGCATTTGTACAAAAGCACAACAATGTTTCACACAGCAGCACAACACAATCACAACTCAAGAACACCGTAGTGTTACTGTTTTCTTGCATTTTGTTGGTGCTTTGTATTGTGCTCTTGTGTTAGTTTTACATTAGTATGTTGTATTGTTGTTATTGTGGTGTACACTAGTAATATAGCATTGTGTTGTCGTGATGTTATTGTACTTCAACTTCATACTGTCTGCTTACCTAAGCACAAATATTCTTGACACACGACCACCTTCACAAATCGGCTTTTATGTTACACAGGCAAAAGGTGTTTGCACCAGCCTGAGCCTTACTTACCACCATAATAGTGCCAGCCAAAAATATTATGTGGTTTAGCCCCAAGTGTCCTAAAAACTATTGTAAGAACATGGTAGTCAATTCTTGGGGCTTTTAGCAGCCAATGAAGTTTTCTCATATTTGAGTGATATAGCATTATCGAGGCAAGTTTGCCACGGTTCTGCAGCTTGCGTAATCCTAAAGGCATCTTTTTAGAAGCTCTTAGAAACAGAGATGCCATGATTTTACCAGTGTTACACAATTGCTTTTAGTGTTCATGCAATTTCAGTGCATTGATATAACTGTGAGGAGACGCATAGCGCTTTGTAAAATTCCTAAATAAATATTCAGCTCTCAAACTTAAAGGATGTCTTGCTGAGGTTTGAAACTTGTGCTAAAATGTAGACACAGTTCCAGCTGCTAGGTCAGTTAACTCTTTGAACACACATGTAGAAGATAGGGAACTTCTCCAAGCTACACACTTCCATGGCTCTCAGCTACATGAGAGGTGCAGTCCTCTGTCCATTTTAACTGTCTTTGCAGTGACATTCACATACTTGCGTTTCATAATTAAAGACAGCTGAAAGTCATCACAGATATTCTCTCGAAAGGCAAACAGGTCAGACTGACCTTAAGTCACTCTCATTAAAATGGAAACCTTGACAGCACTATTAACGGAGCACATTGTGGACACACAATCTGATGACTAATGAGGCAGTTTTGTACGGTCTTGTTTTTAAATTTGACCTGAAGTATTTTTAGGGGTGAATCGCCCGTCCAGAAACGAGAACAGTCATCCAAATATTACTATTTCAAGTTTCCTGAGTCTATTACTTGAGTATTAGCATTTTTCAGATGGTTGCTCGGAGCTTTCCCCAGTGCACGCGCCTGCTGGTGTCATAAAATCATTGTATCCACTTGTATTTCTATGTATTTATTTCCTTTAAGTTTTTTCTTCTTCTATATATATATAGATGGTGTACTCTTGACTCTGATTGTTCTTTTGCCTTCTGTTTTTTTGTGTTGGGCCCTGTGGTGTTCTGTGCTGTTATATTACTTTGTATATGTTGTTGTGTTATGCACCATTGTTAACTTTAATAAACTAACAGATGCCACAGTTGTGGGCTGATTGGTGTCTTAAGTAGATCAAGAACTACAGCGGCGGTATGCTACCGCTTTAGACATTGGTAAATTGTTTTTCTTCCTACAACTTTAAAAATGTTGCAATTCTGCACTTTCTGATGCGCTCCTCGAAAACGCTTTAATGGCATACCATTACCATGGGTACACTTCAGTGAATCCATTTCTTGGGGAAAAGAATAGATGAAAAACATCTCTGCTCCTAGACAAATCCTATTTTGCATGCCCAACATTTTGAAGTAGAGAAGAAATAGAGCTGTGTTGGACGGCACCAGCACTCATCTTCGGGGAACTAGAACTTAAATGTCATCATCAGACTTTGACCGCCGAACAAGAGAGAAAAAAGGGAGATAGAAAATGGAAGCGAAACATTGGAAAAGAGTGATGGGCAAAATTCATTGATGAAAAAAGAAGTCGTAAGAGATAGGAAGTGTAGGCTGGCGAAAGAAAGACATTGGGTGAAATCACAACAAGGCAGCACTGGTGTTCAACAACTGCGGCATTCACCAGAACCCAAAATCTTTGATCCCATGTGGGTTTTATTTTATTTATTTACTTACAATTTAGGCACTGCCTGGATCAGCTTTTTTTTTTTAAGACCAAGTTTAACATACTTTAAAAAAAAATCTTAAATGCATAATAACCTACTTTTGTCTTGATTTGTTGATATTTGTGATGTGGTTTCTGTGCTCTCTTTTATTAGGTCTCACCTAAGACAAACCATACGCTGTCTGTTGCAAGAAATTTTGTAAGCTTATAGTGGGCTTAAAGCCTGCCCTTTGATTACCATTGGTTGGCCTCGTTGTCACTCATTTTCATGCATCTTATTTGATGGTTTGCTTCCCCTTCACAAGTTTCTCCCTCTTCTGGCGCATGGACACATTACTGTAACCTTGCACTGCTAATTGCTTTTTTGTGGCAATTATTTATTTTTTTAGTTAAGCACTCTGCACAAGTGCGTGTGTTTTCCAGCGATCTCCCTCTTGTGCTTCTCTGCCCCCAAATCTCTGTGTTGCTCTCCCTAATTGTGGGATTCTGTGCTCACCGTCTGTATTACTCTGTTTTGTTGTATACTTCTCTACCCAATATCCGTGTTACTCTGTCTCGGTGTATGCTTCACTGCTCCCCCACCCCCATCTCCATGTTCCTCTGTGTCACCACATGATTTCACGTCTTCGAGGAACTATGTGCTTGATTCACACCCGGTCTACACCCCACCCCCCCCATTAGAGCGCTCCACCTGGTAGCCTAGAGGCAGCGTTCTACTCATAATGTTTTTGTTTGCTTTTACGTTTGGGCAGCTAGCTGTTGCGATGCTGCCCTTGGGAAGGAAAGTTTGTTCTTGGGAGTTTCGATTGTGCATCCAGGGGTCCGTTTATAGTTCCGCCATGTCTGCGATGCCCGGCCACGCAATGTTGTGGAGGTTTGGGGGAGGGCTGAAACATTCTCTGTCTCAATGCCTACTGTGAGTAATCCTCTTTGGGAGATAAAGCTACTGTTCTGGAATGTCCAGGGAATGTGATCCCCTGCCAAATGCCATATCATCCATAGATATATCTGCCGTAGAAGTGCACAAATTGTGATGTTACATGAGAAACACCTCACGGCGGAAGAAGGCACGGCCAATTATATGCAACCTCATATTCGGCATTTTCTCAGGTAGCTCTATTGTGGGTGAGTGCGGGTACCCCATTTGAAGCAACTCACACGCTCATCGACCTTTCAGGACGTTACATCCTAGTGAAGGGCAGGATATTGGGTAGAGAGGTGATGTTAGAGAGTATATATGCACCAAACCAGGATCAACTACAGTTTCTTCAGAAATTGTCTGGGCCCCTGTCTAAAGTAGCAGTGGGTGACCTGCTCCTGGGCGGGGACATTAACTGTGTGGCGGATGTACACCTAGACAGACCTACTCCCCCGATACAAGGTACGCTAGCGACTACGATATCACAGGGTTTCCGAGACTGGCTGGGGCTCTGGGAACTCATAGCCGTCTTGAGATTACAGCATGGGCAACAGAGAGATTACTCCTACTTCTCATCTCTTTATTGCTTGCACACACGCCTAGACATGTTTATCTGCTCGCCCAACTTAGTTCGGCTGTGACTTGCATGGAGTATTTGGGGCGCACCCTATCAGATCATAGCCAATTGCCCTTTGGGTTTTCCCGTCTCCCTGAATGCGTGGCCATACCAATGTTTCACCTTGACCCCGCCCTTTTGGAAGACACCTGTTTTAGAGACACCTTACAGCCTCTATCTAGGATTATTTCCGGGTTAACCAAAACACGGCTAGTACCTCCCTGGTTGAATGGGACGCGTTTAAGGTGGTGGTAAGAGGCCAATGCATGGGACAGACAGTGAGCATAAGGCGGGAACTCTGTGGGGAACTTAACACACTTGAAGCTCTGCTACACTCACTGGACAATAGACTTCGAACAGGAGGCCTCGCCAGGGTGCAGCTCTCGGAGACCAGGAGTAAATATAAATGCAGCCCTGGAAAGGTTGCACCTCCTGGACCTCCGTGCTTACCAAGAACAATAGCATGCGAAGAGGGGGCGATCGGGAAGGCTCTTGGCCTGGCTTGTTAGGCCTGAGAGCAGGAGCACGGCCATTACCTGGATACTAAATAGTGAGGGAGTCACATTATACTCGCCTAGAGTCATAAATTCCACCTTTTGTGAGTACTACACCACCCTATATAGGCGACCGGACGAACAACTGCCTGAGACTATACAAACATATCTAGGGACACTACAGCTATGTATGGTGGACCCCGCCGTGTGGAAAGCATTGGGGGAAGCTATAGCTATACAGGAAATCCATGCCGCTATCAAAGACATGGCTATGGGTAAAACCCCGGGCCCAGATGGGCTCCTGGCTGAGTTTTACTCTGCATTTGCGCCACTCCTTGCCCCTCACTCGGAGAAGGTATATGCAGACTTGCTACAAATTGGTATGTTGCCGGACTCCACCAGGGAGACACTGGTGGTCCCCCTGCCGAAAACCAAATCCGAGACAGCCAGTCCGTCTGAGTTTCACCCACTCTCCATGTTAAACATGGATTTTAAGATACTCAGTAAAATCCTAGCTATGAGACTGCTTCCATTTATGTCAGGGCTGATCCATACCAACCAAAATGGATTCATACCCACTAGATCGACTTCAGGGAACCTCCGATGGCTGTATCACATCCTATTCCATCATTGTATAGTTGACTACCCCAATGCCATAGTAATGGCGGTTGACCTGGAGAAGGCATTTGACTCCCTGCAATGGGATTTTTTATTATCCTTTATGAAGTGGATGCGTCTTGGAGATGGGTGGCTTAGATGGGTACGATTACTATACACACGCCCTACAGCAAGGATCAGGACGTGTGGCGTAATTTCAGCCTCCTGTGGCATACACAGGGGGACCAGACAAGGATGCCCACTGTCCCCACTCTTATTTGCCTTAGCCATAGAACCACTGGCAGAGCGTTTCAGACGGGAGGGGGCACAGCATGGCTTGATCCTGGAGGGAAGGGAACATATAATATCCCTGTACGCGGACGATTTGCTTTTATATTTGAGAGACGGTGCAAGGGGGGTAACCCATGCCCTGAACATTCTGGAGGAGTTCGCCGTGATGACTTAACTCCAAGTTTTCAATAGCGCCTCCACTACATCAGCCCTCAACCTTACCGGCAGGCCTTAACTGGGCTCCTTGCTCATTTAAATAGCTGGGAATACAAGTGTTTTATGACCCAAATGATCTCTTGGAAGGCAATCTTGGACCGGTGACACGCTCCCTTAAAACATGTTTATCATTTTGGCGTTCCCTTAAACTACAGTTTATGGCCAGAGTGGCATTGTCCATAATGGTTATGATCTCACGGCTATTGTATTATTTTGTCAATCTCCCAGTGGTGGCCCCACAGAGGTGGTTAAGAGACCTAGATGTGATGCTGAGGGACTTGATCTGGGATGGGAGGCAGCACAGTCTCCCTCATGGTCCTGCGGAGGGCTCCAGAGATGGGTGGATTAGGTGCCCCAGATTTCAAATTATATTACCTAGTGGCCCAACTTCAATGGCTGACCCAATGGTTGGACGGGAGGGGTCTGGAGACGATAGGCACCAGGGCACTGGTAGATACACAAGTGCTGCTACTGGCAACATTTTTTAATCCTAAGGTCAAAATACCCACACCTGGTGCTCTCTTGCAGGTAGCTTTGAAATGTTGGTACAGGTGCCTCTGACGCACGGCAGGGTTTCCCCTTTATGTACCAGACCTCCACCTGGTGGGGCTCACACGTGGCGATGCCCTCACCCCATGTCAACTATGAGACTGGACGGCGGCAGGCATACTAACGGTCTGTGACTGCTTTCAAAATGGGGAGTTAATCCCATTGAATGACTTCCTCGCACACCACGACTTACCCCCTGGTCAGTTCCTACACTATCACGCATTGGTGGGGACTTTCAATGCTTTGTGGTGTGGGGGCGGACAAAAACTGGAAACACATGCGGCCCTGCAGGTGATGGTGACGTTGGGGTCAGCCCGTCTCCTAGTCAAATGGCTCGACAGGGTACTAATGGAGCTGGCTACACAGCCCCTATGATACACATGGGAGAGGTGGGGAGCTTTATTGGGCAGGGAACTGACTAAAGCGGAGTGGGGTAAAGTCATGGGCAGCGCGAAGAAAGTCTCTAGTAATACTAACTTTAAATTTTCACAATTCAATTTCCTGCACATACCCTATCTCACCCCACATAGACTCAGTATTATGTATGGGAAGTAAGAGCAGCAGTGCCCGAGATGTGGAGCACTGGCCGCGGGGTTTGCACATATGGTATGGGATTGTCCAAACCTACGCGACTACTGGCTCCTTGTAGCGGTGCTCAATGAGGTGCTGTCAAGTTCATTGCCCTGTGCGGCAGAGGTCTGCCTTCTGGGACTATTCCCCAGACCTAAAGCTAAGAAGGTGGGCACTAAATTTGTGGGCTTCGCTCTGGTTCTGGCGCGAAGACATATTGCCCTCCGATGGCGGATGAGGGTGGGGCCCAAGGTGGTGGCCTGGGAGCGAGACATGGCCACTTGGGCCAGGGCAGCGGAAAGAGCTTTGATGAAGGAGGACGCCCAGGGGTTCCGGCAATATCCAAAAGTGGGGTTGTGGTCGGAAGTATTGCAAGCATGGGACGGCAGGAAGGTAGATAGTATGGAGAGCCCCTCTATGGACAACCAGAATGGGGAACAGATAGGGGAGAACCCCAGAACTCCATCCTCAAGGTCCCGACAGGTGAGATGTAAAAAAACTAGTCAGGATTAGCAAGTCTGCCTCTCAACCTCATATTAGTCCTAGAAACCCTCATACAACAGAGTCGTAGTCGCCTGCATACCTACCATAAATTTCGACCCCAGGATGCTGTGTTCGTTGAGTTGTTTGTTACTTTAAAAGTTGCATAACTGTCTCTTATACTTTATTAGGATGTCTGTCGTGTGGCAGCAACTGCAACTCCCCTGAGGCATAATCTGAAATAAGAGTAATGAGCTGAGATTTGTTGTCAAAATTATTGGGGACGACTGCTAACTCCATGGGTAGCACCATGGACGATTTCGCATATCTCAAGCATTGGCTGAACTGAGTGTTGTCTCACCCCATGATGCCCTTGTACATATTTCCATACAAAAATGCCAATAAAGAGATATTTCAAAAAATGATTGCACGTCTTCAAAATCATGCAGCCATCCAAAGGTTGAAACTTTTTTTTTTTTTTTTAAGTTCTTTAGCCATGCCATACAGCATCGGGGACTGTATTGACCCACTATCAACCATCTCCTTCTTCCCCAAAACCCCAATTTGGTCCCAATTCACCAGCACTGCTCACATTGGTCCTGGCTCTCTGTCATGCACCCTTTGCTTACCACTCCACAAGCTGTCTGCATACACAGTGGCTCCCTTAAGGATGGGTGACCCTTCAGTAGATGCAGTGGAAAGACTCCATGCCACTACACTTTCGTGTGTAGTTACACACAGATTTTCCACCTGTCTGTTGTAGCCTCTTTGCATCTTTTTATCACTTGAATTTACTAGCCACTTCAGTTTTTATTCTGGCAAGTTGTTTAATGCACTTATTTCACTAGAGTGACAATAGGTGGCGTTTTTAGGTCAAAGCCTACCAGACAGTGCAGCTTTCTGGTTTGCTAATGATATCTTGGGGACATTCAGAAAGCTTCCCTGGGAATTCATTCTGCCTGTTGTTTATCATTGGCTTTGTAACTCATATTTGCCTGCTTTCTATTTGCTGGCTCTATTGATTTTAGGCTGTCCAGCTTGAGTTCGTCAATTCTGTTGCCCAAACCCTATTTACTGTATCTTGCACTAGTACTTGATTTCTGTAAACAGGTCTTTAAATCCTGTCCTTATCTTGTCACATTTGCTTTGCATTCACAGTCAGAGGTCAAATGTCAGGCTCTGTCTTCCAAGGGGCTTGGTGTTTAGTTTTCTGTCTCTGACTTCAAAGTGAGAGGATTTATGTGAAAATCATGCTGTCTACTGGGGATTTGCTTGAGGAAGACAGTAAGATGTTATTTTTAGGTAGAGCCTGGGCAGCGCATGCGCTGCTCTGCGAGGCATGCTGTATTCAGGTATGGACTTGAAGCGCCGCCCATATTTTCAATTGGCTCCTGTTACTGTCCTTTTGAATTTGTTGCCACTGCACGCTACGCCACTCCACACCATTGCACTCTATGCCACTACACCCTGCGCCACTATTCTACTCTGCACCAATGTACTCTACACCACTGCTCTCCGCAGCACTCTCTTGTGCACCACTGCCACTGCACTCTGCTCTGCATCACTCAACTCCAGTCTGCTGCACTCTACAGCAATGCACTCTATGCCACTACACTCTGCATCACTCCACGCCACTCTAATCTATTCTGCACCAGTGCACTCTACACTACTCTACGCCACTGCACTACATGCCTCTTTACTCTACACCTCTGCACTCTACCCTGCACCACTCCACTCTACTCTGAAACAATCTACTCTACACCACTGCACTGAACATCGCTGCAATCTACTCTGCACCACTCTACTCTGCATCACTGCACTCTACGCCAATTCACTCAACACCACTTTACTCAAAACCAATGCACTGTACGCCTATCTACTCTGTACCACTGTACTACTTTACGCCACTTCACTCTAGGCTACTCTACTCCACGATACTCCACTCTGATGCTCTACTCCATTAAACTCTACTCCACTCTATGACACTCCACTCTGCATCACTCTACTCCACTCTACGATGCCCTATGATGCCCTATGAAACAACCTCTATGCCACTCTACTCCACTCCACTCTAATCTACGACACACTGGTCCACTCTATGCCTCTCCACTACACTCTGCCACTCCACTTTCTGCCACTCGACTCTACAACACTCTACTCCACTCTATGCCACACCACTCTACACCATTCTACGCAACACCCTCTGCGCCACTCGACTCTGCTCTACACCACTCCACGGCACTTTATGCAACTCCACTCTACTCTATCCCACTCAACTCTATGACACACTACTCCCTCTCCACCACTCCACTCCATGCCACTCAACTCTACACCACTCTTCGACACTCCACGCCACTCTTCTTTATCCCACTAACTTTTACCCATGCTGAACAGCAGCCACGGTGGTGTACAACATGGCGAACACATATTGGCAACGCTAATGGCTCTTGCGTAGGCAAGACCTTTTGGCTCTGCTAGATGAAAGATTTCTGTGGCCGAATAATCTTACTTTGTTGGCTGGCTCCTTTTTGTTAGGTCTCGGCCTGCACCAGCGCTTGTCGAGAGTTTTAGTAAGCGGGTTTTGGAAGTGCAAACCCACTGGCTTTCGGCTGGCGACCAGCTTGCGTTCACGATGGCGTGCACGCGCGCAGCTGCCATCTGGGTTTCCTATCTCTTCCTCATTTCCTCGTCATGGCTCATTAACTCTCTGGACTCTGATGTTTCAATCGCAGCAGCAGCTCACATTACCAACTGATGGCCCTGGACTACAGTCACATGAAAAACAACAGCGATTAGCATTGAAATGCAAGCTTTTTTTTGTCTAGTTAGAAATATTGCTTCGGTGGGTTGATTTCACCTTATATCGCTATTTGTTTTATATTGGGAGTCACAGCCTAATTACCAGTATTTTTGTCTCACTCTGTGGTTTTTTTTTTTATATTTATTCGCGCAAAGCTATATTTAAGGTTACTTTTTCTGTGTCACTTCTTCACTCTATTTAAACTCCACACCCCCACTCTTATTGGCGCTCTCCTTCTCTCTCCCCTCTCTAATTCTCTCTCTACTTAATTAACTCTCCCCTCTCTATCTTTTTTAGCCTTTCATTCTCTCTCACCCCTTTATCTGTTTCTCTTTCAAACTCCTTCATTCACTCTCTCTCCCCTTCTTTCTCTCTCTCTATCCCGCTCCACTCTTTATTCTATGTACACCCTTTCTCTCTCTTGCTCTCTCACCACCCTCTCTATTTGGGCATTATATCTTCACTCTATCTCTCACTCGGCAACACCACAGCATCACCACAGCATCACCACAGCATCACCACAGCATCAATCAGAGCCAGCACAGCATCAATCAGAGCCAGCACAGCATCACTCAGAGCCAGCACAGCATCACTCAGCACCAACACAACATCTCTCAACGCCATCACAGCATCTCTCAACGCCATCACAGCATCACTCAACGCCATCACAGCATCACTCAGTGCAACCACAGCATCACTCAGCACAACCACAGCATCACTTAGCGCCACAACAGCATCACTCAGCGCCACCACAGCATTACTCAGCAGCACCACAGCATCACTCAGCGCCACCACAGCATCACTCAGCGACACCACATCATCACTCAGCGACACCACATCATCACTCAGGGCCACCGCAGGATGACTCAGCACCACCGCAGGATGGCTCAGCACCACCGCAGGATGACTCAGCACCACCGCAGGATGACTCAGCACCACCACAGGATGACTCAGCGCCACCACAGGATGACTCAGCGCCACCACAGGATGACTCAGCGCCACCACAGGATGACTCAGCGCCACCACAGGATGACTCAGCGCCACCACAGGATGACTCAGCGCCACCACAGGATGACTCAGCGCCACCACAGGATGACTCAGCGCCACCACAGGATGACTCAGCGCCACCACAGGATGACTCAGCGCCACCACAGGATGACTCAGCGCCACCACAGGATGACTCAGCGCCACCACAGGATGACTCAGCGCCACCACAGGATGACTCAGCGCCACCACAGGATGACTCCGCGCCACCACAGGATGACTCCGCGCCACCACAGGATGACTCCGCGCCACCACAGGATGACTCAGCGCCACCACAGGATGACTCAGCGCCACCACAGCATCGCTCGGTGCCACCACAGCATCGCTCGGCGCCACCACAGCATCGCTCGGCGCCACCACCGCATCGCTCGGCGCCACCACAGCATCGCTCGGCGCCACCACAGCATCGCTCGGCGCCACCACAGCATCGCTCGGCGCCACCACAGCATCGCTCGGCGCCACCACAGCATCGCTCGGCGCCACCACAGCATCGCTCGGCGCCACCACAGCATCGCTCGGCGCCACCACAGCATCGCTCGGCGCCACAACAGCATCGCTCGGGGCCACCACAGCATCGCTCGGGGCCACCACAGCATCGCTCGGGGCCACCACAGCATCGCTCGGGGCCACCACAGCATCGCTCGGGGCCACCACAGCATCGCTCGGGGCCACCACAGCATCGCTCGGGGCCACCACAGCATCGCTCGGGGCCACCACAGCATCGCTCGGGGCCACCACAGCATCGCTCGGGGCCACCACAGCATCACTCGGGGCCACCACAGCATCACTCGGGGCCACCACAGCATCACTCGGGGCCACCACAGCATCACTCGGGGCCACCACAGCATCACTCGGGGCCACCACAGCATCACTCAGCGCCAAGACAATATCACTCAGCACCACCGCAGCATCACTCAGCACCACAGCAGTATCACTCAGCACCACAGCAGTATCACTCAGCAAGACCTGAGTATCATTCAGCATCACCTGAGTATCATTCAGCATCACCTCCGCATCGTCTCCGCAACAGTCACCACCACCACCACTACCACCTCAGCATCACTCAGCACCACCTCAGCCTGCTCTCGGAATCTGGCATCTGTTGATTCTCCCCTAGCGTCTGGCCGCTGCTAGTGTTATAATACAGGTACTAGTTCCCAACCTTCACCCTCCGATTGTTTATGCCCCCTCAAAAAAAAAGCTTTAACAAACAACCATTGCAATAGGCAGAAACAAGTTGCCAGCATTGCAAGAACAAAAGAAAACTGAGGAAATTTTTTATTGTAAATACTTTTTTTAATATGGTCGTTCAGTTTTACATAATGCCTTCTTGGTCATATATGAAGTAACAAAAATGCTTCTGACACTTTTTTATTATAACTTTTCAGCATGCTGCACAGCAGCCACACTTCTCTACAGCACAGCTTGAAGACATTGGCAAAGTCAATAGCTCTGGCTAAACACTTATAAGGCCCCAAAGGCGAGACCTATTGGCTATGCCAATGCTTGTCTAGCTCTTATGACACCCCTGGTTAGAAGACTAGAGAGCTTGACAACCATGTCTAAAACTACAAAATCGGTGTGGCCCTAGGATTATGTCATCCTGTTCCTCTCACATCTTATCAGCACAAGCCATGAGCAATTCAAACATGATGTTTTTTTTCCTGCCAACTGAGGGCCTCATTTATGAAAAGTGTTGCATCGCTGCGTAAAAACAGCGATGCAACACTTTTCAGTGTGCCCCTCCTTGCGACACCATGGATGCGCCGTATTTACTGTACGGCGCTCCATGTCGCAAGGATTGACAGATACGTCAGTAATCCTGACGTATCAGTTGGCAGAAAAATGGCGCATTGCTGGAGTGTGTCTGGAAACAGATGCAACTCCAGCAATGTGTCATTTCACATGGAGCAAGCCCCATGTGAAAAGGCCTGTGCCACCCCTTACGCCTGCTTCAAGCAGGCGTAAGGATTTGACGCAGTGAGGCTGTAGAAGTGTACCAGTGAAATCTCATACATTTCACTGCAACACTTCTACGAGCCTTTTCTGCGCTGGAACGCCCACCCTGCATACATTATACCTGTCCCAGGTATAATGTAGCGCAGGGGTTTACAAAGTGACGCATCTGCGTAGATGCGTCACTTTGTAAATGTGGCGCATTTTTTACCCCGAAACAGCGTCACAAAAAGTGACGCAACGGCGGCGTAAGGGCCTCATAAATAAGGCCCTAAGAGCATTGGAACCCTTTTTTTAAATATAGCGGCACATGTTGTCATGCGTTTGTAGATTCTTTCTTTTCAAACAGTGGTCCTTTGTATCCATACAGAAAATGCAATTGGGTTCTTTAATTTTATGGTAGGTCATCCTGTGTTGCAAATGACTGGTTCCAATAGGTTCTTAGTTTTTCAAAGGTAACTACTCACTGATCCACACACAGGACACAAGTCTGCTTTTACAGGTACTTGCAGAAACTACAGTGTTTTCATCAAAGCTTTACCATCTAAATCAGATGGCATTTATTAATGATTTTTGATATTCTGTTTTTCATGCATCAAGGCTTCATCATCTATCTCAATTGCTCTTTCATAATTTCTTTGTGATGCTCTGTCTTTCAAGCAGTCTCTGTATGAGCTACCACCCTCTTACACCCTGCAGACATCTAGAGCTTCTGTGCATGGACGGCCTTTTCATAGAAATAAAGGAATATACCTCAAAACCCCTCTACCGCCTTCATAAATACGTAGGATTGGGATAATAGAAAGCCACCAGAAGTGATGATTGACTAGTTGAGAACCTTTATTAGAAGGTTTCAGGCATTGAAAAGGTGAACTTTGAGATTGCTTAGCCTTTGGTGCTACAGCACCTTCCACAGCGTATGCCTCAATATTGTCTTGGGATGCTGTGGACCTCAGTCTTTGTACTGGGCTCTGTAGTTCTAAACTCTCCACAGCAGATGATCAGGAAATGGACCACTATTCTAAAAAGCGTGCAGCAGTCTAAAGTTTATGTGCTTTAATTGCATTCCAGTTTGCAGCACTTCACCTGAAGGAACTCCAGCCACAGTCCCATATGAAGAGCCGATGTACTGGTAAGTCTAAACATGCTATGAAGTCTGCCGTTCTGAACCTGCCCTAGGAGGTCTAGATATGATCATGCTTCACCTCTATTGTGAGTTTGGAAATCAAAATCTGGGCTAGCAAAGAGGAGAGTGACTATGCCTCCACTAGCCTGAATCAGGCAGCAATGCGGTCTGCTACCCTTTAAAAGGGGAAGTTGGCAATCTGTTAAATGATCAAAGAAGAAGTTTAAAGCCTAGGATTTAGATGGCACAATAATCTACAAAACCAGAGTGCAAGTCCTTCGTCTCAATAGCAAACTATCCAGGCTGTGTTTTATGTGATAAGGTGGGTGTGGTAGCAGACACTGTCCAGGCACCAGAATATAAGTGGCCCTCATTCGTAATTTAGACAGCAAAAAAAGTGGCGCATGTTTGAAAATACATGGATTGGAGCTTACTGCAAGCAATATTTGTTTTAATATGGGAGACATCAACTGTAAAAAACAGCCCAGCAGACTTAAAACAGGCCCACAACCAGCCAAAACAGCTCACATGCGCACCTGTCAGACCTGCCCGTTGGGGACTGCCTGATTGCCCTATAAGCTAGTCGGACCGTGGTACCAGATATTCTTCTACGGGAGTGCAACGTGGATTGTGTGTTTTCCATTGAACGGGTCAGCATAGGTTGAAGAACTGAGTAGGCACCTGGCGAATTCAACAACTACTGACTGATCTCTCTGCTCCTGTTCTCGCCCAAAGTATTAGAAAAAGCCACCAACTAACAACTCTCCTCACATCTGGAACAGAACCTCCAACTCTACTCCTCCCAAACCTGATTCAGCAGCAACCAAAGCAACGAGACAGCCCTCATTGCGGCTACGTGACGACATCGAAGCCCTACTCGACCAAAGAGAGATTGCGCCTCTGATCCTCCTAGACCTCTCTGCAGCCTTTGATATGGTCTCCCATCACAAGGCTGCACAACATAAGCATCCAAGGAGCTGCTCTCAGATGGATCACCTCTTTCCTAACCGGGAGAATGCAAAAAGTCCACCTTTCCACCTTCATCTCCCAACCCAAGAAAATCATCTGTGGAATGCCCCCAGGATCCTCACTTAGCCACACCCTCTTCAACACTTGTATGACTCCTCTGGCCAGCATTGCCAATACCCACGGACTCAACATCATACCCTTCGCCACAGAGCTCATCCTCTCCGACGACCCCACCAACTTCCACAACTGCATGACAGACTTTGCCAACTGGATAAAGGACAACTGCCTGAAGCTCAACTCGGACAAAACAGAGGGACTGAATTTCAGAAACAAAAGCTCCCCATGGGACACATCCTGGTGGCATTCAGAACTTGGACCTACTCCTACCCCCTCTGACCACGCTAGGAACCTAGGCATCATTCTGTACAACAAGCTAAACAATATGACTGAGGTCAACTCTGTCTCCTCCTCCTGCTCCTTCATCCTCTGCATGTTTTGTAAGATATTCAAATGGCTACCCCAAAACTCAAGATGCGCCATCACCCAGGCCCTCCTCTCTAGCCGACTGGACTACAGCAATGCTCTCTACGTAGAGATCACAGCTCACCTTCTCCTCCAACTACAGACCATACAGAACGCCACAGCCAGTCTCATCCTGGATCTCCCTGGATGAGCCCACAGCATGCCCTACCTCAGGGAACTCCACTGGCTCCTTGTACAGAAAAGTTGCCAGTTCAAGCTCCTGACCCATGCATACAAGGCCCTACACAACTGTGGACTCGCCTACTTGAACCACCTCCTGAACTTCCATCAGCCCACCAGACACCTCAACTCTGTGTCCCTTTCTCTAAGCCTCACCCCTGCATCCAACATAGCAGATTCAGAAGTCACTGCTTTCTCCTACCTAGCAGCAAAGACATGAAACGAGCTACCCTTTCATCTACGGACCTCCTCCTCTCTTTCAGAGTTCAGAAGGTCCCTAAAGACCTGGCTAATCAACTGAACCTTGTCAGCGGCTGGATACCCTCACAGGTGACAAAAAGCGCTCTACAAATCTGATTGATTGATGGAACTGCATTTGTGATGAGAAATAACGAGCATTGGCAAAGCCAATAGGTCTCGTCTATGGTAGAGCTATTGGGTTTGCCAATGTGTTTTAGCCATGTTGTACAAAATTGTGACTACTGTTAAGCATAGCGAAACGTTAGTGGCCTAGAGGAGAGTGACGTTGAGAGGAGTGGAGAGTCAGAGTGGAGAGTCGTAGAGTGGAGATTCAGAGTGGAGTGGCATACAATGTCGTAGAGTAGAGTTGAATGAAGTGTTGTAGAGTGGTGTAGAGTGTCGTAGAGGGTGTATAGTGGAAGGAAGTGGAGGGGCATAGAGTGTCGTTCAGTGGGGTTGAGTGGATTAGAGTGTCGTAAAGTGTCAGAGTAGAGTGGCGTAGAAGGGAGTGGCATACAGCGGAGTAAAGTGGCATTAAGGGAGTTGCATAGAGTAGATTGTTGTGGTGTAGAGCGGAGTACATTGTCGTGGAGTGGCATAGAATAGTGTCATAGAATGGGAGTGGCATAGAGTGGAGTGTCGTGGAGTATTGTGGAGATAGTAAAGTGGAAGGGTGTAGAGTCGAAGAGCATAGAGTAGAGTGAAGTAGTGTGTCAGAGTGTAGTAGCAGAGTGTGCAAAGTAGAGTAAAGTAGCGTGGAGTGGCTTAGAGGGAGTTGCGTACAGTGGAGTAGTGTGTCATGGCATAGATTGTTGTAGAGTGGAGTGGAATAGAGTGTCAATCAGTGCATTGGCATAGAGTCTCATGGAGGAAGTGGAGTATCAAAGTGTCATTGAATGGAGTGGCATAGAGTGCCGTGGAGGGAGTGGAGTTTAATGTTGCTGATTAGAGTGGCATAGAGTGTAGTAAAGTGGAGTGGCGTAGTGGAATACAGTGGAGTAGTCTGTCAGAGTAAAGTGGAGTAGAGTGTCGTAGTGTTATAGAGTGGGGTGGCAGAGCGGTGTAGAGTGAAGAGGTGTGGAGTGTTGTAGAGTGTCTTAGAGTGGAGTGGAATGTTAAGTGTCGTAGAGTGACGAAGAGTGTTGTGGAGTGGACTGTCGTAGAGTGGTGTGGACTGTCGTAAAGTGTTGTACAGTGGAGGACCGTTAAATGGAGTAGAATGCTGTACATTGGAGGGCCACAGAGTGGAGCGAATGCTGTAAGGTGGAGGGCCACAGAGTGGAGTAGAGTGTTGTACAGTGGAGTGGCGTAGTGTGGAGTATGCATGGTGTGGTAGCGCACTGCCATTACAGACAACAAATTTTCAATTGAAACGATCATTACATTTACACAGACCTACAGTTTTATTTATAAAAGTACACAGCGCACAAACGATTGTGTGAAAATGTCATTACCTAGTGTATTGATTTGTTTTGATCGTATTCCACCACACTTCAGAATTACAAAAAAATTGCTTCATTTGTGCTTCCCTAATTCTGACATATTCTGACATTTCTGCACAGTTAATTTACAGACATTTAAATTGTGTTGTGTGCTAGAAAAAAGCCTTTCCTTTCACAGCAAGTTTGTCACATAAATCCTCACAGGGAAAGACAAGTAAACACCAAGCACCCTCGGAAGACAGAGCCTGGCATTTGATCTCAGTCTTTGAATGCACAGCAAATGTGACCGGATAACATCAAGATAGATTTAAAGGCCGTTTACAGAAAGTGAGCATTCGTGAAAGAAGACAGTAAATAGGCTATACTCCATAGGAGGGATGAACACAAGCTGGACAGCCTAAAACAAAGCGAGCAAATAGAAAGCGAGCAAAATGTAAGCTACAAAGCCTATGGTAAACAGTGGGCGAAATGCATTCGCAGTGAAGCTTTCAGAATGTCCCCCAGAAGTCATTCGCAAACCAGACAGCTGCGCTGTCAAGTAGGCTTCGACTTAAAAATTACTTCCAACATCAGTACTAAACATCAGATGTAACTAAATTTTCATATACCCATAATTTAGGACTTTATTAAAAACATCATTCACCTTTCCTTCTTTGGGGAATGCCATCATAAATTGGCTCATCTTCCAGTCCATAAGGGAAGCTTTCACTACGAAAATACTAGGAGTCTTTTCTGTTCCTGGCCCCTTAGCTGTTGGCTCCATACAAACCAGATGTGCTCAAATCAACAGGTAATTGGAAAAGTTGTTTTTTTGTTCCTGTTAAATCCTTGTCCAATCTCTGGATAGGATTCTAATAAGTCAACCCACATTTTAATTAATATTCTTTTGTAAAGACTATCAGACATAACAAACGGAATTGTCTTCATGCATCTGAATAAAATGTTTTCTTTAGGAAACTGGTGTGTGTTCAGATGCCTGCCTTCCAAGCCATGATTTTCTTGGTGAGATGCTCCAAGTGCAAAATGTATGCCCAGACCCGAGTCCCTTGTTCGCTGAGCCATAGGATCACTGAGATAGCCAAATAAGGGTGATGCTGGTTTGGGGATGCTTTTGCTCCTGTTCTGAGGGAACTTAGCCTGGCAGTTAAGGCTACTCTGTTGCTACTGAGGAGGACCAAGGCTGACGTTTATGAAGATTCAAGCATCATCACCATACCAAAATATTTTCACCGAAAACGGTATATTTGCCCGTGTCCCCCAAAATGTTAAAAAACTAGATATATAACATGTAAAGTCTCTTATTTGTTATTCCAATTTGTATTTTGAATAAGAGGTGAGGGATTGCAAATCAGTATGCTATATAAATATATATATATATTTTTTTTTTTTGAGGCAAGTGGTCCAAAAGGGGAAATACATCAGGTAAGGCCTGTAGTGCATGTTATATCTCTTTTGATCTACAAAGCTAGGAAATAGTTAGTAGTAATACCAGCAGCAAAAAAGGAAAAATAAAATAATAATAACACAATGTTATTATAATTTTATTTCTCTGTGCTGAAGCCAGTTTTAGGGTGGCCGGGTCTTGGCTGTCGCCAGGAGAGGGAGGAGTGGTGGGAACTCTCTAAAGTGTGCATGAAGGTTTGGCCGGCCGTCTTGGGCCGGCCAAACAGTCATGCGCACTTTGCATGTTCTCCACCTGGCTGTATTGCACCGCCTGGGTGGCGAACATGCACAGCCTCCCAGCCATTGTCTGAGCGCCGAACCATGGCGCTTAGACCAATCACAACGCTGATGTCATGCTGGTGACAGCAGCGTCGTGATTGCCTTAAGGTAGCCTGGGTGCTTCCGGGACTCGTCAGGAAGAGAAGCTGAGGATAGACGTCCCGACGGAGGAGAGACGGCGGCCGTGAAGAGGTAAGTGTGATATATTACCCCCCCCAAATCTTCTGCCACGCAACCCCCAATACATGCCAGCCGCCACTGAGTAATACACTAAGTAAATACCACAGCCTGTGTTATTGGTATTTACCGGGTGTGATATTGCCTCCCAAAATACTGGGCTTATGGTCCATAGTAGTTTAGTCCGGATAAGAATTCAGCATGGAGAGGCAGAGCTGCGCCACAACTTTTATTGTGTATAATAGATTCCTCAAAGATCCCTCTGCCTGTGCAGAAAAAGACCCTACTTCTTCTAAACATTCTCTGAATATGATTTGATGTGCTTAAATTCATCTTAAGCTTCTTGCTTTCGCTTCATGTAAACTGCTGCTGCCTCGCTGTTCTAGCAGACATTGTCGCCAAATGCACGGCTGTTTATCTCTTTTGTCCTGTCAAAGATGACCTTCTCGGCAGCGTCAACTTATACTGATTTATTTATTTTTCTTCTCTCTCCCGCATCACTTCTGCCATAATGTTGGCAAACAGATGTGAGCAGATTAATATACTCCTCACCCAGTAGGAGAGTGAAAGGCCCCTGCTACTTCCAGCCCCCTGTATTCTTATTTTATACTTGTTGTAAATTAGTGCACCAAACCAAACAAGCATTGGCAAACCAATTTGATCTGGCGTTTGTTAATGCTTGTTGTTTTGACATGGTTTTTTCTAAAACATTGTCGTGAAAGCTACCCAGACCTCACCAATATTAAAAAAACAAATTGGAACAAGACAAAAATATTTGGTCTTAAAAAGCACACATTACCATTATTTCCTGACATGGAATGGAACTACTTTGTGTGTGGATGTGCAGAATAACGTTACTCTGAGGATCGCCGATAGCTCAAGTGGGCTGACCAATTGCCCCATGCAGTAGTAGTGGAAGGTTGCAAAATGTGAATGACACAACAGACCGCAGACCAGTGGATGAATATTTTTCTTCACTAACTTTAAAAGGGACAATCAATTCCACTTACAACTGGGACATGATGATACCAGGCTCTGTTGATCATCTTCTTGTTGTTACAAGGCACCTGCAGTATTGAAAAAGGAAAACAAATTCCAGACCGTAGTCATTTTATATGCACATGAAACACTTACACTAATTACGTATGAAATGTGATGGGGTAAAAAAAAAAACAAGCTGCAATGCCTGTTTTTTTGAGGAGGTTATCAAACTTCTGCAGACTGCAGCACATCCAGTTTTCAGGCAGTGAATACTGAAGTTGATTTCTTTTGTGTAACAGCTGCAGAACCAGGATACGCTGAGGGCAATGATGAAGAAGACAGAGATGGAAATCAATAGCCGAGTGATTGAAGCAGTCAAGAGGCTGGAGGATCCGGTGCAGCGCCAGCGCGTGTTGGTGGAGCAGGAAAGGCAGAACTATCTTCACGAAGAGGAAACTCTTGTCAAGAGGATATGGTAAGCGAGGACGACAAAAACAACTGCCTTTTTCTATTTCTAATGTAGCCAGGGCTTATTGTTGTCTAAGATAGCTGTACATAAATCGGTATGAATTACTTTTTAACTTTCTTTTAGAGAGCATGAATTGGATTTTTAGTTTTTTAAATATATATATATATATATATATATATATCAAAACTGAGGAGGACATGTATGTTCATTTATGAACCAATCTAGTCAAGTTACTCTCTGGCACCAATACTGTATTTTAAGAAGATATGTTTCCAGTAACCGCATTTTAAAATAATTCCTCTCCAGATCCATTCTGTAATTTATATGTATGATCTTAAATTCCTGACGTTCTTGCACAGTTCATAATGCACATGCACTTTATTAGCAATGTTGTTTTATTCAACCCAGCGAAATATTGCACAGTTTGTAACAACTATGATGATGTTGATATCATGATTCTCTATGCATTCAGGGGCGGATCACCCAGGGAAATGGCAAAAAGGGCACTTGCCCTTGATTCAGAGTGTGCAGTTATTCGGCGCAGACTAGCCCCATGTATGCATATATTTACAAATGCATATACATGTAATGTCATCAATATACTGTGTGCAACGCTTGGACAATTGATTATTGTCGATTAAGGCACTTGTCACTTTACTTTTTCGAAATTGCAACACTGTAGTGGATTATTTGCACGTATCACTTTAATAGCGAAAACTGCACTGTCACTTTAATTCTTTGAATGACAGGAACATGTATAAATAATTCACTAAAGGCAACAGTAGACGGTTTGACAAAGACCGTGGCTGCGGTCGAAACACGTTACCTGATCTGCGGAGAGCCACAATAAAGCCATCTTGAACAGTGAACCCGAGCGTTCTGGTGCTTGTTTTGTATACGAAAGAAGGCGTGTTGAGGATATTATATATATATATATATCATATTTAAAGAGTGAATAACACTTATAATTAAGAACTGATCCCCAGTGGTGTCGGTACCTGGGTCTACGTTGTAGCAGGAGTTGCAAGCATATACATACATATATATATATATATATATATATATATATATATATATATATTATTTATAAAGCGATGCACAGCAAATATCAAAGAATTTAGACATGTGAGGGTATTATATTGGATAATTGAAGACATATTTAAACATGCATTTGCAAAGCCAGTAGGTCTGGTTTGCCTTCTGAATCCTCGCTAAAACATTTTAAAAAGTCCTGCTTCTGTGATTTAAAATATATATATATGTTTTGCAAACATTGCATCGTTATGATAAAGAATTTAATTTGAGATGTAAAGTCTCTCATGCTTTGCAATGCAAGCACTCCAAGTGAGATGGAAAAATACTCGAAACAGCTAATAGCATGAGGTGAGACAAACATACTCTTCTGGACGAAGCCAACACGCACTGAATGTACATTTTAAAGCATTCACAACAATAAGTTATGCGGACAACTGCACTGTCAAGCCAGACCTGAAAAGTACAATACAATATTCAATGCAACCTATGGAAGGCAGGAGAGATGACTTATTGGGGGTGCCAGATATTTAGAAAAGAGGAAAGTTTTCATTTTTTTTTTACTAAACTGGAGGGAAGTTGAGGACTGACTTATGTTCAGTCGGAGGTTCATTGCAAAGTGTAAGCTTGAGAATGCTTGTTTGCAAGTCTCTGGATTTGCATTTAGACAGAGGTATGGCTATGTGTTGCTGTCTGACCACTTGCGTTTTGATGAGACAGTCTGGTTCAGGGGCGTAGCTATAATCAGTGGAGAAGGTGTAGTGGCACTGGGCCAAACGGTGTGATATGCTCATTTCTTTATCGTTATGGCTGTCTTTCACTACCCAAAAGTGTGCAGAGGGGGGTATTTCATTTGTCTACAACAGACCCCTTGATACTTTTGCTCCGCCATTGTTCTTGTCTGCCTGTGTAAGTCTCTCTTAAATTATACAATAATACTTGAAGATTTCTGCAAGGGAAAGGAAGTGCTGATTCTTGGGATAGAAGTGAGGCCAGGTTCTTTGTGGCCTGTGACGAGACAAACAGCATGATTGAAGGCTTTAGGATATGTTTCTGTGCAATTTTATAGATAGTTGAGCAGGGCATTACCCCATCAATGTGCAAAAGCCCAAGTGCTTGTCAGGATGGGGCAGGAAAGAAAAAAGGTTTACGGAACAAATATGTGCCCCCTCCCTTCATTAATTGGTTAGTAAAAAAGTAGTGCACATTTGTTAATAGTGGTAACTGTTGCGGCATGGTTCTGCTTCTCCCTCAGCCTGCATGCACGATGGACTGCTGTAATGTGCTCATATAGGAAGTTGGCTCTTTATAAAGTGGACCAAAACGAGATACACTCTGTAAAGTGTCCAGGCAAACTCCAATTGGCTGACAGAGGCTAAAATGATAACCCAAATGCTCTCTTTTGTGGTAGTGTGAGTGAGCAGTTAGGCTTTTCAGAGGGTAGTGCTAAGCATTTATTGCACACACAAAGACAGACCTCCTCGTGAAAGATACAGCATTGGTATCCAACAAGTAATACCCAATACAGATACATGCTTCTGCTCAACAGAAAGCATGTGGCATTGTAACAGCCCTTTACAGAGAGCTCCATATTGTTATGACACACACTATAAAAGAAGTGGTGATGGGAGATGCATAGTAATGCTATGTAAAATAGGGAAATAAACACATTACATTGGAGGCCTAATACGCTCTAAAGTAAAAACAGGACAAATTTCACCAGAAATGACTACAATTAGAAGGAGACCATCAGAAGGGAGAATTAGCATAGAAGGGAGATTTTAACTAGGTACCCACACCAGAATTCAACAGGCACTCACATGGCACGCACCTCAGTGTTTGGGGAGTCTACAACTAAGCTAAAATCACTATCCAAAGCCTGCAAGGGTGTCTGCGTTATGGTCAGGATAGTTTTTGCGCAGGAAGGGGTACCTTACTGCACAAAAGCTATCCTTGGCGACTTTTGCAGCCCACATGCAAAAAGGTAATAACGAGGAGAAATAAGCATATTTCTTCTCATTACTCCATCCCAAGGGAGGAGCACCATTTTGGCGCAAACCCATCTTCACATCTCTTTGTAAATATGGATTTGTGGCAGAATCCATGGGTGGATGCAAGGGAATGCTCATGCACCAATCACGAAACACCCACCTGATGCAAAGTAACTCTAGGCATTGCAATGCTCTATGTTGCGTTACGTACAAAGCCACGCAAATCAACATTTGCAAGGCTCTGTAAATACCAAAATGGATTTTGCATCGGGTTGCATGAAAAAAGTGACGCACCCAGACGCAAAATCTTTGTAAATCTGGGCACAGAACTTTTATTACCCAGACTCATTGACCCAGAACAATGGGTTTCATTCTCGGGCAGACAAACATTTAATAACATACAGTGGTGGTTCCACAATTGATAGACAAGCCTAACAAGCACAGTGGGCCAGATTTATCAAGCCTATGCATTGCCCTTTCATTACTCTTCACCGGGAAGGAGTTACATGGGTGGAGAATGGGTGCTCTCATGCATCCCCCAATGCTTTTTGCCGCATTCCCAGATTTACTAAGAATAGTAAATCTGGGAATGCGTCAAAATTGTACTCCTTACTGATAGAGGCGTAATGTGGAGAAATATCTTTGTTTCTCCTCGTTGTCTCCTCTTTGTAAGTGTGCTGCAGAATGCAACAGACATAGAAAGAGGAAAAAGCTTCTAAGGATTGTTTTTGTGCAGGAAAGTGTGCCTTTTTGCACAAAAACAATCCTGCCTGCAACACAGGCACCCTTGTACCATGGGGCAAGGATACCTGTGTTGGTGCTAGGCAGCACATAGTGTGGCAGCGTCGAGAGCAGTGATGCACCATGCTGTGGTAAATATTACGCCTTCCTGCCCTCTCGATTTGATGCAGCGCAGCAAGTTGTCTTGCTACGTCGCACTGCTTCATATATTGATAAATCTGGCTGAAGATCTCCTGGTAATCCTAGCCCTTGACACCGACAAGGCATTTGACTGGTTCAACTGGTCATTTTTTTAAATAGGTTCTCATTAAGCTATAAATAGGCCCCATAATGCAAAAATACATGTGGGCTAATTATACAAACCCCTCTTCTTCGATCCTTATAGATGGAGATAACACATCTTCATTTCAACGTCAAAGAGGGAATGGTGTGGGTTTTCTCTCACCCTTGTTGCTTGCTTTGCCCATTGACATTACCATTTTGGCCAGATGATTAGAAATTCTGCTGCATTGAGAAGAACACCCTATAGAGAATAATACACAAGATACATCTCTTTGCAGATTACATTCTGTTATTATTGACTGATCGAGAGGATTTGATCACAATATTACTAGATATACTGAAACAGTAGCAGCTGCTACCGGACCCGGGTGGTGGGGTGGGTGGGGGAGGGGAGGGGAGGCGAGAGATGACAAAAAAAATAAAACCACTTACCTGTAACGGCCAGCCGCCGCCTCTCCTCCGTCATCGTCCTTCTCTTCCTACAGTCAGGAAGCACCCGGGCTCCAAAGCTCCCCAGAGCCAATCACAATGCTGCAATGCAGTGTTGTGATTGGTCTGAGCGCCGTGGTTCAGCGCTCAGACGGGGAATGGAAGGCTTTGCATGTTCCTCACCAGGCTGTGTAATGTAGCCTAGAGCCTGGTGGGGAAGATGCAAAGTGCGTAGGACTGTTTGGTCGGCCCAAGAGTCCCGGCCAAGGAGTCGTGCGCACTTAGGAAGTGTAAACCACTCCTCTCCCTTCTCTGGCCAGCCCCGCCCTGAGAGCCACTGATGAAATAGGAAAACTAAAATCATAATAACGATAGTTATTATCATTTTATTTTTCCTTTTGTTCAGTGGAGCGACGGTCCTCCGCCTTAGTGGTGGAGCCGTCACTTTTTGTATTTGCCACTGTACTGAAAGCATATTGCTCAATATATGGATTCAAAGTCAACTTGGATAAATCTGAAATGTTGAGAGTGGGCTTCACCCAACACGTGAGAGATATACTCTCCACAATGGTGCCATTCAGGTGGATGAAAGGCAAGATTAAATATTTGGGCATGAACATCACTCCTGACATGCAAGGGCATTTTTAAGTCACACTATCCCACAGTATTTATGAACATCAGAACAGATATTAAAAGATGGCTACTCTTTTTTAAATCCTGGCTAGAACATCCAGAAAATAAGAGACTTATCTGGGTGAAGGGAGCTGGGGTAGGAGCTCTAGATTATTAAGGCATATTCTAATGTGTCCCAAACTGGAGGGAGGACCAGGAGTGCCTAACTTTGAGAAAAGTGAAAATAGCCTTTCACTAGCCCATTCAAGAATCAGAAAATTATTGGGTTCATATGTTCAGGATGGTAATGGGAAGATCCCTGTGGGACCTCATTTGAATAGCCAAAAGGATAGATCAGAACACACTAGCTTTTGTCTCAGAAATAGCAAATACCTTATTCAGTATTTGGGATAACATTCTCCAAAAATCCTGAGATTAAAACATTTCCTTCTATTCAGTTTAACACCGGGTTCTATCTCCTCATATGGCTGAAGACCTGACAACATTTGAGAATCTATGTACAGCCTATGTTACCACAAAAGGTCTAATCTCAAATGTATATAAAGCACTGATAACTGAGGCGAAACCACCACATTGGTCAGACATGAAAGCTTGTGATAGAGCCCTAGCCAGGCAAATTCCTTTAGAACACTGGCATAATTTATGGCAAAAGAACTCCAACGACACACAGTGTGCAAAATAGAGAAACACTTTGTATGATGATGGTTCAATGGGGCAGAACACCATGTACCCTACACAATATGTTCCCTCAGGTAGATGAACATTGTTGGCGTCAGTGTGTGGAACCAGGTGACAACATACATAAATGGTGGAATTGCCCAATACTGCTCACTTCTTGGAAATAAATATTCAGTATTATAAGGACGGTGATAGGATTCCCTTCCTGGAAGAACTGGAAATCTTTATTCTTTGGGTTAAGGCCAGAGAATATACAGGGTCTTGCGATTAATGACCGAGTGCTAATTATTAAAATGCTTCTGGCAGTTAAGCAAGAAATAGCAACACGGTACTAGGCTAGACTAGAAGACTCCGGTCTATTTTGACAATGGAGTTTTAAATCGGTATCTCTGGAGTGAGCAAGACAAATTTAGTGCCATTTGGTTGATAGACAATTCCCAATCCCAGTCACCACTACTTGCCTACCCATGAACCTTACGCACCCTGAGATGCTAGTGGGACTCCTGACACACAGTCTTCATGAGTAATACTGAATCAGAAAAAGGAGAGAAGATGATCTGGCCAACTTTCAGAGGGACGCCACAAACAAATAGACAGTAAAATATGCTCACACTGAGGTGTTGAAACCAAAAGTGACAGTCCCCAAAGAACTTGGAGGACTCTGGCGGGAGGTTGGAGAGGGGCGAGTTAGGCTTTTCAAACTGAGATATGTTACAATATGTTTTATTGGAGAATACTTGAAATCTTTGTAATCTAAATAAAATCTCACTAAAAAAAGAACATTAGAAGGAAAACTAATTTTGTGGGTAATATTTGTTATATAATAGTCCACAAGTAAATAAATATTTGTTTCAGCATTTAACTATTAAAATATCATCCCTCTGGCAAGAAAATAGATTCTACAAGCTGTTATGGTGGGTTGTAATTAATCATTTGAAATGTTGAGGTGATAGCCTTAGAGATGTTAAATACTGGGTTAATGGATCCATTTGACTAGCGACATTGTCAAGAGTAAGTTTTACAGCTAGAGATAGATTCAACTTTCTAGGTCTGGCCTAGAAACCCCCATAAAACAATGCATTCCTATATACATACACAGAGGAGCTTTGGATCAGCAGTCTTCATACATTGGTCTGTTCAACTGTTAGTCACAGCATGATGCCTCCCACTACAGCATAAAGCTCCGGGCCAGCCCACTTCAGCCATTGGCTCTCTGGCACTGGGCATGTCAGGATTTTGCCTGAATACTTGTGCACTTTAATGCCAGAACTGATGGGCCAATTACTTTACTTTGCTAATGCGTTTTTCTTTCTATTCTTTACTCTTTTTTTAAGTCTTCTTTTTGTGTTTCAACCAAATCTTCAGGTTACCGTAATGCAACGTTAACCCTTTTTTTGCACCACTAAGACTCATATTTTCCTGTGATGTGCTTTAAAACTGGAAAGGGTTTCTACATCAGACTACTAGGAAGCACCTGTACTGTTCTATAAAAATTATATAAAATTGTTAATATGTTTTTATCATAAGGTCGCCATATTTAGATGGCATCTCTTTTCTTTACTTTTTATTTTTGTGGTGTTTGCTTGCAATAAAAATGTTAAGCCCTATTGACTAGGCCAATGCTTGTTTATGGGGACAATTCTTAGCTTCTTACATCTCGAAAATACCCGTCCTTGGTATAATGCTGAAATATATAGCATGCTTATACATTTTATTAAAGTTAAACTACAGAGTATCATTTGGATATATAACAGAAAACTGGGGGCATTCAGCAAATTTTCACACAACGCAGCAAGCCACATTTCTGTACTGTGCCGCTTGAAAGGGAGAGGACAGAAATGTGTCGTATTTAACATTATACAGTGCAATCCTTCTCTCTGCCTGCGCTGGCACATAACGTGCTGCCTAGCGTCAACGCAGGCCCTCTTGTGGTGCAAGGGTACCTGCATTGTTGGCAGGATTGTTTTTGTGGAGGAAGCGTCACCTTCCTGCACAAAAACAATCCTCAGAGATTCTTTCCTCTTTCTGTGTGTGCTGCAGAATGCAGCACACGTAGAAAGAGGAAAAAATGAAGAGAAATAGTTATTTCTCCTCAGGACGCCTCCCCTGGGGAGTCGTAGCATTTTGACGCATTCCCAGGTGTATGACTAATGACAAATCTGGGAATGCTTCAGAATCCATGGGTGGATGCGAGGGAACGCCCATGCTCCACCCATGGAATGGCTCCCTGGGGCAGAGTGATGCAAGGCGGTGACTTGCGCTGCCCTGCGTTGCTCCACATTTACCGGGCCATGCGGGGCCACGCATAGTGGCCTTGTGTGGCTTGGTAAATATCATTCTAGGTTTTGCTTCACCCTTGCGCCCCATTGCGTGTTGCAAAGGCGACGCAAATCCATGATATATACGGGCCTTAATTTCTTTCAGCGATTGTGTTTTCTGACTTTATAGCAGAAATATGTTAGGTGACGTGTGGTAATAATTTTGAATTGTCTTGCCTCTTTTGAAACATTTTGCTTTAAATAAAAGAATAATAAAACAACTATTTTTGTATCCACAGCAGCTTTACTTTTGTATTTAATTGCTCTCTTGGGTAGAATGTTATTATCCATCTGCGCATTTCTTAAGCAAATGAGCGAACATTGATTTGCCTACGAGAGCACTTTTGTTGTGTATTCATAAAAATAAACTTCCAAACTCAGGAAAAATACATTTTGATATTGATTAGACAAAAGACAGGAGTTATTAATGGCATTACGTACGGTTACTACTTGAGTTAAGTTATATATTTTACTTTAAATAAAGCTTGCCTCGAACAGATTTCAGTTGCCAGACACAGAGGCACATGCTGCTCACTACAGCCACCAAGTGGTCGATAACGTTTAGGAAAGTACATGGAATAATGAAGGGACACAGGGAAATGCAGCAGTGCACAGCAAACGTGCATTCAAAATGTGGTATTCGACTTGAATTACTAAGAAGCTACATGAAGAAACTGGTGAAGGATGCAGGATTTTTGTGAAAGTTTCTAGTTTAGCATGTGTATAAGTTCTTTAGGTGGGGACATCGGAATTTGCGTCCAACAAACTTCAACTGATAGATTAATATAATATTATGGAATTCAGTGTTTTTTAAGGACTCGTACGGTGTATGTGTATTCATATAGCGTGAACCTAGCGGGTAAACAATGGGGCATTTTTGGAGATGATAAAAGATCAAAAATTGTTTACACTGACACATTCTCATTCACAAACCGTTTGTGTGCTTTCTTTTATTTCTATCGTAGTGACTTGGAAGGCTTTGTTGACGATCTTAAAAAGGACTCTTCCTCTGTTAACAAAGGCGTTACACTTAAAGATGTTGAAGATGGCGCCTTTAGTCTACGGCAGATCGGGGAAGCCGTTGCAAACCTAAAAGGTATGTTTGGATTGTTTGAATCAATGTAGACGATTTCTCCATCGAGGTGTTGCTCGCATAGCTGCCAAGGTTTCAGGATGCTATGTGTGACATTTTCATAATTTCAGAGAAATTATGAGTGACATTTCAATGACTGAGTGACACTTTCTCGCGAGCAAAAATCAAGCAATGAAGACAAGGGAAACAAATAAATAGCAGAAATACCCATTTGAGCAACAAGAAACTAAGAAGATCTTAAAAGTACTTTAAAGCACCAGAAATGGAAGGGCACCAACCTAGTGCCCTTGTAACCTGATCGTACTGTTAAAGAAATGTGTAACCATGATATAGACTGGCAGACAGTGACTGCAGTCAATATAGAGGAGTTGTAAGTTTACTTACAGTACAGGCTGAATGATGACGCGCGGCACTCGTCTAAAAGTAAAGTAAATAAGTGACACAACTTTGTGCAGACTGACTGCTGCAGACAGACTAGTGACTGCAATGCACAGCTCAGCACACCTATAACTTTACTTAAAGTGCAGGCTAAATGATGACGCGCGGCACTACCCTAAAAGTAAACTGTAAATTCAATTAGGTTAGATGAGTGATACTTACTTGTCAGCAAGGGCCATGACGGGCTAGCCTTGCATATTCCAACTTAATTGCCATCTGTAACAAAAGTCCTGGATTGCCATCCTCATTTTCAGCTGCTGCTTTAGTGATTGCCCTTACTGTCTACTCTTTCAATGAGAGATCGATTCGTAACCGCTGCTTCGAGTATTCTGGCTCTCCTCCTTATCTTCTGTGCTTTAGCATTAATGTAAAGTAGGCATTGTGGCACTAATGCATCCACCAACAGAGTTGGGACGGCCGCGATGTCCACCGGGCAGCGCCACGGTTCAGAGGGTAGCATTCATGGCTCCAAACACAGGACTGCAGTGCAGGGTGGCCGCGCTACAGTGCTAAGGCACCAGACCATCATTACGACTGCCCCCACCATCTGCCAGGGGTCGGGTGATCCTGATTAAGCCCCGGCTGGGCCGCGCTGCACAACGCGGTGGAACTACATCAGCAGCGAGCCGCGCTGCACAACGCTGTGGAACTACATCAGCAGCGAGCCGCGCTGCACAGCGCAGTGGGAGTAACAGAGGTCCACGCATAACAGCGGGCCACGCTGCACAACGTGGTGGAGCTACAGCAGCAACGGGCCGCCCTGCACAACGCACCGAGAGCTACAGCAGCAGCAGCGGGCTGCGCTGCCTGCCAAAGCTAAATTGTGCCGCGCTGCCATCGGCCCATAGGTGTATCACAGTCAGTGTGTCCTGGCAGGCTGCGTCGGCAGCAGGCATTAGGCTTTGACACTTGTGACATCCTGAGTGAGTCAGATGTGCCTGCTGGGGTGTCTGGTGAATGTTTTACATTCTAGCCAACTAGCCAGCCCCCCAGCCTGTCGCAAGCAGCTCGCGGAGGTGCTGCTGAAGAGCAGCTTTGCTCTCTGTGTGGTACTAATTCGCAGCGCTCCTCTTCGCTGCAGCGTTCTAAGGAGACGCTATAAATGCGTGACAATGCATTTCAGTGCGGTGATGCGGATCACCACACTGAAATGCGTTAGTCTCACGCATGATGCGTGATGCTTGGCAGGGCTGTGCTCGTGCTCTCAAAAAGAGTGAAAATGAGATGCTATCCACCAGGAGCCTATCATGCTGGCACAGCAGTTTTTGATGCCGTCGCCATAAAGGAAGTTTTAAGATTAGGATAAAAATCACATCTTTGGTGAAATAGGTATTGAGACTGCACCTGAACTTGGTGCAAGCTTGCTCTGTTCCTGGCGCAGTTCTCTGGGTATGTTGTGTGTATGGTGAAAAGAGTGCTGGCCCTTTAAGAGGAGTTTTGTAGCTTTTGAGTTCAGCACACACATACACCACCAGGAACAGCCTCACAGGGTTCATTAAAGAGACTGCCATACTCAGGGTGGCAGTCACAGATCTTATGTAACTCAGGGCTGTGGGTCCTTGCTGTCTGTCTCTCTTACTGACGACCCCCCGTCACAAGTGTCCATGTCACCCTCTCATTGCCATGCCACAACTGGTGCGAAGGTGGACTGAACCTTGTGATGCTGAATTAACCTCAGCATTAATATGGCCAACGCCATGCCCAGCCAGTCCTCGTGTGTCCACCTGACCCATCAGAGGAGTGTTGATTAAGGACCATCCTCAGTGCAGAAATTTGGGACTGGCTTTTGAACTTCCAACTTGACTTTAACATCACCTGCATTTGTCTATATGGGTGAAGGGGGAGGGATGGAAGATGGCCTCCTCCAATTTCGACAGCGATCTCTAACCCCAAAACTACAACTTTGGCCACTGAATCATCTCAGAAGATGATGGTAACCACCTGCTATTTTGGCCATCACTTTGTCCCGGTATTACGGTGGGCACATTTGGATCCCTCTCATAGGTCCATGTGGAATGAGGCATAACATGTTGAAATCCGTGCTACTGCACTTAATTTTACACGTGGACCCATAATTCCAGGTATTTTTCACCAAAGACAAAGGCCTCCAGGTATAACCTGGAGGTATTGTCCACATAAAAAAATAAAATAAAAAAATAACAGGATTATGTCACCAAGAAAATCAGATGTGGTAAAACCACATTCTTGCCAAACTGAATGGGTCAGGCGGACCAGTCCCATGGATGTGTGCACCTTCAATGAAACAATGTGTTTCTCATCTCGATTCGACTTTATAAAAACAAAAATATGATGCTTGTTATTTCTTGATTACTTCATCAATTTATTCATTCATCTGGAATATCACCAAACGTTTTTTTCATAATTCCATCATTCTGTGGTAACGCAGAGACCGCCCCCTGGGACTCAGAAAGAGAGTATGAGAGCAGAGGAGCGAGCGGAGGACCCCTGAAGAAGGGTCCATGATAGACCCGAAATGCATTGGGTTAATATAATATTGCGTTACCACAGAATGATGGAATTATGAAAAACGTTTGGTGATATTCCGGATGAATGAATAAATTGATGAAGTAATCAAGAAATAACAAGCATCATATTTTTGTTTTTATAAAGTCGAATCGCGATGAGAAACACATTGTTTCATTGAAGGTGCACACATCCATGGGACTGGTCCGCCTGACCCATTCAGTTTGGCATTATTCAGGGCACTGTCAGACAGTGCATCGGATGTAGTAGCACACAACGAATGTTGAAGACTTGTGTATTATTGAGGAGAAAGAGTGCACTGAGAAACAAAACTGTAAAACCACATTCTTGTCATCCTGTTTTGACAGAAAGCAATACATGGCCCCACAAAACAAGAGCCATTGTGGCCGGACTCCTCGTACACTAGACACAGCTTAAAATCCAAGTTTATTGTTGTGTTGGATGTTTGTTTATCTCGTTGGGGGAAGCTTTGATTATACAGAGAGTTGCCTGGTCCCTATATAAAGGATTGCACAGCTCCAGAAATTGGTAAGCATACAACTGTGGCACCAGCCAGAGCATGCAATGTCAACTTTGAAGCACTCCTCCACTGAGGCAGGCAGCCCCAGAAAGTGAAAAATCCTTGATGACACCCTATTATGACAATGCAATAGTATGATGAAAGATTGCACTGCTGCAAATGCTGCACTGGGGGCAGGTTAATGGTGTGAGATGAACTGATAAAAAAGCAGTCTTCTTGTACCACTACCTGCACCAGATTTCCTATATGTGTGTGATGGAAGTTTGTCATTCTGCAGCAAATGCTGTGTCTCATATGAGCGAGACTGAATCCTTTATGAAGTTTGTCAGTATTTGACCTGTTTTGTGTTGATCCAGCGCGGCTAATATAAATTTTTCCTTATGACACTAATCCAGAAAAACACCTACGCAACATTGATCACTTAAAACTTATGTCGGTGGGGCCCATAACACCGCATACATACATTTTCAATTTTCTGGATCAAACACTGAGGAAAAATGAGTTGCTGGACAAGCGGGATACCTTATTAAAATGACAGAATTATAACTTATACATTATATACATTAACTTCGTATCCTGTCGGTTCTAAACATCAAGGTACTCCGCTATTCGGTCGATGGACCAACTAGTAGAATCAGTTGATGGCGATTAAGAACAGCTCAATCACAATTAAAACCTTTAGCATTTATAAATCACAATTTTATTTAAAGAACCACGGACTCATTTAGAGTTAGCATATAGTTTTATCTAAATTCTTTAAGCAAAAGTAAAGTTCATTTTAAGCAAATACATTTATTATATCAGTAAGCATTTAAGTAAAAGGTTAAGAATAAAGATGGGAAATACTCATTACCCTTGGCCATAGGGCGATGACAAGAATGGTTCATCAGGAAAGAAAGATAAACCGCAGATCACAGGATGGACTCCCAAAACTGACTGACTGTCCCGCTAACCTCCTCGGACGCAATCTCCTCCCGGGCAACTCCCGCAACGGTCTCGTTCCTTTCCCAGTCAAAGTTTGTTAGTCCAAAATGACAGAGTCTCTCGCAGCATCAGGATAGAATAAACGAAGAAGTTTTTCACAACGTAAGAGCAGACTCTCTTATACCCTATTTTCTGGCTCTCTACACTTAAAAGTTGCAATCTTTAGGGGCAAGAATCAGGCTAATTGGTCCATTGGAGGGGTGGTGATGGTCACCTCATCGCCCTCCTTGTTCGAACTGGTTTGGGGACAATAACGCACACATTAAGTCTCATGATCACGATGTCCAAAAGTAGTCCAATTTGTTAATCCATTTTGTATCAAACTCTGATGGTCACATATTAGTTCATCCCCTGTCGCTCGATTTTCTCATCTGTTCCCATGCATATATGCTGAACTCTTGGCACAATCCTCGTTGCAGGTCAGATTGGCCTTGACATCTCTCACTCCGGGCACAGGCCGCATACACGTGACTGGAGCCTTTACACTGCCCATGCGCGGGGGCCATTTTATTCAGCGCACGCCATCTCGTCCTTTCCAGCGGCCATTTTCGAAGCATAGCCTAGCAGGCCTGAGCGAAACTATTATAAGAACAAACGCAACGGAAATTAAAAACATGGAAAATAAGCCTTTCTGTTTACCACCCGCCATTCTAAAGACCCGTGTTAGGTATTACCTAGCAGAAGCGACATTTAAAGCCATTTTTCTTACCACCTGCATTCTTTGCCACGATGCAATTTTACTACGCAACACAAATCATGCAATTTACTCTATTTACTACGCAAATCACAATACTCATGTTAATTTGCTTCATATTTGTAAATAAATTAGATTTTATAATGCCAGCAGGTTGCCCACGTGTAATGTTTAATAAAAGGTGCATTTGTTGATTAGTTCATGCGTTTCAAAACGGTTAGTATCATTAATCGTTATGGGGTCATTAACTTCCAAGGGGTACAAAAAAATATTTTGTTTCCCCTGCTCCATCAATTCCCCCCTTTGGTGATTTTTAACATCACCACTAAAACATATCCCTACAAAATTTTATCAGATAAATGTTTATTGTCCACTTGCATTTGTTAATTTAGACAATCCTGTTCTTTTCATCTTGTCTTTTAGACCTTTTGTACATGTTCTCTTTAAACTCTTCCAATTCGATCTCTCCCATCTCCCGTTCTCTTTCCTTATTTTTCTCATTTTCTCTTTTTGCTTTATTTTGTCTTTTTCTTCTTTTAACACACACATATGCTAATCTCAATATTGATATTATCACTATTACTAAGGTCACTGGAATTTGTATTTTCCCAATAAGAGAACTACCTATTTCGGTGAATCATTTCTTCATTGAGGAAAAACTCTTGCCAAGTCTCTCCCAAGCACCTTCAACCTCCAGTGGGGCAATTTCTTTATGCAAATCAGTAATGTTCTTTATATACTTCTGTATATTCTGACTTTTGTCTGGAATGTAAGTGCAACAATGTTGTACCTTCTACATTCCACAGACTCCACCCTCTTTTGCCAAAAGAATGTCAAGGGCAAGTCGATTTCGCATTAACATAGCTCTCTTGGCAACCATTTCAGTATTTATCATCAAGAACCCTCCAGCAGTATTAGTTGATAAACGATCTACTACTGTAGAGATTTTCCGAATTTTGTATGCATTCAAAGATATACCCACTGCTGGCATCAATGCTCCAAAAATGTCACCTATTATTTCTGAGAAGCTTTCCCTTCTCCTACAGGTTAATGGTTTACCTATCTCGTGAATTCCTTTTGTTCATCTTTCCACGTGAAAAATCTTTGGAAAGACCAGGCCTAGATAGCATGTTCCGTACCAATGGTCCGGCAACCTATAATAGGCTCTATTTCCGCAAATATAATAGATCCCTGGAAATACTGGATCTTTTCCTCCTTTGATTCCCCATCCCCCTAAAATGTTATATGTATCTCGGCACTCACTAGAACCCACGAAATAGTTATCATACAGAGTGTTATCTCTACTAATACACAATTTTCCCTGTTGGGGCCAATCTAGAACCATAGCTGCATTTGTTTCGCCTTTGTCATAACTTCCCTCTTCAAACGCCCAAGGTGGGGTTTTTGTCTTTTCTCCTGTTGCCTTTCTTTGAAACTTAACCCTTCTGTCTTCTACCATGTCTAAGAAAACCTTTTCTTCCTTTCTTAACCTACAGGTAAGATTATGTCTAAATGCATATTCTAATGTTAATTCTTTTGTTTCTAAGAAAAATTCTCCAAAAATCTTTGCAAATTTCACCTTATTTAGTTCAAGGACTACGGGAACTTTAGCAAAAACAGCATCTGTGTCAGTGTAGTAATACTCTAATTTACCTGTTTTGTAAAATAAGCTAGCTAAAACACTACAAGTTATTCCATACGTCAAAGGAAGGTGATGATACGTCACACCTTCTGTTACAGACGCAGGTAACTGCATACATACATAACAATCTCTCACATCCATTGTCTCCACATATTCATATAAGAGTTTTGTGAAGACATTCTTGGAGTAATCAGCTATTGACTTATCCCTATGAAATTCAGTACTATCTATCAGTGCTGCAGTGTTCTTTATGTTAGATTTCTTGTCACTATTCGTGTCATTTATGATTGCAGATGTATTTTCTACAACTAATCTTAGTGGAATTATTATTGCTAAAATTAACCAAATAAGCATTAGAAAGCCTGTACAATAGAAACACATCTTACACCATCTACGGAAAAACCCACATCTAGATCTTCTATTCTCAGTGTCTACCATGTTGAAATATCTAATTATATGTACAGAAATGTGTTTCCACACCTCAAATGACTTAGTGTTGACTGGGATCAACTGCTTTTGGCGCACCTTTTGGTCTTTCAGAAATGTTCTTTGACTTTATCAGTTTGTGTGTCTAGACCGGTTTTTCTTTCTTTGACTTTCAGGATTGGTGCAGTTCACTCTCACCCACTTGTTCACAGTCTTTGTCTGGGTTCTCGTGACTGCTATCCACTTCTTTAATGTCAGGCAGTGCTATGTATACCCATTCAGGTGACTTGTATTTCAAGTTAGGTCTTTTCACTCTTTTGGGTCTCTGCAATTGTCTTTTATCTGTTTTTCTTTGTCTTTCCTGACTTATTTCATTTACTTGTTCTGCATTGTCTTTGTTCAAATTTATTAGTTTATATCTCAGTCTTTTAATTTCGTTGGGCCAATTATCTCCTTTTCTTGGCCTTTTCTGTTCACTTTCCTTTTCTCCTCGTTCCAGTCTCCAAGTTCTCTTTCTTGGTCCTATTCTTTGCCTTCTTTCTTCTTCACTTTCTTCAGATTCTGTCTCAGATCTCACTTCACTTTCTCTAACTTTGAACTTTATGATCTCAGTCTCTTTGTCTGAATCTGAACCTCCTCGTGTTTCTTCCGCTTGTAATTCTGAGTCTAATCCTCCTCCTGTTTCTTCCGCTTGTAATTCTGAGTCTAATCCTCCTCGTGTTTCTTCCGCTTGTAATTCTAATCCTCCTTGTGTTTCTTCCGCATGTAATTCTGAGTCTAATCCTCCTCGTGTTTCTTCCGCAATTTCCTCAATCTCTCTATCTGAATTTTCTTGTGTTACCTCTACAATTTCTGGAGGAATTTCCCCAAACCTTGTACTTGGCTGTTCACCGTCACTGTCTATTGGTTCAGTTTCTCCTGTTTCAATATCAGTTCTTTTGTTTTCGGATTCTTTTGTTCGTCTTTCATTGCATTCAGGTTGGTCTGCTTCAGATGCCGAACTTGTATCTGATATTTCCAGATGTCGACTTACATGTCGATCTTCAGGATCTGGAACTCTGATCGTTTCAGTCTCTGCTTCAGAGGCCGAGCTGGTATCTGATATTTCCAGATGTCGACTTACAGGTCGAGCTTCAGGATCTGGAACTCTGATAGTATGGCTGGCATGAATCCAATTTTTCACACCTGCACACTTTACTGCAGTCGTTGTCACCAGAATCACTTGACGTAGTTTGTCCCAGCGTGGAACCAAGCAATTTCTTCTTCTGTGGACTTTTATGCGGACCCAGTCTCCTGGACTCAGATCATGAGCTGGTTTTCTTTCAAGAGTGGTCGCATCCGGCCCAACCTGATGAAACACAGAATGTACCACATCAGCCAATCCTTTGCAATAGTCCAGTATGAGATCATCAGTTATAGTCAGCAGGTTTGTTGACCGGTACATATGCTTGTCTCATTGCTCGTCCCATTATTATCTCATGAGGACTCAGACCGGTTTTTCTGTCAGGTATGCTTCTTATGCTCATCAGCACCAATGGTAAGGCATCGGGCCATTTGAGTCCTGTGGCTTGACACATTTTCCCCAACCTATTCTTTATGGTGCCATTTACTTGCTCTACCACTCCAGAAGCCTCTGGCCTGTAGGCACAATGCAGCTTTTGTTGAATGTCTAGTGCTTCACATATCAGTTGGATAATTTCATTCTGGAAATGCGTTCCTCTATCTGTTTCTATAGTTACTGGAAAGCCATATCTAGGAATGAATTCTCTCAGCAGTAGCTTAGCTACAGTAACTCCATCATTCCTTCTTGTCGGATAGGCTTCCACCCAACGAGAAAACAAACAGACGACCACCAGGACATACCTCAATCTGTTACTCGGGGGCATTTCAATGAAATCTAATTGCATTCTGGTAAAAGAACCTCCTTCACGTCCTATTGTTGCCAAACTCACTACTGTCTTCCTTCCAGGATTTATCTGTTGGCATATAAGGCATCTTTGGCAAAGGCTTTCAGCTATAGCCCTAAATTTTGGGTTGTACCAGGTCTGTTTGAAAAGTCTGATCATGGCATCTCTACCTATGTGTGCCTGTCCATGGTACATCCGTGCCATGTTAGAGATCATGCTATCAGGCATAACTGGTCTTTCATCCCTGTAAACCCAGACTTCATCTTCCTCTTTCCGTCTGCAACCTGATTTTATCCAAACATCTTTTTCCTCATCACCTAGCTCTTCCTGCAATTGTTTCACCTCTTCCCATGTTTCAACTGGGTTAGTAAACAGCAAGGGACATGGAACATTTTCTTTTTCCCTTCTCCGATTCATTGAGGTCATATTTCTGGCACAATATTGAGCTAATTCATCAGCAAATTTGTTACCTACTGCAATGTAATCAGTTCCATTTTTGTGAGCAGTGCATTTTACCACCGCAATCTGTTTAGGCAGCTGTATCGCCTCAAGCAACTTCTTCACAAACTCACCATTCCTAATAGGAGACCCCGAGGAAGTCAGGAATCCCCTCTGGGACCAGATCTGTCCAAAATCATGGACCACTCCGAAGCCATACTGGCTATCCGTGATCACAGTAATTCGGAAATTCTTTCCCAGTTTGCACGCTCGAATCAGAGCAATCAGCTCAGCAACTTGGGCTGAATGTATTCCTCTCAAACAGGATGCTTCCATTATGGTTGCCACCGTACATACAGCATACGCAGCACTTAAAACTCCTTCATTTGTCCTCAGGCATGACCCGTCCACAAACATTACATAATCTGACTCTTTTAAAGGTTCATCCCTGATATCAGGGCTGGGCTTTCTGCAAAACTCAAGCACATCCAAACAGTTATGATCAACGTCATCTTTGACCTCTGGATTTACTGCATCTGGCAGTGAGGTGGAAGGATTCACACTCGTGCATCTTACAATGGTTACATTGTCTGCACCCAAGATCACTTTTTCATACCTAGTCAGCCGACTATGTGTCATGAATTGGGTTTTTGTTCGAGTCAGAAGGATTTCAACTGAATGTGGGACATATACTCTCAAAGGATATCCCATCACAATGCCTTCACTCTGTTCCAGACTCACACAAGTAGCAGCTACTGCTTTCAGACATCCAGGCAACGCCTTTGCTACCGGGTCTAAAACAGCTGAAAAATAAGCTATTGGTTGTTTCATTCTTCCATGCCTCTGTACTAATACTGAGAGTGCACATCTGTCTCTCTCACTACAATACAGCTCAAATTCTTTCTCATAATCAGGCATTCCCAATGCTGGTGCCTCACACAAACTTGTTCTCAGTTCCTCGAAAGCCTTCATTTCCTCCTCATCCAGTGCAATCGGATCTTTGACATCCCTCTTTGTCAATCGCTGTAAAGGTTTTGCAATCAATGAAAATCCACTTATCCACTGTCGGCAATAACCAACCATTCCAAGGAACATTCTCACCTCTCTGTGTCATTGGGGCTCTCATTCCTTTAATAATCCTTATTCTTTCTGTTGTCACTTTTCGCATCCCTTTCTCAATCTTATGACCTAGGTACTGTACTTCCTGTTGACAGAATTGCAATTTTGATGGGGACACCTTGTGTCCTCTTTCTGCCAAATGATTCAGTAAAGCAATTGTGTCCGTAACACATGCTTCTCTGGTCTTCGATGCCACCAATAGGTCATCGATATATTGGACCATCACAGATTTTTCAGGCATTATTAAACTTTCTAATGATTTCTTCAGAGTCTGATTAAAAATAGAAGGACTTACAGTATACCCTTGAGGAATTCGGCACCATGCCAAAATACGCTCTCCGAACCGAAACGCAAATAATGGCTGGCTGTCAGGGTGCAATGGAATAGAAAAGAATGCATGGCACAAATCAATAACTGTGTACCATTCTGCATCATGTGGGATTTGATACAGTATTACAGCAGGGTTTGGCACAATTGGGCAGCAAGGAATAACAATTTTGTTTACTGTTCTCAAATCTTGTACTATTCTATATGTTCCATTTGGCTTTTTCAATCCCATTATAGGAGAATTACATGGGCTGCTCATTATTTCTCTCAAAATCCCTTGTTCAATCATCTTATTAATTACAGGTGTTATTCCTTCAATCATTTCTGGCGTCAGTTTGTATTGCGGGGTATTTGGGTAATTCGTTCATTCTTTTACAGTAATTTTTACAGGATCAACTTCTCTCATTAGTCCAATATCTTCACCTGTGAAATCCCATACATCAGACCTGACTGTTTCTTTCAATTCAGTATGGATTTTCTCTGCATCAAACACAGGAAACGTATCATACATTCCTGGTTCTAGTTCTGTCATTGTCAATTTATACAGAACATCATCATCTGGTTCTGGAAAGCAATACCATCTGGAGTACAGTAGATGGTACAATTCATTTTACAAAGCACATCGCGTCCTAATAAATTTACAGGACTACAATCACACACCACAAAACGGTGCATGTCTTTGAATGGACCAATTTCCACCTCTATTGGTTTTGTAAGAGGGGTTTTAATTTGCCTGTTTGAAACACCTACAACTTGGATGGATTCTCCTGAGAGAGGAAGGTTTGGAATTTCCACTGACCTGACAGTAGAACGGGTAGCGCCAGTGTCCACAAGGAAAGTAACATTTACACCATTCACTTTTCCATCCACAAATAGACCTGACTGATCTACCTCTAGAGTTGCGCCAAGCACGCACTCTTCTTCCTCTCCTAGGCACCGTCATAAGCTTTCATCCAATTCATTTCCATCCTGCCGTAACCAATACTGCGAAACTGCAGCTGCGCGCGGCAATTTTGTTACCTGCTCTCCTCCGTAGAATCCTGCCTCTGTACTGTATCTTTGAGGATTTACACTCTTTGGAAGAGTTGGTTGCGGCACCTGACACTGTTGAGTAACTACCTGCGGCTGTTGGTAACTCACCTCATTCTGCACCTGTGGATTTAATGATTGATTCTCGGTATTAACTCTCGGAGGTAATTTACACTCGTTTCTCCAGTGCCCCAATTTTCCGCAATTATGACATGGCCATTTCTTTTTAGCTTCTTCTATACTCATCTGACCTTTTCCCTTACCAATATTCGGTTTGGACTTGGTCTGTCCTGCATCACAAGACTGATTATTCATCTGAGCTTCTTGCTTTTCTGCAACCTTTACTTGTGCCCACATTGCCTTTTCCTTGAGTTTACGCTGTCTACACTCAATATCGTCACTGCAATATTTTGCATACCGTAGTACCTGATCTACTGTGCTATTCTGCCAACATATAACATATGCTGCTTAATCATTTCACTTATCTCAGGTCTCAAGCCATACACAAATCTATACACAAAATGACTCATGTCTTTTTCACTCAAATTGTCGTATCCACTATACTGTTTAAAGACCAAAAGCAATCTCTCTTAATAAGCATGTACAGATTCCTTACTCTCCTGAGTTGTTCTATCAATTTTTACCCAGTCCGTATCTTTTGGTGGAATTTTATTTTTCAGAAACGTGATTGCCTGTTCATATTTTCTCATTACTTCTGAACCTGGGGCTCCTGTTTTTGCATCTCTAGGATATTCTTCCTTCGGCCAGTCAATTGTAATTTTACACTCTGTCCATAAATCTGCAGGAACAACAATCTCAAACAATCCATCCAGATCTTCCCACAACACTTTTGAAACTTTTACAAACCTTTCTACCTGTCTATACCATTCTACAGGTTTTTCTCTCAATCTTGGAAAATCATTTGTAAATGACAATATATCTTGTCTGGAGCATGGGACATGTACATAACGTCCTCCTGGAGTTTCTCTCATTGGACATTCCATTACCGTTGGTTCTTTCTCTTTTACTGGAAAAGCCAATGATGCTTTATCAGTTGTTCCCTCTTTTCTTCTTATCCACCTACTTCTCCACTTGTCTACATCTCCCCATTTTCTCAGTAAAACAATCAGTTCTTTTATCTGCGTTAGTAGTCCTGAAGTGTTCAGATTTTCTATGTCCTTTTCACTAAAATCTACCCTGCACGGTTTCTGCAATCCTCAAATTTTTCCAAAATCTACTCCTAGTTCGTTCGTGTTTCTTCCAATTTTTCATGCAAGTTCCTAGCTCTCCAAGTGACGCTTTTACACATAAACATTAATTCATCATCTTGATAGGACTTCAATCGATCTGTACCAATAGTTCCTAGAATTAATTCCTCCATATCTATCTTTAATCTGACCACATCCAAAAGTTGTGGTTCGGCATCTTTTTTCTGCAGGCTCCTCACCCAATCATTTAATTCCTCTGCAGTCGGACCCACAGGGGTTTTATTTAATTCTATCCAATTTGCACTTCTCTCCGGGGTTTCAGTTGCTGACTTGGCTCCCATAGGAGTCTTATTTATCTGACTCTCATTAATTGTCAAATTTACAGGCGGACTTGACCTAACTGGACCAACAGAATCTTCTGTCTCTCTATTTTCTGGAATTATCCCTGCTCTTACTTTTTGCATACTGGAATTTAATGGAATTATTAAGGAGTGTTCATCTATCTTTTGATTTTCAAATACTGGGATTACTGGCCCTATAGTTACTGGCACAGTCACAGCTTCCATATTCTTTGTCAGTTCTCTTATCTTTTCAGTCAACTCTCTTGTGGTTCTGGCTAATTCAGCTGTATTACCATTATCATGTTTCACAGTCTGTGTTGTTTCTAGTTTATTAAATGGACTATTTATTTCAGACATTTGTTCAGGACTTTGATTTATTACAGTTCTCATTGGCGGTGCATTTGGTGTCACCACCACAGAATCCTGTTGACATGGAGGGGGTCTTTTATTTAAAATGTCCTCCAGCAACTCATCCTCTGTGTCGCTAACTCCATACCCATATCTCTCTGTTACTGCATGCTTCTTTTTCTCCGTACACTTTTTCCCTGTAAATTCTTCAATTGTTCTGACAGGAAACATACCATCCGTCATGTTAGCATACCGCCATCGTCTCATCCTGTCTTCATGATTCAAACCCTATACTCTTCCATGAACTAAACTATAATTCTTTGCACCTCTGTGTCTTTCCCTTTCATACACCTCATCTTCGGCTTTGAACTGTGTCGGTCTAGGTTCAAGTCTCATCATCTTTTCTCTCAAATTTCGAAGTACCGCTGTGCTAAACGAACCATTTTCTGGAAATGCTAATACTCCATCGTCGTTGGTATACTTCGCCCAATTTTCCAACCAAATGCAAGTATGATAGCCATATTTCAACATCATATGTTTTCGGCGGAGGAAGTACTTCTCCTTCCCTAGTCACAACCTTCTTATCTTTCTAAAAAAAGTTTTTAAGCTTCGCAAACCATGACGGTTTCTCTCTATCATATTCATTATAATAAGCCATTTCACTGTTGTTTTGCCGAAGCAATTCACACCATCCTTCACCAATCGGTTCTTTCTACTGCTCGGCTATTCGGACCTATCCCAGCGCGTCTCACACCAACGCACCAATCAGAAAGCTTTTACGTCACTCTCATACTAACCTATCCCAGCGCGTCTCACACCAACGCACCAATCAGGAAACTCTTCGTTCTTCCACAACTGGCCAATGCCAGCGCGGTTCTTGTTGACGTCAGTTCTACTCCTGCTTCTACTGACCCCTCCTTTACAAAAATTATCGGCAGTATTCTTAGCTTTTCTTTTCAACTAAATCGATTAGTTACAACATAAAACACATTACCATTGTCTGTTTCTCTAAACAAAAGAGATAGTTTATTCTAACTTACAAGAATATTGTTTCGTTCGATAAGTGTAGCACTTCTCTCTACCTTACCCTTCTCTCAAGCAAGAGGTAAACCCGTTTCTCTGGGGATAAAACACATGTGGAGACTACACTGCTCCTGAGAATTAAGGCCATAGTTTCACAAGAAAACCTGTTGCTATTTCACTCAAATGCAATTCATACGTGAAATTTCCCTAACATAACACAGTCCTGTGTTATCACCAAATTTGAAATCAGACAATGCACAATTCCGTGTGACTTCTCTTGCCACACGAATCCACTTCCTACTTCCCGGAAGCTTCAAAATTCTGACTTACACATAACGTAATACAAACTCAACAGTGTTAGACACGAAAAATCAATAATCAATAATCACCAAACTAATCTATAGTAACCATAACTCTGCTACCAAGAAATCTGATCCAGCGCGGCTAATATAAATTTTTCCTTATGACACTAATCCAGAAAACCACCTACGCAACATTGATCACTTGAAACTTATGTCGGTGGGGCCCATAACACCGCATACATACATTCATTCAATTTTCTGGATCAAACGCTAAGGAAAAATGAGTTGCGGGACAAGCGGGATACCTTATTAAAATGACAGAATTATAACTTATACATTATATACATTAACTTCGTATCCTTTCGGTTCTAAACATCAAGGTACTCCGCTATTCGGTCGATGGACCAACTAGTAGAATCAGTTGATGGCGATTAAGACCAGCTCAATCACAATTAAAACCTTTAGCATTTATAAATCACAATTTTATTTAAAGAACCACTGACTCATTTAGAGTTAGCATATAGTTTTATCTAAATTCTTTAAGCAAAAGTAAAGTTCATTTTAAGCAAATACATTTATTATATCAGTAAGCATTTAAGTAAAAGGTTAAGAATAAAGATGGGAAATACTCATTACCCTTGGCCGTAGGGCGATGACCAGAATGGTTCATCAGGAAAGAAAGATAAACCGCAGATCACAGGATGGACTCCCAAAACTGACTGTCCCGCTAACCTCCTCGGACGCAATCTCCTCCCGGGCAACTCCCGCAACGGTCTCGTTCCTTTCCCAGTCAAAGTTTGTTAGTCCAAAATGACAGAGTCTCTCACATCAGGATAGAATAAGCGAAGAAGTTTTTTCACAACGTAAGAGCAGACTCTCTTATACCCTATTTTCTGGCTCTCTACACTTAAAAGTTGCAATCTTTAGGGGCAAGAATCACGCTAATTGGTCCATTGGAGGGGTGGTGATGGTCACCTCATCGCCCTCCTTGTTCGAACTGGTTTGGGGACAATAACGCACACATTAAGTCTCATGATCACGATGTCCAAAAGTAGTCCAATTTGTTAATCCATTTTGTATCAAACTCTGATGGTCACATATTAGTTCATCCCCTGTCGCTCGATTTTCTCATCTGTTCCCATGCATATATGCTGAACTCTTGGCACAATCCTCGTTGCAGGTCAGATTGGCCTTGACATCTCTCACTCCGGGCACAGGCCGCATACACGTGACTGGAGCCTTTACACTGCCCATGCGCGGGGGCCATTTTATTCAGTGCACGCCATCTCGTCCTTTCCAGCGGCTATTTTCGAAGCATGGCCTAGCAGGCCTGAACGAAACTAATATAAGAACAAACACAACGGAAATTAAAACATGGAAAATAAGCCTTTCTGTTTACCACCCGCCATTCTAAAGACCCGTGTTAGGTATTACCTAGCAGAAGCGACATTTAAAGCCATTTTTCTTACCACCTGCAGTCTTTGCCATGCTGCAATTTTACTACGCAACACAAATCATGCAATTTACTCTATTTACTACGCAAATCACAATACTCACGTTAATTTGCTTCATATTTGTAAATAAATTAGATTTTATAATGCCAGCAGGTTGCCCACGTTTAATGTTTAATAAAAGGTGCATTTGTTGATTAGTTCATGCGTTTCAAAACGGTTAGTATCGTTATGGGGTCATTAACTTCCAAGGGGTACAAAAAATATTTAGTTTCCCCTGCTCCATCAGTGTACTTAAGGGAAGCTTGTAATTCATCTTCCTGTGTTATGCCTATTTAAAGTCCAGGGGAAGCTTGCACTGTTGCTGCCCCTGTTTGATTTCTTTGTGCACTGCTGCTGCTTGTACTGTGCCTTTCTGTGTGGAAGTACAAGATAAGCTTGGGCGCCTGCTGTCCATGCTGTACCTGTTGAGATTTGCAAGTGAATATTACACTGCAACTACCTGTGCTGTAGCTGTTTTGTATGTATGGGTAAGCTGGCAATGATGCTGCCAGTACTGCATCTGTTATGTTTGATGGCATGTGTGGCTGTAGATAGACATCCTTAGCATAAGTCTGCCATCTAGTGTTGGGCTCGGAAGTTTGCACGTTGTTTTCCTTCGAAGAAGTCTTTTGAGTCACGAGTTACAGTGACTCCTCCTCTTGCTTGTAGTGCGCATGGTCATCGACTCATTCCCTTTTCATTGAGGAACATTGCCTTGCTACTATTCAGATTTTATAGAAAGTGGAAATAAGGAACTCCTGCAATACCCCATCTGTTATTTTCCGTCCCTTTTTCACACATCTGTTTTCATGACCCCTGCCTAAAAGTTGATGGTTTTCCTGGGGCCACAGAACCTACTGGATGTGGCACCACCTTTAGCTCTAATGAGATTTGATTCGATCTATCCTGCTTTTGCAGACTCCTGCATTTCTGACACTTTACCTACATCTCGTATCGCTACTCTCAACTACTCGGTCTGTCAGAGTGTGGTACTAGCACTCACTGTGTGCATCTCTTGTTATGTGTGTAGTTGTGCACAAACTCTCCCTTGAGTGCTTAATTCCTGTGGATGCTACTCCTTTCTCTGTTGGGTGCAGATGCTCTGTGGCCCGAAGCACCAACATGCTTTGTTGCTGGCTTCTTCTCTCTCCCGTGATATCCGCATACGCAGGGATTTAAATGAACAGATACTGTCTTGCACAGAGTACTTCCATTCTTTTAAACCGAAAAGGACAGTACCAGCACTTTTCAGCAAAGGTACAGTACTTTTAATGGGAGAGGATGGACTCTTCTCAGTAGAAAATAGTTTCAAGCACCGAGCATATCCAATGGCTTTCTGGATTTCAAGGGTGCTGAGGTGTAAATCATTTCTTCAGGCCTCTGAACATCAAGGAGGCATGGAAAAGTTGCCTAACATTTTCAGAAGCAAAGGACAAGTGTCCTTACTCGCAAAGTAAAATGTGATGCCTCTGTCAAAAGTACAGAGACATCTTAAACTGCAGAGATCTATGTTCTTTTGAAATGTTTACATTTGAAGGATAAGGGTGGGAATGAATGACTAGCAGCAAGATAGGTTCCACCCTATGAACAGCCAGTGAGAAGAACTCAATCACCACAAAGAGAGAGAGATGAAGATGAGAGTAAAGGGCTGTGCATAGGTCAGTAGTACAAGTTGGCTGAGGACTGTAGATCTCGTGTCAACCATTCCTCGTAAGCCACATTTCATCTTTGCTTATGACTACAGTCATTAACCTCACTGTGCTCAACCACTACTGGTATGAACTCTCAGCCACTTTTGTTTATATAGCCCCTCTTCTGACAGCGCCTCACATCCCCACTCTTCTGCTGCTTCTTGACTTGGTCTGCCTTTGGATGACAGGCAAATGTCAGGTTAGCACCACACCAAAAAAGAATAGACTCATTATACTGTAGTGAGCCAAAATCACTATGTGGTGTCCACAGCCTAATTGACTTCCCTCAGCACTCAAAGCAACCACACTAATGTTTTTACTTGTGGTTTTGGCAGGGAGAACAGAGGGCTCTTTTCACTAAAAGCAGGTTCAAACTATTATACAGCAGCAGGAAAGTGCTACTTGACACCAACAGTATAAAGAAAGGGTTTGTTTCTCTACTACCTGGCAGCAGCATCCAGTACAGTAAATATATATAAACACAAGCATTAGCATTTTATGTGGGTCGAAGCATTTTTCACAATACAATGTGGACAGTGAGCTTGGTAAATATGATGGCAGTTGGTTTGATAAATATAACACTGGCAAAGGGCTTGATATTATGACTACAGGTGTGTAATTTTTTTTGACACTAGAAAAGTTTTGAGAAGTTTACAGTTTCCCTACAAAGTTAAGGAAATTTCCCAGTTTAAATTCCAGGTTCATCTTCACCTTTGAAGATTTTTTCTGCGTGATTGTAAGATATAATATCAACCACAAAAATATGGTGATACCAAAATATTGTTATAAAATTATTAAAAACCATAATATTGATGTATTTATCGCTCTAAAAAAATACAAGAATATCAAGAACAAAAGTATTGATGATAAACATAGTAAAACAAATATCAGATATAAACATATGAAACACATTGACAACACAATGCAACAATAACACATGCAACAATACCAAAAATATTGAACAACAAACTATTGCTAACTAAAAAACCAGATGTAACTAAGATGTGATATTCGACAATAATATGAATTGAAAAAACATACATAACTAAAGACACATAAAAATATTACTTAGCCTCTTACTTAGATAAAAAAAGGTTGTAACTAAATTCTTTAATTAATGAAATTTAAAATATAAACAGTTTACAAATAAAATAAATCCTCATTAAAAAAAGAGAATAAATGGGGAACAGCAAAATAAACCAACCTGCTGTGCTGGAATTCACCAACCCAGGAGAACAGTACTGTTCGAGTACAAAGTCATTGTGAGCAGCTGCACCAAAGACAAAAAGAAAGCATCTCAATATCACAAAGGTATATAAAAATTATTTTTTTTAAAGAGCAAGATAAAACAGCATATAAAACCATTTTATAACAAATTATACAGCTTATCTAATGTCATTTAATTTACATGGCCACAATACAGACCAAAATACTAAAGAAATAAATACCAGATATTAAGAAAGAAAACGCCCGAAAAAAGGACAGAAAATCAGACCAAAAGAAAAGACACAAAGAAAATGTGAGTATACCAATTAAAATGTAGAAAAATAGTTTACAACTTGGAATTCCACTTGTTTAAAAATGTGAAATTGATTCAGTATTAAATATACATAACTTGGTAATATAAAAATAAAATATATAGTAAAATGATTGAAACAAAATATATTCTTTGTCTTCACAATGAAAATCAACATCAAGCATTAGGAAAAGAAACAGTTCAGAAAATCTGCAACAAAAAGCATGAAAAAACCAACTGAAATGATAAAATTTATATTTTTTCAAATGTAAATAATAACTATAAATATAATTAGAATGTAACAATGTATTTTTCAATATTATTGTAATCCACAGATTGCAAAATTGCTGAAACTGCAACATATGTAACATCACAGAAAGGAAAACCTATTTTAAGTTACATGGGCTACACCTGTAGCAAGGAAAGTAACACTAATGAAAAAATGCATTGGAAATGTACACAATATCACTTCAATGGCTGTTATGGCAGACCTGCCACAGTAAATTATATTGTACAGGATTTAAGAGAAGCCATCCTCCCAATTTAACAGAGTGCAAGTTAGAAGCTTTATACAAGGTTTAAGGGAAGCCTGTATAACTTCTACATCCGCCACATGAACCGTATTAACAGATATACTACCCCAAATTTACAAGGAAGTAACAGGACAATTATCTGCAATAGCTTAGCTCACAAAACTAATAAGACCACAAAGAACAGCCCGACAAACAACAAGGGCACTAACATTCCAAAAGACAGAAATCCCTGACCACTTAAAATACCCCATACTAACAAAGATTTCTTCATATATCACAACCAAAATAATGAAAAAAAATAATTATATTATTTTTGCAGCTGCTAACAACTTCCTGACCCAGGTCACAACTTGGATGATTCATGGAAATATCAAAATACTAACATTCCCTTGATTTACACACTACTTCCTAAAAGCAGTTCAACTTACCAAGACTGCTAACTATGGGGCCGATTACGATGGCGGACGGACTGGAGTCCGTCCGCCATCGTGGTGGTGACCGGGACCGTCCGCAATACATGCGGCGGTCCCGCACACCCAATTAGGATGCGACCGCCACCATGGCGGTCGCATTTTGCACTTTAACATTGCGGCGGGTGCTGCTGACTGCAGCACCCGCCGCGATGTTCAAAATGCATGTTGTGCATTTCACTGCACTACATGGCAGGCACCACACGGTGCCTGCCACTTGGTGCAGTGAAATGTAGGGGGATAGCATGGGTACCCCCAGTGCACAAACACCACCCCCAGACACAAGGGGGGCCCGCAATGGGCCCCCAAAACCAATCTCCACCAGCCTTTCAATGGCGGTTTATCCGCCACAGAAAGGCTGGCTGAAGACGGCATCCTAATTTGGCAGACGGTGTCTGCTAGGCACCGCCACCATTTTATGGATGCAGACCGCTCCACCAGGCAATCGGAATGATTGCCTGTGGCAGTTCCGTGGTGGACGGTCTTTGCGTCCGCCGCGGTCTGGATCCCACCGCCATCGTAATCTGGCGGTGGGAAAATCGCGGTTCGATGTGGGAAGGACCGCCACCGCCGGGCTGGCGGTGACGGTCCTTCCGCCATCGTAATCGGCCCCAATGTTCAAACAAAAAAAGCAACTATTACTGTAAAAAAAGAGTTGCAGACTTCTATACACATAAATCTATATAAGGATGCTCATATCACTTTAACAAACTCTGGGGGTACCCCCAAAGGTCAACACTTTGCATAGACTACTCAACAAATGCATAATTCACATTTAAAATAATAAACAAATAACACTAGTATATGTGCCAACTACAGAAGTGACCAACACCTTTGATTTACTCAGTCAACCTTTTATCAAAACAAATGAACAAAAACCATCCCCACTACTGGACTATTTCAGAGACACTGGGGATGGGTGCCTGCACTGCTCAGGGCACAGGCACCAACCCAAGGTTGAAATTCTACGGTGGAACTTGCACAACAGTATTCTTTCTCAAAAAAGTGTAAACCAACAATGCTGTAGAAGGATGACACAATTCCTTTTAAAGAACTCTTGGAAGGAGCCACCCCAAATTCTTCTCAATTTAGAGACATACTAAAAAAGAAAAAAGTTAATAAAAGCTCAGTATAACACAATCCCTGACACAACTAGAACGCAAACACGACTGGTAGGAATGTAGGTTAAAGTACTGCATTGTATAGGTTTTGCTTAAAACTTTCATAATAGTACATCATAAATTGAATGCAATCCGCTTAATACAAGCACAGATTGATTTAAAATAAAATCGCATTAATTTTGTTCACTATAACACAGTTTTGCAGCGTGAATCTTTCTGGATTCACTATGCTGTGCATTATTCCGCCATCTCGTGGTTGGGTCCGGAATTGTCGTATTTTCCTCCTTTTTTTTTTTTTTTTTTGTGGCCCAGGTGGGCGTCGACATACCACCATTTGGTGTCCCTTCGTGACGTTGACGCGCTTCCTGCAGAAACTCCCCCTGTGGCCGCCATCTTCAGATTCTTTTTTCCGCCGTTGGGTCTGGGTCGTCAACGTAGGAGCTCCAGAACTTTGGGGAGAGAATCACCGGAAAATCACCGAGAAGTCTACAATCTGTTACCGGACTGCGAAGCAACTAACCGGGGCGACGAGGAAGGAGTAGAACATCCGAAGCTTCGACGTTCCACGGAGGATGCGCATACAGGGGGCTCCCTGAGCGCGGTAATGGACAAAACTCCATTCAAATTTTGCGAAAATTGCCGACATAAATGCGCGCAGAAGGACCAGCATCCAGTCTGCAACCTCTGCCTGCCGCTCGACCACTGAAGCGAGGACTGCAACGCCTGCTCGGCGTTCACACCAAAAACACTCAAAGTAAGAGAGAGACAATGAAGGGCTAACTACGCCATGCAGGGGCAAGGGGCACCTCCATCGCTCCGAGACTTGGGACTCTCCAGTGGAGAAGAGGACAACATCGCCGAAGGCCCAGAAGACTCGAAAGACGTCGAGGCCGAAAACATGAGGAAGGAGGTAAGAGACTCGTCGAATCCCAGACCATCGTTAGACACTCGAAGGAGTGAGTCCAAATCCTCCCACAAAGGAACATTGCCGTCGAAGTCCTCGACGCTAGCAACCGCTTCCAAGGGAAAACAGCCCAGCGGATCCTTGGCTAAGGACTCCCAGTCGGCAAAAGGCCAAGACAAGGCCGTCGAAGGCCGGTCTCGAAGATGACCACTCGACGCCCATAAAAGAAGGCCCTAAACAAATGACATCTTCGACGTCGACGACCTCGAAGCGAAAGCCTGAAAATCTCGACGCCGAACAAGCGGCCGAGATGGACAAAAAGAGGAAGAGACTCGAAGCCGAAATGGCGAGCCTCCTACAGAAAAAGAGGGACTTCGAGGACAAAATGAGGCAGTTCATAATCCCATCGAAGCCCGCGGTCGAAGCCGAAAAAGAAGCCGAAGACCTTCAGGCGCCTAACACGCCAGAACCAGCCGAAGAACAGGAAGAAGAGGACCTGTACTACTTCGGCGCTGAAGGCGAGGAAGAAGAACACTCATACCAGGGCTCGACATCATCGGAGGTGCAAGACTTGCAGTGGCAAGATCTCGACGCTGATTCGCCGGAAGAGGGGGTAGATTCCTACCCTTCGAGGCCTTCGCTGCCGGACGACATAGGGATCTACAATCAGGTCATCAAAAGGGCTGCAGACACCTATGGAGTGCAGCTGGAGGAGGAAAGACCTCAATCTTGTTTTCTGCTGGAAACTCTGTTGCCAACACAAACAAGGAGTCAGTTCTTACCCATGCTCCCAAGTGTGCTGGACCAGGGTAAGGAGGCTTTCAAGGAGCCAGCAATATGTAAATCAGTTACTCCAAGAGCTGAGAAAAAATATAAGCACTCCTCAAAGGACCCCATGTACATTAGGGGATCAGTACCACCAGATTCCATCATTGCATCCACGGCTAGGAAAAGGGCCAACATCCCCACAAATACAGGACCACCTCCTGACAAGGAGAGCAAGAGGATGGACCTCACGGGGAGGAAAGTGGAAAGGAGTGCGGCAATACAGTGGCGTATCGCAAACTCAAATGCCCTCATCAACAGGCACGCATACCAGCACTGGGAGGAAGTTGGAGAACTCCTCAAACACCTGCCGGAACAGTACCAAAGGAGGGTAAGCCACTTGGTAGAGGAAGGAAAAAACATGGCCAACACATGTTTGAAATCGGCCCTGGACGCAGCTGAGACTTCCAGCCGACAAATGATGATTGGGGTGACGGAAAGAAGGAATGCCTGGCTCAGAATTTCGGGCTTCAAGCCCGAAGTCCAAAACAACATCCTCAACACACCTTTTAATGGGGAACAACTTTTCGGCCCCACAGTGGACGAAAAACTTAACCAGCTCAAGAAGGAAAATGAGACCGCAAGGTCCATGGGGGCATTGCAGTTCAGAGGAATGAGAAGGGGAACACCTTCAAGAAGACCAGCAGGTAGGGGGAATCACCAACCAGCTACAACACATCAATCATTCCAGCAAGGCTACCGGGGGGGACCCAAGGGCACCCCCAGGGACAGCAGCAGCAAACATGGCAGTATCAGGTCCGGGGCCAGTCCTTTCGCGCGCGCGCAAGAGGACGAGGAAATACTCCTAGAGGAGGCCAACAGCCCACCTCCAAGTGACTTCACTACAGAACCGGCACACAACCAGTTAACATCTCCAGGGTGGTGCAAAGCATCAAGACAAAGACAAACAATACCAACAGAAAACATACAGTTTCTCCAACACACAACACCAGTAGGAGGCAGAATAAAGGACTTCTTCCAGGACTGGGGGGAAGATCACAACAGACAGATGGATACTAAACATCATAAAACACGGCTATTGCATAGAGCTCCAAACACAGCCTCCAAACAGAAAACCAAGGAAAAGAGTTCACTCAGCAAAGGAGCTTTCTCATTTGTTGCAAGAAGCACAGGAGCGTACCTCTAATGGAAAGAAGCAAGGGGGTCTACTCCACTTACTTCCTCGTACCAAAGGTGGACGAAACACTACGTCCAATCCTGGACTTGAGGTACCTAAACAAGTACATAAGGACACAAAAATTCAAAATGACATCTCTACAGGAAGTAATACCCCAGATACAGGAAGGGGAGTACATGGCCACTTTAGATCTAAAGGACGCTTACCTTCACATACCAATCAACAGAAGACACAAGCACCTGCTAAGGTTTCTAATCAACAACATTCACTACCAGTTCACCGTACTACCATTCGGACTAAACTCAGCACTGAGGGAGTTTACAAAATGCCTAGCAGCAGTAGCAGCACACTTAAGGAGGCATGGGATACACGTATATCCATACCTAGACAACTGGCTGATAAAGGCAAACTCATACAACGCCTGCCAAAGGGCCATTCAGGTGGTGATACACACACTAGTGCAACTAAGGTTCTCAATCCATTGGGAAAAATCATCCATAGAACCAGAACAGGTGAAGATTTTCTTGGGAGCAGAGATCGACACCAGGCAGGGCAAGGTGTTTCCAAGCACAAAGAGGATTTCAGCAATTCTGAAGGAGACACAGCTTTACCGCAAGGGGCAAGCTCTGGCAGTGAGGAAAGTGGGGAAACTGATGGGAATGATGGCATCATGCATACATTTAATTCCCAATATTCGACTCCACATGAGACCATTCCAAGAATGGATTCAGGAGCGATGGTCACAGGCACAAGGGAGCTGGGAGGACCTTGTGGTTGTCACGCATACAGTACATCAAGAGATAGCGTGGTGGAACAAGGACAAATTAATAAAAGGGAAACCATTCTCACAACCAGCTCCAACAGTGACCATCACAACAGATGCATCCCAACTAGGATGGGGAGCACACATGAGCAACCTCAAGGTGAGGGGACTGTGGACACAGCAGGATGCGGTGAAACACATCAACTATCTAGAACTGAAAACAGTGTTCCTAGCCTTAAAAGCCTTTCAGAAACAGCTGTACGGAACCAGGGTATTGACCAAACAGACAACACCACCACAATGTTCTATATAAACAAGCAAGGAGGTACACGATCAGTGGCACTATCACGGCTAGCACAGGAAATATGGAAATGGGCTATTACAAGACAAATAGACCTACTAGCAATACATCTCCCGGGAAAGGACAATGTGGAGGCAGACAGGCTCAGCAGACAGACGTCCGCATCCCACGAATGGGAAATCAACCAGCAAGAAATACAGAAGATATTCAGAAAATGGGGAACACCGCAAATAGACCTACTTGCAACATGCCAAAATGCAAAATGCCAACACTTCGCATCCAGATAGCCGTGCGAACAGTCCCAGGGGGATGCGCTATGAATAAGCTGGTCAGGGACATTTGCATACGCTTTTCCCCCCCGATACCACTGCTACACAGGGTACTCAAATGCAGAACAAGCAACATGACGCTGATTCTAATTGCACCACAATGGGCCAGACAAACGTGGTTCTCACAAATAATACAAATGGCACAGGAGCCAGCGCACAAGTTCCCAAGAAGAAGGGACCTGTTGACTATGCAGGACGGAAAAGTGCTGCACCCAGAGCCAGAGAGCCTCAGCCTAGCGGCATGGCTCCGGACTTAGAATTTGCACACCTAAGATTACCAGAAAGTACAATGGCAGTGTTAAGGGAGGCCAGAAGGCCGACCACACGAAAGTGCTACATAGCAAAGTGGAAAAGATTCACACAATGGTGCATTAAGGAAAAGCTACAAAGAAGGATTACAAGGGAAACATCTGTACTAAAGTACCCGACGCATCTGCTACTCAACAAACTAAGTTACACATCGCTAAGGGTGCACCTAGCAGCGATAGTAGCCTACACAAGGGGAGAAACAGGAAGAAGTTTCTTCATGTCTCAAGTGGTAAAAAGATTTCTGGAAGGGGCCAAAAGGATAGCCCCCCCCTAAAAGGGTACCACCGCCACAGTGGAACCTCAATGTGGTACTGGCTCAATTAATGAAGGCACCATTTGAACCTATGCATAAGGCAACACTGCATATGCTCACGCTTAAGACAGCCTTTCTAGTAGCTATCACTTCTCTGCGCAGAGTAAGTGAATTACAAGCGCTTACACTACAGGAGACATACCTGCAAATACATAGCGACAGGATTGTAATGAGAACCGACCCACACTTCATGCCAAAGGTGGTATCAAGGTTCCACATCAATCAAACAATCCAGATACCGAGTTTTTTTCCAAAAACCAACCACAAACGCAGAAAGAGCGTTATACACACTAGACGCCAGAAGGGCAGTGATGCACTATATCGAAAGAACAAAAGAATGCAGAAAGACAAAGCAATTCTTTGTGTCCTTCGCCACGAGTTTTCTTGGACGCCCAGTTACCAAGAACACAATTGCAAGATGGATTGCAGAAACAATACAATACTGCCACAAGCAAGGTGGACAACAATTAAAAGGAGCAACACGTGCTCATTCGACACGGAAGAAGGGAGCAACAATAGCGTTTCTAGCAAACACACCTATTCAGGACATTTGCCAAGCAGCAACATGGGCCTCAGTGCACACGTTCACTAAGCACTACTGCATAGATATTCAAATGAACAAGGAAGCTCAAGTAGGACAAAGGGTCTTACAACACATATTCACAAATAAGAGCTCTTCTTCCACCCAGCCACCACAAATCTAGAAAACCGCTACAAAGTCTATGCACAGCATAGTGAATCCAGAAAGATTCAAGCTGCAAAACTACACCGACAGGTAAGAAACTATACGTTTTGCACCGTGAATCCTTTCCTGGATTCACATGCTGTGCGTTATTCCGCCATCTAGTGGTTGGGTCCGGAATTGTCTTTTTTTTCTCCTTTTTTTTCTTCTTGTTTTGGTCGCTGTCGACCTCCATTTGGTACCAGGTATGGCCCCTGTGTGAAGTCAGACGGTATCCTGGAGGTCGACGTGCGTGGTAGCCATCTTCAAATTATTTTTTCCGCTGTTGGGTCTGGAAGCAAGACGGGAAGCTCTGAAGATTTTTCAGATTTTTCCCCAAAAACTTCAAGAAAACCCAAAAAAGGCTACCGCAAATCTCATCTTCCATCAACGCCGTAACCGGGGACAAGAGTAGAACTCCGGCGACGACACCACAGAGGACCTCGTCGGTCCACAAATGGCGAGGTAGGGGACATGGAAAATACCCCCTTCAAGTTTTGTCCCAAGTGCCACCACAAGTATGCTCAACGCGACCCACACGACGTCTGCAACCTGTGCCTGCCCAAGGATCATCAGGACAAGGACTGAGGTCTGCGCGGCGTACCTGTCGAAAACACTCGGAAGCCGCAGAAACTAAAGAGAGGCCCACTACGCTACGATGTCGCAGACCACGAAGAAAACATCCCTCAAAGACCTGGGTTTCTCCAGCGACGAGGAAGAACGTAGAGTACCAGCAGAATCGACGAACGAGGAATCGGACGTCGAAATTCTAAAAGGGGACTCTGAAAAAATCCAAGCCCAGAAGAAGGCGAGCGAAAAAACGAAGAAAACAGGTAAGGTAAGACACCATATACATCTGTCGGAACCGAAGTGCCACAAACATAAGGCGCAACCCAAGGCAGCCCCGACACCGAGCAAAAAGGCGATCGAGGGTCAGCCGCGATTAAAAGAACCCCACGGAACCCAACCAAAGGTTACCGAGGAGGGAACATCGCCGAAGCAAAGGGTCGAACGCGAACCCGCAAAGAAAAGCACTACGCCATCAAAACCGGACGTGGCCGCTAGTAAGAAGAGAAAATCTCTGGCCTCCGACACCGAGAGAGCTCTCGAGGTTGAAAAGAAAAGGAAAAGACTCGAGGACGAAATAGCAACGCTCCTCCAAAAGAAGAAAAAGTTCAACGTCTCTCTGAAGGATTTCAAAACCACGGTTGCCGAACCAGAAAACTTTGACGCCGAAGAGGTGGAAGACACCGAGGGGGAAGAAGAAGGTATCTTCGACTCACCCCCAACCCCAGAACCTCGCGATGAAGAACCCGAGGAATACGGGGAGTTATCGGATGAAGAGGAAATCTCTGAAAATTCCGAGGATTTATGGAACAACCTCGACACCGAGAGCCCCAAGGAGGAAGTATGCAGTTATCCTTTGAAAGTATCACCACCAGACGACATAGCTTTCTACAATGGCTTAGTTAAAAGGGCAGCAGACCATTTCGGAGTCGCCCTCTAGGAAGAAAAAAGGAGACATGTTTTCTCCTGGAAACGCTAGCCCCTGCCATCAAGGGGACTCAATACCTCCCAATGCTTCCTAGCATACTGGCTCAAGGCAAAGAAGCCTTCAAGGAACCAGATTCAAGCAAGGGTGTAACACCCAGGGTAGAGAAGAAATATAAGGCGTGCTCAAAGGACCCTAAGTATATTCAAGGAAACAGTGCCAGATTCAATTATTGTCACCACAGCCAGAAGAAGGGCTAATGCAGTCTCCAATACCTGCCCTCCACCAGAAAAGGAGAGTAAGAGAATGGACATGGTGGGGAGAAGAATGGAAAAGGAAGTGGCAACACAATGGCGCATCACAAATTCCAACGCCACACTAAATAGATACGGGCACCAACAATGGGACGAAATAGAGGAGATCCTCAATAAACTGCCTGAAGACGACAAGAAAAGAGCAAAGTCTATTGTCCAGGATAGTAAAAACGTGGCCAATACATGCCTTAAGTCAGCCCTTGATGCTGCAGACACTTCCAGTAGGCAAATGTGCACAGGCACCATCCTCAGAAGACATGCCTGGCTCAGAATATCAGGATTCAAACAGGAGGTTTAAACCTCTATCATCAATAGACCATTCACTGGGAACGCACTCTTTGGGAAAGAGGTGGATGAATCCATCCAACAGATTAAAAAGGACAACAAGACTGTTAAGGCGATGGGAGCCCTACAGCAGAGAGGTTCCTTTAAAAGAGGTGGTTTCAACAACAGAAAAACCACAGGAAGAGGTGCATTTGGTCAGGACAGCAAATGTCACAGCAACCGCAAGGTCAAAACCCTGGGCAACATTCAAGTCAACAGGGAAGCTACCAAGGCTGGCAACAACAGCAGAAGCAGCCCTTTCGGGGAGAAGCAGAGGCCAATCCAATCCCCCAGAGGAAGATGAAATGGCTCTGACTCAGTCACAGAAAGGAACCCACACAAAACACTAGTGGGGGGAAGAATATCCTTTTACCTCAAACAGTGGGAAAATATCACAACGGACAATTGGATATAAAATGTGGTAAAGTACGGGTATTGCATAGAGCTAACAAAACACCACCTGCAAACCCACCAAAAACAAGAACATTTCTGAGTTCAGAACTAACACAGCTAAATTCAGAGATCAAGGAACTATTCTAAAAACAAGCAATAGAAGTAGTACCAAAACAGGAAAGGAAACTACTCACCATACTTCCTAGTACCAAAACAGGACCTAACTCTAAGACCAAACCTAGACCTAAGGTTCATAAACAGGTTCATACTAACACAACGCTTCAAAATGTGTACTCTCCAAGAAATAAATTCAAAAGGGAGACTACATGGCAACAATAGACCTCAAGGACGCCTACTTGCAGATTCCTATGAACAAAGGACACAAAGTACCTGCGGTTCCTATACAATGTAACACATTATCAATTCAAAGTACTTCCCTTTGGAATAAAATCAGCTCCACGTGTCTTCACAAAGTGCCTAGCCGCAGTGGCGGCACATCTAAGAAGGGAGGGAATTCACGTGTATCCCTACCTGGACAACTGGCTCATAAGGGTACACTAAAAGGAAACATGCCGCAATCATGTTCAAACGGCCATCCAAACCCTACAGGGACTTGGTTTCTCAATAAACCACAAAAAATCTTCAACAAAACCAGAAAGGAAAAAAACCTTCCTAGGAGCAAGATTAAACTCAAGGAGTGCGAGAGCGTACCCCACGCAAAAAAGGATACAGGTTATCCATCAAGAAGCGACCCTCTACCTGAGGGGACAATCTCTGACAATGAGGAAGGTCATGAAACTGATGGGCATGATGGCATCATGCATCCCACTTATCCCTCACGCCCGCCTGCACATGCGCCCATTCCAGGAATGGCTTACCAACAGCTGGTCTCAAGCCACAGGGAGTTGGGAGGATGTTACACAAAAGGTGCAAGCAGAGATACAATGGTGGACATCCAACAACATAGCACAGGGGAGACCTTTCAGGAACCCAACTCCATCTGTGATAATTACCACGGACGCATCCCTCAACCGTTGGGGAGCACATTACACCCAGCTCAAAGTACGTGATCAATGGAACGAACAGGATTCCATAACTTCCTGGAGATGAAAACTGTCTTTCTTGCACTGAAAGCATTCCAGAAGCACATCCAGGGGAAGACTATCCTAATCCAAACAGACAATACAACAACAATGTTCTATCTGAACAAGCAGGGAGGTACAAAGTCCTTTCCCCTGAGCAAACTTGCACAAGAAATCTGGAAATGGCCAGTAGCTCAAAGAATCAACCTACAAACAGTACATCTACCAGGAGTAGAGAACATTACAGCGGACCAGCTGAGCAGACAGAACAACTGCTCCCACGAATGAGAGTTGAAGCAGAAAACAGTACAATACCTTTTCAACCTGTGGGGAACACCAGTGATAGACCTGTTTGCAACAGTGCAGCACAAGAAATGCCAACTCTTTGCCTCGAGGTTTCCACACCACTTGTCAAAGGGGGATTGCTCTTTCGCTCAACTGGTCACAGACATTTGCTTACGCCTTTCCACCAATACCCCTGATGCAAAGAGTGCTAGAAGAAGCAAATTAACTAGGAACAAACATGATCCTCATTGCCCCTCAATGGCCAAGGCAAACATGGTACTCAATCCTGCTGCAACTATCCAAGGGGAAGATTATCAAAATCAAAGCAGACAAGGACCTGCTAACAATGCAACAAGGCCAAATCTTTCACCCGGAACCAACAACGCTGCATCTGGCAGCTTGGCACCTAAGTATATAGAATTTGGCCACCTCAAGCTGCCTCTACGAACAATGGAAATTCTAAAGTGGCAAGGAAACAGTCAACAAGGCAATGCTATGCAGCAAAATGGAAGCAATATACCACCTGGAGCACCGCTAAGAATAAAATCAATTCCATCAACACACAAGAAACAGTCATCACAAACCTAACCGACCTTTAGGACAACAATATCAACTACTCAAGCATAAAGGGGCATCTGGCTGCCATAGTAGCATACACAAGAGGGAAAACGTGCAAAGGTTTCTTCACAAGGCCTGTAATTAAAAGGTTTTTAGAAGGATCAAAAAGAATTGCCCCACCTAGAGCAACACCAGTTCCTGCATGGAGACTAAATACAGTACTTGCTCAACTAATGGCAAAACCCTTTGAGTCCATGCATAAGGCGGACCTCAAACACATTACTCTAAAGACAATTTTTCTCATCGCTATTACTCCCCTACGGAGAGTAAGTGAGCTACAGGCTTTAACAATACAAGAGCCATACTTGCAAATCCACAAGGATAAAGTAATCTTAAAAACAAACACACATTTCTTACCAAAAGTGGTATCAAAATATCACTTAAATCAAAATATCACCCTACCAGTTTTCTTCAAAAACCCAAAAACAAAAAGAGAAAGAAGCCTCCATACCTTAGATGTAAGGAGGGCGTTGCTGTATTATCTGCAAAAGACAGAACAAATACGCAAAACAAAACAGTTGTTTGTCGCCTACGCACATACCAACACAGGATCACCGGTCACAAAGGCTACAATTGCACGATGGATAGTGCAAACCATTCAATCATGTTATGCCTATGCCAAAAAAGAACTAACCATGCGACCAACGGCTCACTCCACTAGAAATAAGGCAGCAACCCTAGCTTTCATGGCCAATGTACCCATTGACACTATTTGTGCAGCAGCAACATGGGCGTCACCACACACTTTTACAAAACATTACTGTGTGGACATACAAATGAGTAAGGAAGCTCAAATAGGACAACATGTGCTTCAAAATCTGTTTGCAAGGTCTTCCTCTCACCACAGCCTCCCAAACACGGGAGAAACCGCTACGTAATCTAATGCACAGCATGTGGATCCAGAAAAGGATTCACACTGCAAAACGAAATGGTTACTTACCAGTAGAAGTAGTTTTGCAGCTTGAAGAATTTTCTGGATTCACATGCGACCCACCCGACCTCCCCTACAAGGAAAACAAACAGGTGGGGAAGCAAATGATTACATCAGTTATTTAATGACCATCTCAAGGTCTACAAGGTATCTACAAAATAGGAACAGAAAAAAGAATCCGAAGATGGCTACCACGCAAGTCAACCTCCAGGATACCGTCTGACGTAAGTCAGTTTTTTTTATATAGCGCAGCTACTCACCCTTACGGGTCTCAAGGAGCTGGGGGCCGTAGTGGAAATTAAGTGAGCTATTGCCCAGAGTCACACGGTGCTGAGCTGCCGCCGGAGCCGGGGATCGAACCGTGAACCCTGTGCTCCGAAGTCAGCTGCCCTGGCCGCTGCACCACACCTCTCCACTGTGACGTCACACAGGGGACGTACCTGGCACCAAATGGTGGTTGACAGCGACCAAAACAAGAAAGAAAGAAAAAGACAATTCCGGACCCAACCACTAGATGGCGTAATAATGCACAGAATGTGAATCCAGAAAATTCTTCAAGCTGCAAAACTACTCCTACTGGTAAGTAACCATTTCGATAGCTAATTCCACAAACACGACAAATGAGCGAAATGCTAGCTAGGAGAGTACTCCTTTTTAATAACAATCAAGGACTACACTAGCATGAACTCATAGCAAACACACCTCTATAACCCACATCAAAATCAATACTCTACACTAACAAACAAAAAACTACCACCAAAACACTTCACCCCTTCGCTGCTAGGCCTTTTCCCCCCCTGTGCTAAGCCTTTTTTTGGCTATTTGGGGTAGTGCGCACTTAGGCCCCTGTAACTTTTTGACCACATAAGGTATCCACGCCAAATTTGCGTCCTTTTTTTCTAACATCATGGGGATTGTAAAGGTACCCAGGGTTTGTGGATTCCCCTGGAGGGGACCCAGAAATTAGCCAAAATACAGCAAAATTTTGTTATATTTTGGGAAAAATACGAAAAAAGGGCTACAGATGAAAGCGTCTTGTTTTTTCCCTGCAAATGGCATCAAAAGGGGTTGTGGTGCTGAAATCACCATCTTCCCAGCTGTCAGGGACAAGCAGACTTTTGTCAGAAAACCAACTTTTTTACACAGTTTTGGCATTTTTCTGGGACATAGCCTATTTTTGCTATTTTTTGTGCTTTCAACCTCCTTCCAGTTAATGGTAGAAATGGGTATGAAACCAATAATGGATCCTGAAAAGCCATACATTTCTGAAAAGTAGACAAAATTCTGAATTCAGCAAGGGGTCATTTGTGTAGATCCTTAAAGTTTTCCTTATAGAAACTAACAGTTAAATGAAGGAAAAATTGAAAATTAGTTGAAAAAAACAGCCATTTGTGTCAACGTTTTCACCTGTAACTTCTTCTAATTATGACAGCTATTTGAAAGCAATATACCGTTATATCCGCTGGACCTTTCTGGTTGTGGGGATATATAGGACTTGTAGGTTCACCAAGGACCCGACGAACCCAGAGCCAATAACTGAGCAGCATCTTGCAATGCTTTTTTATTATGTACCGGGTATATAGCAATTATTTTGGGAAAATGTATACATGGAAAAATTGTTATGAAAGACACCTATGTATTTCTGAAATGGGAACAAAATGTAGATTTTAGAAACAGTAGATATTTGCACATTTCCGAAATTGGGAGTACCCATACTAGCATGAGAATTATAGGTCATTTTTCAAAATGACTTATTTTTTAGACATTGTCTTTCATTTGGAAGGCAGAAATGCATCGAAAGTCAATAGGTAATAACAGTTGCTCTACAATTCTGTGTTACCCTAAGTCTCCTGATAAAAATGGTACCTCACTTGTGTGGGTAGGCCTTGTGCCCACAACAGGAAATGGCTCAAAATGCAACGTGGACGTACCACATTTTCACAATGAAAAATTACCCTTTTTTTGCAAAGTGCCTAGCTGTAGTTTTTGAACCCTAGCTCTGCGGGCACTTAGGGAAACCTAGCAAACCTATACATTTTTGAAAACTAGACACCCAGGGGAATTCAGGATGGGGTGACTTGACTGCCCCCCACCAGGTTCTGTTACCCAGAATCCCCTGCAAACCTAAAACATTGTCCAAAAACCCACATTTTCCCCACATTTCTGTGGTGGAAAGTTCTGTAATCTGCGTGGATCCACAAATTTCCACCCACCCCGCGTTCCCCAAAGTCTTACGAGAAAAATGGTACCTCACTTGTGTGGATCGGCCTAGTGCCTGCGACAGGAAACGGCGCAAAACGCAACGTGGTCACACCTCAATTTCGCAGTGAAAAATGACCCTTTTTTGGCAAAGTGCCTAGCTGTAGTTTTTAACCCTAGCTCTGCCGGCACCTAGGGAAACCTAGCAAACCTATACATTTTTGAAAACTAGACACCCAGGGGAATCCAGGATGGGGTGACTTGACTGTCTCCCACCAGGTTCTGTTACCCAGAATCCCTCGCAAACCTAAAAATTGTCCAAAAAACCACATTTCCCCCACATTTCTGTGGTGGAAAGTTCTGGAATCTGCGTGGATCCACAAATTTCCACCCACCCCGCGTTCCCCAAAGTCTTACGAGAAAAATGGTACCTCACTTGTGTGGGTTGGCCTAGTGCCTGCCACAGGAAACGGCGCAAAACGCAACGTGGTCACACCTCAATTTCGCAGTGAAAAATGACCCTTTTTTTGCAAAGTGCCTAGCTGTAGTTTTTTAACCCTACCTCTGCCGGCACCTAGGGAAACCTAGCAAACCTATACATTTTTGAAAACTAGACACCCAGGGGAATCCAGGATGGGGTGACTTGACTGCCTCCCACCAGGTTCTGTTACCCAGAATCCCTTGCAAACCTAAAGAATTATCAAAAAAACCACATTTTCCCCACATTTCTGTGGTGGAAAGTTCTGGAATCTGCGTGGATCCACAAATTTGCACCCACCCCGCGTTCCCCAAAGTCTTCAGAGAAAAATGGTACCTCACTTGGGTGGGTCGGCCTAGTGCCCGTGACAGGAAACGGCGCAAAACACAATTTGGTCACACCTCAATTTCGCAGTGAAAAATGACCCTTTTTTTGCAAAGTGCCTAGCTGTAGTTTTTGAACCCTACCTCTGCCGGCACCTAGGGAAACCTAGCAAACCTATACATTTTTGAAAACTAGACATCCAGGGGAATCCAGGATGGGGTGACTTGACTGCCTCCCACCAGGTTCGTTTACCCAGAATCCCCTGCAAACCTAAAAAATTGTCCAAAAACCCACATTTTCCCCACATTTCTGTGGTGGAAAGTTCTGTAATCTGCGTGGATCCACAAATTTCCACCCACCCCGCGTTCCCCAAAGTCTTACGAGAAAAATGGTACCTCACTTGTGTGGATCGGCCTAGTGCCTGCGACAGGAAACGGCGCAAAACGCAACGTGGTCACACCTCAATTTCGCAGTGAAAAATGACCCTTTTTTGGCAAAGTGCCTAGCTGTAGTTTTTGAACCCTAGCTTTGCCGGCACCTAGGGAAACCTAGCAAATCTATACATTTTTGAAAACTAGACACCCAGGGGAATTCAGGATGGGGTGACTTGACTGCCTCCCAACAGGTTCTGTTACCCAGAATCCCCCGCAAACCTAACAAAATTGTCAAAAAAACCACATTTTCCCCACATTTCTGTGGTGGAAAGTTCTGTAATCTGCGTGGATCTACAAATTTCCACCGACCCCGCGTTCCCCAAAGTCTTACGAGAAAAATGGTACCTCACTTGTGTGGATCGGCCTAGTGCCTGCGACAGGAAACAGCGCAAAACGCAATGTGGTCACACCTCAATTTCGCAGTGAAAAATGACCCTTTTTTGGCAAAGTGCCTAGCTGTAGTTTTTTAACCCTAGCTCTGCCGGCACCTAGGGAAACCTAGCAAACCTATACATTTTTGAAAACTAGACACCCAGGGGAATCCAGGATGGGGTGACTTGACTGCCTCCCACCAGGTTCTGTTACCCAGAATCCCTCGCAAACCTAAAAAATTGTCAAAAAAACCACATTTCCCCCACATTTCTGTGGTGGAAAGTTCTGGAATCTGCGTGGATCCACAAATTTCCACCCACCCCGCGTTCCCCAAAGTCTTACGAGAAAAATGGTACCTCACTTGTGTGGGTTGGCCTAGTGCCTGCCACAGGAAACGGCGCAAAACGCAACGTGGTCACACCTCAATTTCGCAGTGAAAAATGACCCTTTTTTGCAAAGTGCCTAGCTGTAGTTTTTTAACCCTACCTCTGCCGGCACCTAGGGAAACCTAGCAAACCTATACATTTTTGAAAACTAGAGACCCAGGGGAATCCAGGATGGGGTGACTTGACTGCCTCCCACCAGGTTCTGTTACCCAGAATCCCTTGCAAACCTAAAGAATTATAAAAAAAAACACATTTTCCCCACATTTCTGTGGTGGAAAGTTCTGGAATCTGCGTGGATCCACAAACTTGCACCCACCCCGCGATCCCCAAAGTCTTCAGAGAAAAATGGTACCTCACTTGGGTGGGTCGGCCTAGTGCCCGTGACAGGAAACGGCGCAAAACACAATTTGGTCACACCTCAATTTCGCAGTGAAAAATGACCCTTTTTTTGCAAAGTGCCTAGCTGTAGTTTTTGAACCCTACCTCTGCCGGCACCTAGGGAAACCTAGCAAACCTATACATTTTTGAAAACTAGACACTCAGGGGAATCCAGGATGGGGTGACTTGACTGCCTCCCACCAGGTTCTGTTACCCAGAATCCCTTGCAAACCTAAAAAATTATCAAAAAAACCACATTTTCCCCACATTTCTGTGGTGGAAAGTTCTGGAATCTGCGTGGATCCACAAATTTGCACCCACCCCGCGTTCCCCAACGTCTTCTGAGAAAAATGGTACCTCACGTGTGTGGGTCGGCCTAGTGCCCGCGACAGGAAACGGCGCAAAACGCAACGTGGTCACACCTCAATTTCGCAGTGAAAAATGACCCTTTTGTGGCAAAGTGCCTAGCTGTAGTTTGTGAACCCTAGCTCTGCCGGCACCTAGGGAAACCTACCAAACACACACATTTCTGAAAAGTAGACACCCGGGGGCTTCCAGGGAGGTATGGCTTGCATGGATCCCCCAACGTTTCCTTACCCAGAATCCCCTGCAAACTTCAATTTTAGCTGAAAAAATCACTTTTTTCACACATTTTTGTGTGGGAAAGTGTGGCATCACCGGGCTCACACAAATTTCCTACCACCCAGCGATCCCCTGGGTCTCCCGATAAAAATGATGCCTCACTCGTGTGGGAGGCCCAAGTAACCGCAACAGTCAAGGGCCCAAAACATTTTTTGATAGGCAATGTTGATGTTGCCTCAAAACGTTTTGTGTCCTTGCATGTCGCAGGTACTTGGGCCTCCCACACGAGTGAGGCACCATTTTTATCGGGAGACCTGGGGGAACGCTGCGTGGTAGGAAATTTGTGTGAGCCCGGTGATGCCACACTTTCCCACACAAAAATGTGTGAAAAAAGTGATTTTTTTTTCAGCTAAAATTGAGGTTTGCAAGGGATTCTGGGTAAGGAAATGTTGGGGGATCCACGCAAGCCATACCTCCTTGGAAGCTCCCGGGTGTCTAGTTTTCAGAAATGTGTGGGTTTGGTAGGTTTCCCTAGATGGCCGCCGAGCACGGGGCCAAAAACCCAGGTGACCCCCCTTGCAAAACCAGGTGGTTTTGAGATAGGCAATTTTGATGTCGCCTCACTACGAGGCACGAGGGCAAGTGATGGTTCAGTATATACAATTTTATTAACAAGAGATTTCACAAAAATGAAATGCACTGTCAATAATTGAAAGGACAAAAACTGAACCAGTGACTTGCAGCTCGTGAGCTGTAAAGCCACGTCAAGGCCCCAACCGCTTTACAGGCCATTCACACACCTTTCATACGTGATACACACAAGACCATTCACACCACCAGCCACGAAACAAACACATTACAACATTCACAAAAAGGGACAAGGTACACCCTGCTTGAGAAAGACAAAAAAAAATATTACTGCACAGCCATCTAATACTCAAGCACACACACATACTGGTTGGATTTGGCACGAGGGTGAGTGATGGTTCAGTATATACAATTGTATTAACAAGTGATTTCACAAAAATGAAATGCACTGTTAATAATTGAAAGGACGAGAAACTGAACCATTGACTCACAGCTCGTGAGCTGTAAAGCCACGACAAGGCACCAACCTCTTTACAGGCCATTCATACACCTTTCATACGTGTGACACATACAAAACCATTCACACCACCAGCCGCGGGCCCATCACATTACAACACTCACACCAGCAGACAGCGCCATTCAAGGGCCCATCACTTTCACATGCCCACATTCCTAACACAGCAACCACACAAGCTGATGGATTGCGTGGAGTGTCGCTCGGCTAGCAGTGTGTGTAGTGACCAGCAGCAAGTCACTACTCACACACCGCCAGCCGAGCGCCAGTCCACGCACACCGCCAGCCAAGCGCCACTCCATGCACACCGCCAGCCAAGCGCCACTCCACGCACACCGCCAGCCAAACGCCACTCCACGCACACCGCCAGCCAAGCGCCACTCCACGCACACCGCCAGCCAAGCGCCACTCCACGCACACCGCCAGCCAAGCGCCACTCCACGCACACCGCCAGCCAAGCGCCACTCCACGCACACCGCCAGCCAAGCACCCACATTTAGGATTTTTTTATACAAAAAAGAAAACGCAAGCAAATTGCAAATAGATACAAATCTACTAACACAAAATCAGAAACTAAATACATTGCACTAATGCCAACCTTGAAACAGAACAACAATTCTTAAACATTACAGACCAGGCAGTTCACTTTACCACTCATGGTTGCTCCCAATAATTCTTTTGCTTGTGGTACGCTCTATAACAAGCAGGCACACACAGCCCAGGGTTAGAAGGACACTCAGGGCAGTACATACGAGTCTCCTTCCGCGTACCTCTTCGCCAACAGACTCTACATCTCCTAGTGGGAAAGTCTTTGGAGGGTGTAGGAGGAATGTGATCAGGAAAGTGGCGATCTTTCAATCGAGCCACATCCTCCACCACTCCAACTCTAGGAACACTTGCCTGTTCCACAACAACAAGGCTGCCTATGACAGACTCCTGAAACTGAACAAAAGTCAAATTTGACGCCGGAGAACACTCCTTGAACACAACAAAAGCATTGAAAGTTGCTAAATTGAAGAGATGGATGGCCAACTTCTTATACCAAATGTAAGCCTTACGAATAGCAGTGTAAGGTTCCAACCTCTGATCTACTCTATCAACACCACCCATGTGCTTATTGTAGTCTAAAATGCACACAGGTTTGCGCACTTCAGCAATCTGACCCCAAACAGCCACAGGTGAAGTACTCTCATCATGGATGGTAGTCAGCATGTACACATCCCTCCTGTCCACAAATTTCACAGCTAGTAGTTCATCACTACGCAAGGAACTGCACTGTCCCCTCTGAAGTTTTTTGCAAACAAGCTCTTTTGGATAACCTTTACGGTTAGAGCGGATTGTGCCACAAGCAAAAGTGTCCACTTTGAACAATTCCTTAAACAATTGCACAGCAGTGTAGAAGTTATCAAGGTACAAATGGTGGCCTCTGTTAAACAGTCCTCTAGCAAGATCCCACACAATTTTCTCTGAAACTCCAAAAGTGGACGGACAACCAGGGGGGTCAATAGTGGAATCCCTACCAGTGTACACACGCAAATTAAAAACATATCCTGTCCTACTCTCAGACAACATATACAGCTTAATTCCATAGCGTGCCGTCTTGCTAGGAATGTACTGCCTAAAAACCAAACGGCCCTTGAACAGGACCAAAGACTCATCAATAGATATTTCTTTCCCTGGAGTATAGATCTCTGAAAATCGATCTACAAAGTGATCAAGAACAGGCCGAATCTTAAAAAGACGGTCACATTCAGGGTGATCTCAGTGGCAACGCCAAACCATTATCAACAAAATGCAGCATCCGAAGCAAAAGTAAATACCGATCACGAGTCATAACTGCAGGAAATATGGCCGTTGCCATCAAGGGACTGGTAGACCAATATGAACCCATGGACGGCTTCCTTATCAAACCCATCAAAAAAGTCAAACCCAAAAACTTCTTCATCTCTTCCAGATTTGTGGGACTCCACCGGGTAGCTCTAGAATGGGGCCTAAGTCTGGCACTGTTGTCCCTCAAAAACTGTTCAGCATACAAATTAGTCTTCTCAACAATCTCACCCAAAAATACATCATCCATAAACAACTGAAAATACTGTATAGGCAAATAATGTTCACAATCCACTCTACACCCTGCATAACCACTAAAGGCAGGCAACACCGGCTGCACCATGTTTGGATCAACCCATAGTCCAGCACTTCCAGTAGGAAGCCTAGCAGCCCCACGCTGCAATCCAGATGCCTCTTGCACCATCGGCACAGTAGTATCCTCTTCTAAAACAGGCACTTCATCCGCACTGAGAGTAGATTCATCCACACCGAGAGTACCTTCATCTGCACTGAGAGTACCTTCATCATCCGATGATTCCATGTGGAGAGAAAACTCACTGCCTGAATCTTCCCCTCCCTCCTCTCCCTCAGACGCACTGTCAGTCTCATAATCCTGCTCAGAGGAAGATTCAAGAAGCAAACCAACCACCTGAGCAGTCATTCTACGGCTAGCCATAATGCTTACTAATAAAGGTTACTTGTCAAACAAGTCAACAACAACAAACCCTTTGTAAAAAAAGAAATAAACAAAATGTAGCTTTATCACAAAGACCTATATACTCCAACACTATACCACTCACGTGACAGAAGCAGCTAGACTCACCCCCACCTACTCTGCACAGACACAGTGAAGATCAACAATATCCCACTAAAAAAGAAGAAAAAAAAATTACACATAAGACAATGCAAAACATCGCAAAGAATTTCATTCTCTGAACACTAACAAATATGCTGCCATTATGACACCACTTACAAAAAAATTCATTCATGCATGACAATAATACTCATTTGGAGTACACACAACAAAAATATTTTTCTTACCAAATAAATGCAATTACGCAAAACTGCAGAACAACCACTGCCGAAACCGCAAACAGGAATCAAAAGCTTTACACTAGAATAAAAAGGAGAAAAAACATTACAATCATAAAATGCAAATAATGCACCAGTCCACACACAATCCACCAGCCAAGCTAAGGGGTAGGTGGGCCAAAGAGTATAAATACAATATTCACCCCCGTAAAGGGGAGCAACCCTTGCCATTTTGGCCACTCCCCAACACAAAAATTAAAAACCCTGGTGACTACTGGCTTCTGCCCTCCTTGGGGGCAGATGGGCCTAAAAACATACTGCTATTCTGCCACCCAAAGAGGGCAGAAATGGCCACAATCATCCTCCCATAAAGGGAGCGACCCTTGCCCAAGGGGCCGCTCCCCAACATAAAAAACCCTGGTGGCCTAGTGGACCTACAGAAAAACAAATCAGCCAATCTGCTCCTCAGGATGGCAGAAACGGCCAAATTAATGCTCCCCAAAGGGGAGCAACCCCTGCCCAAGGGGCCACTCCCCTCAAACAAATCCCTGGTGGTCTAGTGGGCCCAATTTTTTAAAAAACATGGCGATCTGCCCTCCTGGGGGGCAGACACAGCCACAAATATTGCCCCCAAAGGAGAGTGACCCTTGCCCAAGGGGTCACTCTCCACAAATAAATGCCTGGTGGACTAGTGGGAAGATACCTTAAGGTATCTTCTGCACATGATCTCTCACTACTCAACTCTACTCTCAACTCTATTCACAACTGGATGTTAGATCACCAACTCATTCTGAATCCCGCCAAAACTGAATTCCTCCTCCTCTCTACCTCTCTCTCACCTCCTCCTGTTCAATCTTGGATGGATCAGCTGAACCTACTCAACAACAAACCCATCATTGTCGACAGCGCTAAATCCCTAGGTGTCATTCTTGACAAAAGACTCAACCTAATCTCCCACATCAACTCTATTGCTAAGAACGCACGTTACCAGTTGCGCCTTCTACGGGGGATCCGTCGGTTCTTCCCGGAGAAAGACTTAAAACCTTGGTACAATCTCTGGTTCTCTCAAGACTGGATTATTGCAATTCTCTTCTGACGGGCCTACCCAAATCCCACCTCTCCCCTCTCAAATCCATCCTCCATTCAGCAGCTTGCTTCATTTCAGGGTCTAAACGAAGCGACCACGTCACTCCTATCCTCTCTTCGATGGCTTCCGATCGAGGCAAGATCCATTTACAAAACTGCCTGCATCACACACAAAGCCTTACACACCTCCTCCCCTCGTTACCTGGCAAATAAATTGAACTTGTCCGGTGGCTCTCTCCCTTCTCGCAATGCGGAAAAGCTTCTGCTTGAGCCCCCCCCCCCCGTCTTCAAAAAGGGAAAGATCGATGGCGCAATCCTTCTCAGGAAATGCGGTGAGAATCTGGAACTCGCTTCCCCCATTGCTCCGTGCCACCTCCTCTACCCGGATCTTCAAAGCTGACCTCAAATCTCTTCTCTTCCAAAGACACTTTCAGAACTAATACTTTCACTCTCAGCCCCTCTAGGAAGTTCGCTCTTCATTGTAAATTTGTACTTTTTCCTGTACATTACTCACCCTTGCGTGCTGTGTTGGATTTTATGTTTGTGTACCCTTCATTGTAAGTCTCCTGTTTAATTCACGCCCTCTCTACTCCCTCAAAGAAGTTCTTCCACTATAGGAAAATCTGTACTCCATGCCTATAGAAGTGCCTTCCCAGTGTGTTCTGAGTGACTGCCACTTATTGCAGTATTATACCTCTATTTGTATTTTCTATCTCCTGCATGCACACGTGTCACTTTTTCCTCTTGTAACGCATACCTCTTTTTGTATTTTGGTTGTTTTGTTATTTGCACAATTGTCACTTTTTCCTCATGTAATGTAACGTTTCCTTTTGTATTATGCTCACTTGTAACCTTCTCCTCATGTAATGTTACTGTCCTACTGTGAAGCGCTCTGACACCTTCGGGTACAGTCCACGCAGGCATTAATTAAAATAAATAAATAAAGGGCACTATCCTTTGGCCGATCGGCCACAAACAAAGCCCCCAAAGGGGAGTGACCCTTGCCCAAGGGGCCACTCCCCACCGTTTCTCCCTGGTGGTCTAGTGGACACAATACGAAAACTGCCCCCCCCCCAGGGGGCAAAGCACAAAAACATATGGCCCCCAAAGGGGAGCGACCCTTGCCCAAGGGGCCGCTCCCCAAAGAGTATTTTGATGCGCATTTAAAAAAAAAAAAATCCCTGGTGCCTAGTGGGCATTCCTGCTGCACGATCGCATGATCGTGCAGCAGGAATGCACAAAAGAGTTCCCTCGATGCCTCTTTTGATTCAAACCCCCCCTCCCCGGAGCCAAAACTCACCTGATTTCCCCAACGCGCTGGAAGCAAATGGCTTCCAGCGCGTCGGGGAAGAAAGGGAAACCCTCAATGACGTCCGCGCGCCTTGCGCGCTGACGTCATTGATGGGGGGGCGGGGGGAGGCAGGGGAAGCCTTCCCCTGCCCCCCCCCAAAAAAAAACAACGATCGGATTCCCACGGGGGGAGCGCCAGCGCTTCCTCCGTGGGTGGTCTTATGACGAGCTGGACTCGTCATGAGCACACGACCACTGTGTGCCATGACGAATCCAGCTCGTCATAAGCATCGAAGGGGTTAATCTAAAATATATTCCTAAGAAATATAACCATATATTTTTCAGCATTTTGAAATCAATAAGAACATTGAATCTAAAATATTTCAACCCAATATGATTTCAAAAATAAAATTTGAATTTCAACAAGTAACATAAATAGCATAAAACATATTCACAAAATGAAACATTAAACAAATACTCAATATATAAAACCTTATTAAAAATACAACACAAACGCCGTGAGAAAGAGCTCCCGACTCATACGCAAGCAGTAGTTCCAGAATGGCGGGAGGCGACGAAATGGTTGGGATGGGAAAACAAACTGACAGCCCAGACCCCTCTCTCTGGGCCTGCAATGGTCTACGAGAGGTGGGACGCCTACAGGACTTTGGCCCCTGAAGTCAAATAGGTGTTGATCACCTGGGGAACATCTGGCGAGATGGGGCAATTATCTCCTTTGACGACCTTAAAACGGAATACCAGATGGCGGACACCGAGCGATTCCAGTATTTACAGTTGCGGCACGCTCTGCGCTGCCACCTGCCAGACGGGGAATAGATACCAGAGTACTCTCCCCTCGAAGAGAGACTTCTTCTCAACCTGTTGGAAGAAAAAGCCATCTCCTACTGAAAACGTATTAACAATCTACCGGACCCTCTGAGCGAAGCTTGAGAAACAGACGTAGGGCTTCTAGAGGATGATGATCGAGTGGAGGCACTGCAATGCCTCAGGGAGATTGCCATTTGTTCGCACTTCCGCTTGGTTCAGACCAGTATCTTACACAGGTCATATACCTCTAGAATGCTCCAATACAGGTGGGGCCATTGTGACTTCGATCGTTGCGCCAGGTGGTGCGGAGAGGTTGGGTCCTTCTTTCATATCATTTGGGCTTGCCCCAGTATCCAGCATTATTGGGAGGGAGTGACTGGATTTATGGCAGCCACAGGTCTCCAGGTCCCACTAGAAGCAAGTTGGCATATCCTTGGCGTAGTGGGGGAGGAGAAGTGTCCCAAATCCCTTAGCATTTGGCTTATGTTGGCTTCGACGATAACAAAGAGAAACAGTGCTCAGGCGTGGAAAGCGGCGGCCCCACCAAGGGTGGGGAACTAGGAATGAGATATGGATTGGTGCCAACTAGCAGAGAAGGTGGTGTATCAAAGTAGAGGATGCACAAAAAATGGGAAAAGATCTGGGCCCACTGGGACCAATATAGGCATAGTTAGTGACATCCGGGTTCGAAACCCATGAAGGATCTAACCCACTTTGCATTTCAACAAAGAATAAAAAAATTACTTACAATTCTATAGCAGAAGTCCATGACGAGTAATCCAGTATCCACATCCTAAAATATAAATCCATAAAATAAGTTAAAAGAATGGAATAAAAAGAATCGCCCCAAAAAAGGCAAAAATAATCAATGAAAAAGCCATATCATCTCAATCGACACCTGAAAAATATATTTTGGGAAAAAAGTTATCAAACTGCCGGATACCCGCAAAAACCAAAGAAAATATATTTAACACATGGTATAAAAAATGCAACATATTTTACCTGTTAAAAAATGCCATCAGCATTCAAAAAACCATCCGTCCACGAGCGTATTTACAACGCATGTTGTTTTGAAAGTCTTGGTTTGCAGTTTGCACAGAAATGTGTGAAACCATTTGCAAGTTAATGATGTTTGCCAGAAAAAAACACCCCTTTTTATGATGCAGTGAGCTTGAGCATCGTATGCCCCTATGAACTTGAATAGCATTTTGACACGACACTGTCCTGCTTGGCAATTATTTAGGTTCTGTGCTATTTTTGGACTGCATATTTTCTTTTTTTTTTTTTTTTTTAAATATTTTTATTAAATTTTTAAATGCACATAGTCACAATACATTACACGTTATGATACATAGGGGACAGCCCAATTAATTAATACAACAAAAATTCATTATAATAGCCATAGTATAGTAATATACGGCTCATTCTGGAAACTGGAACATCATTAATTACTCATTTCATTTTTCCAGTTATAAATAGGGGCCCATATTGTCCTACCAAGCTTCCTACCTCTTTTTCCCTCCTCTCATATATTCCTTTCTCAAGATTATAAATAAACAATAATTTGGCTAACCATTGCTGAAAAGTAGGAGCAGCCCGATCCAACCATGCTGAGGAAATACATATACGTAATACAGCCATGGCGACGAACCAAAAATACCTCATTGGGTCTTGGAAACCAGATTTTCTCACCCCTAAGACCATTAAAACAGGTAATAGGGAACCTCTTAATTTCAAAGTTTGATTAATAAATTTTTCTATCTCTTTAATCAGAGTTTCCAGTTGCGGACAGGTCGCAAACATATGTATTGCATCTGCTGCTAAGCTTCCGCACCGGGAACATCTAATCCCCTCTTGTCCCCCCACTGCGCAATTCTAGCTGGTGTAATATACAGAGAGAAGAGAGTTTTATAGTGCTGTGCCTGGAGTCCCGCTGAGCACAAAATGGTGTTACCTAGCTCTAGGGAATCGAGAAAGTCATCAGGGTCAATATCAAACTTCTCAGCCCACTTTCCCCCATGCTTATCTAGATCATCTGATTTAAGCAGATTTAATTCCATATATATCCCCCTAATAGTGCAATTCTCCCCTGATCGAATATTATCCAAAATTCTGATTCTTCCAAAATGATATGGTCCCCCTTTTTTCCCTTTTACAAAGCTAGCTAATTGCAAATACTTAAAAAACTCCTCCTACTTAAACCATATACACTTTGTAGTTCATTAAATGTTTTTAACCCATCTTGCACCAAAAGATCCCCAATCGTCCGTATTCCACACTTATCCCATTCCCTCATAATTGTGTCTGCAAAAATCCCCGGGAAGGAAGGGTTCTTGTATAGCTGAGTGTAGAAGTGGATTCGGCCAAGGCCCAGGCTCTTCTTAAGTGCCGTCCAGATTTTAAATGCAGCATTTAGCGTCTTAAACCTTGTTTTTTTAAAATAGCTAGGTTCGTTAAATTTCATAAAACAATTCTTAGCTTTTTTTCCTAGTAAGTATTGGTACGGATCAGAGAGCTCTGTTTTAGTCCAACACTCAGCCTTGCAACCACCCAGCAAACTAATCATATTTTGTAAAGCCACCGCCCAATAATACAATCTGAAGTCAGGGACTGCCCAGCCCCCCCTGTCTCGCGGCAAGGTCATAAATCTCAAAGCTCTTCTGGTTTTGCCGTGCGTCCAAATAAATCTATTCACCATAATTTCCAGGAGCCCGAACCAATGTTTCTCAAATTCTAAAGGTATAGCTCTAAACACATACAGTATTTTAGGCAGGAATACCATCTTAACCACGTTGCAGCGTCCCATGATCGACATATGCAGATTGTTTATCCGGTCAAAGTCTTTCTTAGCCTTGTTAATAATTGGGCCAATATTTTCCCCAACTATTTTCCCCAAATCAGGCATTATATTGATACCCAAGTATATTGCTGAGTCCACCACCCGTGAATCATCAAATTGGGCCTCCTTGTTTAGAACAATTTGGGTCTTAGCCCGGTTTAGCTTGTACCCAGATATTAAACCAAAAGCTTCTGCTTCCCGCTCTAAACCAATTAAAGCAGCAGCTGGATCTGGGGTTACCACGGCAACATCATCTGCATATGCCATTATCTTAGCATCTAACTCGTTAAATCTAATTGGTCTAATACTATTATTAGTTTCCAATTTCCTAATCAGGGGTCAATATATAAAGCAAACAGGAGGGGTGAGCATGGACACCCTTGCCGTGTACCGCGGTTAATACTCATAGGTAGTGTATATTCCCCATTAACTCTCAATCGAGCCATTGGAGCTTTATACATGGCCTGCACTGCCTTAATAAAGTCGAAACCCAAACCAAACATATTCAGTACCTCCCAGAGGTAATCCCAGGAGACCCTATCAAATGCTTTTTCGGCATCAAGTAAAATCAGTGCCATAGGGTCTCCTGAGATCTCAGCTACATCAAACAGCGTAATAACCTTACGAATATGTTCCGTAGTCCCTCGGCCGGGTATAAAGCCATGCTGGTTCGGATGAACTAAGTTCCCAATTATTTTATTCAACCGGGTTGCCAATACCTTAGAATACACTTTAACATCACTATTCATAAGTGTAATTGGCCGGTAAGAGCCAGGTTCTTCCGGGGCTTCCCTTTTTAAGAATACGATGATATCTGCCCCTCCCCATGAATCAGGAATTGAGCTCCCCAGCTGAGCCTGACACATTGTTTCCAGTAAATCCAGCCCGATTGTTTCAGCAAATACTTTGTAAAACTCAACTGGAATCTGATCGGGTCCTGCTGCTTTCCCTGAAGGAAGATTTTGAAGTGCCTCCAAAATCTCATCTAAGGTTAGTGTTCTCGCCAGTACTTCTCCGTCGCTAACATCTGCCCCTTGCAAGCCGGCTGTACTCAAATAATTCTTGCTATGCGCCTGCTTGTGAGCCATTTGTTTACTCTTATCTTCGGAATAGAGTTTTTCGTAATAGAGGCGAAAAACCTCCCGAATCTCCTGCGGGTCTTCTACTAATCTCCCAGTGGTATCTAAAACCCCTCTAATCTCAGCCGCTAGACTCTTTTGCCTCAGCCGCACTGCCAGAGTATGTCCTATTCTTTCGTTATACTCATAACAATGCTCTCTTCTAGTTAAAAACCTTTCTGCCGCTTTAACCGTAACTAGATCTCCCAATTCAGCTTTCGTCACCGCTAAGTTTAATAAAATCCCATCCAAAGAGTCTTTCCTACTAACCCCTACTGCCAGATCCTCCTCTAATTCTTTCAATCTGTTGATCAACGCCTTCTCCCTCTGATTTTCCTTCTTACGTCTAAATAGGCTATAGCTCATTGTTTCCCCGAACTCCAGCCTTGAAAGTGTCCCATACAATCCCAGTGCTAGCACTTGCTCTATTAATTTCCCAAAATATCTGAATCCATTCAGTTATATGCCTTATATATTCCGGATCCTTTAATAAGCCTCTCTCGAATGTCCACGGCCTCATTTGCTTGGGTTTCCCCTAGATTAACAGTGAGCACTAACGGATTATGATCCGAAAGCAATCGGGGGTATTTCTCGATTTTACACTTAGATATTAAAGAATATGTTACAAAAAAATAATCCAATCTCACCAATACCTGATGAGGCGCCGAAAAATATGTACTACCTGAATCTTTAGGGTAGAGGGATACCCATACATCCCGAAGTGCATTATTCTGCACCAAATTAGTAAGCGCCTTATATACCCTCTTCTTTCTACCCGTATAACCTCCCCTTTTTCCCCCAAAGACCACCCATACCATTAATATTATAGTCACCACACATTATCACCGGGGCGGGCCAGGAGGCTAGCTCCACATCCAAGAATTCAAATAATTCTGGGTCATCTCCCGTTGAGCCATAGACCGAGCAGATTGTGAAAGCAACCCCATTTATCCAACCTTCAGCCAAAGCCCACCGGCCCCATTTATCCGCCGCTTTCCTTCGAAATATAACACCTAGCCGCCGGGACATAATAGCCACCCCTCTTGTTTTGGTGCCTTGATTAGTATTAACTACTAACTCAAAACCTAGCTGTTCTAAAACCTTGCCGCGACTACCTTCAATATGAGTTTCCTGAAGACAAAGTATATCAATGTGGAGTGCCCTCAAAGTTATAGCGACTCTCTGTCTCTTAGTCAGATCGTTTAAGCCACATATATTCAAAGATGCGACACGCAGATTCATCAAGTGTTATTTTGTTTACTTAAATTCAGTTTAAGTTCAGCTTCTAACATCTTTAAAACTTTCCTTGTGCAATATTGTCTGTTGAGTCTGTCCCCATTTTTTGTTTCATATCAAACTGTGCATTAGTTTTACCCTCGCCTTCCCCCCTCCTCCCACCACCCACTTCCCCATCCCACTGAGGCCCCCCACCACCCCCCACCCCCCACACTCCCACACAGGCAAATAGGTCCGGCGGACCTATGTGTGGCGACCAAGTGTGACACCTCGAGTGGTCCCTGATCCCCCCTACCATCAACCCATTTTTCAAAATAATCCTACTTAATATGCTGTGGTAACCGCTAATAGCCAAAGACATACGTTAAAGCAAAAGGAAAAGGAACAACACGATAAGCGCTGGGAAGGAATATGCACCAATGCTGAGTTGGGAAGCATTAACTTAACCCACTCAAACCTTCTCTTTGGCCTCCTTTACCTCCCCCAGATATTCTTGTGCCTTAATTTCAGAAAAAAACATTCTGACCCGCCCATTCTTTATGACCTTAAGTCGCGAAGGAAACAGCAAATAAGCTTCAAAGCCAGCCTCATGAAAGGGTGCTATTAGTTGTCGGAGTCGCCACCTCCTCTCAACTGTGATATGGCAGAAATCTGGCCTAGTGAAAAATGTATGTCCATCATAAGTCCTCTTGGAGTCTGGCTTTGCCATGTCTATGAGCGCCTGTCTAAGGAGAAAGTTGCCCACATAAATCAAGATAGCTCTTGGTCGCTCTTCTTGACCTGCGCCCTTGTTCTTCTTCTGGGTGAAGGGAAAACGGTGTGCTCTCTGAATTTCTGCCTCCCAGTTCCACTGTGCTAAATCCGGGAATGCACCCTTTAAGAGAGCCACTACAAAAGACATAATGTTCTCCCCTTCACCTTTTTCCGCTATACCCAGCAACCTCACATTATTGCAGGCGCTGCCGATTTTCGAAATCCTCCATCTTCCACATCATGTCTTCTGATATCTTATCTTGCGCACCTTTAAGGTTTTGCAGTCTTCCAACATCCTCCTCAAGAGCTTCTGTTCTTTGCTCAACGTGAACAACTCTTTCCACCATCTCTGATTGTAGCTTATTCATTCTCCGTAGACACCCTTGTAATTTTTTTGTGGACGCCTGGGCCCGCTGGCTCTCTGCTCTAGCTTCACTTTGCATCTGCTTCAGAGTAGCATATACAAGTTCTAACGAAGGCATAGATGTAGTTGAAGATGTATCCCTGACCAAACCACCAGAGCCCCCCAGTGCGCTCCCCTAGCCTCATCTAGATAGGTCTGGCTTGTAGCTGAATAGTCCCAAACTAATTTACGTGCTGTCTCTGTCTCACTCGAAAGAGTGCCTCTTTTAGATCTACGTTTGAGCCTGCGGGTTTTAGAACGAGTATCCCCATTGAATGTAGGCGAATCACCCGAATCTGACTCTGTGCCCTCCTCGGAGTTCTCTCCCCTACTGAGTGACCAATCAGTGTCATCGTTTAATGAAAAGAACTTATCCGCTTCAGGGGAGCCTAATAATGGTTTTAGTTGCACAGGATTTATGACCTGGCCAGCGGTACTCACTTTCGCCGCGCCCATCTCTGCATCTGAGAAGGACGTTGTCTGTATTTTCCTTATCCCTTGCAAGTGAGTTACATCTGATACTCCCAGCAGTTCACCGAAATGGGCAGACATTTGCAGATCACCTTCTCCTTTCTCCTTCGTGAGGTTCACCTCAGGGCAATCAAGGTTCTCCGGTGCTCCTGTTCCAGCTTGCAGGTCAAGTTCATCCACTTCTGCCGCCACCAATGTCTGACACTCCGTCAGTCCGTGATCTGATTGCCTCGGTGTTGCTGTTGTTGTTGTTATTATTGCGTGTGGGTCCGATCCGGCTTCGCTGTTCCCGCACTCACTGATCTCTGGCCCCCGGCAGCAGCTTTCTCCTGAGCAACTTTATCCACGGCTGCTACCGCCGCAAAAGTTTCGACCAGGGTCGGTTGGCGCATGGAGCTCTCCCCCCGTCAGCGCCGGCCCCACAATCCTTGATTTACCGCGTCCCTCAGCGGTCCCGCTCGTTCCTTTGTTGACGAGATCGCCGTCTTTCTTCGCTGGATTCAGCACACGCCGTGACAGCCCACCATGCCTTGCCGGGCCAGGGAGACTCGGATTCTCCTTTTGCGTTTCTTTCAGCGCGGTGTCCTTAGCGGCACGCTGACTTTTCGGCCCCATCACTGCGCTGTTTTTCCGTCGATTACCGGACGCCCGTAGAATCGCCCAGGGCACCACAACCACGAGTGCGAGCTGATCGCCAAACTTGCACGGAGAGCCTCGGGAAATCGCCTGCTTCAGCTTTGCCACGTACTCCGTCAGGTGAACCTGGATTCGCATAGCAGCCTTTAGCTATGGATCACCACATTGTTAACTTCAATGAGTCTCCGGGAGAGAGGATCTGGAGCCACTCTCACTGATGTCAGTCGGCAGCCATCTTGCCTCCCTGGACTGCATATTTTCAATGAAAGAGCTCTCCTGGGCCTTCTTTTTTCTTGGTACTTTGTATGTTAAGTGAGGTTTAGGATAATGTGTACTTTAAGAAAGATTGTGTAAATGACATAAAACATTTCAGATCATGGTTCTTTGAGATGTTTGGTCATTTTTCCAAATTGCAAAGACATTATGAGTATCTGTATTCAGTGCAATATTTAAATTGTGGCCTCAATTATATGCTTATTGTAGAGCATTTAGCATCCACTTTATGTTAATTCATATTTGCAAAATATGACGTTTCTTCCTGCCTTTAAATTCAAATGTAATGTAAGCACTGTGAATCCATTGTTATCAGCCGCCATGAAATACTGCTTTCCTCTGGTGCCATGCACTATGTGAGTTAGCCATGCAGAAACTTCAGAGTCATGCCAGTTTAAAGGAATCCAGTTATGGATTGTCCTGGGCTGAGGAAGTCTGTGGGAATAAAAATGGAAAGATTAACATCTTCAACTTAAAATAATTGCACCTTCACTCTGAGTGGCCTACATTTATGATACATTAATTTTGTGCCTTGAAAAAATTGTCTGTTTCTCTATTTTGCAGTTTTTCCTTCTGGCAAAATTGCCTCACCTATCTAAACTTTCATGCTTAGAGTGAGGGATTGCAAAAGAAGACAAAGATATCACACCCGATTTCAGCCAATCAATCAAAACTTTATTCAGTTGAGACATAGTTCCATCTATTTGCCCAATCCTCAAAATTGTATTTATTTTTACCACTCTAATGCAACCTGTGTATATGAGTTGGCTGAATTTATTGCTGCATGTATATGACCGTAGCCTTCCTCCTACTACATTCTCTGGATTCATTTTGTCCAGCTGTGCAATGCTGCTCCAAATGGACTTACAATTTACTTTCTCTTTCAGTAATTGAGTCTGTGCATTATGTGTCCTTTCCACACTTGCTATTGCCAGTATTGGGAGAAAAGTGTTGTTCAAATCCTTTGCAAATCCTGGAAGCAGAGACCTTTGTTCGATTGTCAACATTCACAAGTTCTATCTTTACGGATCAATTCAACTTTATAATTGCTAATTATGTTGTGGAAGAGGTGTATAGGTGTTGTGAAGTGTTGGCTTCTGAGCTGAGGTTTGGCCTATTGAGAGTGGGTGGACTTGTCAGATGGACCAGTTTAGCAGAAGAATGCGCAAGTCAGCCATTTGTTGGCCTGGCACATTGTGAATGGTGTGCCTACAACCGTGCAGATGCCATCATGCTTGGTGAGACTGTTATGAAAACAAGAAATAAAACAATAACAGGCAAGGCCAACACAGTAAAGTAAAAAAACAAATGGTAAAATTTAAAAAAAATTAAAAGAGTTAGTTTGGCCTACAAGTCCTGGCACTGAAGTGCGCTAATTGGCATGCAGCTATGCGTATGTTATGAGGCAAAGTTGTCATTACTCACAGTTTAAGAGAGAACCATTGGTCGAAGTGGACTGATTCATTGCTCCATTCTGTATGCAGTGGTGAGTGGAAGTAAAAGTTGAATTACAATTTAACAGACCAATATGTAAAGAGAGCTACCCTAAAGCCCCTCCCTGTATGTATGTATTCATTTTTATTTATGAATTTATTTTGAATATTTGAGGCTGGTGAGACAGTTAAAGATGTCTTATGGCAAGACCTAATTATAGTGAATCCTAGTTGAAGGAGCCACTGTGGTTAAATAGGAGTTGACAATTAAATGAATGTGAACTGAGAGTCCAATTCTTAAGAAACTTAGCCGATCAAAAATGCATATTTCAGAACAAATTCCAGATCATAATTCACTGAACAAGAGTGTCTGGATTTTTCAGATGCAGATAGTATTTCATTCTGCTCAACTGTACGTGTGGGTTGTAGCTAGAAAGTGGTTGTCGGCATGGGAGGTGTCTGAGGCAATGCAGTGAACATGCACAAATCATGACTTTATGAGGTCTTAGAAAACATTTGCTGTGCCTTTTTCCACTCTCGCTGCACTTCTAAACCTACACTAGCTAGGTGTAAGAATTGATGTGAGTATGTGAAAATACCTCAAACATCACCATTTCCAACCTAAGGATTGTAGGGCAAGGGATTTTGTCAACATGGAAAAATGAGCAAGTGCACATTTCGCCTTATCGCACGCCAGCGGTGGCCAGCTTTGCAGACAATCCACAAATGTGAGGTTGGTCTTCACAAATGTATGCAAGAGAATTCGTTTTCGTTCGACTACAACTTGGGGATTTGCGATTTAGGGTCCGGGGATATATGTAGGAAACCTACGTCTGTCGAAAGTGACGCATTTTGTGTGGATTGGCCGCTAGGTATGTACTGAACTATTGTAAAATAAAACCTCCAAAACACTGTTCTGACAAGCCGAATGATGCTGAATTTGCTTTCTGCCTACCCTGTTTATGTTGTGAACCAGGGAAAAGGAACCACAGAGTACATATGTTATGGCACAAAGTGTAATGAATTTCAAAGTTACTTTCTCCCATCCCAGATGGAAATAGTATTTAAATTATGAATATATCGTAGACTATTAGTGGTGGATTTTGCAGGCAACGAAAAATGGTGTTTGCCTGCAACTTTGTTGGTCTTGGTGCAAGATATGATTCCTCACTTCATAAGAAAATTGGGCAATTGTAGCCACCATCCATTAAGGACATTGATGAAATAAGCAGACATATGTTAGCAGACTCTTCCACTGTAAACTAGCTTTTAACATCAAGTTTGTTTTTTACAAACTTTATTTTAAAACAAAAAACCCAATACAAGCTAATTCCATATAAATAGCAACAGCTCATGTTGGAAATAAGATATAAAAAATGGTCTCCCATTATAAAGACTCAGCTCAGTTTCTTCACAAGCTGTCTCAGTTTAGGTACTCACCCATGCTCATGGTTCACTTGTAGACTGCGCCCAACTCTTTACTTTGTATTTAGGACTCCAGTTTTCAGCATGTAATAATATTGAATATTTGAATTATTCAGAGGGCCGGGATGTAGGCGTAAATGATAATACCAAGAAATATTTACATCAAGCCTGTTATCCCAGCATACAATTAGTGGGGATATTTGTCACATTTCTCACAGAACATCTCTGACGTGGCCTCCCATTAGTCCACCATATCTTGAATTTCTGTTCCGAGGACCACAGACATCAGGAAGACATCTCAGCTCTTCACGTCACCACTCCAGTTTAGTAGAGTAGGTTCTTCTGCTGTCTTCCAGTCTGTTGCAGTCTGCGATTCGCCAGGCACAAGGCAAAGTCAGCAAATCTAGCCTCCTTTTTTAGGCTCTGGTTGATAGTAAGCATATGTTAAGTGTCAGTGGTATTAGAGAGCCTGGGGCTACTTCCACTATAATCCTTGCCCCTTTTCAGTATTCAGTTAGCGATACACGTTCCCATACCACATATATCAGGTTTACTTCTTCCTCTTGGTATTATGGCCATTTCCCAAGTTTATGCCGAATATCCTTTTTAGTTTTAGTGGGGTCAAGCAAGTCTAGTCGAAATATTTGAACGGGATGTATGTAAATCAGGAATTTCTAGATAATTGGGCTATATATAATGTCACTCTTGCCCATTCTTTGTCAATCAATCATTAATCTTTCCACCCAATCTCACCATCCATTTTTCCTTCAGGTCTATAATTGATCGATTAGCACCGATTGCTACTATATTGTATAAATTAGCTATTAGTCTCTTGGCTGCACTAGCGGTAGTAATGAGGCAAATAGTTTGAGAGTGCAGTTCTATTATGCCCGACTCTCATGTAAGCATAGCTGCTTGTTATGTAGGCATGGGGCATATATTTATCTGAGGGGGAATCTAAACACAACACAAATCTCAGTTACAGTGCAGCGAGCACCTGAACCATATACGTTCCCAGCCACCTGAAAGGAGCATCTCAATCATAATTGAATGCCTAGTATTTTTGCTACCTCTGAAAATGTAGGAAGGCGCCAGATCGGTGGGCCTGAAGCATTCTGGGATGTATATCATATATCTTGTACTTTTCTTGTGAATGTCCCTATAGCGTTGGGTCATTGTTTATTTCCAGGGTGTGGACTTGTATTTGATTATTTTTTTCCTAAAAGGGTTGTAGAGTGCTTAAAAGTACTAGCCCCACCTCCCTTATAAAAAGGCATCCACTTGCAGTTGTTCCTGTTAGCCCCATGTGGTCATCTATTTTACATGTGTGGACACGTAGTACAACGCATATTCAAGTGCTCCCAACCCCCCTTTAGTCAGAGGTAGTTGAATCTTTTCCTTCTCTACATAATATCCCATGTATGTAAAGATATGAGTTTAGCCATCTTAAAAAAAAAAAAAAAAAAAACATACCTGCATAGGACTTCCAGGAGGCTTATAAAGTGGTACAGTCATCTCCTGATCTACCATCTTGGATAACACAATCCTGCCCATGATAGATGGAGGCAGTACGCACCAGAACTTTATTGGACTCTTGAGTCCTATCAGTTGTCAGGTCCTATTAGTTGTCACTACATTTAATAACAAGATATTTTGGATCCTGTGGCTACATCTAATTAACATTTGCACCTATGTGTTATCAGTGCGTGCATTGTCTTGGCTGTACAGGTAATTCCGTGTTGTCTATTATTTTCATTTCTTTAATGTACATTCAAGATATGTTTGAACTTCCACGTTCACTGTGCTGTAGAACACATTGTCACATCAAAGATGTAAGTTGCTCCACAATTTTTTTTAAATTGCTAAAAGATAAATCCATCATGTTGTGGTATCATCATTAGCACCTTTGTTTGCATTTTATGTCATAGTTGATGCGGTAGTGAATTGTGCTTTGTCGGAAGACTAACATAACAGTAGTGGTCATCTGCTTCTGATCAAGGCTTCTCTGACTTTATTTGGTGTTTTATCACTAACACTTCAGGCATTTGCCCGTTGCATGTATTCAATATGCTTTCCATAAATAAAAATGTCCTGTGATTCACCCCTCCCCGTATGATGTTATGACCTAGTTCTTGAAATACTCTTCTCCTAAGAATTGTTGCTGCTGGTACTGTCGTTTATCACCTTAGTTGAGTGTCTGCCTACAACTGCTTGGTCACTTGCCCCTTTCTACTTCTACTCCTGATTGTATAACTCAAAGCTTTTCCAGGGCTACTTGTGACTTACAACTGACAAAATTCAGGAGTGACCTACGAGTAGGTCAGGAGTAGGTCACTGCCACTGACAGACAAATCAATGATTCGTGCCCATTGATCTTTCCATGCATTTGCATTTCTTTAGGTGAGCAGATGAGACCCATTGGTTTTGCACGAGCACAATAACTACATCCACAAATTATTCTTTCTTGGTAATGTGACACGGTCTCTCCAAAAGTTATGTGTCACCAAACTAAGTGGGAACATCAACGTGTGAAGCAGATCATTATATTTCCACCCTCTTGACTGGATTTTGCTACAAATAATTAATGATGGCAGCATTTGAGCAGAGATTGGTACTTTTTGTAAATAAAGCTGGTTTGCATTAGTATGCAGATGTTTAATTTATGCTCCTCTAACTCGTCTGTTTCCTTCTGCTGTCAGGAGCGTTTCCTCCCTTACAAAATAAAATGCGAGCTGTGCTGCGGGTTGAAGTGGAAGCCGTGAGGTTCTTGAAGGAAGAGCCGCATAAACTGGACAGCCTGCTGAAACGGATCCGCACGATGACCGACAGCCTCACCGCCTTAAGGAGGTAAAGGTCCAGGTTTTAAGCTGGAGGTCATTTTACCAGGTTGGCGGGAGGACCCTCTTTAACATTGTGGATCCGATTCCACGACATCCGGAAGTGACGTTTCACTGATTCCTAAGACTTCTCTTTAAATATTGATATATGAATTGTTAGGCCAGTCCTCCAGGCAGAACTCTTCCCTACTGTATTTCTTTCACTGCAGTGCCCTTCTCTTCAGTTTAGCAAAGCTTTTTAGGGAGGAAGTTGTCTGACCCCAACTGTTCTTCAGAAGATGGCATTCTGCGTTTATTGTGCAGCCCCCCCATATTAAGATGCTATATGCTGCCAACAGTATTGTCAGCGCTTACAATAACAATGTTCATATAAAAAAACAACACATTCTCCAAGGCTCGTCTGCTTCCTACTTCCTGATACAGTTACTTGTGTTTCTGTCACAACCAGATTAGAAGAGCAGACTGCTATGGTGTGACACCGGAAGACTGTTATTGATAAACAACAGAGATTTAAATTGCTATAACTTATGGCAGCGTATCAGTTTGTGGCATACTCCATTGTTTACAGAAACTGATGTGAAAGGTTAAGCCGACAACAGAATAAAAACAGTCTGCCAGGCTCAAGATAGGCAGAGACTCTTCTTATGTAGGTGCAAGCAGAACACGCTCTGTCTCTCACAGACACGAGATAACAGATATCAATTATAATGATGGGGGACAATCACATAAAGAAATGAACAAGCATGCAGATTCACATGGGAACAGAGAAAACGTGACTAACAACTAGAAATTAACATATTACCTCATAATAAAGCTGTACAAGGCGACTGCAAGCCATCAAAATGCTTCGAGAATAATGACATGCAGTTGTCACATATCAATGGATACCCTGAGATTTTAGTGCTATAAAACAACAGAAGCAGGCGCAGAAGTGCACTGCACAGCCAGAAGACAAGCTCACCCGCCCGCCCCCCCCCCCCCTCCCATCCGCCATGTTTACGAAGCCGTATTGTTACAAAGGGGTAAGGATTACATGTCTGACTAAGGCTGGATGCGCAGTGCACCATCGCCCAGGGAAAGACCTGTCTGCGCTCAGTGCACCAACCGCAGTGAAGCCAAGAGCAGATGAAGGTCAACCACGCAATAGAAAATGCCCCAATGGTGGAGTGGTCTGGGGACACGCCCTGCAGAACCAGCCTACTTCTCCTCCCTGTCCCCTTTCGCCATGTTTGAGAAAACATATTGTTACAAAGGGATATGGATTAACCACCTAGTTCCACTCAGTGCAGACCTGTTGGGCGAGCATCCGAAGTAGGACCAGTCTGCACTGTGTGCACTGGCAGCATTGAAGCCAAAGGCACATCGCATAAGAAATGTCCATATACTTTACTGATTCCCAACAGGGTGAACATGGTCTAATGGCATATTGGTTTTTAAAAAGGGGGGACCTTTTTCGCCAAAAGCCCACAAATGTCTACTAATTGGACTCCGACAAACATAATCTGTCCTGTAATAAACATTTTCAAAGACAACCCAGTTATAAAACTACAGTGCACAGGGAGATCGTCCAGCAGCATGAACATGTGATGTGATGTTGGAAAACAACTTGGGGGCATTGTTTGACGTCAGGCTGCATTACAATTAAAGCATACAGCCGCAACGAATAGCAAATGAAGGGCACTCAACAAACACGTTAAGCTAGATTCATGTGTATTCATACAGCAAGTTCCTGGTTTTGTTCTGCCACAGAATCAGCCTGAAATTAAAAGGAAGAAAAGTGAGTAATCCTGAGGAGTGAGAGGGAGTACTCACAGTGATTGTCTTGGTCATCCATGACTGGTGGTCAGCATGGAAAGTCTGCATGTTCATTATTTTGTTCACCACTGCTAGATTTTGTGACCTAAGAAGCCCCACATGACAATCTGCCATACTTTCAGATGGAGGCCATTTTGTGAGATACCTCCTCTTCAAGTTGTTTTTATACAGGTGCAGCGAGCTAGAATAAAGAGTAGGTAGTAGTTTATGGTAATTCTAAATCATAAACTTTTCCACATTGTGTGTTATAGAGTATTAGCATATAACTAGTCTGGAAAGTGCCCATTAGCATTGATTCTTACCTGGGTTGACCAAGACGACATCTGCTGACAAACTCTGAAGAGGATGAAACATCACCTAAACTTGTGCCCGCACCTATTTGTCTGGACTGTAGACGATAGGGGTGCACTTGTTGTCAGGTTAATAGATGGAGGGTGGGTGTGAGCCAGAGACAACTGCTGCCTTGGGTTCCAAGAAGGTCCGCACAGATACCTGTTTGCCACCTTATCTAATGCTGGTCATCAGGGTTATAAGGGAACCGGTCTATACCAGAAAACATATACGTGTGTTTTTTACCATCACCACCTTTGAATCTGAGAGTACTGATTATGTACCCATGTTGCTGCACTATGATACTGCATATGTACACTATGCTGCTCTGCTTCAGTATTTGTTAGATTTATAGGATTATGATCTCACGCTGTGACATAGCGTGTAATTATACCATACCATACCATACCAAGCAATTTATAGAGCCATTATTTTGTAGACTTTTGCTTACGCATGTGGGAATGGAATGTTGAGTGCACACTGTGGGGCAGATTTATTGAGGGCTTGCATTTCCCTTACATCACGCAAGGTGACACAATGCAACTCAAGCCCTTAAGTGGAATTTACGTAGCAACGCAAAGTCACCTTGGGTGGCTGTGCATGGTTTAGTAAATCCAGAGTGCCTTGCGTTACTATGGGTAGGAAAGTCATTCCATGGATGGAGCATGGGCATTCCCATGCATCAACTAATGGATTTTGATGCAATCCCAGATTTACTAAGGTGAGTAACCCTGGGATTGAGTCAAAATGGTACTCCTTACCCAGTGAGGTGTAACGAGGAGAAATATTGTTGTTTCTCCTTGTTATTTCCCTTTTCCACATGTGCTGCATTCAGCAGCACATGTAGAAAGCGGAAAAGACCTCTGAAACAATCCTGCATGTAACACAGGCACCCTTGTGTGTTGGCACTAGGCAGCACAAAGTGCATCAGCATAGGGAGAGAGCAGAAGCGCATCATATCTTAGTATATATGGCGCATTTCTGCTCCTCTCTGCCATGCAGCGCAGTGCAGCAAATTGTCTTGTTGCGTTGCGTGAATTCTTAGTAAATCGGCCCCTTTGTTTTTTGCTGTGTGAGCTACTGAGTGACGAGGTGAGCCACTAAGAGAAAGCTACTAGTCTTGACCTGCACGTGGTGCTTTTCTCCAACATCACCATCAACAATGTTGCAAATAGTGTATTTCAAAGCACATTGCAGCTGAATATAGTTTGCTAAAAACGTGGGGTTAGACAAAGTACTAAAGGAGAACTTACAAAATGATTACATTTTACAAAAACTGTTGGTGTACCCAGGAATATTATTCGTGTACTCAATATATTTGTTTGCTCACCAATAGCAGCCTCTGCTTTGTATAAAAAAGATTAATAATTCATGCATATTCATTTGTAGTGCACATTATAGGTTTGTGTCACAGAAGGAGTTATGACTTTTGAAAACTTAAACCTCAGGTGAAATTTAAACAAAAAACAAAAAAATATCCTAAGGAAGCCTACACCTCATGTGGAATAGATCTATGGAAAAAAAATACATGTGCCATGAAAATGTACAGCTAATGTCTGTGCCACCAAAATATTCTAATTGAAATCATATGTCAATAATATGGATATTACTGTAATCGCGGATGGCGGCTGTCCAGTGACACTGGGGGGCATTAATGGTATGATGCACAATGTTTAAAACCTATTTGAATTTCTAGTTTATACCATTATGCCTGTGAGCGTTATTGCACTACTTAGTGCCTGTACACTAACACTTGCTTTCTAGCCATCTCCCCTCCCCTAAGTTCCTCTTTCTGTTTCACTTTACCATCTGTTGCCCTCTTCTCTCCTTCTTGCAGCGGTCTTCTCATCTAATGTCTCCGCTCCTGTATTTACCTGTAGCTCTTCTTCTGTGGATCCCTTTGGAGTCAGTGCCCCATTTTGTGTCTGTGTGTTCCTCTCTATGTCGCTTCGTGCCTCTGCCCCTTTTCTTGCCCCTGTGCCACATGACCTCCCTTTTCCTCCTTACCACTTTGGTTACACTCTGTGGGAAGAGCTGCTGCTTTTTAGGTCGAGACTCGAGTAGCGCGCAAGCGCTGCTCTGGCAAGACTTTAAGTTAGGGGTTTCAAAAAGCTGACCAGAAGCTCGTGCGTCATGGCCTTTTCCGTGCGGTTACCCGCAGGGCCAACATCTGTTTTGCATTATCGTACCCGATAATGCAAAACAGATGTCTCGCTGTGGCGCGTGCGCGCGCACCACTTGTTTCACATAGATACTGTGTCTCCTCGCACAGTCATATGAGGTTTAAGTAGGCTATGTTTCTTTTTTTTTGCACACAGCTACGATCACCTCCCAATAACCAGGGACATTAATGGGTTGTGGCATTTGCCCCAGGTCTTCTGTGTCATCAGCGTTCAGCCCAACACCCGCCTGATCTGTGGTTTGTCAACAACACTTCTGCACCTTCGTCTGCTGTCGATCATCTCCACATAGAGCGCGCGTGGCCCTCCACGGTCACTGGGGGAAGCACCAGAAACTGAATAAAGTTAAATAAGTGAAATGGACCTCGGCTTTCTGGCGTTTCATTTTGAAAGGCTTGCACATTCACCTCATCTCCTACCTGAGTCTGCTCTCTCCCTGCGCGCCCCTCCCAACTGTAGCATCATGACACAAGGTATAAGTAGACAAAGCCATGAGGGCGTGGCCAGATAATGCCACGACCCCTGAGCTCCAATGGTGTCCCACTAATCTGCCAGGTCACACCCAAAAAATGCATGAATCCTTTTTCCACTTCGCTGTTACTTTTTGATCCTGGCATGCTTACTTTATCGTCATTAAATAACGAGTCCTTGTAGGAAACTGCAGCATAATGTGTTGGTTAAACAGAAACTATGTCATTTTGGGTGCAGCTCGCTTGGGCACAGGTGGACTCAATATGGCGTTACTGCATCTAAAAGGGCCTTAAGAGTTAGCACATAGCACAGACAAGGTCCTTCACTCAAAATTTGGAAAATACATCCAAAGCTTGACACAAGGGGAAGCGTAATTGAACGGAGTTGAAATATGGAAATAGAGAAGAGTTATCATTAATGTAGTAAACAAACATTTTAGTTTAAAACAGGAATGCCCAATGCAGGTCGAGGAAGGCCATTACATGCTAGATTTTCTCGACGGACACATACGATATATTTCAACACAATACACCTAAATGTAAATAATTTACACCGTCAGAAGTTATCCTGAGCATCTGACATGGAGCTGGGCCCCTGGACCAGTGTCCGACAAACCTCCTTTAAACTATGTAAGTTCACAGAACAAAAGGAGAAAACGCGTTTTACATGATTCAGATGTTGTGGCAGGTGTGATAAGAGCAAAATGGCTGATGGATCGATTGATATCTCAATCACGTCAAATGGAAGTCAGGAACAAGGATCTGAATTACACAAGATTCAGAGAATACACATAGGAGAGAGGCTGGCCCAGGCGAAGAAATAATAACAGAGACAAACAAGGAGGTGCAATATGCACCAGAAATGTAATAAGAAAATTACATTATGAACCAGTTAGAAAGGCGGTAAAGAAAACAAGCATTGGCATAGCCAATAGGTCTCGCCTTTGGGACCTTATAAGTATTTAGTTATGCAGCACAATATCCTTACTGCAACATTAACTGTTGCATGGCTAAACACTTATAAGGTCCCAAAGGTGAGACCTATTGGCTATGCCAATGCTTGTTTGTCTTTGTGCCTGCCTGTGTCACTTGGATGTTGGTTTAATTCGAGTTACTGTCTCTCTGCCCCTTCAGCCCCTGTGACCCATTTGCTTCTGCAGCAGTGCCCTTTCAACCTAGGTGCCCTTCTCTCTGTGTACTAATACCACTTTGTATGGCTGTACTTTAAGTTGCCCATGTCTCTACATAGTTTAGGCCTTACAGAACCTTTAGCCTTCCTCTGTGGGATCCTCTCCACTCCCAAAATGCATTTCCCATTCTTCCTCCACCAATCCCCTCTTCTTCTTTGCCTTCCCATGTACGTTCGCTCAGAGCAGGAGAGCAGAATACCAGTGCACCGGAGCAAGCTTTATTAAACTGGCAGAGAAGGGAAACAAGCTTACTTTCCACTATGCAGAGTGGGTGGCTGAGTACCTCCTGGTCTGAAGTTAATGCATGCGAGGATGCAGGCATGTGTGCCCCCAGTCTCAATAGGCGTAGTACAAGAAGAAAGGCTGCCAAAGTCCTTTCCTTCCAGGGAATTTAACATATGCCCGAGTTTAAGCTTACATTTGAAGCAGTAGCTAATCTGCAAGCGAGATGTACCCCACTAGAAAAAGTTGAACCACATTTTGAGTGTGGATTCACACAATAGCCAAAGGCAATGAAAGTTTCTTTGGAGAATTTACTGTGGGAAGAGACTGGTTGAGAAACCTCTGAGAAGATGTAAGGGAGAGTGAAGGTTTAAGCATAACAGTGTACAAGACCTTGCCTGATCTGGGGTGCTCTATTAGAGATATGTACACTTCAAAATGGATTCCTAGTTATTGGGCATTTGATTACAGGAATCCAGTCAACAATCAGACTATGCAGCCTCAATTAATTTATAACCAATAAATATGTATGCAATTCATACATACATATGTACTTGTGTTCAAGGCAGAAAGAGATACACTGGCGTCTATCCATCTGTCTCTCCATATCTCCACCCAGATTTATACGACTGTTAGTAGACCACAAACCTTTCTCCTATCTCTATCTCCGTTTGTGCTCTCACAATCTCAGATTTCTCCTGTGTCTGTTATATGCCATTTGAAGTACTCGTGTAGCTCCTTCTTTACCCCCGCCTCATTGTTTTTTTGCCCTAGTTAGGGGAACACTCTCTCTGAGGGTCCCAAATAATTTGCTGCTCACTGAATTACAGCATACTCTGGAAAACTTCTTTTAAAAAGTTTCAATATTAAGGATATGTTTTTCAGTTTTGTTGTGGCCACTTGTATGCAATTTAATGTGCCTTGACTTTGGGTATCCCCCAAGCTATGTATAAATGCATGTTTTAAACTTCCACCTCTTTTATTCATGCTTTCTTGATGTGTTGTATTTACTGGGTATGTTGTATTGTAGACATGTGACGGAGGGAGCTGTCAAAGGAACTGATTCGTCCCAGAAAGTGCAATATACGATCAGAGAGAAATCTTTAGAAGCAGAGACTTTACGCAATCATGATGAAGTTGCCCAAACACAAAGCATTTTGCAGCAGAATTCAGCAGGAATTGCACAAGAGTCAAAGGCCCCTTCTGTGAGACCTGAGTCTTTCCCTACTTTGACAGTTCATCAGGTGCAGAGCTCCCCTGTTGTCCTTCACCAGTCACAGCACTCTTCTGCACTGGTTAACCACGTCCCAAGTTCACCTGCCACACCCTGTAATGCTGTGAACCAGCTGGCATCGGGAGATCAACTACCCAGCATTCCACTAACCACGCAAGAGTCAACTGTGGTTATTCAACAAACACAGACCGCACAGTCACCTCCAGTGGGATCCCTCAATGGATCTTCTGTGCAAGGCTTTTTCATCAATGAAGTCCACCATGCAAGTTTCAGGAACCGAGCAGTTTCTATTGAGGTAAACAGGAAGTACCCACACTACCCCCATTTCCTGCCAATCATGTTTGTCTCAGTGCTCGTTTTCTCAATTTATATTGCTAATCTTTTTTTTACCAACGCAGTTGTGGGAGAGTGTCCTTAATCTGTCACAAGAAAATAATTCTGAAAGAGACCTACTGTCAATGTTTGTTCATAGTAAAAACCAGTAAAAACAGCCAAGAAACCAAAACGTACGAACAAAATAAACACTAGAGACAGGTCAAACCCACCATTGGTGAACATTTCATTTAACCAGTTAAAATTGGTCACAGTTGGTGGTACAGGGGTTTTTGGACATGAAATAATAAAAGGACTGGGAGAAAGAATAGTTCAAGGAATACAGCTATCGAATGAAGCTTCCAGTGTCCCTGCACCTGTAATTGCACAGTTGCGTAATGGTAAAGTCTAATGTCTGTTAATGCCAGATGGTATTGTTAAGTAGTGAGACTCTCCTTGTTGTTTCTTCTGAACACATATAATCCCATGTCCATAACCCTATATCCGCCAATTGGAGCCAGCAGACACTGTTCACAGTTGGTGATCTGAAATTCCTACCGGGAAGGCCCATTGCACAAGATGAAACTGTTTGAAAAGAGTGTCATTGTATCACACCCTCGAGATCTTCCAGTTTACAGTAGTTAATAGAAGTCACTGCGGTGATATTGTGTGGCTGTTAGGCGGTTGTATGTGATTTCATAGAAAAACGATTTTATGGAATACCATTACTGAGAAACCATTTCACCTAAACTGTTTGAGGGAAGTTTCAGAATGAATGGCATTCACCATTTAATTGAAACCAATTTATAGAATGTCTTTTTGTTCGAAATTAACTTTTGCATTCTTTTTTTAAGGTGCAAATACAATGGTTGCACTCATCCCTGAACCATAAAGCCCTTCTCTATCTCTAAACTCCACGAATTCCTGAACCTTAAAACCTATTTTTAACACCTAATCCCCAACTATCTCTGACCGCTTAAAACCCCTTACACATCCAAGCAACACCCATGCCTGAACCCTAAAAAAAACCCTCACTGCCCTTAAACACTGACCATCCATGTCTCCTAAAACCCCTCACCACCCCTAAATTCTACCCATCCCTGAACCATAAAAACCCCTTTCTACCTCTAAACTCCACCCATCCCTGAATCCTTAAAACCCTTCACCACTCTAAACTCCACCCAGTCCTACCCTAAAAACTCTTTACCACCCCACCCATTACTGAACCCTAAAACCTCTTACAGTCCCTAAACTCCACCCATCCATGAACCATAAACCTCTCAACAACCCTACACTGCACCCATCCCTGAGCCCTAAAGACACCTTGCACCCCTAAACTCCACTTCTCCGTCAACCCTAAAAAATCCTCACCACCCCTAAACTCCACCCATTACTGAACCCTTAAAACCCCTTTCTATGCTGGAACTCCACCCATTCTTCACACCCAAAAAACCCTGACCACTCCTAAACATTATCTATACCTGAATCCAAAATCCCCTCACTAATCCTAAACTCCACCCAAGTTTAATGTTATTTTGGCTTATTCCCAAAATGTATCTTTCTTTTAAAATGGCGCCTTTATTTTTCGATTTATTTGTATTTCCTTATAATTGTCTTTCCTTAAAATTGGTTTTCCGTGATTTGGTTTCCTCCAATATGGTTTCTCAGTTATCATTGATTCACATACATCATTGTTAGGCTACTTGCCAATATGTGCTAGGCCTCAAATTTTTTTTATCTACAATTGGGGGGTGTTGAAAGTTACATTCATAACTTGAGGGTGTTATTTTGCATACTGCTGTTCCATACCTTTGATAGAGACCTACTAGAGTTGTTCATGCATTTTCCAATCTGTACATTTGCAGTCACGTAATCGACTAGTCAAAATGTGAACTTCAAGGCCGTTCTTAACACAGTTAAACGAGAGGACCTTGGGTTTTACCATTTTTAGGTTAGTGTGGAGCAGTTCAGTGATAGCTGCCACAATTTCCTGTATTGGCCAGAAAAGCCACTTATACTTACCACTTGTTGGGATTACGGCATAATTCAATATAGGCTGCAAAGGAAATAGTGGACTGGGAAACTCCCAAGCGAACAATACTAGAAAAGCATTTCTACCCTTTGAATTAAGAATATGTTGCCGAGGTCCCACATCACACCCACATATTTAGCACAGCATTGGCTCTGTATGCATACAAAGCAGGTCCAGCCTCATTACAACTAAATGTTCTATTAAAGAACACGCTCACATGAGCAATCAGAATTAAAGTGTCACAAGCCTGAGCAATATCTTAAGGCCAAACATTACATATCTCTACTGTGGTGAGGGGACATGCAGTGTCACAGGAAAGGTCAAAAATGGGTTCTTGGCCATGACTGCAGTGTTTTTAAAGTATTTTGAGATTTCGATGTTACCCATTGACATTCCACACAAAGGGATTATAATTATTACAAATGTATAGTTACAACCCCCTAGAGGATGATTAACAAAAACAGCCCCAGTGAGATCTTGCAGTTGTTGATAATCCCTGGAATGTTGAGAAAAAACCCTTGAAGGTTGAGGAAAAGAAGGGTTGCGGTTTCCCCTTACCTACTCCGCGGTATTCAGTCCTACTAATATTTTGGTCTAATTAATGCACCTTTCTAGCATAAATGAGCCTTTCCTGTAGCACACTGTTATCCTTGCCACAGTCAGTTGTCTTCACATTCTGTGCAGTGCCTGGCAGTGTTCAGGTCAAATAGCTGGGCTGCAAGGCAGGGGCTGATTTCAGGGCTGGAGGGGCAAAGTCGACCTCAGCCTTGAAAGCAGCAAAAAGAGAGAACACGTTTTTGTTTTAGGTGCATACATGATTTTCTGCTGTGGTGAGGTAAATCTCCTGGGTATGTGCTAGACTCTAAAGAAAAAGGTTGGTTCGATGGATGACATTCTCATGGCGACAGTAAAATAACATTGGAACACTTTCCAGGGCTGCTCTTAACAGCATGCCTGGACCTGGAATTGTTCCTCTTCCAAACAACCACACCACTCGCATGTGGATAAAGGCACCTCAGCCATAGGAAGTTGGCCACTAGTCTCTGAATTGGAAACTAGTAAGCCGGGACTGAAGAAAGCCTCTCTAACATGGAAATCTACTGTTTCACACTAATTAACTTGATTGCCATCAGTGCTTAATTTGAGCCGGTGGTTTCCAGTGCTCAGCACTGACACTTAATCATCAACACTGGCGCTTGAGCAGCAGTTAAGGACACATTCATTTTTGGTAGGCACAGGGAGATTAAGTGATTTGCCGAAACTCACAAGATGTTGAGCTGATGCAGAGGCTCAAACCTGGTTCCCCAGATTCGAGGTCGGCAGCTCTGGCCACTACACCATATCCTCGCTCCACTTGTAGGGTTTCATGGCTTCTGTTTAACAGGAGAAATGGGCTGTTAGAAGCTGCCTCCTGACGAGAGCCCCGGCCCTTAGTTTTTTTACAAATTAACCACTGATTGCCATTGTTGTTCGGGCTCTAGAAAGTAAGAAACTCAGGGGCATTTTTACAAGACCCTAGCTCCACCAGAGTGTCACTTTCTTTGACGCTCCGGTGGTGCTGTGTGCTGGCCCATATTTGCAAGGCCACACACAGCCTTGTAAATATGCCCCTCTTTCACACAGTACTGTGCGTTAAAGGGGTGTGTCATGGGTGTTGCTGTGGGTGTTCCCACGTAACACCCATGGCTTTTTGACACTCCCCCAGATTTACAAGTATTGGTAAATCTGAGGCAGCGCCATAATGCCTTTAAAGCGGATGCGTTAAAAATGGTGTTCTGCAGCACACATAGAAGGAGCAAAGCACCATTAATGATTGTTTTTGTGCAGGAAGGAGTCCCTTTCTGCACAAACACAATCATGCCTGCAACACAGGCACCCTTGCACAATGGTGCAAGGGTGCCTGCGTTGGCTCATGGCTGCTTTTTTAGCACAGGGGAGACCACAGGGGTGTGCCATATTCCTGTAAATACGGCACATCCCTGCGTGTTTTAAATGACGCAGCTCGGTGAAGCAAAATTGCTTGCAGCGCCATGTTGCGCCATTTCATTGTAAATATGCCTTCAGTTTGTGGGTGTCTGATTTTTTCATTCACTGAAGATATGGCCAGGCAGCATGATGCACTGCATTTGAAAATTACCTTTTAAAAATGCAGTTCATGACTACAGGCAATATTCTAAATTAATGACAATGTTTTGCAGGAAGCAGAGAAGAAGTGGGAAGAAAAACGGCAAAATCTTGATCACTACAATGGAAAGGAATTTGAAAAACTACTGGAAGAGGCACAGGCGAACATCATGAAGTCCATACCTAATTTGGAAATGCCACCCCAGTCGCCAAAAACTGAATCTGTAGAGAAATTAGAAGTCTTTGGTAAGTATGCACGGTTGTAAATACGGTTGATTTGTTCTACTTGTAACAGGACACATGAACTATTTGTTTAATCGACAGAAGGTGTGGTGGAATTTCAACTGAATTTAAGCAGCATGCATTTTTTTTAAAAAGATGAAACCTCCTAAATCATTCAGGAAATAAACAAAAAATGTGGGACCTAATTTAGATTTCGACCCAATGGGCCCTTAGTATGGATATTGGTAGAGAGGGTTCATTGTGTCCCTACAGGTTTCCCCTTCTCCTATATCAGCCCCCACCTGTGTGGTCTTCCACCCTAACTACATACACCCATATTTTCCAAACACTGACAAGTCATGTTATCTCTTGAAATACAGTTTATCCAAAGCGGTTTTATTACTAAATCAGTAGAAATACAGAGGTCTCTAGTGATCCAATTTTATCCTTAGTGGCAAGTAGAAAATCGCTCTAGGAAATCCCAACCACTTTCCACTTACCTTTATGTTGATGAGCCGAGCTGTTGTGTCCTAATCACCTAGTACCCGGTCGTCTCATAGGCAGTCTACAAGCCTCTGGTCTCTTGGATTCAAAGCCAGAGCAATTCTCATCTTAATGTTCACAACAATAAACCCCTGACCTGGCTCATGGAAGGTTGAAGGCCACCACCTCCTAGTAATCAGATTAAACTAAGGCCCGAAGAGGGTTGTATTTCTGAGTATTGTATAAAGGAATGTTCTGTGGCATAAATATTAAATATTCTTTACAAAATAATTGTCCCATTGGCTGTAGAATTTTTATTATTAACTCAAATGGGTTGAGATTTTTGTAACGGATATTTAGGACACAGTATTTTTGTCAGACTATGTTATGACAACGATAATCCTATTCCACAACCCCAATGTGAGCTATTAAATGCGCTTGTAGAGAGAGCGGTGAAAAGTAGTTTCAGGAGAATCATGTGTAGGTCTAATCCTCCCCCATACATTTCCTAAGTGACATTGCAGACAAACTAGATGGGACAGTAAGACAAATGTAATATATTTTGGTGCAACACAGCACTGAACAAGGGGAAGAAAGCAGCACAGTCTTAAATGTACTAAAAATGGCGCCCTGGAACAGGCTGCCTCGGGCCTTGCACAACCTTTGCACCTTGGTGCAGAGCTGTGTGCACAATATCAAGCAAGGTTTTGTACAGGATGCCTACCCTTCCAGAATAAATCCTATGCCTGGACAAATCATAAAACAATCAACGCTATGGATGTGTGCTGTACAGTGCAGCACACATGCAATGTGCAGAATGTTTGGAGAAATAAAAACATTTCTCCAAGATAGCACCTGCTTCAAGAAGGTGTTTTGTTGTTTTTTATTACACAAAGACTGGTCCGACTATTTTAGTACATTGGGCTTTAGGACAAAAACTATGGGTGCTTGCACTGTAATGCCCAAGAATCACCCAAGTAAAGCCACTTTTATGTAAAATGGCTCAAAATAGCACAAAGCACTGTTTGCTTTGATAAAAGGACACCCTTCCAGCGCCAAATTATTATTGCCCTGAGAAGTCCTGGAAAGTAAATGCCCTGGCAAGAGTTTGTGCTGCTTTGTGTGTCTTAGCTCCGATCCTTAATAAATCTACCACTGTAGGTAGCTGATTCCATGAAAAAGTGAAAAATAAGCAGGACTGTTGGAAACAATGGTGGGCAGAGAGGTTGTAGCTCACATTTAATCTTGCTTCGAGCCTGTACCATTATGTCCAGTTCTCCAGGAAACGTCCCCAAAAGGATAATAAGGGATTGAACTCGAGGAAAGGTGGTTTACAGTCTACAGCAAAAATGTTATGACCAGGGAATGAATGCATTTAAATCAAATGATCTTGAAGAGAGAAGGACAATAGCTTAAACAAGCAAATATATATTCCAGTGCAGGCCTGACTCGAGAACAATGGAGTCCACGTTGGTCCTTGCATGTCTGCAACAGCTGTGGGTATAAGACTTCCATTATTAACATTAATGAAATAAAGTTATGTGCAGTCTTTCTAACTGCATATGGATTAGTTGTACTGAAACCTGACTTGGCACAACTTTTGAGGGCCTTCAGTGATTACCCATGATTTCACCATGAAGTAAGACATGTATGGGGGCTAAACCGTAACAGGAGGAACTTTCCCTAAGAAAGGGCAGTAAATGCACGGGGGTGCCTTCCAGTGTAGTTGATGAAATCAAAATCCATAACAGAATTTGAAAAAGGACTGGAAAGACACCGGAGATAAATTCTAGTGTAAGAACAAAAAGACGTGGAGGCTAGAGAAACAGATCTGCATTTTACAGCTGGTAAGCAAATTGTTAAACTAGTTTGGCCTGACAGCCCTTATTTGACATGTTTGTGTATCTAGCTTTGAAATAGAAGGTAACTATTTTTCGCCAATTTCAGAAACGGCGATGGCAGACAAATGATTTGACCCAAATTTACTCAGCCTTTACATTGTTCTTGCGTTGAGACACAAGGACAGCGCAAAAGCTTCAGTACATTCAAAAAGCCAAGCAAGGGGAGTTTTACGCCACCTTGCTTGGCTTTGTAAAGATATTTGATGCAACAAGGTGGCTTGTGCTGCACTACATTTCAAGCTGGAAGGCATTCCATTGGTGGAGCATGGGTGTTTCCGTACATGCATCCATGGATTTGACGCAATACCAGATTTACAAAGGTGTGTAAACCTGGGATTATGTAAAATCATTACACCTCCCAGAGGACACCATACTGAGGAGAAACATCCTTTTTTCCTTGTTATTTCTTCTTTCTATGTATGATGGATTCTGCATCATACATAGAAAGTGTAAAATGCCTTTTTGGATTGTTTTTGTGCAGGAAGGTAATGCAGGCACCGTGCACAAAGGTGAAAGAGTTACTGCATTGGCCCCTGGCAGCACACACTGCACCATTGCGAGAAGAGAGCAGAATTGCATCATATTTTTGCTCGCTTTCTTCCTTTCCCGCAACACATCAAGTTCCCTTGCTGTGCCGTGTCATGTGACATAGGTACTTGTCTTTGTTACACATGTGCCAATATCTCTCTATATATATAGAGATATATATATATATATATATATATATATATACTCAATAAAGTGTAAATTGCAAATTACCTGCTGGGAGTGCGTGTGCTTTTTCCTCTTGAAGCAAACTGGAAATTGCAGTTTTGAAGCTATTGGGGCCCACACACGGGCCCGCGCTACTCTTGGGGGCCGTGAGCTGTGTGGAAATCTTTCGCCGAAATATGTGTGTGTGTACACATTAACTAGATGTACAATATAGTTGGAGTGTGGATGCAGAACTTAAATATGTTATTTAATAGCATTGTTCAGTGTGGGGGTGAGAATACCCGTCCCCACCTCAACAAAGATTAGAAACCACATATTACTGTATGCTTAACGGCATGTGAGGCTTATACTGTGCTGTTTTTCAAATGTAGGTATTCTAACAAAACCAAGACAAAAAGGGTTGCTATGATGCAAAGGTGAGTGCGCGGTGCCAGGCAGCCCGATTGTACACCTGCGCTGGGGAGAGAGAAGCACAGTGCCATCTCTCTATAGATATGGTGCTTTCCTGCTTTCTCCCTGCCATGCAATGCAACAACTTTGTTTACTGCACTGTATTGCGAGACCTTTTAGTAAATATACCCCAGCGTCTTTCTGAAGTGCCTAAACATCAAGTAGCCCATACTAATTAATCTTACTCATTGCCTTCTGCTAAAAAAGGTGTTGAATAATTGCTTGTCCTCTGCAAGTCAGCTGGGATGTCCACTTCTAATGGCCTCATAAACAGGGATGCTTGAACGGTGGAAGCTCAGGCTGCGCATAGCTAGCCTATGCCGATATAGATTTAAATGATAGAATCTGCTGCTCCAAGATGAGTTGTTCCACGTTTTAATACAGTCATTCTTGCCTCTGCTCCTTTACCATAGGCAGAGGGTCCTGCTGGAGGGACCTTCATTTTAAGAAGCCCCATTTATTGTATTTCCTTTTTTTTATGTTGCACAAGAATCTATGCCTTGGCTAGAAAGCTGCCTGTACTGTTCGGATCGTAAATTATATTTACCTCTTCCATACTGACACACCTTTAATGGTTCGTCTGAATCTGGAACCGTTGGCTACAAGGTCATAGTAACATCTTTGGTTGCTTGAAATATGTTTCAGTAGTTTCCACTCTCCCATTTAAACGAAAATCGAAACAGTGTTTTGTCACTGAAACATATTAAGCCTGATTCTAAGGTCAGCTTGATGGAACACTAAGTAAAAAAGATGGCAGTCCTCTGTAGAGCTAAAAATCAATGAACAGAGGCAGCGACTATTCATGTTTAATGCACCCTTAAATGAAGACTTTTATCGCAAGCGTGATTTTAACTCGAATAGCGGACACCTAGTAGCATGCTCCCGAGCAAAAGGTTGTGGGATGCTGGGCTGATACTGAGGTGTAACACAGGGCAGCACAGCCAAAGACCTCTCTATATCCGAGAGGCTGTCCAACAATGTACCATTTTAATGGCCCCTTTTCAAATTTTGCCCATGGTTCTATTATTTTTGTGTTATGATACTGGAATTGAGAACAGGCGGTGTACATTAAATTTCTCTACTCTCTGGCCAACTATTGCCCACAAATTGATTTTTTTCCCCAAAAGGTGGAACAATTGTAGCAATACACAGCTCTGTGCCGAATAGTGCAGCACCACTGATCATACGTTCAAAGTGGGTGTAAAGGATTGGGAACTGCGCAAACCCCTCTAGGGTTCCATGCAAAGCCAGATAAACTAAAGTCAATTAAGTAGCTCTTAGTGTGGAATACTGATGTCAAACGAAAAGAGGCACAAACAATGAGCAAAACAGAATTAAATTTCCGCACTTAATATGTGTTACTGTGACAAAAATAGCACATATTACGTGACTGACCGTTAGGATACCATCTACATGAAGAAATTTGTACTTCAGGTACAAATCTCATGTAAGACACCACTCCCATGCCTTTGCCCGATGGCATAGTGCTAAATTTAGTTTAGTGTCAGATATTTGTGTGGTTTTTTGGCACATGGTGTGCTGTGAAAATGACACTGCACAATTTTTTGCCATTCCCACAATGCAGCTCTGCAGATTGTTGTGTAGTGTTGTGGGGCACAATGCTTGGTAAGTCTACCTGTCTGTGTATTGAGGCACCTTCAGTGCAGGAAATTATTGGGGTATCCCACCGTATCCCAGTTCCAGCAGCTATTTCTGAGCCGAATCTGGCCAACCCAGTAATATATGCTGAATTTGTCTTGGTGAAACTTTGCGGCTCTGGAACCCAATTCAACAGCTCGCACACTTCATCTGCTTTCTGTTCAGTGAAGCAACATGCTAGTGGCGAGGGGGGTTTTATGGTCACTTCCAGCTGGATCTAAAACAAATGCGTGATTTAATGGGCCATCAGCCTTCCTTGTGATCAAGTATCATCCTGACTGGGAGCCATCTGGAGCCTAACACCTAGATACCAATACAATGGAAGGTAACAAAGACACACAGCTTATCACTTCACAAGTACTTCAGAGAAACTATACATTGGAGGCAGGTTTTTGACTTCTTCAAACCCTTTCTTAAAAGACTTGCATGTACTGTAAGAATGCCAGTTATATTTGTGTGTACGAGTAATTACACAAATAATTTAAATAGCACTTCCTAATTTATTTTTTATTTAATGCTTTTATAGCTCTACTCATCCCAGTGTAGGGTATCAGAGCACATGACATCACACAGAGACAATAAAGCACACACATGTGCAAATCAATGTACAGGAAATGTTACAAAAGACAATGAGGGCCATAAGTTTAGGAGAGTCACATATCCATATTTCTAGACATTATATGCTGTGTGTGCATGGTCAAGGGAAACTCAGGCTGTACAAACGACTTTACTACTACCCAAAGGATCCCTTTTGCAAACTTAGAAAGACAAAGATTGAGGGGGAAAAATATGGATCTAAACCCATGTCTTGCAATTTGCATGCAGCTCTTTTATGCCAGTTCATTGCTCACTGTGCTATATAAGAATTGCAGCTTATGAACTGGAAGCAACAAAGGGATCTCTGTGTCAAAAGCAGTAACCCATTTACCTATCTACATAAAATACAAATCTGTCAATCCGCATGTTACACAATGTGCTTTGCAGCAGGAAAATTACCCCTCTATGCTACTTACGAGTCAAAAATGTGACTGGACAACATACAGAACTCTACTAGAACTCTATTAACCACCAGAGTTATTTTACTGTTATTTTTTTTTTTTTTTGTCCTCATTCACCTCAGAGACAATGTCCATTCCTTCCGCCCTTTTTTCGAGAGAGAAAACCAACCACTTGCGGGCATTTCACAATGAACATTATCCTTTCTGCGGCTCTCTCTCTCTTACGGTGTTAACTTCACACCGGCAGCTGCCTTAAGAACAAACGGAGGGGCCCTGCAGCAGACCAAAGAGTTTTTACCGGTGTAATCATTGGACATATTTATAATTCGTGTATCTTCATGTATCCTCATTACCCCCCGCATCTTGCGGCAACCTTTCCAGACCCACACTCCATGTTTGTAAGGGCTTCCAAAAACCTTTCCTCTTAGACTCTTTCCCTAGCTGGTACATCCTAGATATATACAGGAGGGACTCCAGCCAGTCCGAGTGCTGCGGCGGTGTGCCTCCCACCCATTTACGGCAGATTTCTCTTCTAGCAAGTAAAACTGCATGGAACAACAAGTCCCTAGGAAAACCCACAAGGCCGTCCAACACACCAAAGATAACCAATGATAGGCTTACCTTAATTTGCAGTCCCAAAATACCTGATATAGTTGTTTCCACTTTGTCCCAAAACACTCTGATAACAGGACATTGGTAAAACATATGGACATCTATTGCTTTTTCCAGGCCACATTTTGCACAGCTGGTTCGACTTCCTTTCCCCATCTTTGATGATTTTTCAGGTGTTAAGTATGCCCTGTGGAGTGAGAAGAGGTGGTTTCTCCTTAAAAAAAGCAGGCTTGACAATGAGGTAAAGTGTGCGCATTGATACTTGCCAAATATTCTGTAACTGCTCCCTCGGCAAGTGTCTTCCCCACAACTCCTCTGCCAGCGTAAAATCTCCGTCCATGATGTCATGTATTTCCCAATACCAGAATGCAACTTCCTTATTTCCTGATGGTTTTGTGACCAGTTGTTCCTCCAAGGTATTTCCCACTCCCAACACCGATTTTCGACTTTGTTCCCAGCTTTTTAATTGTATATATTTAAACTTTGAAAGACTGCCCTTCATCAACCCATTTAGATCTTGCCAAGGTATAAGACTCCCATCCCGTGTCAGATCTCCCCAGATCTTTAGATCCGCGTTTTTTATGGGTACTGCCAGTTTATCATTAAGGCATTCCGGAGTCCCTGGTGAATCCCAAATCGGGGCATAATGCGAGTAATAGTCTAGTGTTCGAGGCATGTGAGCTGCAGAGCTCACACTGTGCATTAGATCGCCATCTGGTGTTGGGCTCGGATGCTTGCACTTTGTTGTTGTCTTCGAAGAAGTCTTTGTAGTCATGTGATAGGTGACTCCTCCTTAGGACAATAGTGCGCATGGGCATCGACTCCATCCTCAGATTGTTTTTTTCCGCCATCGGGTTCGGATGCAATTTCGACACTCCGGTTCGAAACTTGTTTTTTGCAGCGTTTTCCACTTTTCAACGCCTGATACTGACATCGACATCTCGACGTCCCTTCCTCGATCTCCTTTCCAGCCGTCGACGCGGGCCGTTGGGCCCATCGACGCCGTAAGGCCTACTGCCCATGGAAAGGACGCCATTCCGAAAATGCCCCCAATGTGGAGCAAAGTTTCCTCACAGTGACCACCACCAGGTCTGTAATCGGTGCCTCTCACCAGACCATAACGAGGCCACTTGTCCGGCCTGCGCCTCCTTCCGCTCCAAGAAGACAATCCGCGATCGCCGAGCCCGAAGGCACATCATGGCGCACAGGTCCGCTCCGGAACCCGTCAACATCTTCGACGAGGGTCCCGATGTTCCGGAAGAAGACTCCGAAGACCTCGCTATCATCTCCGAGGCAGAGGACTCCGACAGTTCCATCCCTTCAGGGCAGCGTGTGAGTACTACTGCCCCTGCCCCAACCCTCCCTGCAAAATCGAAGGCACCGGTCAGTACTTCGCCTACGGGCCCCAGTCGAGACCGTAAACGTGTTTCGGACGCCCGCCTCCGGGCTCGGCACCGAACAAGAAAACAAAGCCTTCTAGTTCCTCGGCACCGACCAAACCACATGTGCCCGTTACACGGCACCTTCGGCGCCGAAACACAAAGACCACCCGGCGCCGAAATCCAGTTCGGTCCCCAAATCCGCCTCCAAGCACGCGGATCCCTCGGCACCGAAACCGAAGCTACTCGACACACCCCTAAACTAAAGCCGGTCGAGCCTGTAGCTAAACCGAAGGACGCCTCGACGCCTTCTAAAGCAAAGGAACATTTAAAGAAGCCATCACCACGTTCGGAACCGAAAAAGTCGGCGCCGAAAACTAATATTCAAGGAGAGGAACTGTTTACACCGTATCCCATCGATCCTAATCAACACAAACTTTATATCAATCCTAAAACAGGACACATTTCCTCTGTGCCACGTCACAAGCCTGTCCCTCCGAAGAAGAAAGACTCTTCCACTTCCCCTATGCCTCCTTCTTCCCCTATACCTCTCTCTAACACCCCTCCTCTCCACATCCCTATCACACCTCCTCAACCTGCGGATTCTCCCCCACATGAGTATGAGGACAACATGGGGTACGGGGATGACCCTCATAATTTATATCTGGATCCAGATAATCCACCACAGGATGACTGGGGTTATAATGACCCCCAGACCCTACAGACCTCCCCAGCCCTCCACCTTATCCCACAAAACCATCTCCACCAGATGATCACATAGGTTTTGGGCAACTCATACATAGGGCGGCCGTTTTTCATGGGGTGCATATTCACACCGACCAACCAGAGGAAGATTTTCTTCTAGACACTTTTGAACGGTCTCAAAAACTGTTCAAACTTTGCCCATGATCAAGGGTGTCATTAAACATGCACCTGAAATTTTTAACGACCCGGTCAGAGCCAGGATCCTTAATCCTAGAGTGGATAAAAGTATAGACCTGCCCCCGATGACCCCACCTACATCAAAGGTCAGCTCCCCTTGACTCACTGGTCGTTTCTAATGCCAGAAAACGCGCCAATTCCCAAACTTCAGGGGATGCTCCGCCCCTGATAAAGAATCCAAATTGTTAGATTCCTCTGGCAAACGCGTAGCTGCGCAAGCCACCAACATCTGGCGCATCGCTAACACCCAAGCTCTACTAGCTAGGTACGACAGGGCACACTACGATCAGCTAGAAACCCTCCTTCAACATCTACCTGATCAATACAAAACACAAGCCACTGACCTCATTCAAGAAGGCAAACTTATTTCCAATGCCTCCATTAAGTGCGCCTTAGACCCAGCCGACACCGCCGCTAGGTCAGTTAACACTAGCGTGCTTATCAGACGACACGCCTGGCTTCGCATTTCAGGTTTTAAGCCAGAGGTTCAGACTACCATACTAAACCAGCCATTTAACCAAAAACCAACTATTTGGTCCTGCTGTCGACACAGCACTAGAAAAGATGAAGAAGGATACTGACACTGCCAAATCAATGGGAGCATTGCAGTCCCCGCAGCAACGTGGCTCCTTTCGCCGCTCCTTTTACAGAGGGGGCTCCAGGAATACCACCGCAGACAGTTCCTCTTCCTATCGAACAAACACCCAAACCTCTCCTAATAGAGGATACTTTAGGGGTGGTTACAGAGGCAACAACTCTAAGGGCAGAGGTCGAGGTAATAATAACAACACCCGTACCTCCACCACTCCCAAACAGTGACTTTCCTCCACTTCCCCGACCACAACACTCCTGTCGGGGAAGGCTATCACAGTTCCTGCCTGTCTGGAACTCCATTACAACAGACAGGTGGGTGAGACAGATTATCCAACATGGCTACTGCCTGGAGCTAACAGCTACCCCCCCCACCATACCACCCAGACAGCATCCAATGTCCACAGACCATCTTACACTTTTACAACAAGAGGTACTTTCCCTGCTTCAAAAGCATGCCATAGAGCCAGTGCCTCTGCTACAGCAGGGCACAGGGATTTACTCCCTGTACTTCCTCATTCCCAAGAAGGACGGCACTCTCAGGCCTATTTTAGACCTCAGACCTCTCAATCAATACATACACTCAGATCATTTTCACATGATCACTCTCCAACAAGTGCTTCCCTTACTACAACAACAAGACTTCCTTGCCACATTAGACCTCAAGGACGCCTACTTCCACATTCCCATACATCCTGCTCACAGGAAGTATCTAAGGTTCGTTCTCAATGGACAGCACTACCAGTTCAAAGTACTCCCATTCGGAGTCACCACTGCTCCAAGAGTGTTTACCAAATGCCTTGCAGTAGTAGCAGCGCATCTACTAAGACAACAAATACATGTCTTCCCATACCTGGACGACTGGCTTATCAAAGCCAAATCATCCAACCAGTGTGTCCAACACACCCACCAAACGATACAAACATTACACAACTTGGGGTTCACAATAAACTATACCAAGTCCCACCTTCAGCCCTCCCATGTCCTTCAATATCTGGGAGCCACAATAAACACTTCCACTGCTCTAGCTACCCCAGCCCAGCCAGGATAGCCAGTATAAAAACCCTTGTCCCCAGGTTTCAAATGCAACACTCTCTTCCAGCCAGAGTGTTTATGCAGCTCATCGGCATGATGGTATCCTGCATTTTTCTCGTCCCTCATGCAAAACTTCAAATGCGTCCTCTACAAGAGTGCCTAGCGCGCCAATGGAACCAGGCTCAGGGACATCTTACAGATCTGGTGTTGGTGGACAGCCGCACACATCGCTCTCTGCAGTGGTGGAACACCAACAATTTGTCCAAGGGGCGGCCGTTCCTAGAGCCGGTTCCACAAGTAGTACTAACCACGGACGCATCCCTTACAGGATGGGGAGCACACCTGTTACACCATACAACACAGGGCAAGTGGACCACTCAGCAGAAGCTGTTCCACATCAACCACCAAGAGTTACTAGCTATATTCCTAGCTCTCAAGTCCTTTCAACTCCACGTACAAAACAAAGCTGTCCTGATCCGAACAGACAACATCACAGCTATGTACTATATACAAAAACAGGGGGACACACTCTCCACAACTGTCCCAACTAGCACAGGACATTTGGAGGTGGGCCATTCCACAAAACATATACCTTCTAGCAGAACACCTACCAGGGGTTCACAATCAGATTGCAGATCTGTTAAGTCGACAGACACAACAGATTCACGAGTGGGAACTACATCCACAAGTTCTTCTACCTTTCTTCCAGATGTGGGGCCAGCCAGACTTAGATCTGTTCGCCACACACCAAAACGCCAAATGCCCAACCTTCGCCGCCAGGTTTCCACACCCGCAGTCCAAGGGCAATGCGATATGGATGAACTGGTCCGGCAGATTTGTGTACGCTTTTACACCGCTCCCACTCATCCCACTTGTAGTACGCAAGCTTCGACAACAGTCTCTCAAAATGATACTAGTAGCCCCTACATGGGCACGCCAACCGTGGTTCACCACACTACTGGAGCTATCAGTAGTCCCATACCAAAGACTACACCTCTCCCCAACAATGCTAACGCAGAGCCATGGAGAGATAATGCACCCAGATCCATCTCAGCTGAACCTTGCAATTTGGCTCCTGAATTCCTAGAATTCGGTTACCTTAACCTACCCCCAGACTGCATGGACGTTATAAAAGAAGCTAGACGCCCAACTACCAGAGCCTGCTATGCAGCTAAATGGAAAAGATTCGCTATTTACTGCACTAATAATAACATCCAACCATTACAAGCCTCTACGCAAAACATCATTTGCTATTTGCTACATTTGCAAAGATGTAGTCTTGCATACTCATCCATACGTCTGCACCTCGCAGCCCTTGCTGCTTACTTGCAAAACAGACAACACTTATCACTATTCAAAGTTCCCGCCATTAAAGCCTTCATGGAAGGCCTTAAGCGGATCATACCTCCCAGATTACCACCTTCCCCAGTGTGGAATCTTAATATAGTACTTACCAGGCTCATGGGTCCACCTTTCGAACCCTTACATAAATGTGAACTTCAATTCCTTACATGGAAAGTTGCGTTTCTAATTGCAATCACTTCTCTCAGGAGAGTCAGTGAACTACAAGCTCTAACTATACAAGAGCCTTTCTTACAAATACATCATAAAAGGTAGTTCTCAGAACAAACCCAAAATTCCTTCCCAAAGTCATTTCGCCTTTCCACCTTAACCAATCAGTAGAACTACCTGTGTTCTTCCAAAACCCAGATTCCGTGGCAGAAAGAGCTCTCCACACCCTAGATGTCAAAAGAGCCCTTATGTATTACATTGACAGAACCAAATCCTTTCGCAAATCCAAACAATTGTTTGTGGCTTTCTCTCCACCACACAAAGGTAATCCCATCTCAAAAGCCAGGGTTGCAAGGTGGATTGTTAAATGTATCCAAATCTGCTACCAAAAAGCCAAACGCACATTATCAGTTCCCCTAGAGCGCACTCAACACGCAAACTAGGGGCATCCATGGCATTCTTAGGGAACATTCCCTAGAAGACATATGTAAGGCAGCCACGTGGTCTACAACACACACCTTCACTAAACACTATTGTGTTGATGTGCAAGCCAAGCAACAAGCTTCCGTGGGCCAAGCTGTCCTTAAAACCCTTTTTCAAACTACTGCAACACATACAGGTGACCACCGCTAGGGGAGATACTGCTGTACAGTCTATGCACAGTGTGAGCTTCTGCAGCTCACATGCCTCGAACGGAAAATGCTACTTACCAGTATGCATCTGTTCTTGGCATGTAGAGCTGCAGATCCTCACACTCCCACCCACCTCCCCGGGACCTGTATGTGCTCCAGTCCCATCTTAATTAGATACACACACATGGACATCTCTTTTCTTTTCTACTAACTCCATCACTCCCCAATATGGCGAAAAACAATCTGAGGATGGAGTCGATGCCCATGCGCACTATTGTCCTAAGGAGGAGTCACCTATCACATGACTACAAAGACTTCTTCGAAGACAACAACAAAGTGCAAGCATCCGAGCCCAACACCAGATGGCGATCTAATGCACAGTGTGAGGATCTGCAGCTCTACATGCCAAGAACAGATGCATATTGGTAAGTAGCATTTTCCTTCGAGAGTCGTCCAATGTGGTACCACATCCTCACCATTGTTTGTAATACCTTTAATTTAATTTTTTTTAAAGTATTTTGGGTCGCCGAATTTAAAAAGGAAGCCATCTACATCCGCCTTACTTTCTTTTAGCATTGCCAAAAACAAGGAACCTATTACAGATCCATCTGGTGTCTTTGCAAGCATTCTAGAGTTTGTCAATTGGAAGGCCCATGCATAGTATTGTATATCTGGGAGGGTTAATCCTCCCTTGTCCCTCTTTCTCCGCAGTTTTTTCCAAGAGATCCTGATCCCTTTATATGCCCAAATGAACGCATTTATCGCCTGCTGGATTTTGTGTATGGTGTCTTTTTCAAAATACAGAGGTATAGTATTAAATAGGAAAGTGATCTTTGGCAATATAGTCATCTTGACCAAGTTCACCCTCCTCAGAATCGTTAGCAGAAGGTGTGCCCATCCCTTCATTAATTGCACAATCTCTTTTAATATTCTCTTCAGATTAATTTCTGCGATTTCATTTATGTCTTGTACTATCTTTAGACCCAGATATCGCATTTCCCTCTTAATCAACTGATTCTCACTTCTCTGATTCCATACCATGACCTCTGTTTTGTTTTCATTTACTAAGTACCCCGACACCTCACCGAAATACAATGCCATCCGTAGAATAGTCGGTAAGGCCGCCCCAAGATCAGAGGAGAAAACCATGAGGTCATCTGCGTATAGCACGACCTTCCTCACCCACTCTCCCTGAAGAAAGGGGGGGAATGTCGGTTGTGGATCTGAGTTTGTGTGCAAAGGGTTCTATATAAAAATTAAACAGGAGGGGGGAAAGAGGACAGCCCTGTCTTGTACCCCTAAGTATTTTAAAAGGTGAAGATAAATTCCCATTCACCAAGACTCTTGCTGTAGGTTCTGGTATATCAATTGGATGGCTCTACAAAATGTATCTCCTAGATCATATCTTTTTAAACCGGAGAATAGATAGGACCACCTCACCCTATCAAAGGCTTTAGAGGCATCTAATGTTGTTATTGCTAGTGGGATTTCATAAGTTGTTGCAAAATCAATAGCCCCATTAACTCATAAGAAAGCTCATGTAGATACCTCCCCTTCGCAAAGCCCCTCTGATCTTTATGTATCACTTCACCCGCTATCTTACTTAATCTTCCTACCAAAATTTTTGTAAACATTTTATAGTCCGAATTTAGGAGAGATATCGGTCTAAATGATTCACACCTAGCCGGGTCCTTACCTGGCTTCAAAATAAGAGTAACAGTGGCCTCATTCCAAGAATTTGGTACTTGCACCCCTAGATCTAATATCTCACCTATCACTAGTGTCATAAGTGGAGATAGCACCTCCCCAAGGATTTTATATATTTCCACTGGAATGCCATCTGGTCCGGCGGCTTTGCCCCCCTTACTTAACTGAATGGCGAAAACAACTTCTTCTTGGGTGATCCCCTGGTTTAAGATCTTTTGCTGACTGGCATCTATAGGTTGGATAAAGTCTGCTAGCCATCCCTCAATCTTTGCTTCTGCAGTTCTCTCCTCCTCCATATATAGGACCCGGAAGAATTCCTTAAATGCCTCTTCAATCTCAGTCTCATTCCTCAGAATATTCTCGGACTGGTCCTCCTTAATCCGATTCCTATTTTGATCCATCTTAGTCTTCCAAGCTAGGAGTTTCCCTGCCCCCTCTCCGTACTCGAAATGTGCTAGCTTGCTAGCATCCCATCTCTTTCTAATCCGAATTTGGAGGATTTCTGACATTTGATTCTTCAACAAGAGGAGCTTCCTTTCTAACACAATCCTGGCATCCTCTGTTCCTGATCTTTTTATCTCGATTTCTATTCTATCCATGTCATCCTCTAACCGAGAAATTTCACTGCTATAACATTTATTTCTGTGGCAAACTGCACTGGTGATCTTACCTCTAATAAATGCCTTTAGTGTATCCCAAACAGTCCCATTTGGAGCGGAGCCATTGTTAATCTTAATAAAGTCCATAACTTCTACCTTGAGATTCTCCATTACTTCACTATCTGCCAGTATAGTACAGTCTAGTGTCCACTTTCTTTCTGTATGCTTAATGTTATCTTTAATTGATAATATAACCGCTGAGTGATCGGATAGATGGGCCACCTTATATCCAATATCTAAAATATCCTCTCTAAGGCTCCAATCTACTAAAAAGTAGTCTATTCTCGATCTATTCCCATATTTCTTATTATGAAATGAGGTACCTTGTAGATTTCCAACTCTCTCTCTCCAGAGATCACACACAGTGTGTTGGATCATCATGGCTTTTAAAAGGGCTCGTGATTTAGGCGTTGGTACCGCTCTAGTTTTATTTGATTTATCCAACTTTAAATCCATAACTACATTAAAATCTCCTGCCATAATTACCGGATCGGAGAATTCTAACAAGTTAGAAAACACATTTTTAAGTGGTTCACAGTCGTCGTGATTTGGGCTGTAGTATCCTACCAATGTTAATAACCTATCCACTATTTTTACACCTGCTATAATCCACCTACCCCCTTTATCTGCCCTCATTTGTGATACCCATATTTTTGCTTGTTTTTTCACCACTATTGCGACCCCTCTTATGTTAGCACTCTGATCCGTACATAATATTTGTTGTACCCATCTTTGTTTTCTAAAGAGCTCAACACACTCCTTTTTTACCAAATGCTTCTCCTGTAGGATCAGGATTTGAGCAGGGGAATCTCTAAGATATTGCAATATCTTATCCCTGCGCCCTTTCACACGTAACCCATTAACATTCCATGTTAGAATCTGGATAGGCATGTCTCTATTATCCTCAATCCATTGACTCTTTCTGAGGTATTTGAGGAATTTTTTATCATTTTTTCCCATATGCTCCCCACCCGGTTCACCCCCAATCCTTCCCTCCCGCCACCCTTCCCTGGAGAACCCTCCCATGCTTCTTCTTCTTGGACCGGATGTTAGTCCAATTTCTTCTTTGGCACTGCGGGCACCCACCACCAATAATAACTACGTATATATGTGTTACGAGTACAAAAATGTAGCTTCTTTTCATTTGCATACCCCTCAACTGCCCCCTCCACCTTCACCTCCCTTAATGATTTCTAGCATCTCATCTGCTTCCCATATACTTCTTATCATATGCATTTTGTTATTATGCATTACTCTTAGGGAAGCAGGAAATTTGAGCTGCACAGTTGCCCCCGCTTTTTTTAAATCCTCCATACGCTTGCCCAGCTCCCATTGTCTATCTAAGGTCACCCGAGATAAATCTGATCTAATTTCAAATGAGAAATCAGAACCTTTTAGGGATTTTAATTTTAATGCAGACAATAGGATTTTTTCCTTTAGGGCATATGTCTGAAAGTTGATGAGAATCTTCCTTGGCTTCACTCTACCTGGGTTCCTCCTGAAAGGGTCTCTGTGTATTCTTTGGATATCCTTCGCGATATCTACCTCGCTCTCATACACCTGAACTGATGCCTTTATGAGAGATACCACATAGGTTTTTAGATTATCACCTTCTTTCCCTTCGGGAATATTCAGAATTCTCAAGTTATTTCTTCTGGAGTTATTTTCTAGCTGTTCCAGTTTTTCCTGTAGCTCCTGCTCATTTCTGCGCAATGCCTGGAGCTCCATCTTGCTACTACTAAGGTCTTTTTTTAGCTCCTCCACCGTGTTCTCAAGTGTTTGTTTCCTATCTGATAATGTATCCCATCTTTTTTTCTAATGCCTCACAGAAGCGACGTATTTCACCCTGATTTGCTTCAGATACTGCAAATCCTTTCTTGATGTCTACAGTGAGTGACATAAGCATCGCCTCCAAAGAACTAACTGACGTTTCTACTTGGTTCGCTTCTTCTGAGTTTTTAGAAATTGTATCTAGTATATCATCTCTGTGATCTTTATCCTGAGTACTACTGCCCGCCCGGCACTTAGTTCCGCCTAAACAAACAGCTTCAGAGCTCTTTTCCTGACACGGCTGCTCTCTGCCCAGGCATACCTCCCCCGCCTCCATTGCTACTGTGCCTAAGCTGCCTTTAGCCTTCTCTGCCCCGGCTTGGATTGGCCTCTGCAGTGTTAGTATTGACGGTTGTACCTTGGAAAAGGACCTCAGGGAGGGTGTAATTTTGAACTTATGGTCGAGTATCTCATCTTTTTTTTTCTGCTTCTTTCCTTTTTTTTCACTTCCCTCCTAGGTTTCTCTCTAGGGTGACCCTTTTGTAGCTGTAAGGGGGGGAACGAGCCAAATAAGTTGCCAGTCACCAAATCAGGAGTCCGTTCCTCCTCACTATCTGCAGCCTTTACAGCCTTTGCCCCTCTCTCCGTGCGGACTCTAGCCAATGCCTTTCCTCCCTCTCCGCAAAGTCTGGCCCCAAGGATGGCTCCCCTACCTTTTCCGTCCCGTAGGCCTCTAAAGCTGGTGGCGACCGGGTTCACTACAGCCTGCTCCTCCTCGGGTGCTCCCGAGCTCACCGAACCTCCAATGCGTGCGGGTGCAGCGTATGTGCTGACACTGCCGCCGCCAGCCGGGAGGAAGCCTCGCGCAGCTGCCCTGCGGCTCTTCCTGAGCTCCAGGGCGGCCCTGTACCAGCATGAACTCCCGTCACCTGTTTCCTGACTCCACTTCCGGCCCACAGAGCCTGCCGCCGACTCAACCGAAAGACTGGTTGCGGTGAGGCACATCGAATCGTTGTTACCAGGGGGGGAGGAGGGGGTTAAGGGGATTTGAGCTCAATTACTGGTGGGTGCCTCCGGTGCTCCGTGACCCGTATACTACGTGGCCGCCATGTTCTCCTCAGAGTTATTTTACTGTTATTATAATTGCCTGAAAATTGCTGGGCACACAAAGATCTCTGCAGCAGGTGTCATAACCCTGTAAGATATTTTAAATACTGTCTCTTTGTGATCAATTAGGTTAGCTAGAACATATTTACTGGTACATTTGTCCTTGTTGCCACTTTCTTTACAGCAGATTGTTATAAAATGAGGCGCAGATTTGCTAATGTTTTGCACCATTTTTGTGATGCAAACCGGCGAAAAGTGTTAGGGTGGTATATACTACCCAACGTAAATCAGGGTTTGCGTTGGATGATATCCCAAAGTAATGAAAAGTTGTGCTATGGACTACTTTGCTTTACATGGGTGGTGCATGTGCATTCCCATGCAACCACCCTTGGGTTTTGAGTAAGGGTGAACAATAAATTCCGCTGTGCCGGTGGAGTTTGCAGAGTTTTGGCCACTGTGTTACGCTTGTAATGCGGAGTTTGGCAAAACTCTGCCAACTCGCGGAGTTTTTTCACACGTGCGGCTCGCCAACAATAAGTAGGCGTGTGCTTGCAAAAATTTGCATCCCCTAGCGCAATTTTCGAGTGCTGGAATGGCACCTGGCGATTTTCTCAACATGGGCAGCCGCGTCCTTTCGCAGTGAGAAAACTGCTGCTTGAGCAGAAAATCTACTCTGGGCAGCAAAGAAGCAGCACCTTCTGGCTCTCTACATGGTGCCGTTCGCGCAGATTTTCCAGCGCGGAACAACCTCCCGGTGCTAAAAATCAGCGTGATGTGCTGAATTCCATCCACTCATGGAATCTCGCGTAATCTCTTGGAGTTTTTTTGTAACTCTACAGAACTTTACGGAGTGAAAATCCACAAGTTCTGCCCACCCCTAGTTTTGGCACAAATTCCCAGCTACATACTTTAGTAGACAGGGATTTGTGCCAAAACCGTATGGTTCCTCGAGGCAGGAGTAACAAGGAGAAATGTGTTGTAGGCGCGTGTGGTTGCTGCTTTCATTTCTCCTTTTTTTTTTTTCAACTTTGTATGTGTGCTGCATTGTACACCAAACATACAAGTGGGAAAAGCCTTAAAGCATCGTTTTGTAATAGAAGGCACCCCTTCCAATATAAAAACATATGCTTTAGAGAATGCACAAACACATGCACTATGGTGCATGGGTGTGTGCGTTTGTGCATTGCTGCCAAAAGTGTGCCAGCGCTGGGGGAAGAGAAAAAATGCACCATATCTTCGTAGATATAACAATTTTTCTCCCTCCCTGTGAGACAAAGCAATTTTGATGCACTGTTGCCTTGCATCAAAGAATAATAAATCTAGGCACGGGCAAGCTGGGCCCAGGACATCAATAACTTCCTGACTTAATGTCATGCAAACTGCAGCTTGTCTATCCTACTTGGTCTCAATCGGATCCCTTTAAAGACTTTGTAATCAGCCCTTAGTGTACCTCAGCGTAATTGTTAGCACCCCATCAACCCCCTGCCCTCCTCCCATCTTCCTCACACCTCCTGCCAACACACCGCAACGACCAGCCACACAACCCCATAACAAACACCAAATTTTCTTTCTGACCAGGGTGCTGTCCCGGTCAATCTAAATTAGGGCCGGCCTTCAGTAAATGTATACGTTTACTGTAAGGCTCTGCTTTTGATAACTCTCTTGACTACACCTCTTTTTCTCTGCCACACCTTAACACACAATTTATGGGTTCCTGGAGTACATTTTTTCCAGTTCCAGCACTATGCTCGTTTTCACTCATAGGGAAATTTCATGTCAGGCATCAGGCATTCAGATAGTTTTCAGCCACTTGAAAAGGTGGTCTTTTGCAACAGTTATTTTAAGGGGATATAAACAGTGCTTTAAATGTGCCTGTACTCACAGGTACTGAGTACTGGCACTCCATTTTTCCCCCCCCCCAAGAGTACCTGAACTTCTCCGTTACCAAGGAGAGAACTGGTATTCGCTTCATCAGGTCAGCATTTCAGGTCACAAATAGTCATCATGTGAGCATGCATCACATTTCTACACTGCAGCACATGCTCACATGATGGCAAGTACACACCAGAGTAACTTGTGACATCACCTGCCAGGTAGCTGTGCTGCTGGAAGGCCTTTAAAAAGTGCAATTTGCTCTGGCTTTCCCTTTCTTCTTTGCCAGCGCGGAAGAACGGAAAACAAAGGGCCATAGAATTTCACCAGCGAGGAGGCAGAGAAGAGCTACTTGTACGAAGCAGGTTTGCCACCAGCGCCAGTCAGATTGAGGACCCAGCAAGGATCCTTCTGCAACTCCGACATAGGTGAGAGCCATTCACGCCACCCCTGCCCCTAGCACCACTGAAGGGAAAGGATGTGGGGTAACAGCCAGAGCTGCTGACTTTGGAGCTGGGTACCAGGTTCAAGTCTCTGCGTCAACTCAGCATCCTGTGATTCCTGGCAAATCACATAATCTCCTCGTGCAAAGTAATGTGTGCAGTGTAACTGGTGCTCATGTAAAACGCTCCAATAACTTCAGGTCGAGTTTGCATTATATAAAACTGCAAAAAAGTACCACACAGCACCCACCCTGACACCTCTATTTAATTGTTATTGATGCTGTACCAAACTGTATTTTTAACATGCAGTCGAACACCAAATTGTTATACAAGAGCGCAGCCAAGGCCGATGATTGGCTCACTAGTTTTTTGTATCTACACCTCCCAGAGTTGATAAACACGTTATAGAAGCATTTGACCAGTGCGCATTCCTAAGTGCATCCTACACATACACAGCGTGTGTAATGCAAGTAGCATTCTGGCCTCAGTTTGTGAACCGGCTTAATTGTGAACTGGAATAATGAATGTCACATCTCCCTAAAAGCATGTGGGTGGTGTGGCTGCACTGTACCGAGTTATTCAGTGAGGGTACAGAAAGTAGACTGGCAGAGGCACGAGGGTGCAGAGATACCAGGGGACAGATACAGTACACTGAGGGTACATAAGCGGATTTACCAGAGAGTAGAGATGCAGTGCACTGAGGGCACAGAAGCCGAGATGTCAGAGGGTAGAGATTAAGTGCACTCAGGGCGCAGAAGCAAAGATGTCAGAGGGTAGAGATGCAGTGCACCGAGGGCGCAGAAGCAGAGATGTCAGAGAGTAGAGATGCAGTGCACTGAGGGCGCAGAAGCAGAGATGTCAGAGGGAAGAAATGCAGTGCACCGAGGACACAGAAGCTGAGATGTCAGAGGGTAGAGATTAAGTGCACTCAGGGCGCAGAAGCAAAGATGTCAGAGGGTAGAGATGCAGTGCACTGAGAGTGCAGAGATCAGACGGTAGAGTTCTAATGCCCTGAGGGTGAGGAGGCAGCTATGTTACAGGATAGAGATGCAGTGCACTGAGGGTGCAGAGGCAGAGATGTGAGAGGGTAGAGATGCCATGCTCTGAGGGTGCAGAGATGCCAGACGGTTGAGATGCAGTGCTCTGAGGATGCAGAGGCAGAGATATCAGAGGGTAGAGATGCATTGCACTGAGGGTGCAGAAGCAGAGATGTCAGAGGTCAGAGATGTAGTGCACTGAGGGTTCAGAGGAAATATGTCAGAGGGTACAAAAGCGTACAAGAGAACACATGGACAGTGGCACCGGATGGTGCAGGGGAAACAGATACAAGACCACTGGAGGGTACAGATTCAGGGACTGCAGAGGGTTCAGGGCAAAGAAAGTGCTGAGAAAGGGGCACCTGTGAACAGATGGGTAGGTTAAGCAGAGGGCAGAGAGTCAGGGCAAAAGAGCTTACAGAGGAGTATCAGGGTACATAGATCTGTGAGGAGATCAGAGATACTCTCTACTTTATCCTTACTCTTGCACTCTTTATCAGGTCCATTGACTAATACTCTCCTCCCTTTCCCTTAGTTTTTATCCATCACATTCTCTCAGGTGCTTTCAGCCTTTCATTCTCTTGTCCCTTACCAGAGGGTATGCTCCATTTTCAGGTTCTCTGCCACACCTGTCAGATATTTTGCACCCCATGCACGCAAATTGAATCCCTGTCCCGTACCATCCACTCCCCACCACAGATACCTTCAACTCCTTTAATAATCCTTTCATTCCCCTCAGGTAATCTTCTCCAATAATAATACCTCCTCTCATTTACACTTTTCAACCACCCGAGTCTGAAACTCTCATTTGCCAGCCATCCTACATAAGTACCTTATTTAAGTGAAACTCCCAAATGTGAACACCCCAAAGTTAACCTCAATTACTTGGCTACAAAATTGATGATTCCGAAACAGTATTTCAGTACCGTAGCTCTTTGTGCATTCTGAATTTCTTGGTTTTTAACTAGCCTGTGTCTTGTTAGGTGAATAAACTTTAGATTTTGCAATTGATCTTAGTGGCCTGAGAACTCCAGATTGTTCTTTCATTGGGCCAATGCCTCTGACAAAAAGGGAAACCTGATATTTACCTGTCCAGAAATCTGTCAACTAGTATTGGTTGGTAGAAAATCATTGTCTACCTTTCTTCTATTAGCTACCCATGGTAGCTGAAACTGTGTATAACATCAACTTTCAAATGTGATTCATGTGCCATTTGTGCAGAGGCAATCTTCATATATGCAACACTTGAAAGAGAATGTTAAACGTATCCTTCATACATGCAAGGGCACTAACAATACATTACAGATTGAAGCAATTTGTCATCATTCGCGTCTCAAATTATTCAGCCCTTAAAATGTTTGTCATTAGCCTCACCCTTAGTCCAGCCTCTAGCCCTGCCTCCTTACCACCCGCCGTCTCCCCCGCAGCTCTATTTGATAAGTACCTGCACTTTATTTTCCACATTTAAAGCACTGGATATAAACGACTTCCACTGTCACAAGTCTAGCTAATATGTTGTTGCTAATGCCACATTTTATTTTGCAGAAGAGGCTCCGGATGCAGAACAAGAAAACGATAAAGTTATGAAGTCTCCGCCGCCGCCTCCTCCACGTCGAATCTATCCACCAGGAGCTGGTCTAGCGACAGCAAGACCAGTGGACATCGCGCACTCGATGAAAAAGGACCCCTCAAAGGTTGGGGGATTCACATGAAAATGATTTCAGCTAGGCACAAATTGCACATGTGCAATTAATTCTGGGACCAAATTTACTACAATAAGAAGTGTTGGTGTTTGGTCTGATTTTTTTTTTTTTTATTCTGGTGCTAAGCCCCGTTTTTGGAAATGATCTGAAGCAGTTATTGCAGACATTATTTTGTTTTAAAGAAAAGTATATTACCTTCTATTTTAAGACCACCTACCTCGAGCATTCAATTTAATTATAGTTAAGCGCGCCTGCGCAGTATGTAAATGAACTGATTCACATCGATTCCAGATGTGACAGGTTTCCTGATTGTTGAACAACTTTGAGCACTGTCTTTAAATGCTGACACTCTTGAGAATTGCTTTAGTTCTTTGAAGGTGAACGATGGTAGTTACTCTGGAAACGTGCAGGCAATTCTGGTTTGAAAACCTTTTCTACAAGAGTTCTGCAAGCGTGGAGATTTTATTGAAAACACGTTTAATGAAAATGCCAATGGCTTTGTACATTTTTAATTTAGAAAAAAATGTAATGTGTACTAGTGTTTTCAATGTTAATATTATCAACCCAGGAGATCAAAATCATTTGTTTAAAGAAGACAGCCCAATTTTGATCTGTAGGACACATTGGCACTGACGAAGTTGTAAATATCCAGGACTCTTACTGTGTGCGTCATTTCCCAACTTTCTAGGAGCTTAACGACGATATGAACTCAACGTGTCAGTCAAAATTCGCGAGATGTCAAACTGAGGACCATATCTCTCACCCGAAGCCTCCTGTGGGAACAGATTCCATCTCAAAGGATGTCGACGAGCAGGAAGGAGAGCGCATTATGGCAGAACTGCAGGTAAAGTTTCCTTGCGTAGGCGTACGTGAACCCACCGGTGCACTTATCGTAAATTGTGTTAACAGTGACGGTCACACGTTTCCTTGCTCATAAGTGCGGCATGCTCCATTCCTAGCGTGTAGCGATACTACCACCTAGCGGGCAATAGTAGAAACGGTGCTCACGGTATACATCATTTTCGTAACGAAGCTAACTAAATAAAACACATGGTCATGTTATCCTTCCTTGTTGAGCAAGGGCTCGCCTCCATCTGGGGATGTTTTATTTTTAGTTGCCAACAATGAAACCTTCTGTGATCTAGTTTAATTCCAGGGACCCCTTGGAAGGGAAGACAAGAAGGTAAACGGCCATTACTCGACAGTCTCATCTAGGCCCAACCAGGAAGTAACCAAGTGAGGCGGAAATAAGGGGTTGAATGGAACAGAAGGACAGAATGCAGACAATGCAACAGACCTATAACCGGATCTAAAAATGTAGTCACCCCCACTGTCAAGGCTGCTTCTTAATGGTGGTCATGGTCTCGTGCTGGGCTTGCACGTCTGTTGGTCGGATCTGCCATTCTGGCAAGGGTCGACTTCCTGATCTCGCCTCACAAACCTTGCCTCCCACCTTTGACCAAGATTATTTTCCTTCATACCGCCATTCCAGCATTGCAATATACACGAATATTCGATCCTGGACTGTCAAAGGCCAAACCTATTTCATTTTACAAATCTTGTTTAGACAACAGGCCTGCAGTCAAATATATTCGCTTCAGCACTGGAAAGAAAGCAGGAAATACTAGGTGGTGTTGATTTCAAATCTCTTACTTTCTTAGGCTTTCCAGAAGTGTTCGTACATAGATGCAACCTCGAAAGTCCACGTCGAGCAGTCCAGGGTCGAGAACCAGACGAAAGACACGAGACCGGTGGGATTGATACATCCAAAGGAAAAAAAGGTAACCCTGAGTGAATGAAACTAACCAACGATTTTTACAATGCTGCTTTTCTGTCTGTGGCCTGCGTCCGCTGGGTTGTTCACTGCCGTCTTCGTACTTTGAATGGCAGTGCCACCGTTAATGGCCAATTGCAATGTGTTCAACTAAAAAACCTATTCCGGTATGGAGTAATATGAAACTAATAGACAAAGTATAATCAAAGTTCTGATGGTTCTGGGCCCCTCTGCCGTTTTCCTTATTCAATGATCATTTACAACTAAGGGTCCGGGGCAAGGAGTTATGAAACGCAGTGCGATTCATTTCTCAATAAAGCCAATATTCTGGCAGTGCCACCTGTGTCTCCCGCTGCTGTGAGGTGACTGACATTGCTATCCGCACCTGTTCTCTATCAACTACTAGTATTTGCTCTCCAACGTTGCCACCACCGACATATTTTTCTTAATCGCATTTTTCAACAAAAGCCCCCTTGCCCTAAGCCCCACCTACAAACGCCACCATGCCCCACCTACCACTGACTCCTTCTCTGACCCCATTCTGATGTACATGTTCATTAAAATGTCCATCTCTGGCCATCACTGCTCCCCATCTAGTAATGGTGCCGGTTCAGCCTTCAAGGGCTCTCTCCCATCCCGGTCCCACTGCCCGTCTCCTAACGGATGCCTTTCCCTTTGCTTCTATTGCACCCTTTCCTTACATTGACACAGCTTCACTGATAAGTGTCTTAAAGCCTACTAGTTATCCCTGGAGCAGGCCACGTCCTCCTACTTTGATGGAATTCGTCTCCTTTTCAATACTCATCTCAGTACATAGACTTGCATGTTTCTAACTCGAGGTCAAATACTTCCAAGTTACAACTGCATTGATGTCACTATAACGACAGCCACTACATCATGAAAGTAAGATTAAAACATAATTTATCACCACTTCGTCCACATTATCACTACCCTCTGCTTGCATCGATTTAAAAAAGTAAAATTAATTTAATGTATATTTAAAGATATTACATAATGATTATGACCCTAATTGTACCGTAGCCTTACAACTGATTAAATCTAATTACAAATCATTACTAACCTTAACGTGGCAGTTACTCAACACCAAACAAATCCCTTAATTAAATCAAAATTAACACAAATTCTTAATGAACTTACGTCAAATGAAGGCACATGAAACAGTTGTTCTTACCCTAACCATAATACTGCACTTGGTGCTAACCTATAATCAATTAAAGTAAACTAAATATTTCTATTTAACCTCACCGCAGTACAAAGTGTATCCTTTATCCTAAGTTATAGTAAAATAAATTAACTAAATTATGTTAATTTCCCCTATCCTTTAATTAATATTAAATTACTAACAAAAACGCTTTCCTTCATGTATTTACTTAAATGATGTTAAATTAGTTAATTTTAGTTCAAATAATGTGGTGGCTTTCATGTAGTTTTAATCTCTCCAGTGCTCACTTTAGTGTGATACAATCAGTGTAGGCAGAGTACACCGCCTTAAATCTTTTGGTCTCCAGACGCCCTTCTTTTTCCTTCCCCTTCACTTCTTACCTACCTTTAGCCTCCATTTCTGAGCGCGCTAGATGTCGTCCATCTAGCCGATTTGACTCTCCGATAATCGAACTCTCTTGAGTTACTTTCTCTTCTCTTTGATCAAACACTGCATACTGTCATCTGCCCCTGTCTTCATATCTAAGAATATTCCACACTACTACTACTTTCTGCTCAACCCTTGACAGCCGGGCTTCCACAGACTACAATCCACCAAGGTCCCCTAACTTCCTCCCAAAGCCCTTCACAGTTATCGTTCCCCCATGCTTCTTGACCTGCAGCTTTTGGCTCCATTTATCACTATGTTTCTCTTTGAAGACTGTTTACACAGTGGCGGTGCAACAGGGAGAGGGCTGGTGCCCCTGTCCTTGTGTTGTTTTTGCTTGGGAGCTGGAGGGGGCTCCAGAGCAATTTCCTCCTCAATGGTGAGCTTCCTCTTTCCTGGCAAAGTCTATGCTCGCTTTGGAGGCAGCTGAGTGGGGATGTTGCTTGTCTGCAGAAAAGTGAGCAGATGTTTGTCATGCATCTGGCTCCTCATGCAACCGCTGGATGATAGATTGTTCGGACTCTGCAGAGCAGGCGGCAAAGGTGTTTTTTGGCAACAACTGTGCTCTTGTTTTTTTTTAGGCATGGGCTCATTGCCCACCCCCCTTGGTGGTGGGAGGGTGCGGTGCCTCAACTCAAGGGACATTGTGCTGGCCCGATTTTGTGTGTCAATGCAGACTATGCTCAAAGCTGAAGTCTTCATACGTGGCTGTGAGGCTCCAGAAGTCTGTTCTTCTTCCTCCTCTGATTCTGAGACATTGGAGAATGCCACCTCAGGGCTGGGTGATGAATGGAGGGGTGTGCCTCCGAAGAACTGGCTTCCTCACCTGCCTCAATGCTGCATTCCCTGAAGATGTTAGGGGTGTTGTTGGACTCCTGCTTCTGCATCCTCTGATGTGCGCACCTCCGCCCACGTTATTACCAAAGAGTCTTCTTCAAATGGAAGGTTAGACAATCCTCACACGTAGTGTTGTTGTGGTTGGGGGGAGAGGCACAGATTGCACACCTTGTGGTGGGAAATCCACGAGAACTTCGAGTGGCTTTGGGACAGTACTGGAATGATGTACTTTACTGTATGTGCATTCTTCAGGACTGAGTCTTCGAGGTAAGGGAACAGAGGCCCTTGTGGTAAGGCATCAGTGGGAGACGGGTCTCTGTGGAATGGTTTTCTGGGGAGACAAGTGAAGTCTAAGATATTCAGCTGAGCAGAGTTGTTCCATGAAGGAAACCACTGAAAGTCGCCAATCACAGAGCCCTGTTGGTGATCGTCTGAACCCAATGGTATAAAAAAAGAATCTATCATGGACTCGATGCCCATGTGCATTGCCAACTAAGGGAAGCGTCATATCTTGTGACTCAAAAGACTTCTTCAAAGAAAAACAACTTGCAAACGTCTGAGCCCAAAACTAGATGGAAGGAGTATGCAGAGCATGTAAATCTACCGCACTACATGCTACAAACAGATTCGTACAGAGCAAGTAACATTTTCCGTTTGCTGTACATCACCTCATTCACAGACATCACCTTTTCCCCAGTGACACTCACTAGATGTTACTTCATTTTCCTCATCACTCAGCCTCATGCTAAAGGTACTGATTTAAATCACGTTATCTCCTTGGGATGGTTTATGCATATCTATTTACCATGATACACTGCATCCCTGTCTGAGCTCTGATCCACCCCATTTCCATAGGACTGTCAGCTTTTTCAGCTTTTCTCAGGAACCTTGGGGCTCATTTTGATAAGCACTTGCCCCTACAGTGGCCTCTATTTGCTCGTTGATGGCTTTGGAACTTCTCTGTGTGAGAGGTACACAGTCACACCTCTCATTCCAGTTGGGTAAGGCACTGATTAAAACTCTATAATCGTGAACAAGTTGATTTATCCTGACAGCCTTCTTGATGACCTTACCAATACTTTTACCTCCATTGAAAAAGTCCTCAAATTTGGCACCTGTCCTCTTAACTTTCCACCCTTCCCTCAATACCGGAACGGAAGGTTCTCTGTACAAAAGAACGTGTTCCGCAAATCCATTACGTTGGTCTACCAACTAGTATCATGGGGTGCCCTTAAATAAAGAAACATTAGAAGAGGACTTTTTATTTGAAACACTTGAGTCAAGTCAAACACTCCCTATGCTTAAAGGCATGATGAGTCATGCAGATGATATCTTTAAAGACCCTGTCCGAGCACGTATTTTAACTCCAAGAGTAGATAAAAAATATAAACCCTCACAATCAGATCCTGTTTATCAAGGGACAATTACCTCTTGACTCCCTAGTAGTGTCCAATGCTTGCAAAAGAGATAACTCGAAAATCTCTGCAGATGCACCTCCCCCAGATAAAGAATCCAAACTTATAGATTCCTCAGGGAAACGAGTGGCTGTTCAAGCCGCTAACCACTAGCGAATCGCAAACACACAGGTCCTACTAGCTAGGAACGACAGGGCACACTGGGATGAGATGGAGCAACTGCTCCAATATCTCCCAGACGAACAGAAAACGAAGGCACAGCAGTTAGTTGAAGAAGGGAAACTCATCTCTAACTCCTCAATCAGATGTGCTTTAGATGCAGCTAGGGAGATCAATACCAGCATTCTCCTTAGAAGGCATGCATGGCTTAGGATCTCTGGATTTAAGCCTGAAGTTCAACAGTCCATTTTCAACACCCCCTTTGACAAGGAACACCTGTTTGGTCCTGTAGTCGACCAATCCTTAGAAAAGATGAAAAAGGACACCGAAGTAGCAAAATCCATGGGAGCGCTCCAGTCCCCATCCAATAGAGGCTCCTTTTGTTGCTCATTTTCCAGAGCAGGGTACAAAACAACATCCTCAGACCCAAATGCTTCCTCTTACAAAGGCAACAATCATTCCTCTCCCTCTAGAGGTTTCTATAGAGGAGGATATAGAAGAAAGAATTCCAAAGGTAGGGGTAAAGGCGCCACACCATGTAACACCCCTTCCCCTAGTAAACACTGACTTGCCCACACTTCGCCCCAATCACTTAACACTTGTTAGGGGAAGACTTCAACAGTTTATCCCCATTTGGCAATCTATAACAACCGACAAATGGGTGCTTGACCTTATCCAGCATGGTTTTTTAAATTTTTTTATTTTTTTTTAATTTGATTATAGCAAGCACAACGTACACTGTACATCATTTATACATTGTATTACAACATGTATCTGCCGATACAGTATGTAGAAGACTCCTGCCAACTGAGTCTGTTTTTCTTCTTCAATTATATCAATTCTCGAAAAGTGTACATTGTTGAGAAACATAACTTGTTTAACCCCCCTCTTAAATTAACCGGACCGCTAGAGGACATCCTAACCCCATATCTATCGTAATTTGTGATGTGTCTATGACCTCATTCTCTGACTAGGACTAGCTGTTGTATTATGATGGCCTTCCCCCCAGGGGCATCTGGGACCTGCGAGGCCGTCTCCCCCAAACCTTCCATCTCTTGCATCATTGCCACCCACGCCAGCAACACATCTGGGAGCTTAACGTCTCTTCTGGTCTTCCTCATATGGTTTTCTTCCACCACTGCCCATTCTTTAAGATCCGACTTCCATTTATCCACCTGTGGGCCCTGCGGGGACAACCAGTGGATCGCTATTCTCCTCTTGGCTATTGTAAGACCCAATATCAGGAACCGTCTAGTGGTTTTACGTTTAGGATTTTTAGGGATCAGGCCTAAAAGGCTCGTTTGTATCTCTAGGGCTATTGTCCAACCCGTGATTCTGTTCAATTGCTCCAGAACCTCGGACCAAAACCTCCGAATTACGTGGCCCTGCCAAACCACATGGATAAAATCGGCCAAGGCATGCTGGCAACGGGGGCATTTGGGATCTCTGGATGGATTGATAGCGTGAAGTCTCTTGGGCGAAAGATAGGTCATATGGACTATATTGTATTGTATTTGCTTAAATCTATTACAGATCGAAACATTGCAGACACTTTCGTGGATCTTTTTCCAGTCCTTTGTCGATATCATGTATACGCTAAGCTCCTGCCATTTTTCTTCCACTTTCAGGGTTTTAGTCATTTTATCCTCCCGAGTGCTCTGTACAGGTGGAAACCAATTTTCGCCCACCTGCCATTGCAAGTAGCGTGACTAACGTCTGTGTAGGCGTAGGTGCCTCCTGAAACGTCGGCCAAAGGTGGCGAGCTGTAGCTGCCATCTTATCATATTGAAGAAATTGACCCGCCCCTAATTCAAACGTGGTGACTGCGTCTTGGTAAGTAATAAATCTGTTCCCTGGGTAGAGGTCAGAAAACTGCAAACAGCCCCCTTCTTTCCACTTCTCGACTGGCATATCCTGCTCTATTTGAGTAAATTGAGGCACGGTCCAGATATCCGCCTCTGGTGCATAGGGAACTCTTCTAATGAGTTGTTTGATTGCTCTATCCCAGATGATGCCCATGAGCCCAATTAACGGGGGGCACTCCTGCTTCCTTTCTTTAGCTGACCAAAGTAGCGCCCCCAGCTGTGCTCTACCATAGGAGCCCTCTAACAGGGTACGTTCCCAGGAAGGGTCGGTATCCACCCACGCTATTGCATGCTGCAATTTGGATGCCAGATAATACAGCTCTAGGTCCGGAATTTCGAGTCCCCCTTTGCCCCATTGTCTTTTCATTACCTCCAAGCTTACCCTACACCTCTTTCCGTTCCTTATCCAGCATGGTTATTGCCTGGAGCTCACCTCCAATCCACCAAACATTCCACCTCGCGTTCACAAACTGTCAGACCATTTGCAGTTACTCAAACAAGAGGTGCAATCTCTCTTACAAAAGGGAGCCATAGAACCAGTTCTGTTTCAGTACCAAGGTTCAGGGATTTACTCTCTTTATTTTCTAATTCCCCAAAATGACGGTTCCTTAAGACCAATTTTGGATCTCAGAGTTTTAAACCAGTACATACTGTCAGAACATTTCCATACGGTAACGTTTCAACAGGTTCTTCCTCTCCAACAGCAAGGCGATTTTTTTTGCCCACACTGGACTTAAAAGACACATATTTTCACATTCCCGTTCACCCAGCTCATCGCAAATATCTCAGATTTGTGATAGCAGGCAAACACTCTCAGTTGAAAGTACTTCCATTCAGAGCTCCCAGGGTATTTACAAAATGCCTAGCAGTGGTAGAAGCTCATCTCAAAAGACAACAAATTCATGTCTTCCCGTACCTAGACGACTGGCTCATCAAAGCCAGCACACACCAAAAGTGTTTACAAGACTATGCTACACCTACTCCACCGATTGGGTTTCACGGTCAACATTCAAAAGTCTCACCTACAGTCTTCACAGATACAATCTTATTTAGGAGCCACTCTTAACACTCACATGGCTCTAGCCTCCCCCAATGCAGCCAGAATTTCCAATCTCCAAACTCTATTGCTGCAGTTCCAAACCAACCAAACCTTGCCAGCCAGGACTTTCATGCGGCTACTGGGAATGATGGCGTCATGCATTGAAATAGTACCTCATGCAAGACTACACATGCGTCTATTACAAGAATGCTTAGCACGTTAGTGAAATCAGTCACAGGGTCAATTACCAGATCTAGTGTTGGTGGACAGCCGCACCCATCGCTCTCTGCAGTGGTGGAACCCACAAAATGTATCAAAAGAGCGGCCTTTCATCGACCCTGTTCCACAAGTCGTGCTAACAGCAGACACATCTCTCACGGGTTGGGGTGCACATCTCCATCATTACACAATTCAAGGTCTCTGGGACGACAAACACAAACGTCTCCACATCAACTATCTAGAGCTTCTAGCAGTGTTTCTAGCTCTGAAAGCTTTTCAGGCTCATCTCACTGGCAAAGTTGTCCTAGTCCGCACAGACAACATGACAGCGATGTACTATGTACAAAAACAAGGGAGGGACACGCTCTCTCCAACTGTCACGCCTGTCTCAGACAATTTGGAAATGGGCAATTCATCACAAGATTCACCTTCTGGCTCAATACCTCCCGGGAGTGAACAATCAAATTGCCAACCTCCTCAGCAGAAGGAGACAGCAAATACACGAGTGGGAACTTCACCCCCAAGTTCTTCTTCCATACTTTCAACAATGGGGATACCCACAAATAGATCTGTTTGCCACAGTAGACAACGCACAATGCCCAAACTTTGCCTCCAGGTTCCCACACCATCTATCCAAAGGCAGTGCCCTATGGATGAATTGGTCAGACATATTTGCCTACCCTTTTCTGCCGCCCCCACTTCTTCAGTTTGGGATTCGGAAACTCAGACAAGCATCACTCACACTGATGTTGATAGCTCCCACATGGGCCCGTCAACCGTGGTACACGACCCTGTTAGAGCTCTCAGTAGTTCTACATCAAAAGGTACATCTCACCTCCAGTCTCCTCACTCAGAACCATGGAGAAATCAAGCATCCAAATCCCAAGGAGCTCAACTTAGCGATTTGGCTCCTGAAGTCATTGAGTTTGGATATTTAGATTTACCACCAGACTGTATGACTATTCTGAAAGAAGCAAGAAAACCTACTACCAGAGCTTGCTATGCAGAAAAATGGAAACTATTTGTTGCTTACTGTAATAACAACAGAATTCTACCTCTGCTTCTGTTCAGAACATTGTCTGTTACCTTCTAAACCTACAGCAATGTGGGCTAGCTTACACATCTATTTCAGTTGCACCTTGCAGCAGTAGCTGCGTATTTGCAAAACAGACAGCGTTTGTCTTTGTTCAAAGTTCCTGACATCAACGCCTTTATGGAGGGCTCAAAGAGTTATACCACCAAGAATTCCACTGGCACCAGTGTGGAATCTTAATGTTGTACTTACAAGACTTATGGGTCCACCCTTTGAACCACTACACAAGTATCCTTTGCAATTTCTCTCATGGAAGGTTGCATTCCTCATTGCAATCACTTCATTAATGAGAGTTGGTGAGCTATAAGCATTAACCTTAGAAGAACCCTTTTTTCAGCTCCATACAGATAGGGTAGTTCTTCGCACCAATCCCAAATTCCTTCCCAAAGTGGTTTCTGCTTTCCATATTAATCAACCAGTTGAGTTACCTGGGTTCTTTCCTCAACCTGATTCAGTAGCAGAACGAGCTCTTCACACACTTGACGTGAAAAGAGCTTTATTGTATTATATCGAAAGAACAAAAGATTTTCGTAAAACAAAGCAACTCTAGGTTTCATTTACACCACCTCACAAAGGCAATCCTATTTCTAAATCTGGCATTTCAAGAAGGATTGTTAAGTGCATTCAAACTTGCTACGCAAAAGCTAAAAGTACTTTACCTATAGCCCCTAGAGGGCATTCCACTTGCAAAATAGGGGCATGTATGGCCTTTTCAAGTAACATTCCTATAGCTGACATTTGTAGAGCAGCAACATGGTCTACACCATACACATTTGCCAAACACTATTGTGTGGATGTACTAGCACGCCAACAAGCCAATGTAGGGCAGGCACTGCTAAAAACACTTTTTCAGACAACTGCAACATTTACTGGTTAGCCACTGCTTTGAGAGAATACTTCTATTTAGTAAATGCAAAGCATATGTATCTACAGCACACATGCCTTGAACGGATTATGTTACTTACCCGGTAAGCATCTGTTCTTGCCATGTAGAGCTGTAGATTCACATGCGCCCACCCTCCTCCCGGGCACCTGTAGTTGTTGCAGTTCTCATTATTCACGTGATCTACGCATGGACATCTCTTTACTACACTCACTTACTCCATTCTTACCCTCTTGGGGGGAAAACAATCTAACAATGGAGTCGATGCCCATGCGCACTATCACCGAAAGGAGGAGTCACCTTACCTCATGACTGTAAAGACTTATTCGAAGAAAAACAACTTGCAAACATCCGGACCCAACACTAGATGGCAGTAGTATGCAAAGCATGTGAATTTACAGCTCTACATGCCAAGAACAGATGCTTACTAGGTAAGTAACATTACCCTTTCTCTGCTATTACATTCAATATTGTAGTGCTAGACACATGTCTGCTGGCCTCATTTACTGGTTTACATATACCACCACCAGTGCAAGTGTTCATGCACTTCTTATGTACACTTTGGGCAGTATTTCTTACCAAGATGCTTGAGGAAATACGACAGAAAATTAACCATTTCAAAATAAGTAATACATTTTCAAATGAAGATTTCCATTGTTGTGTTAAAGGATAAGCAGCCTCCCTTAATTGGATGCTTTAATAAATAAGCTTTGGCAAAGCTCAGAGGCCATGTCTTTATAATGCAAGTGCTAAGCTGTTGGCCTTGCCAATTTTTGTAATTATTGTTTTAAAAAAGTAAAAGAAATACCGGAGAAAAAGCAAACACATTGTATAGTCTTTATAAATGGCATGGTTTGTTATAAATGACGTGGTTTATTTTTCAAAATGTATGAATTGTTTGCGGGCAAAGCTGAAACAAACCATTTGCAACATGGAACACCAGAGTTGTAAGCTGATCACGGAAGACAAGATCCAAAGTAAGAGACACAGGAGGGTCTCAACTAAAGTGTTCAAGAGAGCAAAAAACGACTTCCAAAACTCATCAGCAAGGCCCCAGCCATGCAAGGCAGGAAGTCAGTATGTACCGGAAGTCATCCACCCTGGACACCGTAAAAACAATGCCCATGGGGGACTCTACAACACAACAGAGACCTCTACAAACATTATGTTTGAGTGCAAAATCACCAGAACCGGAGACACTAGCAAGCCAATATTCACACCTTGTCTCTCCCCCATCTCTAAGCAGTGAAGGCTGATCCTCAAAATACTCGTTTCTAACTAGTCTGTGAAGCTTGCCTGGTCTTATGCAGAAATAATTTTCACCATCACTTGAAGCAGATATGACACGAAAGATAAATACAACCACCCCTCCCCCCCCCCCAACTATAAGTAGAGTTGTTATAGGCCCATGAAACACACTATCATCACTCTTTGTGAATAAACAAATGTCAGACAGCCAGATCATGGCTAAGTAGGCCAGTGGTTTTTAACCTTTTGACTTCTGTCGACCCCCACTTAATCATCACTGGAATCCAGGGACTCCCATTGAGTCATTACTGGAAGCCAGGGAACCCGGCCTAAGCAATTCTAATGATTTAATCACGAAACAATACACACAAAAAACAAAAAGTTTTCATCAAAAAAATACACAAATGATAAAATGTGTTATTCAATTCACAAACAAATATATTAAAAAAATCCTAATTTTAATGGGAAAGTTGAGCTTTTCTAAATTCAATTGAGATCGCTCATCATCCATAATATATTTGGTTTGTTACACTTGCACTGCTCTCATGAATCAATCTGAGGATGCCAACTTAACTTTTATCTCCAAATTTCAAATTTGCAGATCGTTTTAAAATGTTCAATTTTGCTTCTTTATTTTTATATACTTTAATAATCTGTTAATATTATTTAATTTTCTAAGCAATCGTGTTCACCTTAAGCATGTGTCATGGACCCCCAGGGATCTCGGGACCACAGGTTAAGAACCACTGAACCATTTCTAGCTTATATATTCCACATAAAATCTAGTAAAGGAAAGTAAAGAGACAACTCCTGTGAGGAATAAAATACCTCCTCCATGGTCATCATTCTTGGTTTTACTCACAGAGGAACACTGAATCCACTCTGACCAACATCAGAAAAAAGTTACTCCTGTCCTGTGTATGTAGACAGAAAAACTGCGATTAAATTTCTTGACAATAGCCTTCTATGGCTCTGTGGACCGAGTTTGAATTCCCAGAAGGCTGAAATCGTAAGTAGTCGTGCCATGGGTCATACTGATGTGATTCTTTCTCACCAACCACAGCCACAACCCAAAAAAACATGCCATATCAATTCAGCTGAATATGCTTCGTGTAAGTTGTCATGCGGCATGCATGGGGCTGGAACACAAGCAGGGTTAAAAATATCACCATCACTATATGCCTTGACCATGTATTTTACTGGATGAGAGATCGCTTCAGCTGCATGAATAGATCAAAGTATGTGAGTATGGTGCTGGGAAGAGGAGCAGCTGATGCACTACCCTGAATTAACCTCTGATGTTCAGCGTCTCCACCCACCTCCCTGAAAGCAAAGAGATTTATTTAATTCTCTGATTTCTTTCACCCCCAACTCAGTGCAGTGGTAAAATCGTCAACCTGCATTTCTTACTCCAGAAATATTTTACTACATAAAACTGACCACTAAGTGGAACTCGCAAGAGCTCTGGCGATGGTCTGCTTACATGTTTAAACTATTGCAGTATCATTTGTACTAGGCTCCAGAAGAAGCTGATCAGCAGCCTGCGAAGTCTACAAAACCAGGTGTACAGATTGTGCTTAAATCTATGATAAAGCAGGAAGACATCAATTCAGCCTTAAAAGCACTCAATTCACTCTTGTGGTTGGAAGGATCAAATTTGTTGTTTTCGGCTACATTCCTAAAGCCTGTTAGGGCGAAAAGCAAAGATGTCTACAGAAATTTGCTCACCGCCGTGCGCCATTCAAGAACCTGTGCTCTGTGACTGCTCACTTGATAAAGCTTCCAAGTAGTTGAAACATTGAGGCATATTTCCAGGAGTCCAGGGTCTAGTGGTCGAACGCCCTGAATCCAAATTGTAGTCCAGAACAAAAATACACACACTTCTGAAAATGTTTAAAAACAGAATTTTTTCTGGCAACGATTACAGAAGGGGCAAGTAGTCCCTTCTGTAATACAAATTGGATTGGTGGAGATGCTCTGACACTGCATTCTTATGGAATCATTTGTTCATTCTACATTCAAATGAGTGAAATTATGCTTCCCCGGCATATGTTGCGTGACGAGCAACAAGTAGAGGTCTCGGGAGAAAGGCAGATTACAAATCACCCAGGGCACAGTCGGAACTGTATACCACCAAGGCAGGCTTGAGGGTGGGGGCTAGGACTGGCTTTTCACCAAAAGAAGGTATGGGCACCATAGTTCACATTTAAATAGCTGTCACAGCGAATGTTCGGTATGAATGAGAGTAAGTACACTCTACAGCAGCCTGTACTGGGTGGTTGAGTCACATGTGCAAGGGGCAACATAGTTGGCTTCCTCACCCGTGCTAGAAGAAGCGTACTTCCTAAATGCAATGCTGTGCCCTAAGTCTGCCCACAAATGTCCATGCCCAAACTGGTGCACAGTGGCCGAAGCATGATTCACTGCTCCTTTATCAATGTTCTCCCATGTCCTGGAGGAGGCGGGTGCACACCGAAGAAGTGTGTGTTTGCCCTCTTCTGAAGGGTGGCCAGTATATCATGGCTGAAGCCTCTGCATTAGCCTACATGCTGGAAGGTTTGCCTGCACCCTACGCAATTTACAGCTAGCACCATACCTTAATACAGCCACTAGTCCATCACATAGCATACCAGTGTCAATTGTTACACCTACTTGCACTAACACTTAAGGGCTCATTACGATGTCGGTCAGAGTTCCCTCCGACCAGCATCGCTGCAGATGCGGAACCAACCGACTGACCTCCGGTTGGCGGTCCCAAAACCGCAGTTAGGATGTTACCGCACATGGTGCGGTCGCAAACTTCCATTTTACAATAGGAGCTTGTACGGCGGTCCGAAACTGCCCGCAGCACAAGCTCCCATTGTGAATTGGAAGTTATTGTACATCCCTGCACCATGTGGCACATGGTGCAGGGATGGCAAGAACACAACCGTAAGGCCAGGGGTGAAGGGGGCCCTGGTAGGGGCCCTCAAAGTCGCTCTCCAACAGCCTTTCCATGTCGGAAAGGCAGACATGGGAAGGCGATCGGAAACCGACATCATAATCCCGACGGCGAAAACGCCATCCGTTAGGGATTATGTGCGGCTTCCGACTGGCCAAAGGGCTCCTTGAGCCCGTCAGAACCCTGTCGGTTTAACCGGCCGGTTTACACTCTGACCGCCGACGACATAATTCGGCAGTCGTAATGTAAACTTACAATGTCGGTCGGTAAGCCTCCGACAAGCGGTCAGAGGCTGACCGACCGACACCGTAATTAGGCCAGTCATTGTTATTCCAGCATCAATTTACATACCGTATAAAGTCTAGTAGGAAGAATTAAGTTGTTGGGAACATTTGTGAAATTTATGGATTTTGTCCCAAGGTGCGCATAATTTAATGTATTGGTATTTCACTGGGATTGCATCATGGATGTTTACCTTGATTTTAACACTATTTTATATCCAGTTTACTGTTCTATTTTATATTCCGTTTATTTTTAGAACACCGTGCATGCGACTAATTGCACTTTTAGGTTCTGTGCGAAGAGCCAGGTTGTGCAGCTAGCACAGAAGTTTTTAATAGTGTTTCTTTTATTATTTTTATTAAATAGCTAGAGAGGAAACTTATTTACTCCCTTACTTGCTAAACTATTTCGATACTCACTAATGAAGCACGGCAAACAAGCTCAAAGAAATGAAGAGTTGTAGAAAGGTCCTTTTTGGTTGATTGGGGGTGAGGGGCTTATCAGAAAGCGTTAAACAGAAAATTGAGATTGCATCAATATAAATGGATATCACTGCACCAGCATCAGCACTCCCTCCTATCAACAACAAATATTCATCACAACACAATAGACAATATTCTTTAAACCTAGCCAGTGCAGCATAAATATTCCATATAGTTAGGTATCAATAAACTCACAACAACACCCATGATAATAAACAACACATATGACTATGCACACTACCCGGAGCTGCATTTGGACATGCAGTCGCACAGATGCCAATGTTACTTAGAAATAGTCGTGAACATAAACATTCCAGAAGCTAAAAGATAGCATTCTTTAGAACACACAAAACGCAGTCCAGACATACTATATCATAAGTTATCACGGAACTCACAAAAGTACCGACCACAATGGTAAACAATTAAATCCATAGTCTGTTACCATATACACAAGGTCAAGTACTTCATTTGATAAAAACCTCCATCTACACACCCCAAACTTCGCTCCGCTTAACATATACACTAAAGAGTAAATACTCCAATACTAATGGTGACTCTACTTAAATAGGAAAAAAGCTCCAGTTTGTGGGAGAATCATTAAGACCTGGGTGTGAAGGTACCTGAACTAGACAGCGCTGCAAAGTCATAAGTATTAATACAGCAGTATATAAACCATATATTCACAGTCGAACTTTAGAGAATACTTAATTACTGTAGTTACAGAATTTCCTAAGGGGGACATACCTCTTCCCAAACCAAGCTGATGAAATCTAAAATGGTAGGGATCAAGCTACCAGGATAGGATTTATATACGATCTGTACATAGTCTGCTCACAAGATGCCCAGGGTGTGGGGACTTGCATCCTGGGATGGTGGCGTAGAATGTTCAAATGGTATCCTCACCCAATTGGCTACAGCTCCCTGACATTCAAGCAAGATTATCCTCTATTTACTCACTTGATGTGGTTCCAGATTCTGAGCATGAGTGCTGCAGGCTGATGTGTCCTGAAACACATTACTAGGGTCAACATTGCGCTTGGTTCTGTGCTGTCCCTGTGCTTCAGGGACTGGCAACCCCACATCAGTCTTTCAGTCTCTCATAATTCACAATCCACCATAATTCCCACAGGGAGTGGATCACAGTGACAGCCAAAGGGACACAAACTGAAAACAAAAAGTGACATTTAACAACCAAAGACAAAATGAATATACAATCTAATATCAATTTTAACTTTTGGTTTAACATCTTTAGACAAACATTACAGGCACTAGTGTTGTTTCTGTTTTTAGCCTCCAGCTTAAACCGATGTTTCTGCCCACCAACAAAAGAGAAAAATTGCGCACTTGTGGCGTTTTATGGCACTATCATATGATAAAATACTTTGCCACAATTCTGTTAACCCTTCTCCTGTAAATGTAACAAGCATTGGCATAGCCAATAGGTCTCGCTTTTGGGACCTTATAAGTATTTAGTTATGCAGCACAATATCCTTGGTGCAATAACATCAACTGTTGCATGGCTAAAAACTTATAAGGTTCCAAAGGCGAGACCTGTCAGCTATGCCAATGCTTGTTTTAATTGTTTGAGAGAATATTTGTGCTGGTCATGTTTATGTGTGTGTTCGTTTTTATTTTGCCTAACAGAGTCTTTTTGCAGTAATTTAAACTTCAGCGGGGCGGCTCAGGCCCGAGGTACATCTTTTAAGAGTCTTAGCGGGATTGGATCCTGGGCCGGCCATTGTGTCAAGGATCACACGGCTCGACTTAAGTCCGCCGTACAAAAGTAGTGATAAGGAGGTGAACTCGGAGCTGACTGGCGAGATTACAGGCCCTGGAGACGGCGGTATCAGCTGCAAAGCTCCCCGCGGGGTCCCAGTCACAGAGAGGGGCTGATCAGACAGCTAAGGTTCAAGAAAGGGAGGCCCATGGAATGGAATGTGAGAGCAGCGCCGAGGAGACGGAGAGCGGAGCGGTGTGTGCTGAAGAACACAAGCAGAGCAGAGTGTGCCCCCGAGCTAGACGGTTCTGAGACAGTGACCGGCATGGCACTGAGGCCTGGAAAGTAACTTCAGTAACGGAGCAGAGGCGGAGAAAGCGTGACGTAGACTCGTGGAAGAGAGAGCTGAGGCCCCTTCTAACACTAACGTGACAGCAAAGAGAGGGGGCTGCCGCGTGTCACTGAAGGAGGGGCCACCTCCTGAGTAGGATTAAACTACGTACACTGGGCATGGGGGAGGGAGTGGGAGAAGGGAGGGGTGTGTGAGAGCAGAGAGAAACCATTAACAGCGCGGCGCTCGTAAAGGGCGCTGTGCTGATTATGTTACAACAAGCCAGGACTATTGTCTTTGTCAATGGCTGTTAGATGCATAAGATAAAAAACAAGCCAGCGAAGGTCTGGTGTAACAAGCACGGAGGAGCGGGGGCGAGCGAGCGCGGCAGCCTGCAAAGCAGTCCCAAAACGCTCGTGCGTCGTGGCTGGCCTTTGGATGAGTACGCGCGGCAGACATGTGTTTCCACTTATCGCGCCCGCGTCTGGGCACGATGGTTGGAAACACATGTTTGCCGCGCGTACCCATCTCAAAAAGGCCAGCCACGACGCACGAGCGTTTCTTGGACTGCTTTGAAAACTCACTTACATTAAGTCTTCGCCTCTAAGCAACGCTTGCGCGCTACTCGAGGCTCGACCTAAAAAGGGGACTGAAGGTAAAGGAGGGAGAGTAATACCTCCAGTTAGCTCATTCATTCAGTGCTAGAGTGCCAATACTCCAGACTTGGGCAACAAATAGACCAGTGACCAATCTCAAAGGGACCACCTGGGATCATAAATTTGTCTCATCATTCTCGTATTTGTTCTCTGTAGCCCATATTAACCCCAACAATATAATGGCTCTTAAATCTACCACCTCTAGTTCGGATGCAAGCACTTCCGCAAGCATTTCACGTGCCACGCGTTTCATGCCTCAAAAAGGAACACAATACTCTCTGTGCTGTCAATTTATCAGAAACCCATGCAGACAGCGGCTATTTCCTTCACTCTTTTTTGCAATCTGTGTCTCTATTTTTGGAATTGGTGATGACTACTTTGATCCTGTGATAAACTGCCAATATGGTCATATTTTTTTAATCAACACATTTGCCCCATCATTGTGGGTACTCTTGTGACTGTTGCTTTAGACTAACCTGAGAACACTAAGCAGGTTCCTATCAAGAGACATCTCTGTACTACCTTTGTGATACACCAGGGCTCTCATCCACCATGTTGATCTTTGTTTTGTTATCTGCATCCCCATGTTTGACACCATCTCCTTTCGTTTGGGTAATAAAGGCTATGGGAATTCACCTCCACTATGCTTTACTTTTGGGATCACATGCACTATCACCTTCTTTGGTGATTTTGGGCCTCTCAGCCTTGTGTCACTCCTTTAATTTGAGGCTGAAGATTGCTCTGCACGCTTCAGGAGTCTTGCCTGGCCACCGGATGTTATTTTCTACCTGTGACATTCAGTCATGCCATGGTGCAAATATCAGCACATACACAAACAGCAGATCTGATTATCCTTATAACAGTATTACAGCATTTTTGTTGTCTGAGGAGCTGCCACAAGCTCTTTCCCCCTATGCCAGCATCAAGTCCTCCCCTAGGGCGTGTGACCAACATTTGGTCTTCAGAGGGCTACATGTAGGATGCTGTCTTTTCCTGTTACTCCTTGGTCTTGCAAGGACTTTTCTGTTCCTATCAGGTTACTCTAAGGGCTCTGGCATATCTTCTCACTCTTCCAGCCCAACTTCTGCCCCCTTTGACCAAGCCAGCATCCGTGGCCTCACTGGTGGGAACCCCATGCCGGAGTGCTCTGTGCTGGAACTTTTTAAGGCCATATGTCCTGGAGATGTCTGTCTGACTCTGCCGCCAGTAACATATATATCTGAAAGAAACACATAGTGATAGATTCCTTACCTTAGAATATCCCCAGGCGTCAGACTGGTTCCGGAAAGTTTTCGTCAGCAGTACCCCTGCGCGTCGGTAGGTGGCGTTGTGCGGCTCCGCGTCCGTCGTTGGCGTCGTGGTCGCCGAGAAGACGTCGCGGGCGCTACTTAGACGCCGCCCACGCGCGCTGACGTCAGTTCTTTCTTTTTCCGCGCTAGCAAGCGCAGATCCGGGAAGAGCACGAACCCCCAGTCAATTTTTGACTGACTTTTTGAGGCTCTTTGTCTCTGTTTTTCATCGAGTCTTCGACTCCTGGTGCAGATAGGATGCCCGGTTTTAAGTCCTGCGGGGACTGTCACCGTATGATGTCGGTGACGGACCCGCACCGTGTGTCTTTTCTGCCTGGGGCGCGACCACGACCCCAAGTCGTACCCCGACTGCCGGGCCATGGCGCCGAAGACTTTGCGGGAGCGGTCCCGAAAGTTGCTGGAAGCCCGGCAGTCGGCTCCACGCTGTATGAGGTCCCGGTTCCGTGGGAGGTCGAGGGACCGTGCGCGGAGTCATCACCATCGGTCTTCGGGATCCAAGTCTTCGCACTCGGGGTCAGGTAAGACGAAGCATAAGAAGTCGAAGAAACGCCATCGTTCTCCGACTTCCCCTCGCCGGTCGCGCAACGCGGCTGAGGGTGTGGGTGGTGCCTCCCCCGTGGCTCCGGCGGAGCCTATGCAGTCACCGCCCGACGACCCGCCCTTCCCGGGTTCGTCGGCGACTCCGGCCCAAATACAGGACTTCCTGTCGCCCATGGCTCGCGCCTCTTTGGGCCGTCGGGTCCCGCTGGTGCTCCTTCGGGCCCCGCTGTCCCGACTGGGGGTCCTTGCCTTTCCTCGCCGGCGGCTCCGGCCTCGGCACCGCAGGACCCCCTTGGATCCAGGCCTGGATCCCGGTCGACGCCGGTTGACCTTATAACACCTCCACCGACATCGACCCCACCGGCACCACTTCTGATGCCACCGCTCCTCGGGACGACGTCGACCACGGTTTCAGCCCCGAAGTGGACATGGCGTCGAGCCGGCGTCGATCGATGCCGTTCTCGACGTTGCTCGGGGATTTCTATCCCCATGTCCCTGCTCCTTATTTTAGGCCTGTTGAACAGCCTGAGGAGCTAGGGGAGGACTGGGAGGGTCTGAGGACCCTCTCGCAGCTGCTTGCGAGTCTGAACAGGACTGGGCTGAGGAGTTGGGGGACGCCAGTGGTCTGGATACCTCAACAGACCTTGGCATGCTGTCTCCTCCTACCGTGGCTACGGAGGAGGGTGCTAGTTATGCTGTGGTGTTGCGTAGGGCAGCCGAGGCCCTACACCTCGAGCTCCCTACAGTGGCCGTCAGGACTAACCTCCTGACAGAGGTGCTTCAGCCAGCAGCTACTTCTGCGGAGCCGCTGCTTCCCTTCAATGAAGCCCTTTCTGACGTTCTTTTGGGCACTTGGTCCAGGCCCACCACAGGGGCTCCTGTGGATAAGAACGTGGCCCGACGCCATCGCCCGGCTCCGGGTGACCCCATTTTCCTCTCCCAACATCCCACCCCGAGAGCTTGGTTGTCCAAGCATCTGCTTCCCCGACCGCCTTCCCTTCCGCACCACCGGATAGGGAATCCAAGAAATTGGATCAGTTTGGAAAGAACATTTTTTCTTCCACCAGTTCTGCGCTGCGGTCCGTGAACACTGCATGCCTCTTGGGCCGTTATTCCCACTCTCTGTGGGATACGGTGGCGCAAGTGCTGCCCCAGTGTCCGGAGGAGACCCGGCCAGCTCTCTCCCAGGCTGTTGCAGAGGGGAGAGACGCAGCTAAGTTCATAATTCGTTGTGGCCTAGACACCGCCGACTCACTGGGCAGATTGATTGCAACGACAGTGGAGGTTCGCCGCCACGCCTGGTTGAGGACCACTGGATTTTCGGGGGATGTCCAAAACACACTTATGGACATGCCCTTTGATGGCCGTCGCCTCTTCGGCGACAAAGCAGACAGCGCGTTTGAGCGGTTTAAGGACTCACGGGCTACGGCCAAGTCCTTGGGACTCTGCAGTCCGCCCTCCTCCGCCTTCTGCTTTTCGCTCCTTTCGTGGCACCGGAAGGGGCGCCCTGCAGCGTTCGCAACAGAGCCACAGGCCTGCGCAGCAAGCATCCCAGCGCGGACGCGGGTTCCGCCGTGGCGGACCAAGGGGCCAGCGGGCGGGTCAGTCCACCACCACCCCGGCCACCACTGGCTCCAAACCTTCCTAGTCTGAACTTTCAGGCCCATCAAACGCCAGTGGGCGGCAGGCTTCGCCATCACCTCCCCCACTGGCGCACCATCACTTCGGACAGGTGGGTTTTAGAGATAGTCTGGAGGGGCTACTCCCTCCCCTTCGAGACTACCCCTCCAGCCATGCCACCTCAGTACCACCGCATATCGGGGGATCACTTGGTGCTTCTTCAGCAGGAAGTTGCGGCCCTCTTGGCCAAAGGGGCCATCGAGCGCATTCCAACACCAGAAGTAGGTCGTGGTTGCTATTCCCACTACTTTCTGGTACCCAAGAAGGACAAGGGCCTGCGTCCTATCTTAGACCTCTGGAACGTCAATCGCTTCCACCGCAAAGAGAAGTTCAAGATGCTCACTCTGGCTCAGGTCTTGTCTGCTCTCGATCCACAAGACTGGATGGTAGCGCTAGACTTGCAGGATGCCTATTTCCACATCCCAGTCCTGCAAGGCCACCGGCGTTACCTGCGGTTCACGGTAGGCCACGAGCACTTTCAGTTCACTGTGCTCCCTTTTGGCCTTACCAGCGCCCCTCGGGTGTTCACGAAGGTGATGGCGGTGGTCGCAGCTCATCTGCGCAGATCAGGGGTTTCAGTCTTCCCCTATCTCGACGACTGGTTGTTGAAGGCGGGCTCGCCCCAGGCAGTCGTCTCCCACCTCCAGACTACGGCCGACCTCCTGCACTTGCTGGGGTTCTCCATCAACGTGCCGAAGTCGCACCCAATTCCCTCTCAGAAGCTCCTCTTTATCGGAGCGGTTCTGGACACGGCGCAGTTTCGGGTCTATCCTCCCGAACAGCGAGTCTGGGATATTCGGGCTCTGATTCCTATCTTTCAACCCTTGTCCCGGGTTTCGGTCAGAGTGACTCTGAGGCTGCTGGGCCTCATGGCCTCCTGCATCCTGCTGATCGATCATGCCAGATGGCATATGCGGGCTCTGCAGTGGGACCTGAAGTTCCAGTGGGCGCAGCATCAGGGAAACCTGTCCGATCACGTCCAGATCTCGGAGGGCACTGCACGACAGTTGCAGTGGTGGCTCACGAACCGGCATTGGGTCGACGGCAGATCTCTCGCCCTTCCCCAACCGGAGTTTACAGTGGTGATGGATGTTTCCCTCCTAGGATGGGGCGGCCACATGGGCGAGGCGGAGATCAGAGGCCTCTGGTCTCCGGCGGAGTCCAAGCTCCATATCAACCTTCTGGAGCTTCGGGCGATACGGCTTGCACTGAAGGCATTCCTTCCCTCTGTCAAGGGGAGAGTAGTGCAGGTGTTCACAGACAACACCACCGCCATGTGGTACTGCAACAAGCAAGGCGGGGTGGGGTCGTGGACCCTCTGTCAGGAGGCTCTGCGTCTCTGGACATGAATGGAACATCAGGGCATGTCCCTGGTGGTTCAACACCTGGCAGGTTCTCTGAACGCCAGGGCGGATGAACTCAGCCGCAGGTGCATGCTCGATCACGAATGGCGTCTTCACTCGGAGGTGGTACAAGGTCTCTTTCAGCAGTGGTGAGAGCCTTGGTTAGATCTATTCGCCACCGAAGAGAACGCGCAATGTCAGCAGTTCTGCGCGTTGGAATTTCCAAGGCGGCACTCGCTCGGCGATGCTTTTCGTTGCGAGTGGAGTTGCGGTCTGTTGTACGCCTTTCTGCCTATACCACTTCTGCCCAGAGTGCTGAAGATCAGGCGCGACCGGGCACAAGTCATCCTTGTGGCCCCGGACTGGGCTCGAAGAGTCTGGTATCCCGAACTACTCAGTATGAGCATCGATCCTCCGATCAGACTGCCTCTTCTGGAGGATCTTCTATCGCAGCAGCAGGGGACGGTCCTCCACCCGAACCTGTCCAGCCTCCACCTCTTTGCGTGGAGATTGAGCGGCGGCAGTTGATTCCTTTCGACTTGCCTCCTGAAGTTTGTGATGTCATTCTGGCAGCCAGGCGTCCCTCTACTAAAGTGGTATATGCCTGCAGGTGGAACAAGTTTGTGGCATGGTGCACAGCAAAGGCTGTGGATCCCCTTTCTGCCCCCTCTTTCTGAAGTACTACTGTTCCTTCTTTCTTTGGCCCAGCAGGGCTCTGTTCTGGGCACTATCAATGGCTACCTTTCTGCTATTTCGGCCTTTCTCAGGCTCCCTGATCAGCCCTCTCTTTTCAAGTCCCCTGTTGTAAATAGATTTCTCAAAGGCAGTACACACCTTTTTCCTCCTATTCCTTTCGTGATGCCTAAGTGGGACTTGAATTTGGTTCTTACATACTTGATGTGTGCTCCCTTTGAGCCCCTTCACAACTGTCCTCACCGTCTCTTGACCTTGAAGACTGCCTTCCTGGTGGCCATCACCTCCGCTAGGCGAGTGAGTGAGCTCCAGGCTCTTTCTTGTAAGCCTCCTTTCCTATCAGTCCATCCGGACAAGGTTGTGCTCAGGCCCAGTCCTTCCTTTTTGCCAAAAGTGGTTATGGCCTTCCACATTGGGCAGACTATTACCATGCCCACCTTCTTTCCGCCTCCACATCCTTCCAGAGAGGAAGAGAGGCTCCACCGTCTGGACCCAAAACGTGCGCTCTCATTTTATCTCAACCGCACACAGCAGTTCCCGGTGGATGACCAGCTCTTTGTTGGCTACGTTGGCACCAACAAATGTCGGGCGGTACACAAGAGAAATATCTCCCGCTGGGTTGTCTTGTGTATCAAAGCCTGTTACTCTTTGGCTAAAAATGAACCTCTGGTGGGGCTGCATGCTCATTCCACCAGAGCTACTGCGGCCACCACTGCATTGGGACGCGGTGTCCCCCTGCAAGACATCTGTCAGGCAGCCACGTGGGCCTCGCTGCACACGTTTACTAAGCATTATTGCCTAGACAGCCAAGTCCGGAGAGACGGCTTCTTTGGCCGTTCTGTTCTCCGTGACTTTCTGGTGTCATCTTGGTTCGCAGACCCACCACCGGGGTTGGTATTGCTGGGGTATCTATTCTAAGGTAAGGAATCTATCACTATGTGTTTCTTTCAGATGAACAAGTTACTTACCTTCAGTAACAATATATCTGTAAGAAACATTAGTAGTGATGGATTCTTACCGCCCCACCCATCCTCCCGTTCTGCGAACTGATTTCTAGGGTGAAGGTCATCCCTTTCAGGGCCCTAGTTTCAATGCACCAGTGGTCAGTATCTTGCATGGCTCTGCGTTCCTGGCGCGGAAAGTCGTGTACAGAACTGACGTCAGCGCGCGTGGGCGGCGTCTAAGTAGCGCCCGCGACGTCATCTCGGCGACCACGACGCCAACGACAGACGCGGAGCCGCACAACGCCACCTACCGACGCGCAGGGGTACTGCTGACGAAAACTTTCCGGATCCAGTCTGACGCCTGGGGATAGTCTAAGGTAAGGAATCTATCACTACTAATGTTTCTTACAGATATATCGTTACTGAAGGTAAGTAACTTGTTCTTTAGTACGGTCAGTTGGCTTCACTGATGTGGCAGGAGCACCCAAGCATTCAAACAGTATCAGAACCACAGCAGTCCCTGGACTTTGGCCTTTACACAGACACACTGTGTGGGACAGCATGTACCACAAAGAAGAAGAATTGGAAAGCACCATCATTATTAATATCTTGAAGAAAATAATAAAAGGCAGTGGAAGATGGGATTCGCCACTGGTAGCATTTTGTATAAACCATTAATATTTCATTTTGTTTGTAGTCTAGACGAACCATGGTGCTTCCTAATTTATGGTTAAGAATTATTGAGTAAGGTGGCCTTATTGATGTTAAATGTATGTTTCTGAGGTTTTACTAAGACTATCCCTAATTCTAGTGACTCTCACTGCTAACTTTAATCAGATTATCTCAAACTTGAAGCAAATTATGGTAATAATAGATGCGTTATGCTTGGTGTGCTCAAATTCTTAGCGTGTGTATGTGCCCACACATGCTCTGGAATCCTAAAGCATAATACGTTTGGTGATTTTAAATGACTACATGTGTTGTCCTGTTAGTGCAGTTTTGTGCAGTAACCTGTCAAACTGTCCTACTAGAATTTGGAATTTTTCCAAGAAGAAACACTGAAACATGATGATGGATATGAAAAACCATCCACTGCAGAGTACACCGGGGTAAGCTTACTTGGTGTGCAAGAGTCCCTTATTAAAAATCAAACTATGCTCTATCTTAAAATTTATGATTATAAAATTCACCATATTTTTCACTTCTAGGTAATTTATCGTGTTATTGCAGGGACTGAACACAGTACCAATGTTGCTGTAAATGCCCAGCAAAAAGACGAAGACCAAAGAGATAAATATAAAGTTTCTAATACTACAACTTTTGAAGAAAAAGAAACTCCTTCTTTGGTGCCTGAAAGTTTAATGTTGAGCAAGAGCTTGGTGATGGAAGCAGAAGAAGATTCAAAGAATTTGCTAAGGTGTAAAACTCCATCAGGGGACAGTTATTCAATAGAGACATCGAAAAGCAGAGAAGACGAAGCAACCTACAGGATACACAGTCCTGTTATTGAAAACGAGAAGTCAAAGATAAACTACAGGGTATCCAGTGTTGTTGGTCAGACCATCTCTCAGAATGAAGTTAGGATTGTTGACGGACACACCAAAATCAGTGATATTGCATCTACCGACCACAACAACGAAGAATCAACAATCCAGGAGCTTTTACTGGCCTCCAAATCTCTAAGAGAACGTGAACTACCCTTTTTGGACCCTAGTCAGCAAGTTGTCTTAAGACCAAAGTCATCTAGAAATAGAAATGTCCACAATAATGAAGATGCGAGTTCGCCATGCAATTCTCCAACAGACAACATTGCTTTCATGATCACACGGAATGAGGTTCAAGTCCTGTCGAGTGGAGAAGTGCACGACATTGTGAGTAGGCAGGGAGATGATGTACACACTGTTAACATCGATGCCAGGGCAGACAAGAAATACCCAGATGGTGTTATTGAAAATACAGGGAATGAGGATCCAGTGCTATGCATGGACAAGAAACCAGTCATCATCATATTTGATGAACCAATGGATATTAGATCTGCATACAAGAGACTGTCCACAATATTTGAGGAATGTGAAGAAGAGTTTGAGAGAATGATTTCCGGAGAGAAAATATTAGAAGAGGATGAGGATGAAGATTCTGAAATGTCTTCTGCCTCTCAAGACAAAACTGAAAAACCCAAAGACAACAGTCTTCAGAAGAGTAACCAAATTGACTATAAATTTCACTCAAAAACAAACCCTCTTAAAGCTCACAATAACGAAGAAGAGGAAATGTCGAAGAAACATTTCAGAGGCAGTGAAGATATGCATTCAGACATTAAGCATGATTCTCCCGATTATCAGTTTGCAAACAGGGATGATGCCAAGAAGAAATTCAAATTTAAATTCCCCAAAAAGCAATTAGCGGCTCTCACTCAAGCAATTCGGACTGGGACTAAAACTGGAAAGAAGACTTTACAGGTTGTGGTGTATGAGGAAGAAGAAGACCCAGATGGTACTGTGAAGCAACACAAAGAGGCCAAAAGGTTTGAGATTGCAAGGACCAAGTCTAAAGAGGAAACCGATAAAAACGCCTCGGTAAAGGAACAACAGAGCTCTGAAACAGCAGGACCTGCTGCAAGAACAGATGAAATTAGGCAAAACACATACAGGACGCTAAATAGTCTTGAGCAAACAATCAAGCAGTTGGAAAACACTATAAGTGAAATGAGTCCCAAAGTTGTGTCTGAAAACATGGGCTCTATTGAAGACAGTGCATCACTTTCCCCCACTTCAATACAAACCAACAATACATTAAAACAGGATGAACCTAAGAGTCTTGTTGATCCCCCCTCATCCATCCCTTCTGCTCCACGTAAGGTACCCAAACAGGATAAACGCATATCTAGAACTGAAACGACTGTAATTAAGCTACAGGTGTCTCGCGTCTTTTTGGTGGCTTGATTTTCCCCTACGGTGTCTTAACAACTGATTGCACTTGATTTTATCTCTATTCTGCTGCTGATTGGTGATGGGCAAATGGGGGTCAATAATATTTTATCTTTGTGAAATTATTGCTTTGTGTGTTTTAATTAAATCCAGTTTGATCAGTAGATGAGTAGTTTCTACTTTTTGCTTCTTGAAATTAACATCATTTGTCTGCCTTCCCTTGCATGCAGGTGTCTTGACGTGTGCTCATATGTTGGTGAGGAATGGTAAACGTGATGTTAGTTCCAAATACGTTTTTAAGCATGGTCTTTGTGTTTTTGTTCCCCATCTCTCCTCTTATCGCAGGTATCCACAGGATCATCACAAACCAGCAGAATGCCAGTACCTATGGCTTCCAAAAGTAGACCGCAGGCAAGCGTTGACAAAACAGCAAAACAGCCCAAGCTACAGGAGCCTCAACGCCAATATCGCCAGGTAGTTTTACCATAAACCACCATTTGTGGATGGACTTTAAAACTGTTAAAAAGGGCAAGTCAAGAAACTGACCTAATCTGTACCAAATAATGGATTGTGCCTTTAAGACTTGGCTTCAATAAACAACCTGGATCTGGTAGCATGAATACTAACAACCTCTGTTATACTTTCACAGTGCTTGTGCATGCCTGCAATAAAACATCTCTCGCTTGGGTGAAGTCGGTATTCTGCTGTATTGGTAGAGAACGAAAATCGCCATTATTTTTTTTGATAGTGAGAGGTATGGCACATAAGAGTCTTGACTGTTACTGTTAAAGTAGTTTTATCCTTCAGCGTCAGTACTAATGAACTGGACTATATGTAGTGCATTGCCTTTGAAACTCATTAACTCCACATGTGCGCCTTCGCCACACTCTTGTTATATTCAATCAGCATGGTCAATGTATTGAACAGAAGGTGTCTTTTATTAACTCACTCCATTTCACAAGTCTGTAAATCTGTGGCACTCTCCCTTCCTTTCTATTTTGGGCACTTTCCAGTTCCTGCCAGGTCCAGGGCGCACACGCGAGCCATGGTTACGGTCTTGCCCTGTTCTTCTTACGTTCTCTTCGGGCTAGTCTTCCAGGCCCTGTTGATGTTTCATGTTGCTCGCTCTCTGACCAACTGTCTCCTGACATCTTTATTTGCAGGCTAATGGAGGTACTAAGAAAACTGGTGGGGATTTTAAGGCTGCCTCCCCTACTTTAACCTCTTCTAGAATTCCAGCCTTTTCTCCTACCTCTGGAAAAAGTAGCTCCTTGCCTGCTTATTGTGGTGAAAGCCCTAACGCTCCAAGTCCATCTACTAAATCACCGATTTCTCCCACTAATCCTATTAGCCCTCAAGCCGGGCGGACTATTAACTCCTCATCCTTTATTCCCTCCATCCCTAACGGCTCTTCGAAGCATCCAAGCCCCACTTACACCAGTAAAGGTCACCAGCTTTCGTTTTCACCACAGGCTTCAAATGGCCGGCCATCCCTTTCCTCCTCCACTTCCTCTCCTACTACCCCTACCTCTCCTACTTCCCTGGGTCAAGGCATGAAGAACGTCCGGACAATCCACACGCCTAACTTCACCAGCTACAAACCACAGAATGGAAATACAAGGAAAACCACCACAACCAAGGACGCCTCTTAAAAGCTAAGCACTAGCCCATGCCAGTTTGACATAGCTCATCAACATCTGTCCACAGGATAGTAACAGGGGATTGTAACATTGTGTTGTGATGGGCAGCACTAAGTATCTGCCAATGCTGGATAAATAAATTTCAGTAAAGTTGTAGATACTGCTCGTCGTGATGTAATATTTCCATATGTATTCTGTGTCAAGAATTAATAAATGGAGAGCGAGTGTGTGTGTACATGTGCGTTTATGAACAGTGATATTATAAAGTTAACTAAAATATAAGAGTACAAATATTTTTTTCTGTAAAGATATTTTCCTTATGGGGACTGTAACTGAAAACATGAAATACTGGAGTATGACGTATGAACTTATAGGTAAAACACATTGTTTATTTTCTTTTATTATTAAAGTTTGCTGCAAATGTCTATTTTTCTCTGCAACATTTCATAGTTCCTTTCAATGTTTGCCAAGCTGTTTTGATACTAAAATATGTCTGTCTGAAAGATGAATTCAGGACTATAGACCTCCAATTATTAAGTAAAGGAGAAGTGATAGAAATGTGTTCAAGCTCACTTAACCCAGTGCACTGCCATTCTGAATTTCAGATTTAATGTAATGCAAGGCAGCTTCGCTAATCACAGAAAATGAAATTATTTTTTTTATACTGACATGTTCATTTATCATTTTCCTCAGTACCAGTGTAATTTTACAAACGTGCTAAATGAAACTTTCATTGTGGATTTTAATATGTATGGCTCTTGACTGTACTTTATACTCGAAAACGACTGTAAATATATAAAGTTGCAATTGTGTTACAATGCGTGTAGTAGTTTTACCAAACCAAAGTAAATTTGTATGCATGCCTGTAGATGTACCATAAAAAAGAGTGGATTTCATAGACTTAAAAAATAAATATGTTGGCGCCCAGGAGTACATTTTGTAAATAAATGTGTTTGTAGAGCATCAAGATGTAAAATAACAAACTGATAAGCAGAGAACTTTTTAAATACGAATAAAGGGTTGCATGCTTTTGCTCTGGCCTCTTAATGTTTGTTTGCTTCCCGAAAGTTAACTATAAGTGAGTTCTATTATTCAGGTGTGCATCAAGCAAAATATGCTTTGTTATGATAACCGGGAAAGAAACTTTGCCACAAAGCTAATCATAACTTGATTTATGTACATAACACTGTGCAATGCATAATATGTCGTCTGTGGCACAGTTTTATCTATGCTCCAGTTTGCACATTCTGCCCCTTCAAAATTGACTACCTCTGGGTGATAGCAAAGCTAGTAGAGTCAACAGCAATCACACTAAAAGGTCATTCCCTTAAACATGATAATCCAGACAACCTAAAACCCCCTAAAGGGAGCGCTTCTCCAGCTTGCTCCTATCAGGATAATTTCCCATAGGAGCAGTGGATGCGACGGCCCCATCCCAGTTTAAGTCCTTCATAAAGGGTAAAAATCATTTTCTTTTGTTTTTAAAAGTGCAGCCTAACTTTATTAGAAGTTAAACCTTTGTACAATAAATCAGGCGAACGGATTATCAACAAAGGATTAGAAAGCAAAGTAATTAATAAACGCCAGACACAACAATTGACTGTTGCAAAAATTGGAACAGAAACATGACGCAAAAGGTAGAGGCATAAATAAAAATAAGGGTCATAGTTAAAAGTCACCTTGCTGCGCTGCGTGACAGGGAAAGGGCTGGAATGCACAGCATTTAAAAGAACACTGCCTTTGTCCCTGCGCTGGCGACGTTTTGGCTGCCTAGCACCAACTCAGGTGCCCTTGCGTTATGGTGCAAGGGTGTGAGCGTTGTAAGGAGAATTGTTTTTGTGTAGGAGGGGCACCTTACTGCACAAAAACAATCCCCTGAGGCGTTTCAGCACACATAGAAAGAGGAGGTACGAAGAGAAATAAAGATATTTCTCCTTATTACGCCTCACCTGGGAAGGTGTAGCATTTTGGCGCTTCCCCAGGTCTACCACTTTTGGTAAATCTGGGAATGCGTCAAAATCCTGGATGTTGTATGGGAGCACCCACGAAACACCCATGGAACGCCTCCTTGGCGCAGAGTAAGGCAACGCAGCAATTTGTGCTGCATTGCGTTACTCTGGATTTATGAAGCCACTCAGGGCCACTCTAGGTGGCCTTCGTGGCTTCATAAATTGCATTTTGGGCTTGGTTGCAATGCACCATGTTGCGTGGTGAAAGTGCAACGCAAACCCACTCATAAATATTCCCCTAAATACATGAATGTGTAAAGCACAGACATGTGAAATTCATAACGAGTATGACGAAATCAATCATCTGTTACCAAGAGCAGATTCCACACTTTTAAGAACAAGTGTTGCTTGCCTGAACTTATTAAAAAGTTCTTTCCAGAACCACCACTGTTGAAATTTGCAGTATCAGTCAAAAATAGAAATCCATGGTGTGGGAAAATCGTTCCCTAATCCATAGGCAAGAAAATGGTGCTACCTCTACACATACAGTGATGGATGAAGATAATAAAACCATACACAACATTAATAAAAATTTGATAAACTAATAAATATTTGTAGTGTTCTTATATTTTTATTAATCTGATGTGCAAAGGTTTTTGTTGTAGGTTACTGGGTAGTCTCCTGTGTGGGTACTGTCATCTCAAGGCCATCATTCTTATTGCACTCCAATTCTATCCGTAATTGCTTTCAGGCACTTGATTCTTCAAGGGCAGTGAAGTCTGGCAATCAGGGCGTACCCAACATGTTGCCTGGTGTTAGGGGTTGGAAGCTAAGATAGCACATGATACAATTAATCACACTCAGACCCAGATATACGAAGCCTTTATGTTGTCGTTGCATTGTGTAAGGCATTGAAGGCAACACAAAGGCTTAAGTAAGGGGCGATTTGCGCTGCCTTGTGTGACTTTCTAAAGATATCTAGCGCAACTCAGCGGCTTTCATTTCATAGTGGTAGGCGTTCCATGGGTGGAGCCTGGCCATTCCCGGGTATCCGCCATTGGAATTTGAATTAATCCCATATTTACATACATCAGTACATCTGGGATTGTGCCAAAATGGTACACCAGCCCAACCATGGCGTAGCAAGGAGAAATGCGTACATTCTGCATCACTGCAAAAAAAGCAATCCTGCCATGACGCAGGTATCCTTGCACAATGGTGCAAGGGTGCCTGCTTTGGCACTAGGCAGCCTTATGTGCAACAGCGCAAGTAGAGAACTAAAGAATGTTATATCTTAGTAGATATGGCACTGTTCAGCTCTCTCCTGTTAAAGCAGCGCAGCAACTTTGCTTGCTGCATGCGCATTGCGTGAACGTTTATTAAATCTGCCCCTAAATGTCTTGGCAGGGCTAAATCATCAAAGAAAATTATGACCTTTATTTACAGATAAGCAAGATTAAAATTATGAATCTCACTGAAATGATCGCTCAGCCCTCCACAGGGCTTGGTCGCCCCACTCACTGCTGCCGCTCCTGCCTGCCTTGTCGCCTCCTGCCTGCAGATTCCTTCGCTCGCTGCCCGCTGCTCCTGGGACTTTCCCGCTGCCCGCTGCTCCTGGGACTTTCCCGCTGCTCCTGGGACTTTCCCGCCACTGCCTCCCTGCGGCCCCGCCCCCCCGTGATTCCATTCGCCGCCCCGCTCCCGCCACCCAGCTGCTCCTACCTCCCGGCTCCTTACTTAAGGGGACCGTAGGGGACCACAGAGTGTGATCGCTCAGCCCTCCACAGGGCTTGGTCGCCCCACTCACTGCTGCCGCTCCTGCCTGCCTTGTCGCCTCCTGCCTGCAAGATTCCTTCGCTCGCTGCCCGCTGCTCCTGGGACTTTCCCGCTGCCCGCTGCTCCTGGGACTTTCCCGCTGCCCGCTGCTCCTGGGACTTTCCCGCTGCTCCTGGGACTTTCCCGCCACTGCCTCCCTGCGGCCCCGCCCCCCCGTGATTCCATTCGCCGCCCCGCTCCCGCCACCCAGCTGCTCCTACCTCCCGGCTCCTTACTTATGACGCCCCCTAAGCGACCGCGCAGCGGCTGCGCGCAGCGGGAGCACCGACGGAGCGCCGAAGGTGCGCCAAAGGTAAGCCCGTCTGCGCCCGTCCGCGCCTGGCCCGCGCCCAGCGCCAGGACCCCTGGATCCCACCGATGCAACACCACTCGACGGACCTACGACGCCGCCACCCTCACCGCACTCAATGCCGACCGGAACCCTGCCTGCTACCGAGCCTCCCCGAGACGCACCCACGGACCCTTCACCTGCCAAGCCTGCCGATTCACCTGCCCCCGGACCTGCACCACCCCCGCCAAGTCGAGCACCAGCAGCAACCACCTGAAATGCATCCTGTTGAACACCCGCTCCGTCCACAGGCACGCCGTGGAACTCTGGGACCTGCTCGACGCAACAGCACCGGACGTCGCCTTCCTCACCGAAACCTGGATGAACGCCTCCTCAGCGCCCGACATCGCCATAGCCATCCCGGACGGATACAAGATCACCCGGAAGGACCGCGTCAACCAGACGGGAGGAGGCATCGCCATCGTACACAAGAACACCATCCGCATCTCGACTAACTCCGACGAGACCTTCACCGCCGCCGAGCACCTACACTTCCAGATACACACTGACCCCAAGACCACCCTCCGAGGCACCCTCATCTACAGACCCCGGGACCACGCACACTATTCAGCGAAGACATCGCAGACTTCATCAGCCCGCACGCCATGCCCTCCGCCGACTACATCCTCCTAGGGGACCTCAACTTCCACCTGGAGAACAACAACGACAGAAACACCACCGCCCTGCTGGACAACCTCGCCAACCTCGGACTCAAGCAACTGGTGAACACGCCCACCCACTACGCCGGCCACACGCTTGACCCAGTCTTCTCTTCCAGCAAGCACATCTCCTTCAGCCACGCCACCGGACTCCACTGGACCGACCACAGCTGCGTCCACTTCAGCTTCAGAAAGACTGCGACCCACCACCACCCGCAACAGGTTCCCCGCCGGAGCTGGAGCAAGATCACCGCCGAGCAGCTCACCGCCTCCCTCAGCCAGAACACACCCACTAACACAACGGACCCAAACGAAGCAGCCAGCAACCTCGCCAAGTGGCTGACCGCCTGCGCCGACGACCTCGCACCACAAAAAAACCCTCCCAGCAGACCCGGAAGCAAGAAAACCCCTTGGTTCACCAACGAACTCAAGGAATCCAAGAAGAACTGCCGCACTCTCGAGAAAGCCTGGCGACTCGACCAGACAACAGGACCGCCCTCAAGCACGCCACCCGCAAACACCACCAGCTGATCCGTGCCACCAAGAAGTCGGCACTCAAAGAACGACTGGACAACAACGCCCACGACAGCAAGGAACTTTTCAGCATCGTCAAAGAGTTCTCCAACCCCAGCGCCGGAAACAACGACATCACCCCTCGCAAGACCTCTGCAACTCACTCGCCGCGTTCTTCCACCGCAAGATCACCGACATACATAACAGCTTCGACGCACAGACCACGCACCCTACCGCCGAACCAACGCCCGCCACCACCACCCTCTGCAACTGGACCCCGATCAGCACCGAAGACACCACCCGCACGATGAACTCCATCCACTCCGGATCACCAACCGACCCCTGCCCACACCACGTCTTCAACAAAGCCGACGCCACCATCGCACCCCATCTCCGGGACATCATCAACTCCTCCTTCCACACCGCCACCTTCCCGGAGAGCTGGAAGCACGCCGAGCTTACCGCCCTCCTGAAGAAACCAACGGCGGACCCCACCGACCTCAAGAACTACCGTCCCATCTCGCTCCTTCCGTTTCCGGCCAAAGTCATCGAGAAGACCGTCAACAGACAGCTTGCCGCCTTCCTCGAGACGAATGGATCCCTCGACCCCTCGCAGTCCGGGTTTCGGGCCAACCACAGCACCGAGACCGCCCTAATCGCAGCCACCGACGACATCAGAACCCTAACCGACAACGGGGAAACAGCAGCCCTCATCCTCTTGGACCTCTCCGCGGCGTTCGACACCGTCTGCCACCGCACCCTAGTGAAGCGCCTCAGCAACATCGGAATCCGAGAGAAAGCACTGGAATGGATCATCTCGTTCCTCGCCGGAAGAACCCAGAGAGTCCGCCTCCCCCGTTCAGATCCGAGGCCACCGAAGTCATCTGCGGCGTTCCACAAGGATCTTCACTCAGTCCTACCCTCTTCAACGTCTACATGAGCCCCCTCGCAGCCATCGCACGCCAACACAACCTCAACATCATCTCCTACGCCGACGACACCCAGCTGATCCTCTCCCTCACCAACGACCCCACCACCACCAGAGCCAACCTACACGACGGGATGAGAGACGTCGCCGACTGGATGAGGAACAGCCGCCTTAAACTGAACTCAGACAAGACGGAAGTCCTCATCCTGGGTTCATCACCCTCCGCCTGGGACGACTCTTGGTGGCCCCCGGCCCTGGGCACCGCGCCCAAGCCAACGGACCACGTACGCAACCTGGGCTTCATCCTTGACTCCTCCTTGTCGATGACCAGACAAGTCAACGCCGTCTCATCTTCGTGCTTCAACACCCTGCGCATGCTCCGCAAGATCTTCAGATGGATCCCCACTGAAACCAGGAAGACCGTCACCCAGGCACTCGTCACCAGCTGACTGGACTATGGGAACACCCTCTACGCCGGAACCACAGCCAAACTTCAAAAAGACTCCAGCGCATCCAGAACGCCTCCGCACGACTCATCCTGGACATCCCCCGACACAGCCACATCACCGGACACCTGAAAGACCTGCACTGGCTCCCCGTCAGCAAGAGAATCACGTTCAGACTCCTCACCCACGCACACAAGGCCCTCCACGACCTGGGCCCCAAGTACCTCAACGACCGCATGACCTTCTACACGCCCACCCGCCAGCTACGATCAACCAGCCACGCCCTCGCCACCGTACCACGCATCCGCAGAGCCACCGCCGGAGGAAGATCCTTCTCCTACCTGGCAGCCAAGACCTGGAACTCCCTCCCCACTCACCTTCGGCGAACCCAGGACCATTTCTCCTTCAGGAAGCAGCTCAAGACCTGGCTGTTCGAGCAGTAACTCCCCCCCTCCCCCAGCGCCTTGAGACCCTCCCGGGTGAGTAGCGCGCTCTATAAATGCATTGATTGATTGATTGATTGAAATCCAGAACCACTCCTGTGGCAGAGTGTTCCCACATGCTTATATGTTTATGTCTAGTTGATAGATTCAGTGGCGACTGGTGACATTTGAAAGTGGTGGGGCGTAAAACTTTGGTTTGACTTATGTAGTGAGTGAGGCGAGCAAGCTTAATGATTAAATGTGGGGTCCAGGCTGAGATAAAATTGAAAAAAGATTGGCAAAGGGTGCATTTTAAAGCAAATTAATGTAGTGATAAAGCAAGGCTTATAAAGCCGTGGGAACCTATTGTCTTGAAATATTAAACACATTAAAAACTGTCCTATATCTTACTGCATTAATATGTTCAACAGTTACTTTAATGTGCAAACTGTACATGGCGACAAATTCAGCCTTTTAAAGTGTGTGCTTGCTCAGTGTCTTGCACTGCACGGGGCATCAACTTTGGAAGAAAACGCTCTAACCAGGCTTTGGGACCCACAGCTGCTGACTGTAATTGGTCATATAGAAATATGTGAAGACGTCTTTAAGTGGGATGAAAAATGTGGGGGCTCTCAAAAAGGGAACATGTAAAATAATTTCTGTGATTCCCATAGTGTGGTACAGGACCAGTATTTTGGTTTCTCCCTGAGATGTAATTGCATCCAGATATATAGCACAACAACTGACCTACACCTAAAACCTGTCTGTATGATTGTCTTGGTCAATGGTTGTTTAAGATATACGAGTAACAACAAGGATTTGTTATAATTCTGACATTTCAATGGTACTGAGGCCTGTGGAAGGAACAACTGACCTACACCCAAAACCTGTCTGTATGATTGTCTTTGTCAATGGTTGTTTAAGATATACGAGTAACAACAAGGATTTGTTATAAATAATTAACCTTGAAAATGTTTCAATTCTGACATGTCAATGGTACTGAGGCCTGTAGAAGGAGTTTTGGCCTTTAGTTATGTGTGCTTTATGTTAGATATGTATGCCCTTTTTATCTGCACATCTCGTCCTTCTGCACACCTTCAACCACCTCTCTTTCCTCTTCAGCACCCTCTTTTCTCTCTTGCCCAAATGTACTTCCTCGTATCTCCCTCACTTCACCACTTCCAAACATACATACTACCAAACATACATGCACTGCACATTTAAGCAATTTATTTTCTTTTGTCCTGTAAATATTTTGCCATCTGTGCACCCCCTTCACACACATTTCCACATTATTGCAATTACAACTGGAATACATGACCATTGTTCTGTGTGCTCTGCAGATGCCAACCCACTGACAGGCACTTTGCTTTGTCTTCAGTGTCAGAGCTCTCAATCAAAGCACCTCATAAACACCTGGCACGGCTCAAAGTATGCACGGGAAAAAAAATACAGAAACACAACATGATTAAATAGCTAACTTTTGAGGAATGCAAGATTAAGTAAAATGTGAAATAAAAGAGGAACTAAATCGCTTACATGCATTGCCGTAACTTTTTTAACACTCATTGTTCGTAAATCAATCCATGTTTTTGGTATTAATGTTAAGGACATTAAGCTAGGGACAGTTTTAATGTCATACAGCAGATAACTGTCTACTGTAAGCACATATCTCTCGCTTTGCATTTGACTCTGATATTAGGATCAACTTTACAAGGGAACAAGAACCCTGGCCTGCTCATCTTTTGGATCAATTTCGCAGGGGAACAAATACAGCAGCTCCACTTAACGGGGCCAGCAATGTAGAGCCTGGGTTGTCACAGTGGGGGAGGTTAGCATGGCGAGGGGTCTCAGCTCAATATACATAACAGAAGATTAGCATTCTAACACTTACCATTACCGAGAACAAGGCACCAAAACACACATGCTTGGATCCACTCCTATGTGTAACGAATGGGAAAGGGTGGGATCTATTCCTGTGAATGACGGGCGGCTGCTCTCACGCAGGGATGGACACTTCAACGCCCGAAGCCATGATGCTGAAAGCATCACTGTCCTGTAGTGGATACTGCCATAAACTTCAGTGGCAATGAAGGGCTTTAGAACAGTAATCCCTGCGTCGTGTGTCACAGTTCAGACAGTTGATTTACTGCCTGGTTTCCGTCTCCTTCTTCAGAGCGAGGCGGGGCAGGCAGCCTGGGACAGACAGGCCAGAACTAAATACATCGATTTTCTTAGCAATACGATTGTATCTCTAAATAAATCGATCTATTTAATATTTGTACAGGAATGTGTAGAAATTTCAGGGGGGCACAGCCCCAGATCCCTAATGGAGAAACCGCCCCTGGCTAGATTGTCCACAACATCGGATTATGGCCAATGGGATCCTTTGGGGCTGTACTTGTGTCAACTCGGGGGACTTTGGAACTTATATTTTGTTACTATAGTTAATAAGAAACAGAAGTGCCAGAGAAAGAACATAAAGTAGTAACCTTGCTGTGATATATCTAGCCCTCTTTTTCAATTGCATTTAGGTTCAATTATGGGCAACTCAGTGGGCTGAAGCCACAACTCCTGAGGTTCCAGTTCAAAATAGTAAAAAGCTATTTCTTCCAAAAATCCACCACTAAAAAAACAAGGGCCCAACTAACTAAAGTCAGTAAAAAAAAAAAAAAAAAGGTACAATGTCAAACGTGTCTGTGACCAGTTCCTTTGTAACCATGTTTACAATAATTGGTGTCCAGGGGTGGCACCGCTCAAGATTTTCAAGAGACCATTTGAGGTTCCAAATTGTTTCATGGTTTTGCAATGGTCCGCATCCATTATGATTGACCTTGCTGGTTCCTTTCTTAAGGAGCCTTTATCTCACTAATGTCTCAATGCTTTCAAGATTGTTCAGTGGTGGAGGACTGGACTTCATCCATTGAAGCGAAGGCATCACCATTTCTAACTGGGAACTGAATTTAGTGATGAACCTTGGCTTTAGACAGGGATAGCATTGCAACCATAAGGGCGGGATAGGTTGTTTAAACAGGTCTAGTCATGACAGCTGCCTCCAGCTAACACGACTACACCTCCACACTAAGGAGCTGATTGCTCGAAACCTTCAAGTCTGTCTGGGAAGGGCATATACCATTGTTACATTAAGGGTACATGGGTAGGTCAGGCTTTGGGTAGGTGGGGTCTCGTGGCTCCTGGGCAGCATTTGTTCCTTATGCAGCATTTGTTCCTTGAGCAGTGGTCTTTGCACATCTTTCAGTAGGCTGGGCCTTGTGCAGCTGTCTCAACAGCCAGGCTATTCCTCTCCTTGCAGGGTAGTTCAGCTCCTCACGCCACAGCACAAGTATCTCCGTGAACCCTGGCTTGGCCCCAGCATGAGAGAGAGCAACCACAAGAATGATTTCATCTCCGGGCACTGTATCTGCCTATAGTTATGTGCAGCATCTCCTCAAAGTCCAGATGTGCATGTTACAGACTCCGGGGTTGCAATATATCCTCCCATTTGCTGACCAGAGCAGGTAGCATGAGTTAACAAAAGTTCTTATTTCAAAGTTTTCTCACAATGAGTGAGAAGTTCTCAAATTGTTAAATTGCTCTCCAGAAAAACATAACATCCCTGTGCTGGCCAGCTCAACATATCAAACCGTGCAGAGGACCCTCATTCCCACCTCTGCTGTTACCAATCACACCATCAGATACAAGCCTTCTGCACCAAGATACCTCAACGTTTAACACACCATGTGCAAACAATTGGGACCATCTAAGGCTGTTTTATTCCCCTGGCCGCCCTCTCCTCCCTTCCACATGAGACGTTCATCATACATCCAACCATATATTTGCAGTTCCAAACACCTATACATCATATTCTGCATCAAGAGAGCAATCAAAACAACTCTCACAAAACCACATACTGGCACAGGAACTTAGAAAACCGCAGACACTTCCCAAATGTTCCCACATGCACATAGCAAAGTACTTAACCAACTCACCACCTTTGTTCTCAAATGTGTCAATGTAAAGCATGACTATGGAGCGCAAGAAACAGAGGTTCATAAAAGAAAACCAATACATATATGAAATGCATATTTTGGCAATGCACCATACCCATCTGTATTCAGATGTCAATGCATATCATCAAGATCACACAGAGTTAACAAGCCTATTCATATTATCGTACCAAACACTTCTTACAGTCCGTAGCCTTGAGGTCACTAGCTTTCTGCGGCTTGCATACGAATCTGGGAGAGAAATAAAAATGTGTTACTTGTTTGTAAACTCTGATTTTGTAGCTTTGTGACTTTCAAAGATTTACAAACTGACCGACGGTAAGTCTGATCCTGGATTGAAACTAAAGGAATTCTGGGTTACTCTCAACATCTCGAGGATCTCATAATAGACACTAAAGAAACCAACAGCATATTTTTGAAATTACATTTCCAAATCCAGATGGGCTTGACTGTATGAAAGATGCTGACCTGCTCAGTCAATGCTACAGGTAAGTTACACATGCTTCCAAAGAAAGATCATAAAGCCTTGTCTTTCATCTAGTCTGTTTATCTGGCCTTTACTTCTTTTCCTCTCATAATTAGGAATTTTCTATTGGGAATGTAAAACAAAGATTAAAGTTTACATTTTTGGTTTTCAAAGTTGATATAAGCGGAGAACAGTAAAACTAGCAGTTGATTTTTGAGGAGCATAATCAAAAGGTTTAACATTGGACAATAGGAAACTTATGTAAATCTGTAACCAAACTGTATCAATGGAGTGATGAATACAGATAAGGCATGTTTTGGAAAACATAATAAATATAGTAAGAATGTGAAGGAAAAAAAACATTAAAAAAATAAAGCTTTTTCTTGCAATGTCTTGTATACCTTCCAAGAATCCTAAAATTTTCATAAATTAGTTTCACCTGCAGATTAAAGAAAAACCACTGGCAGCTTTCCAGCTGGCCAGAATAACTGTGATACCAACAGAGATGAATACATTATTATGGTCTCACTTTATCAAAGAAAACATTGTGGAGTGTGGATTATTGGAGAAGTAAACTTTTATATGAAATGTCCTTCACAGAGTAAGGCATTTATTTTTTCTTGGTTATAAATTAACGATCGACATTTACATTTGAAATAAAAAGGTCTTCCAGCTGTCCAGGTGAAACAATAGTAAGTATCAAGCTTCTGGAAACGCGTGCAAGAATGTTCAATCTCATGCCCCTAAAGTTCTCCACCTAATTCTGTGGGGCCCTGTCCTCCTTATTCAAGTACACACTTCAGCTGCCTGACGTAGTGCACGATACACGCCCCTGAAATATATTTAGTACTTTTAATAGGAAGTGTGACAGGGAATGTAAAATAATAGTTATGTCCATGTATCTCCTTACTTCCATTTGTTGACCCTTACTGTGTTTTGATGAAAGCTTGTAAATAAACACATTTTTTTTTAAAGTTCACCCTAGCCAGTGTAGAAGGTGGCTCCCTCAGCCTGGTTAAAGCCATACCCACTGAGCAAGCTTCGTTTTAAGTGCCAGAACTTAGGTGATACAATCAAAACTGCAAATACAGAGGCTTCTTGTTGTAAAGTCATCCTGTGCCCTGGGCACCCCCCAACTTTTTGCTGACTGGAACTGGTGGTAACTGACTCTGACTGACCCTGGGCTCTGTCTAACTAGGCCCAGGGCCAGTGCCAAGCTGAAAGGAACCCATTAGAATACAGTTAAGACACCCAACATACACTAGGGTACACTATGGTATGGTGGGGTACCCCTGTAATTGGCATGACCTACCCCATAAGCCCCTAGTATATAATAGGGCAGGGGATTGAAACTACCTAGAAGTCCCCAGTATCCTGGGGCATGGCAGTTTAGAGGCCAGCAGCTTTTCTGCACTTGCATGGGTGCAATGCTGAAGCCTGGGGTCAGTTTTAAAAGCAGCCCTGGGTGCCAGGACTGCTTTTAAAAAGCAAGTTGTGCCCAAATTCGACTTTGGGGTTTGGGGCACTTACAAATGGAAAATATACAATGTTTTGGCATATTAGGGGGCCCCCAGGGTCTTCCCTAGGTATCCCAGGGGTGGGGGGTCAGTTATCTATAATGTACACCCTTATAAAAATGAGTTTTTATATGCCTGGGTAAAGTGAAATTTCACATTTCACTCCCCACATTGTGTTAAAGTGCTTCCCAAATTCGACTTTGAGGCTAGGAGCACAGGGAATTGAGGATCTGCAATATTTTTACAGATTCAGAACCCCTAAAGTCTCCCCTAAGTGCACAAGGGTTGGGGGTCCTGTAGAAATTAGGGAAATACTTATAAAATATGTTTTTATAAGCCCTGGTGCTAGAAAACTGGCCCAAGTCATTTTTCCCATTGCAAATCCCCAGTTACATAGGCTAACATTGCAGGAAGATATTAAATAATAACTCCTGATAGAAAAGAGCTAGAGCTACCATTCAAAGACTTCTCAGAATGGTAATGCTAAATCCAACAATATTATATTGTTGAATTTCTCCTAAAGTGTACATACAAGAAGTTATAAGACGTTCTTGTTTGTAAGTCCAAATTCAGCCTTCCACTGGTCTGCCCTGATTGGTCAGAGTTAAGGGGATTAGCCAGGCTGCGTTGAAGAGGTGATAAAGATCCCCTGGGGTTACCAACTGTCCTGGGAGGGCAGTGTGCTGGTCTATAGGAATGCCAGGCCAGGGGGTGGAGTCGTAAACCATGATCTTCAAAGGCAGAGGGGAGGCCTGGGTTTCAGTTTCACTCTGACACTCTTGACCCAGAGTCAGGGCTAGGCTTAAGGAAGGTATGTGCAGATGGTAGGGGGAGAGGCCAGGGAGATAAGCCATCCCAGGGGGTGTGTTTAGCCAGCTCTTGCCTCTCTGCTGGAAATTCAGCCATTATGGATTTGGAAGATTTGATGCACTCTGGGACAAAATGATGCCACACTCTACAGGAAGTGGTCATCACCTTGGGGAGTTACCCTGCTCTCATTGGTCAAGAATGACCTGCTGCTTGACCCAGAGAATTTTGAATAAGTATCTGAGAGGGGCAGAGCCCTCCAGATCTGCTGCTTGAAACTTACTGAAGCAAGAAGTGCCCTGCTGAGAAGTTTTGCTGTGCAAAGATTTCTAAGGCCTGACCTCTGAAGACTGCACCAACTGAAACTGCAGCCCTGTGGATTACCTTGCTGCAAAAGGACTAAAGAGTGGACTCCCTGCAAGCTACAGGTTAACAGAGCTCACCTGGACATCCCCACAAAGAATTCCCAGCCTGGAGTACCAGTGGATTTGTAAGGGTTTTGTTCAAGTGGATTGCGGAATTGAAGTTTCACACTTTCAAGGACCCTCTTGGAGATTCCAGAACCTTGGATTGTGTGTTGGATACTTTGGGACCCGCAAGGAGAACTTCAAGAAGGAGTTCTAACTGGACCCCGCCTGCTGGAGAAGGCACACAACACATTTGGTGAGATTCTCCAGAACAATTTCTAAAGGTGTCCCTGTCAGAGAAAACGAAATGACTAAAAGGGGCACTGTTGGTTTCTAAGCACTAGAAAGTGACTAATCTTTAAAAATTCATATCTCTGGTTCCCTACAGTGCATTTTTTTCGTTTTGGTGTCATTTAAAAGATAAAGATATTACCTATTTTTATTAATTAGTGTTGGATTTTTATTTTGTGTTGTGTCTTAATTATTTACTGAAATTGTGTTTTTGAATGCTTTACATACCTGTCTTTGAAGTTAAGCCTGTCTGCTCGCAGCCACGTTACCAAGGGTTGAGCATAGGAATAATTTTCTAAGACCTATGCTGGGTCCTATCATGTGTTAGTGGCCTTATTGCCAGTGGCAGACCTACATTTGCCCCTACCAATAACCCACTTTCCAACATTTCTTTATCTAGAAAAAATGTTAAACTAGAAGTTCAGAATATACAAGATGAGAATTGTGTTCTGTTTATTTGTAAGCGCTTTATTTGTAAAACAATATTTGACAGGATAGAGCAATAGTGCGTTGTTGGCAACCAGCCTTAAGTATCCGACAAGCTAGTAGTGAAAACATGAGCGGTCAGAAGGTTCATTCCAGTTGAGTGATATTAAGATCCGAACTCGCGTGAGCTGGCAGATAGTGGGCAGGCAACGACACCCTTCCACAATGGTGGATGTATGATGACAAAATGGAAAAGCAGATTGTTATCAGCTGAATAAAGTGGTAACCCTATCCAATGGGGGTGGGGGGTAGTATTGTATTTGTTTTAGCTATTTAGGCTTAAGCACTTGAAATTCATTCTGGCTTCCTCCTGAAGTAAGTACTGAGCTTTACTTGCTGCCAAGATATAGATCCCTTTCCCTCTGGTTCAGGTCCATCCTTACTCAAAATCATGGGCTCTCCGAAGCTGGGCTCGTTTGTTTTTGGAGACTCCGAATTAGAGCTTGATCTAATGACGTTGACGATTGACAGTAGCATTTCCAAAGCCTGGATGTCACTAATTGAGGGGAGGTCTAATTCTGGGTAAGCTAATGCCCAAGGTCGTTTTTGGGTCACTTTAGGGCCAATACAGATGAAACGTTTAGGGGTTTTGTTCCAAACTAAGGCTTGGTCTAGAAATGAGAGCACCGTGTAATTAGATTGCTATTAGAGAGGTGCCGTTTTCAACAAGCTAGAAGAATTATTTAGTCCCCAGAGAATATTTGTGTAGACAGACGCTCACTTCCCAGGACAATGTTTTAGAGGTCTATTCAGATAACAAATACAAGCAAAGCCCTAGCGGAAATGCCGTGATGTGTATATTATATACACATACACCCACACACAGTGAAACCCCCAAAAAACAAGACTGCCTTTTCACTTTAAACTTACACACAATGGTCCAGCTACTGTCACACCAGTAGGAGTAGAAACGTTTTGTGAAGAATCCAAACAGATGTTACTTGCGGTCAGGGTACAACTTGTACCGGAGGCAAGTCACACCCTGTTTTGAAAACTTTGCGAGTATGACACTACATTGGTCGTTTCATCCACTCTATTACATACATTGATTCAGAGTTCCCAAATAATTTTAACTGCAGGTGAGACAGAGAGGCACACTTGTCAAAACTTGCTCAATCCATGTATAGGATAAGATTAGTTTGGTTGACGTTCATTCAAATGAAGCACCTCGAATCTCAGAATTTCGGATTTTTAGAAATGTATGAAATATAGGGGCAACTTCATCACTGTAGTTGGTGCAATTTGTTTAAAGTATGTAATATTTTTTGGAATAGTTTTACATGTTTTTTTTTGCCAAACACGTTCTAGGACTTGTAGTTTTGCGTTTTACTCTGTATGGTCAGAGTGTCATTAGCTAAAGAGCCACGTCTAGCAGGGGTTGCACGTGACATGATCCACTTGGCTGCTAAGGTTTAGTATGTACACACACACACACACACACACACACACACACACACACACACACACCCCACCCCACCCCAGGTTTTTTAGAAAAAAGGAAGAGCATGGAAACGACTTAGAGACCCTACTGGAAAATCCAGAGATTTTGGAGTAGACTCCTCTCCCACTAAATAGTGGCATGCTTCATCGGCGCCTCTCCACACCCTAATAGGGTAATACCATCAGGGCGAACTTGATCACGAATGGGAGTTCTTACATAAAATATTTATCTGGATAAAGCACGGATCCAGTTTGGGTAGAGAAAAAGAATTTAAAACATCCTCATGGTATATGGAGGTTTAGTCCCCGTCATAATTCTTGGTAAGAAAAGTTGATAATTGAAACTTGACCGGTGTTTGACCAGCGCTAATCAAGGCACTTTCCTACCTCCAAGCAATACCATCTGAATGTGCCACATATTCCAAAAAATTAAATTCCTACTGATTGCAAAGTGAGTCGTTTACTACAAGAACAGTGATCAGAAGCAGTGTTGCCGTAAACGAGCAACTGGGCGACATGTTCTACCCTGCCCAAACTGTGTCAAAAATATTGTGCCTACCCAAACCTGATTCATTGAGAATCTGTATCCATAGGAAGGTAAGCCCCTCGCATGCGGCCCGGCTCAAGCACTGTGCACCCCGGCTTCTCCATCCCTCCCAACAAAATGCCAACTAGATGCTGGATCTTTCGTGTGTATCACCTCAACTGTAATCAGCGCACCCTGTGCCCACGAGATGAAGGGCCATTTTTATCAAGCTTTTGTGCCACTGAAGTGTCATCAAAAGTGACACTGCGCCGGCATGCTACTTTGTGTCATGGGATGTTCTATGGGTGGTACATGGGCGTTCCCATGCAACCACCCATGGATTATGAAAAAACCCCATCTCCTAAAAAGGTAGATTGTGCTTTATGCCAAAAATGTGCACCACCTCGAGGTAGGCATAAGATTGGGGAAGTTTTCTGTACTTCATACTTTTCCAACTTTGCATGTGTGCTGTACTGTACAACACACAAATTTGGAAAAGTGTTGAACAATGTTTAAGAATAGTATTTTGTGCTTGCACTGTGGTGCAATGGTGTGCGCATGATGCAAGGCTGCCTAAAGTCCACCAGTGCAGGGGGAGAGAGAAACCGCACTATACCTTGGTAGATATGGCACTGTTCTGCTGTCTCTGTTTGATGCAACGCAACGATTTTGGTTATGCTATGTCAAATGTAAGTAAATCTCGCCTGAAGTGTTCCTCATCTATTGTGCTTTATGGTGCTGTGGGCGGCTGGTGGGGCGCAAAGGGGTGGTAGGGGAATACTCTTGGGGAGAGCAAAAAAAACGAACTCATTCAGCATCTGGCTTCATGGTCCTCGCCTATGAGGTATTGGGCGGTGGGTGTTCACATGGTTTGGGGTATTTATTTGGCTTTCCACATAAAGAACCTGTCAAGGCGTATCCTCTACAGACAGCACAAGCTTTTTTTAGTCAGCTTGTGCCTCGTTGAGTATGGGGGGTTGCCAAAAGGTTGTTTTTTTAATTCACTTGGACAATAACAGATGTGTGCAAAGTCGGCAGCTACAGGCCACATCTCCTCTGCAATGAGGGAGTTCTATAAAAAAAGACATTTGTGCTTGGATGGCACAAGAGCTGTGAAGAAGAGTTTCAGTTGATAGACGTGGATCTGGTGAGGGTATGTTACCTTCACTCTGCAGTCTCGACATCAGGAGTCATTACATCGCAGGAGTTACAGCAGGAGTCTTTACTTCACAGATATGTTTAAAAACCTTTTTAAGAGTTTTAAATGATCTGACTAACTGTATATATGTGTATATAAACATGTGTATAGACATATATTGTTATGGTTTGCCTTTTTTATTGCAGAAGAGGCAGGAACATACACACACACAAACAGAGCAAAAAGAGTAGCTGAGCCGAGTGATTAAATAAGAAAAGTAGAAGTAGGACATTGGGAGCTTAGTGAAGAAAATTCCATACTTTGTAGCAAAATCCCTATACGACAAGGAAAAAGGCAGCTGGACAAGACACATAAGGTTAGAAAGTTCTAATGTTAATTGTTTGTATAATATGATCGCAACAAAGAGGAAAGCAGGGCTGATTAAAGAGATGTTGATTTGTAATGGCTGTGGTCTCAACCACTAAAATTGTTAGCCCTAATTGTATCACACTAATTACCAGAAATTATGCTGATGAAAATATAAAGAGAACAAGATTGATGTGAAATTGAAAACGGTAATTTAAAACAAGCAGGGGCAAAGTCTATGGGTCTCACCTATGCAAGAGCTATTGAATTTGCCAATGTGTTCAGCATGGCTAAAAGTGAGCGACATAGAGGAGAGTGGCATAAAGTGTTGTAGAGTGGAGTCACCGAAAGTGTCGAGTAGTTGAGTGGCATAGAGCGGAATCGTGTAGAGTGGAATACGGTGGAGTGGCATAGAGTTGAGTGCATTGGCATAGAGTGTTGCAGAGTATAGTGGCTTAGAGTGCAGGGGCATAAAATTCATTGGTGTACAATGAAGCAGCGTAGAGTGTTGCATAGTAGAGTGCAATAGTGCAGAGTAGAGTGGCACGCAGTGACGTAGAGTAGTGCAGAATAGAGTGGCAGAGTGGTGCAGAGTAGAATATACATAGAGTGCAATGAAAGTGGGGAGGCATTGAGTGATAGAGTAGAGTGGCATAGAGTGCAGTGGTGTTGAGTAAATTGGTGCAGAGTAGTATGCAGTGCTGTAGAATAGTGACGTGGAGTGTAGCGGCATAGAATTCAGCGGCGTACAATGCAGCTTCATCGAATGCTGTGGAGTAGATTAGAGGTGTGCATAGTAGAGTGCAGTTGTGTGGAGTGGTGCAGGGTAGAGTGGCCTTGAGTGCAGTGTTGTAGAGTGGCAGGGAGTCCAGTGGCATGGCGTGGAGTGATGCTGAGTGCAGTGGCACAGAGTAGAGTAGCATATAATGCAGCGTCGTAGAGTTCAGTGGCAGAGTGTGCAGTGTTGCAGAGTAGAGTGTCAGAGTGCAATGGTGTAGAGTGGTGTTGATTGCAGTGGCATAGAGAGCAGTGGTGCAGAGTAGAGTGCATTGGCGTAGAGTGCAGTGGTTTACATTAGAGTGGCATAGAGTGCAGTGGCATAGAATGGAGTGAAGCAGAATGGCGTAGAGTGCAGTGGGGTAGAGTAGATTGTTTCACAGTAAAGTGAAGTGGCATGGAGTGGTGTATGGTAGAGTGCAGTGGTGCAGAGTAGAGTGGCATAGAATGTAATGGCTTAAAGTGGTGTAGAGTGCAGTGGTGCAGAGTGGTGTTCAATGTGTAAGCGTAGAGTGCAGGGGCGTAGAGTTGAGTGTTACAGAGTAAAGTGCATTGGCGAAGAGTGTATTGGCATAGAGTGCCGTGGCAGACAGGCAAAGAGTGGAGATGTGCAGAGTAGATTGGAGTGACCTAGACTGGAGTGGTATAGAGTGCAGTGGTGTGGATTAGAGTGGCGTAGAGTTTATTGGCATAGAGTAGAGTAGAGTAGAGAGGCAGAGTGATGTGGTGTAGAGTGAAGTGGGGCACAGTGGAGTAAAGTGCAGTGAGGTGGAGTGGTGTAAAGCGGAGTCATGCAGCGTGGAGTGGTGTACAGTTGAGTATGCATGGTGTGGTAGTAGACTGCCATTAAGACAACACATTTTCAATTAAAATGGCCATTCCATTTGCACAGACATACAGTTTTACTAATAAAACTATACAGCGCACAAACTATGCTTGGAAATGGCATCACCTAGTGTAATGACTTGTTTTGATCATATTAAAGTATTTGTTTCCAACACACATCAGAATTAACAAAAAATGTGCTTCATTTGTGTTCCAAATTCTGATATATTTTGGAAATAATAGCACAGTTGATTTAAATGGTTTTGTGTGCTAGATAATACCTTTTCTATCCCCAGTATCCAGCAAGATTGTCACACAAATCATCTCACTGCAAAGTCAGCGAAATAAAAAACAACAAACTCCCTCGGAAAACAGAACCTTAATTTGACCTTGGTCTTTGAATGCACAGCAAATGCGACAGCACAAGAACAAGATTTTCAAGCCTGTATACAGAAAGGAGCACTCGTGGAAGAATACAAGGGGGGTTGGTGTGAAAAGGCTTTGCTCCTTGAGAGGGGAAAACTCACCCTGGACAGCCTAAAACAAATAAAGCCAGCAAATATGTGTTACAAACCACAAAGCCAATGGTAAGCAACAGGCAGAATGCATTCCCAGGGAAGCATTCTGAATGTCCCCAAGATGTCTTTAGCAAACGGCTTCGACCTAAAGAGGCTGTGTTTCTTTAATCTACAATAGCAAATTAAATTATATTACATTTACATTAATTTTAACTATTTAAAATTAAAAGCACAGTAGTTTAAAATAATTTAAAGGTAATATTTGAAGTATACAGAAATAAAAAATCTGGTTATATAACATTTTTAAATATGTAATATGTTAAAACCGTTTCACTTTAAAAAAAATGTTTTTTAGGTTTTTAAAAGAATTGGTAGTGACTGGAGTAGTACTGAGTTTTTGAGTACAGGTATTGGTAGCATTTTGGGGTAGTAAGGAGTTTTTGGGTTCAGGGATGAGTAGTGTTTGGGGGTAGTAAGGATTTTTGGGGGTTCAGGGATGGGTAGTGTTCAGAGGTAGTAAGGAGCAGAGTTTTGGTATTGTAAGGAGTTTTTAGATTCAGAGATGGGTAGTGTTTAGGAGTAGTAAATAGTTTTAAGGATACAGGGATGTGCAATGTAAAATTAAGGTATAGTAAATAAGTTAAATAAGAATTAAAATATATTTAAAATGAAAGTAAAATAAGTTAAAAAAAATTACAAAAATATATTATATATGCACACACGCTAGAAAGACAATACCAGCTTACCTGCAAAATAAAGGCATTTCTGACTTAATATACTGCATTGTAAACAAACTTGAGATGCACTTACTGCGATGTAAATGGTCCCTGATGTAAAAGTTAGCCAAGAACAAATGATATTCATTAAGTGTTAAAGATATTTATTAATGCTATAAGGTAGAGGATGGCAGAATATGGAACAGGAGTTAATGTGACTAAGACCAGTCATGTTGTTGTGGAAAATAACTAATAAAACTAAGGAATACTTTGGACAGAGTGCCAGAAGGATCTTCATGCCACATCTGTCTACCTAGCTACAGATTTCAAGTGTTCTAATTTTTACCTTAAGTTGTATTTTGTATTACCTCTTAGGAAAAGTAATTACAGTAGACTGACACACCTACAATGCTTGTGTCAGGCATCATAGCACAATATTGATTAAAAAAATCTTCTGTCTATAGTAAGGCTATAAACAATCTTTCCTGTTTTTGAGTTTACACACACATCCGCCAGTTGTCAATCTCTAAATGTGGACTTGCAATCAACCACTGGGAAGGTTTGTAAAATGCGAAACTACGATGCATACAACGTACATACTCTTATCTTAACGAAGTGCAAAATAATCAAACAACATGTGTTGATAACATATCTAGATGCGAGCCCCAGTGGCAGTGACCCACTACACTCTTGACAATGCTTCCTTCTAAGGAAATCCAATGTCTCATTCAGGCATGGTGCACTTCTACTCTCTGCATGTAGGCCAGGCAGTTCGAAAGGGATCCCCCTTCCCCGCCCCGAAGGGCAGCATACAGGTGTGAGCAATGACTCTTTCTGAAGCAAGAGGCTCAAGGATTATGCATGTCTGCGGCGTCAACCTATCAGTGATACTATGTTTAATGCTAAGACGCTGCAACACAACCTATCCAAGCTAAAGGAAGAGAAAAACAACAAAAAGAGAATCAAGTAAGAAAGTGGAGTTGCTGAGACTTGGGGGCATATTTATGAGGGCTTTGCATCGTGCTTGCACCACACCAGCGCAAACCTCTCAGTCATATTTATGAAGCCACGCAAAGCCACTTTGCATGGCTTTGAATGGCTTCAGCAATATATGGAGTAAAGCAACACAGCGCAAATCGCTGTGTTTGCCTTACTCTGCACAAGGGAGGTGTTCCATGGGCGTTGCAGTGGGTTTTTGATGCATTACCAGATTTTCATGCACCTGTGAACCTGGTAATGCGTCAAAATCTTGATGCCTCCCCAGAGGAGGCGTAACGAGGAGAAATATCTTTATCCTCTCCGGATTATTTTTGTGCAGGAAGGTGCCCATTCCTGCATAAAAACAACCCTGCATGCAACACAGAGACGCAAGGGTGCCTGCAATGGTGCTAGGCTGCCGAAACGACACCAGCGCTGGGAGAAAAGACAGGAATTCACCATATCAGATATATACGGTTCATTCCTCCCCTTTCCCTGTGACCCAGGGCAGTGCAGCAAGGTAACTTGCCGCGCTTCCCTGCGCCACATCTCCCATTAAATATGCCCCAAGGTGTAGGACTTTTCTGATCATGAGAGAATCAGGTTGCCAGCCTCCATTCAGTAGAATGGGAACTGATGAGGGTGCGTATTCATGCAAGGTATGAAGGGCATGACGTAGGAGGTATGCATGGGCATGCGCAAATCTCTCACTTGATAGCTTTTTAAACCATTTCTAGTACAGTCAATGTCTCAGGTTAACCACATGTTGAGAATGGTAGAAGAAAGAACCAGTAACATCCTGAATCTAACTTTTTTTCAATACTCTGGAATGCTTTGTCCAATTTGAATGCCACTGACTGAAGTGCCTTCATCGCTGGCAACATTCAAAGGTTTAAAAGATATAATACCAGTGTCTGCACCTTAAGATGTACCAGAACTGTCCATTATCTTATTGAAAATATACGGGTTAACAGGTTTGATGACACCATCTGTCTGGATATGAAGGTTTAATAAGATACAACTTTAGGAGATATGGGCAGTCTGTCTGATGCATTTAGACAGTTATCAGGTTTTTCTATTCCAGCATCCTATTTAGGTGGTTTAACCATACAATTATGTTTATCTGGAAATTATTCTGCACAAGAGAAATTGATTGCCTGAGCTTGCATCAACGTCATGGAGATTAAACTGCCCACGGTGTGATCTTACTAATAATAAACTACTTTGGTTGCTTTTCTGGTGTTTACAAGTCCTTGGCCTCTGTAGAATTATTGGTGTCACAATTATACAAACCAAGTTTTATTTTTAGATAAATGGAGATGACTTCAGTGCCAAAAGTGGCCATGCAAATATAGAGATCACGATAGACCCTCCAGGGGAGGATTGGTCTGTGGATTCCTACCATAGTTTCGGGGCCCCAAAGACTGACTTGCCCTCCGTATTATCGGTTACTTTATTCTAATAGCACGGACATTTTATCTTGATAGAAAGTTTGTATGAGCGGTGAAAGCAAACATAACCAATGGAAGCTGTACTTTAACCCTGGGGAGGTGTTCTGTTTACGCCCATCAGACATCACAGACCAAGATTGGAGACTATGTCTAATGACTATGGAAGACTGAAATTGCAAGGTCTCAACACTACAGGTTAGTTAACGAAGCCATGACCTGTAAAAGAGGTTTGTTGTGATGCTAAAGTTGAAAATATAAAGCTAACTACAGCATACCGTGAGCTTAATGGTTTTATTCCCCAGTCTCTAAGCTTGCCTCTCCAGTAGGAAAGGGGGTTTCTGAGACTGGTTTTTATAATCTGCTGGGACATGTAAGGATCACAAATGCACCTTAACTAAACCCCTATATTCCATTCCAACAAACTTTATTTCGGTCAATATAGACCATAAAAAGTGCATGCGTGAAAACAGTTTACACAGATAAAAACACATAACATAGAACAGTTTACAAATAAATAGATTTACAGATTACAAATTCAGCAGCATTAGAATACATGACAGTGATCACAGGGTGGTAGATTCGGGGAGTTCATGCATTCAGCCCATCCTCAACCAGCTACCATGTCTGTTTCCCTGTGTAAGGCCACTAGGACCATAAACGGGTGCACATACAATTTTGGCCAAATAAAATCTCAATTCATCAGTAAAGTTGATTATTAAAACATTAGAAAGGGTTAAAATGAGTTAAAAGATAAAAAAAAGAAGAATGCATACAGTATGGGCTTTTATGGGCACGGTGGCCAGTTTAACAACATCCTACGACGACGCCACATTGAGTTTAAAAATCGGGATACGGCAAAGACAATGGGTGTGTGAGTGTCGTACTTCAGGACTCTAAATGCCGCCACACAATGCCTAAACCCTAGGTTCCTGCAGAGTGGGATGAGCCAGCGCTGTCTGGCTAATTTATGGCCAGGACAGGGGAAAAAAACGTGAAGCTCAGACTCTTCCACACAATTGCAGGCAGGGCACCCGAGGGGTGTGACTTTTAACCATTTGTTAGTGAAAGCACGGAGCAGAAAGGTCCCTATTCTAAACTGGATGTATAGTTTCCTTGCCAAGGTTGGTTGAATATCATCCAGAAAGGACTCGATCAGATCCTCGTCTTTGATTCTCAAGAAATCGGCTGTCAAGTGTCCTAGGGCCAAGTTCCCCTGAATATCTGCTAATTTAAGCGACCTATAGATTCTTACCAGTTCTGGACGTGAGATTACCGAGCACATTTCCTCAGGGTTGCTCCATAAGTAGGGCTCCCGGTTTTATGGTATTTATTTTTTGTCCATTTCCGTCTGTATTTATCCATATTTATTTTTGGGACATTTTATCTGTATTTATCCATATTTATTTTGTGTTTTGTGTATAAATGAAGTTGTAAAACTGTACATTTCCATATCTATTTAACTGATAGACACGCACTCATACTTTGATGTCTGTCGTGTTTTAGCTATTTAAGCTGCCAAATTTTACATAACAATACATCCACTGGTAAATACTAGCATTATACCATAAATGTATGTTGACATATGCGGTTATTTAAAGAAATTTCATCCTGTTTTTTAATTTCCCATGCTGTCCATCTGCTCAGCTGCTGGCCTATAATTCATGAAAGACAGCACGGAAAGTGACTTAAAAAAAGCAAAATTTTCTGTATTTACCCACTTTTAAAATTAAATGCAGACAGAAAACACATTATTTTCTGTCTGTATTTATCTGTAAAAATCCGTAAAAACGGAAAACAGGGCGCCTTATCCATAAGCTAGGTTTACCCAGCCTACAACATACATCCTTTATATACAGAAACCATGGTATTTTACCCAGACCCGGGAGACTCTAATAACTCCTTTAACTCTGACTGGTAGACTGCTAGTTCCGGAGTCACCCATAGTCTACCCCAAAAGGTTAGTGGCCTAAGTCCAATCTCGTCCGCGATTGGTCTGATTCCTAGGTCCAGGCGTAGGGGGGTTAGGGGGGTGCTAGGGGGAATGCCTAACATCTGCCTCATAAAATTGTTCTCTGTTTTGTTAAGTCTGCCAGAGGGACAGTGACCCCATAATTCAGCCCCATACATTGTCGCGTCCCTTGCTTGCACTTTGTAGATCTCCACTATAGGCCCAGCCGGTTTATGGGAGGAGTTTCTACACATTTTTGCAATTCGCCCTGCAGTCTGTGCTAGCTTAAAGCTTGCTTTGGCCAATTGCGGGCCCCACTCAAACGTTTCTGTCACAGTAACACCTAAGTAGTCAAAAACTGACACCCTCCCAAGCAAGGTACCATTTAGGCGGGGGTTAGGGCGGGATGTGTTAGCTGGGTTGAAGACCATAAATTTGGTCTTCTGTGTATTGATCTCCAGCCCCTTCAGAGATTTCAACAAAAAGAAAGGAATAAGGCTAAGCCTGTAGGGAACCTTGTGTTGAGACCATGAGCAGACATGGAGGTTAATGCTCAAACTCCTGGCTCCAAAGATTAGTATTACCTTCATAGCATATAGCAAGAACATTCACTCATTACAAGAATCTGTTATACAGGCAAGCGAGTGGGTGAAGTACTATATGGGTTAGATAATATCATGGTTGAAGAATTAGCATGGTCTAGTTTAAGCTATGTACCAGCCTGCCGTTTCTGTCTTCCTTTTAGTTTTTCCATAGATTACCATTGGAAAACCACACAGAAATAAGTGCCCCGAACCAATCGGTGTGCCATTGAACTTCATATAAGTAACATATGCATCAGTGGGCTCTATTACTACAGTGTTGAACATAGCAGGTAACAAACCATCACTCACCCCACTCCATATTTGCCTATATTCAAGAAGTGGGAGATCGGTGAACCTGTTAATTATATTTAGGGCTCCCGGTTTTATGGTATTTATTTTTTTGACATTTCCGTCTGTATTTATCCATATTTATTTTGTGCTCGTTTTTTCTGTATTTATCCATTTTTATTTTGTTTTCTGTATAAATTAAGCTGCAATGGGTATTTTTCCACGTTTATTTAACTGATAAATGTATACTCGAATTTGAATGTCCAGAAGGTTTCAGCTGTATACAGTGCAATAGCGTTATTTAAAAACACTTGCATTGTAGAATAGCATAAATAACTGTAGCTCTGCACTTAATTAATGTTAATTAGGAAATCTATTATCTTTTTTCATCTCTCCTACCTCTCAATCCGTACACCTACTGACCTGGCACTCGTGATTGACAGTAGAAAAAATCCTCAAAGAAAGCCTATTTTCCGTATTTTTCTGCATTTAAAAATAAATACAGACAGGAAAATAAATAGTTTTCTGTCTGTATTTATCTGTAAAAATCAGTAAAAACGGAAAACTGGGAGCCCTAATTATATTCCTTATTGATTCTTCAGTTAAATTGTTGGTTTGTATTCAAAACTAGGCTGAGAAAAAAGGCGCAATTTCTGTGGTCCAAGATTTCAGAGAAAGCTTGGGAACAGTATGAATCTTCACCTCATTATATCTAAATATTCTGTTGATGCTAAACACAGCTCCCTCGGTATGTGTGTGTATATATAGCTACACGCACACACATACATATATTTCTCTCCAAGCAGACACTTTGATGCGTGTGCAAAAATACAAATTTACTAGTTACACTGAACTCAGCCGCTTCAACGAGTTGTCAAGCCCCATTTCTCATAGTCAATAAGTAATTCCGGGTAATGGGAACTGAGAAAATACTACGTGTCCCCACGAGTCGATACAGCTTCATCAACCTCAGTGCATCAGACCCGGTAACTCACTACAATTCATTTAGTGTGATCCACATATCACCCAAACATCATTCCAATGCATCAATTCATATTCCCAATAAACCATTATAATGTTTACATTCGGTTTCAAACAAAGGGGTGGATCATAAACATAGGAAAAATCTTCCCAAATGAAAAAATTAATTAACCGACTTCCACATAAAAAGGGCATGATGGTAATGGCCCATGGCAGCTTATATTAAAAAAATAACAAACTCATCTTTCATACTCTGCGTCAGCACAGTCAAACAAGTTTTAACTATGCAAAACATATCAATCATACTGTATTATGTTCGGAGGCTCAAATTCTCTCCAATACAAAAGTTAATTCATATGTTCTAATCATAAACAGATGTCAGAATGTTGGGCTAATGTCCCGATCTCCTCAATTGCAAACATCAATGATACAGCTTAATAACATAGAATAGTATGATACATAAATTCATCCATATGTTCATCCATATGTTCTCATCATAAAAGATGTCAATCCCGGGCAAGTGCCCTTATCGCCTCATGTACAAGTATTAATGATGCATCTGTATTTCAGGATTTAAATATGATTGCGTGGAATAATAGGGAAGACATGCTCAAACGTTTCCATTTCTAATACACCATATAGATCTTACTCTGTATCTGGGTGCCCACTGTTGGCTTAATCAGTAGACTTCTATTAAAAACAGGCAAATCAATTCATAATATCATAACCAAAAGCAAATGCAGAATCAGAGTATAATGTTGCTTTTCATTTTTCTGTAATGTCAGAGGTATATAGATGAGAAAAGAAGCAGTGAACATCTAAGGCCCTCGATGGGCGCAGAATAGAGTAAACAAAGATATAAAAGGAGAGGACACAATCAAGATACATAACATTTACCCCAGATGCACTTCTAATTCCTCATCCTTGTTTAACCCGTAAGGGAATTTTGTGCGCAAGTCCAATATATACCTCGACTCAAGCTGTGTCCGTCGTTTCACTCTTTCTCCACCCCATATGTTCTTCTCTACCCGATCAATGGCAAAAAAAAACAATTTGGACATTTCACTGTTAAGTAACTGTGAGAAATCGCTCTCCACAGGATAGGCAAAATCCAAACTGATGATCGCATGTTGGTGTTCTAGTATACGTTTCCTGAGGGGAATGACAATTCTACCCACATACATGAGTGAACATGGACACTGGAGAATATAGATATAGAATCAGATGCACAGTTTAAGCATTGCCTGATTTCCCTTTTGTGCCCCCAGCTGTTGAGAATCCTCTAGTATTTGATACGTATCTGCAGGCTTTACAATGGCTACACCTGTAAAATCCATTACGTTTGATCAGCTAAGTTGTGGCAGTGTTGGTACCTGTATGATAACTGTGTGTAAGGCAATCCCCCAGGGTCCTACTTCTTCTGTATGTAATGGAGGGCTTGTGTGAGAATTCTGAGCCTATCAATGCATCTTTTTTCAAAGTGTCCCAATGTTTACTCGTAAAATTTCTGATCCTATATGAGAAGGGATTGTATGTCGTATTGAGACATATACTTTTGTCTTTGGGGCTTCTGTCCTCATTGCTATATAATAAATGGTTCCTCATAAGAGGAGCCACCTTCTTTTTGGCCAAACACAGTACTCTGGAGATGTGTGGAAATGTACCCCCGTGAGGGCACACTGGTGCAGGGTCACCCTCTCGTCCACGGGTCCGAAGACTAACAAAAGAGAGATCGGCACTGGAGTGAAGTAAAACAAACCAAGTTTATTAAATGCTCATGAGCAGGACTGCGTCCGAACAACACCCTCAAGTGTTGTGGGAGGAAGTACCCCTAATGCAAAAACCATCGTCCTTATATACTGTTTGTTAGAATGCAATCTCATCAGAAGGAAAACTGGAGGGAACAGGTTTAGGCAGAAAATAGCTATAGGCAAACAAGAACAAAGGCTGACCAGATGGTCAGGAGATGAGGAGGGGGAAGAAGGAATGTTTATGGCGGCAATAAGCTATCAATCTAGGTGGCCGGCAGCTGCAACCCCCCAGCACGTACATCAGATTGACCATGTCAGAGAGGTCAGCTAAAGTTAGAGGACACAGGCTGGGTGAAAAAACGAACAGCAGAGAGTAAAATGAACACAGCAGAAACAAAATGGACGCGACAGTCAAAATGGCTGCAGCTTATGCTAACGTAAAATTTACACTTTTCCACAAACGACCCTTTTTGCATAAGCTAAGGCAGTTTTATTCCTTCATAGGGGCATATCATAAGACCTCAACATCTATTGCCATAAATCTATATATTTCTTGTTCCATTGCTAAATGGGCATTTACATTTTGGACATTCACTTTAGACGGTATGCAGGCAGTACAGGCAGAAGTACAGAGGGAACAGAGCATTGGTCCACAATGAATACACAAGCAACAAGAGAAGATAATAGCTATTAATATGAACAGGACTGATAGTACTTTTAAACCCCAAGCTGAAAGTAAGTTCCAAAACCACCCAGTCCAAGTCCATGTTCCTGGGTATTGATGTATTTCGGTGGCTATTTTGTGCAGTTTGGAGATGGCCGCATAGACAGAAGGTGAATTGTCCGGTATGAAGAGACAGCAGCTGGATCCGATGATGCGGCATGCTCCACCTCGATCAGCTAGGACAACATCTAGAACAAGTCTATTCTGTAAAGCAACCATGCGGATCGATGCTTGTTCTTCTGTCAAATTTCCTAAGGCCGCAGTTGTTTGATTGATCACTGCCTCCATTGTACGGGTGAGGCGACGGACCAGCTTACTGTTCTGTACTGGGCCAACGAAGAAGAAGAATCCTTTATTAAAGTCTGTATATTGTTCCCATGTGGTCTCTGTCTGGTCGACTACAGAGACATCAATTGCACGTTTTCCCCTACTACCAGCGTGGTGATCGAACAATGCAAATCTTGGTGGTATGTTGGGGGAGCTAGAAACACAGGTGGTAAGAGAAAGGCTATGTAACAGGTACCAGACCAGCCTGGAGGCAGGAAGTAGTATGCCTTAGCTCCACAAACAAAATAAGTATGACGTGATGCAAGGAAGCTGCTTCGGCCTCTCGTAGACATCTGCAACACTGTAGTACAGTTACTGTGGCCCACTGGCGCATCGCCTGTACTCTGTACACAAAGGGGGCCAGTAGTCAGAGCAACAGAGATAACAGGTGGCCCATTTCCTTTAGCCGACCTAGAGTTTGGATACACATAGTTCGTTGCTGCACTTCCTCTACTGTATTCTTCCATTTCCAAGGCAGTCCCTTTTGCTTGTGGATCCCCATCTTCGTTGGGATAGCAGGCTTTATTCAGTTTGGCGTTGAGGTTGCCCACATCCCATGTTTCCGAGAGGTTAAATTTGTAAGAAGCATATAGAAGCTTAAACCAAGCTTGGCATGAACCATTGTGAGAAAATGGCAATGGGGACAACAGGATTCCATTTATGTTCTGGTGAGGAGGAATCTTGCCACAAACCCAACAGTTAGTAGCATTGCTTAGCTGGTGTGTCTGATGCAACATTTGAAGAAATGAATTGTTTCTCAAATTTTGCCGGTATCCCTGTTCATGTTGCGGCAAATCAAAATGATGGTGTTCTTTTGTAGCAGGCGATGTAACAATAATGTTAGGCAAGGAGGCTCCAGGCATTGCTTCCTCCACTACCCACATTACAGTAGCGACAATGGCAGCTGTCAGAGTCAGACCAAGGATACAGATTGTACAGCCAATACACATTTTCGCAGCGTTCTCCTTCTTATGTGAGCTCATTTTCATCAGCAAACGACAAGAAAGGTAGCGCCCTAAGAGTCCTGAGCGGACGTTGGTTTCTTCACTGACATTGAGATGAGTACCACTAATAGGTGACCCCCCCTTTGTAGTCAGACAACCACTCAGGACAATGGCTTCACCTGTCTTGTTTTGCACTGAAGCGCCTTTCTTCCTGGGTCGGAGTAGATACCTGGATGCACCGGGGATCGTGTGGTCCGGGAAGACTTCCTCAGTTGTTTCAGGTGACGCTGCTCGTCCTGTCTCTGTGACCAAGATGTCGTGGTGATCCTTCAACGCAGTAGGATCCACGAGGGTGTGTGGCACCTTTTTACAGTGCGTGGCATGCGTCCAATTTTTCCTGTTAGTCACTCGAACTGCAGTTCTGGTGGCGAGAAGGACTTGCTCCGGACCCTTCCAGCGAGGTTCCAGACAGTTCGTCAGCTGGAAGACCTTCACCATAACGTAGTCACCTGGACGCAGGTCATGTCCATCACCTTGCGACCGGTCCGGGAGAGCTTCTCGAACCTGCTGATGAATAGAAAGTAAACTGTCAGTCAACTGAGACAGATAATCACTCATCAATGCGTGAGGCACATCATGTATAGGGCGAGGCTTAGGGACCCCCCCAAATATTCATGGGCCTCCCAAACACGATCTAATATGGGGTAAGCCCAGAGCGTGTATGAGGTATTGATCTGATGGAAAGCAGTGCCAAAGGCAATGCATCAGGCCATTTCAGAGAAGTGGAAGCCTGTATTTTTGCCAATTTCAATTTCAGTGTGGAGTTGTAGCGTTCCACCAGGCCTGCTGACTGTGGGTGAAAAGCAGCATGGAACTTCTGCTTTGACCCCTAGCCCTTTCATGACATAGTCTACAACTTGTCCAATGAAATGAGGCCCATTATCGCTCCATAAAATCCGGCAAACACCGAATCGAGGAAAGAACTCCTTTAGGAGTATTTTCGCAGTCGTGAGGGCTGTATTGTCTTTCGTAGCATATGCCTCCACCCATTTACTGAAGGCGCAAACTACTACTAAGACATATTTAAGATTGTTACAGTGCTCAAACTGAATGTAGTCCATTTGTAGGACCTCAAAAGGTGCAGATGGTGTCGCAAACCCTCCTGTTGGAGTCTGCGTTCCCTTTCCAGGATTATACTGGAGACAAACCAGGCAAGACTGGACTATCTTTTTAGCGGTTCCAGCAATATCAGGATGATCCCAGACTTGCATAAGCTGTTTTTCTACTGAGGATGCACCAACATGTGCTGGACCATGTGCCATATGGATCAAAGGATATAGGTATGCAGTGGGCAACTTCCATTTAGTCATATCTTTGCTCCTCCAGCAGCCCTCATCATCCAATGCTCCCTCCTTAGACCATTGGTCTAATTCCTCAAAGGAGGCAGATTGTTGCATATCCAACACTTCCTGTCTAGCATCATGCCAACGTTCAGCTTGCGACTTAACCACATACATAGACGTGGTGCTTCGCTGTGTCGCGGTCTCACGAGCTGCGCGATCCGCCAAGGCATTACCTGCTCCTATTTTATCTGTCACCTTCTTGTGTGCACTACACTTAATGATAGCTATTTTCTTGGGATAAGTTAAGGCAGTAAGAAGATTGTGCACAAATTCTCCATGCACTATCTGCGTTCCATGTGAAGTGAGGAAACTGCGTTCCTTCCACAAGCGGCCAAAATTGTGCGCTACCCCAAACGCGTACTGGCTGTCAGTGTAGACATTGACAAGCAAGTCTGTACTAAGCTCACACGCTCTTGTTAGAGCAATCAGCTCAGCTGCTTGGGCCGATTTCTGTGGGATGCGAGCTGTCTCAACTACTGTCTGGAGTGTCGTAATAGCATAGGCAGCAGATGTGGTGCCATCGGGTAATTTCAAACATGACCCATCAACCCATAACTCCCCATCTGGAATAGAGAAGGGAGTGTCTTACAGGTCAACGCGACCCTTCGTCTGTTCTTCAGTGAGAAATATGCAATCATGTGGCTCTTGTGACGGAGGCTGAGTAGCTGGAAAAGGTAATAGTGTGGCAGGATTTAGTGTCAAGCATCGTTTTAGTGTGATATGGGGGGCCAAAAGTGTCAATTCATATCCTGTCAGACGGGCACTAGTCAAATGCTGCGTCTTGGTTTGGTTTAGTAAGGCATCAACTGAATGGGGTACTAATACATGCAGTTTGTGTGACAGAACTATTCCTTCACTCTGGCGTATAGATACAGCCGTTGCTGCCACCGCTCGGAAACATACAGGCAGCGCGCGAGCGACTGGGTCAAGGACAGCTGAAAAATATGCACATGGGCGTTGTTTATTGCCGTGTGTCTGTGTTAAGACCGAGAGGGCACAACCTTCCCTTTCGTGAACATGGAGCGTTAAAGATTTAGTGTAGTCTGGGGTACCTAATACTGGTGCAGAACAAAGGGCTTGACGTAACTGTTGGAAGGCGCTCTGGCATTCAGTAGTCCATGAGAGGGGCATCGGGGTGTCTTTGGTCAAAAGGGCTAACAAAGGTTTGACAATATTCGAAAAACAGGGGATCCACTGCCTACAAAAGGAAGTAAGGCCAATCAGTGCACGGACATCTTTTTGAGTACGGGGTACAGGAGTGTCTAGAATGGTTCGGATGCGATCTGGTGTTAGCGCACGTCCCTCCTTAGACAGGAGGTGACCTAGATAGGTAACCTGCTGTCTACAATATTGCAATTTCTTTCTCGAGACTTTGTGATTATGTGATGCAAGAAACGATAGCAGTAACAATGTACCTTCTTCACATTGCTCAGGAGTGTCAGCAGCTAATAGAATGTCATCAACATACTGAATGAGGGCCACCCCTTTTGGTACGGGGAAGGAATCAAGTTGTCTCTTCAAAGCCTGACTGTAAATACTAGGACTCTCTGTATAGCCCTGTGGAACTCTACAGAAACGGAAGGATCTATTTTTTAGTGTAAATCCAAAAAGATAGCGGCTTTCAGGGTGAATAGGTATTGAAAAGAACGCATTTTTCAAGTCAATGACCGAAAATGTGGTGGCAGTGGGAGGAACCATAGTGAGGAGGGTTGTTATGTCAGAAACTACCGGATATTAGGGCACCACAATTTTGTTGACCTCACCCAAATCAATAAGGAACCTGTAAATCTTAGTATCAGTGTCCTTTTTCAAAATGGGAAGGGTAGTGCTATTGCAAGTATTATAGGGAACCTCTTCCACTACACCTACTTTAATCAAGTCCTGGACAATACCTGCTAGTGCCTCCTCACCCTCTCAAGATATCTTGTATTGAGGCAAACGAGGCAATGAGGCACCTTCTCTCACTTGAATTCGTACAGGACGAATAACCATTTGACCCACATCAGTATCTAATCTAGCCCACAGAGTGCAAGGCAAGGATGCCAGAGCGGTGTCCTCATTGATAAGGCAAGATCTATCAATGATTGGATAGTTGTCATTGAGGATAACACGTACACCTTCCGGGGAACAGCGTATTGTAGCACGAAAATATTTTAGCATATCGATACCTACAATGTTATCTGGCGTGTTAGGGGAGAGCAAAAATGGGCATGCTGTAGTGAATTTATCTAGTCCGAATTCAAGTGGCTGTGATAGTGGGCTAGGTGTAGGTGTTCCATCGAACCCTATCGATGTTATCATTGTGCTAGACAGGGGAGCCCTAGGAACCAGTCTTTTAGACAGGGCACTACGGGTAGCCCCTGTATCAACCAGAAATTGATCGGTCGATCCCAAGACATTTGCGTCAACATAGGGACCCATTTGATCTACTGGTACCTCAACCGGTCCCACACCCCGTCCTAGGCATCCCTATGCATAATCGGAATCTGTGGGTGTATCAGCAGAATAGTCAGTCATTTGGTACTGATGTCGTTTGTCAAAAGCATTAGGGTAATTCGGTCCCTGTTCAACTGCCTCAAACCGGGGGCGAACACTTGCACCACCCCTGCTCCCTACGTTCCCTGGACGCCCTCTCATACTTCCCCGTCCCCGCTGATATTGCTGACCTTGCAAAACAGGGCACTCAGAACGCCAGTGCCCAGTCTCTTTACAATAGGCACACTGATCAGGAGACAAATTGGCCCGAAGGAGAGGGCCAATGCATTGCACGTTGCATGCATTGCACGTGCGCCCCCTCCACCTCTCCTAAATGGTGGACCATACGCTTGAGCCATCATCACCTTTGTTTTCAATTCCTTAACCTTTTTATCCTCCCTTCGAGCTCCTGTCGCTCATAATATTGTAAGACAACAAGGAGGGACTAGGGGCCAATTGAGTAGGTCCAGCATACAGGCCCACGGAACCACAACAAGAAGAGGTATGCTGTTCCTAAAAAGAGTCCTACAGGTCACTAGGTGAAAAGGGAGCATGTGAGTGCTCATGAAGATCGGAGAAAATCTTTTCTCCTTTCAGAAAAAGACCCTCACACACCCAGCCAGCTAGGTGTCATGCTTCATCACTGGGTCTGCTCCTTATCAGGTCGGCGCTGCAATACCCGATCGGCACCCGTGGTGGGGCCTTCTTGGCGGAGATCTTTTTCTTAGCCGTTAGGTGCGGTGCGTGTAAGGGCCCTAGTGAGTGTAGATGTGAAAATGTGTAGTGTGTGCAATCTAAAACAGGAGTTAGTGATCCATCCAAAACTATTTTAATGACTGTGGTCACTATCCTGATTAAAACCAGTAAGAGGCACACGCGTCTGCTCAAGGATTGCAGGGTTGTGTGCTCAAACTCAGGCCAACATGTTTCTTGCCTACTGTCAAATTAACGGCAATTCTTCAGGACCTATTCTTAATCATTCTACACTTTATGGTTGGTGGTCTGTTCATTACACAGTTCAGTGACCACCCATACAGCACCCTATAAAGTGGTGTACCTGTCAAACAACAACAGTGCCTGTAGGAGAGAAGAATCGTAAAGATTAAAAATTAATACATCGTTCAACTGAAGTCTGCAGTTCAAACTACATGCAAAAGTCCATGAGTTTGGCCATGTTATTGTGATACTGCAAAACAATTGTGAATGATGAGCATGCTTCACACATAATGGTGTATGTGATCATGCAAATGGCGAGTATACGTAAAAATATTTAAATAAAAGCAGAAGTAACAAGGAATATGCAGTAAAACGAGGTATACCAACACACTCACCCAACTTGGGTCATTTCAATGCTTCAAGGTGTCGCAGCAGGTGGAAACACTGCCAGGTTCAGTGTCCTAACAATGGTTCGAAGAAGGTAATTAATGTAAGATGGGTGGAGATTGCCAAAACGGGGCCCGAAAGGGGAGTGTCCCTTTGAGATACCGATGGCTATCACCTAGAAATAACAGTATATCCCACACAATGGTTGCAGGCGGAAAACCGGGGGTGCGATGTACCGCGCGCTCCAGCTACTCACTTTCGACAGATTGTCTAGGGTGATGCACTGAAGGGCGACAACCACACCCCCCTATCTCTTCGACAACCAAGTAGGGCAACAGAGACAGTAAAAGTTATGCGCAGGAAGGGGGAGTGCGATGATCAGAAACATAGCCGTACCGTATCGCCATTCTCTCCTTTGGCAATTAGAGAGGGTATACTCACTCGGCCGACCTCTTCAATTACGGAACTCACATAGAGTACACGGAGGGTGCGGGACACAACAAGGCTGGTCCCGCATCGCGGTCACTCCTAACAAGGCGGAACAATTCCATGTTTAGAAGTCGAAGTGACAGCCAAAGGATCCCACACTATTTTGCTCAGTACAAACCCGATACTCACGGTTATCGCTCCGTCCGATCGCGGTCGACCTACCCCACACTCTGCCGGACCCGGGTGGATGTAACATCTCATTCGTGTACGGATGATATTACCTGGTCGGTCAGCGGTGGGGGCGGGACTTCCGGTTTCAAGGTTGGAACAACGACTAGAGCGTCAACAACCACTTCCGGGTGCCACATTGGAATCCCCATTGCGTGTGTATCAATGAAGGTATCCCCAATAACCTTGTCGTATGCTACTGTGCAATGGTAGACATATGATTACTAAAAAATATATATGAGTAGGAGAATAACAAGGACTAGTGCTCCTAGGGTGTGCCTCATCACCCACCAGCTAATGTAGCGAAGTGTCTGCTCAAATAACAGCTCGATGGCTTAGAATAGACCAAAACCCTGTGTTGAAGTAAAGAGTAGAAAGGTAAACAACGAGTAGAGCGTCAACACCCACTTGCGGGTGCCACATAGTAATCCCCATTGCGCGTGTGTCAATGAAGGTCTCCCAATAACCTCATTATATGCTGCTGTGAAGCGGTAGTCATAAGGTTGCTGAAACTATATGAGCCAGGGGTCAACAAGGACTAGTGTTCCTAGAGTGTGCCTCATAAAACCACCAGCTAGTGTAGCAAAGTGTCTGATCAAATTGCAACTCGATGGCTTAGGATAGACCAAACCCTGTAATGAAGTCAAGGGTAGAAATGTAACACACCCAGTTATCAATATAATTGATAACGGGTCCACCACTGTTGTAAACGCTGCGTGGCGGGGGCGGAACTTGATGTAACATTCAAACGGGGAATCGAAACCCAATGTAATGGTGTCCCCGACAAGTGGCGGAGGTGTTTCCTAACGTGTGCTCTTAATTGATATCAGTGTAGCTATTATCGGTGCAGATACGTTCGAGAAAAGCAGTGTCAGTGCTAATCACATATTTCGGACATAGAGAGGGACGAAGTTACGGCAGTACATCATTTGATGTATTACGTCAACAAACTCCAAGGTATGTCTTCATTGAGTCCCTCCTTGTCCGAGGACAACCTCAGTACCCACCTCTGTTCTAGTCGGAACAGCATGTTTTTACGCATACCGGGGTGAGCTTCAAAACCACCCACCGAAAAGAGTCAGGTGGGTGTTTGTGATGTTCAAAATGAGTAGTCATTTTGGTGTTAGTTCTATGACACCTAAAGTTGCTCCTGTGTTCAGTCATCCGGATTTTCACCGGTCTTGTCGTCATCCCTATATACAGGAGTTTGCACGGACAGGTCAATGCATAGATACAATTGTTGGTGTTACAGTTGGTATGTTTTTTCATGACCCATTTCACCCCATTTGTAAATATTATTTCTTTAGTGGTCTTAGTGAGGGGCAAACCGAGCAAGACCCACACGGGTAGTGTCCAACTACGGGAGGAAGATCCCATAGACCTCTTTGTGCATTGGTTTTCAGGGTGGTGGGTCGTGTGTGTATGAGCATGTCCTTTAGATTGCTTGTGCGTTTGAACGCAAATCTGGGCACAGGGAGATCTAATGCTCCTGTATTCAGAATACCCCAATGTTTCTTAATAATGCTCCTCACTCGATTTGAGTCGGGAGTAAAGGTGGTTACACAGGTAATCGTGGTATCGGGATCCTTGTGTACATTCTCTAGTAGACTTTCCCGGTTGTTGTTTCTGGCTCTTTTACGAGAGAGTGACACAGTGTGTTGTGGATAGTCCCTCTGTCGCAAGTCTTGAGCCAAAGTATCAGATTCGATGCAATAGTCTGTCAGTGAGCTACAATTCCTTCTTATCCGAAGGAATTGACCGAATGGGAGATTCAGTTTGAGTGCTCTGGGATGGTGGCTACTAAATAGAAGCAAACTGTTTTTATCAGTTGGTTTACGTATAGAGTGTTGTAGTAATGCAGTTATCCCCCAGCCTTACCAGCAGGTCAAGGAAGGGTACACTGGTCTCAGAAATGGTACTCGTAAATTTCAGGAAGGGGTTTAGAGTGTTGATCCAAACGCAGAATTCATCACATGTACTGCGATCCCCTTTCCACAGGACTAAGATATCGTCAATATACCTTTTCCATACAAGGACATTCGCTAAGTATGGATTATTGTGATGGTAGATCTCCTCTCCCTCGAATGCTGCCATGAACATACAAGCCAGACTCGGCACGAAGGTACTCCCCATTGAAGTACCTTGCGTTTGATGGTATAGTTGTTTGTTGTATTCAAAGAAGTTTTCTGTAAGTGCCAACGTGGCACACTCCAGTATAAATGCTACCGGAGTCGGGGAAGTCCAGTTCTCTCGGCTAAGTGCGTCCTCCACAACCTCTAAAGTGGCCCTTTGGGGGATATTAGTATAGAGTGCCTCAACATCCAATGTCAACAAAAAATTGATTTCTTCTGGATGTTGGACCCCCTCGAGTAGTCGTAGGACATCGGTTGTATCTTTCACATAAGAGGGGGTGGCCCTGACAAGGGGTTGGAGGAAGTGATCGCAAAATCTCGACAAAGGTTCCAAAATGGACCCGATCCCTGAGACAATAGGTCTACCTGGGACCGGGGTCACCCCCTTGTGAATTTTGGGGAGGGTATAAAAGTAGGGGATCTTCGGGTCAGTGGTAACGAGAAATTCTGCCTCTTTTTTATTTATCCAGCCTTCTGACTCGGCTGAGAATACCATAGAGGAGATGATGGTACTTAATCGAGGGGTAGGGTCTTCTCTTAAAGGAGTATAGTATCTCCGATTGCTCAACTGTCGCTGGCATTCGATATCATAGTCCACAGTGGACATAATGACCGTAGCCCCACCCTTGTCCGCCTGTTTGATGGTGATGTTAGGATCATCCGCCAAAGCCCTGACGGCTGACATTTCATTGGACGATAAGTTATGAAAAGGGGCAGGGGTAACGCCCTATTGAGATCCTTCAGTACGGCCTGTTCAAAGGTCAGGACTTCGGGAGTACCATTCCATTGTGGGGTGTAAAGGTCGAGGGTTTGTGTAAACCTGAATCATTCTTCTCAGGTAGAGGTTTATCTTCAAAGAAGGCTTTTAACCGTACCTTGCGAAAAAGCCTTGAATCTCACATGTATCGCGAAATTTGTCTGTTTTGGGGGTTGGTACAAAGCCTAGCCCTTTCTGTAATACACCCTCTTCTGTTGATGTCAAGACCCTCTGGGAGAGATTGATAATCAATTTTCTTCCCCCTTGTCTGGCTCCTCGTCTCTACTGGGCGTGTCGGTTGTTCCTTCCACTGTACTCTTTTTTGGTACCCTCTTCTGTGCCCTCTTCCTCTGCCCCAGCCTCTGTCTAAAAAGGGGTTCATTGATTGGTTGAAAAAGGGCGGTGGACCCTGTTGGTACATAGGGTATTGCCAGAATTGAGGTCCCTGGTATGGTGGCATATTGTATGCTTGGTACATGGGGCGTGTATTGTGTCTAAAGTTCTTATTACTCCAGCTCCCACTGCTGGAATCACTGTTCGATGATGAACCTCTCCGTGACTGGTTAGAATTGTCATCTGAAGAGTAGCCTTCACCAGATGCGGTGTAATCTGCTTTTAAATAAGGATAAACCTTTTCCTTATCAAACTTTTGAATGTCCTTTTGAAGTTTACCAATCTTTTGTTTCATAAGGTATTCTCTATTGTCTGCAATTTCTGCATTGATTTCTGCTAATTTGGTCTTATACATAGTTGTTTGGACAGTAACTTTGATAGCTCCCTCTGCAGTTTGTATCCGAATCAAGAGGGCATCTGCTATCCTTTTAGCGGTATTAATAATAAGAATGAGCCAGTCCCTAGTGCATTTCCACGCTACTAGGGACCACTCTTTCTTAAAAACCACGTCCTCCAAGAAGAGGCGTGGAAAATTGCTGACAATCAAGCCATTAGGAGCTATATTAGCCCGTAAATACTCGGTCATCATGGCTCCATGGAGAGTTATCTTGAGCCACTCGCGTTTCAAGGTGGACAGGGAAGTCCAGTCATCAGACTGGCTGCCGGTAGGCGGCACTGCCATCAGTCCCTAGCAGAGATGGTGTCCTCAGAATATCTGTTGCTACTTCATCGCCAAAGGAAAGTCCCTGGTAATCATCCATCCTTAAAGATAGGAGGGGCAGGGGTCTAGGAAGAAACCAAGAATACACTAATTCTAAAGTTTCTGATATGGGCCAGGGGTACCAATAGTAACCTCCTGGTAACCTAAAGGTGCAGTCCCACGGGGGTAACCCGTGCAAACAATAAGACAACAAGGAGGGACTAGGGGCCAATTGAGTAGGTCCAGCATACAGGCCCACGGAACCACAACAAGAAGAGGTATGCTGTTCCTAAAAAGAGTCCTACAGGTCACTAGGTGAAAAGGGAGCATGTGAGTGCTCATGAAGATCGGAGAAAATCTTTTCTCCTTTCAGAAAAGACCCTCACACACCCAGCCAGCTAGGTGTCATGCTTCATCACTGGGTCTGCTCCTTATCAGGTCGGCGCTGCAATACCCGATCGGCACCCGTGGTGGGGCCTTCTTGGCGGAGATCTTTTTCTTAGCCGTTAGGTGCGGTGCGTGTAAGGGCCCTAGTGAGTGTAGATGTGAAAATGTGTAGTGTGTGCAATCTAAAACAGGAGTTAGTGATCCATCCAAAACTATTTTAATGACTGTGGTCACTATCCTGATTAAAAACCAGTAAGAGGCACACGCGTCTGCTCAAGGATTGCAGGGTTGTGTGCTCAAACTCAGGCCAACATGTTTCTTGCCTACTGTCAAATTAACGGCAATTCTTCAGGACCTATTCTTAATCATTCTACACTTTATGGTTGGTGGTCTGTTCATTACACAGTTCAGTGACCACCCATACAGCACCCTATAAAGTGGTACCTGTCAAACAACAACAGTGCCTGTAGGAGAGAAGAATCGTAAAGATTAAAAATTAATACATCGTTCAACTGAAGTCTGCAGTTCAAACTACATGCAAAAGTCCATGAGTTTGGCCATGTTATTGTGATACTGCAAAACAATTGTGAATGATGAGCATGCTTCACACATAATGGTGTATGTGATCATGCAATTGGCGAGTATACGTAAAAAATATTTAAATAAAAGCAGAAGTAACAAGGAATATGCAGTAAAACGAGGTATACCAACACACTCACCCAACTTGGGTCATAATATTGTGCCATTGTCAAAAGGGAAACTGGGGAGGAAGTAGTCCAAGAACTTTCACTCGCATTAAGGCGACTAGATATTTCTGGTAACATATTAGCAACAAATTTGTCGACAAACAAATGTTTGCCCGTGTCATCGGCCAGGGACTGGCCACTAAAATCATGAAATGTCTCCTCAAACCTTGAAAAGAAATCAGAGACCGATTCATCTTTTTTCTGTTTACAAGACGCTAACGTAGTCCAATCTATTTTCTTAGGGGGTATGAGAGTCTTCAACTTAGTCACAATAGCTTTAGGAAGATCTAATATCTCCTGTTGGGGTTTCTGGGCAGGTAACCTATCCGTATATATTTCTTCTAATTTTACCCAAGTGCACCAAATGCCTCCGCGTCATTGATTTTGCGTATCGTTCTCCACATATCAGGGGACAAAATAAGCCCAAAGAACATATCTATGTCTGCTAATGTCATAGTACAAGAACTAATGGCTTCCTCCACCTCCTCATAGAAGGCGGCTGGATTTTTCCGGGGGTCAGGCAAGGCAGCCTTAAGGGCCATAACATCTGCTCTACTCCAGGGAGTATAGACCCAATTATATATAAAATATCCCTTTGCATCATCAGAAGTCTTATCATTTGTTCCCGCACCCTTCGGGGGAACATACAGGGGTGCAGCTTCACGCATTGTTCTCATAGCAGACTCACTACTGCTGGGATCATTCGCATCCACCGGAATATCAGTCTTCTCTGTCTGAGATTCTGTTGTCTCAACGCCTGCTTGCTGTTTTTTAACTAATTCTTTTTCCTTTTGTATTTGTAATGTATCATCCTGTAATTTAACCGCTCGTCTAATTGTGTCAGATATGTTTTTGAAAGGGTAAGTCCCATCTCTTAACTGCCTATAATCTGTCTTCAAATCATATGGGCCTGATTCGTCAGAAATATGTTGCCAATTATATAATATCTCCCAACAGAACTTGTCTAAAAAATATAACTGTTTTGCGTCTTCCCAAGCCTGAACTGTAGTTGTGAGGATCGTCGCTGTAGTCTTCCGACGAGATTCCTCTCTAGCACTGCCCTTCAATTTATCTTTATCTGCGCTAGACAGAGTAGAGCAAGTCTGTCGCATGGATCGCTGATCTTCGTCCTTATCATCTGATGAGATTTCCTCATCAGAAGCACCTCCCTCAGGGGCACTTGGATCAGGAGATTTATACGGGGGTGGGGGTCACTGTAATAAAATAGACTCATCGTGAGGTTTATTAAGTAGTGGATAGACAGGACGTCTAATAGGGTACTGGCCATTTACCTGCAATCTACGTTCTCTCTCTACCTTTTCTATCCCTTCCTGCTTCTCCTTATCTCTTAATTCAACACATTTCTGATACATCGTTTTCCGCTGTTCTTTCTGTGCTATAGCTTCCGCTTTCTTCGCTCTCTCGCACTTCCTTAACCCACATACGCAAACTATCAAACATATCCTGCCTACTCTTCCTTTTGAACAAACACTGTTCCACATACTGAACCTTCTTAAAATCAAATGACCCATTCACTGGCCACTGTAAATCGGATTCCTTCTTTGTGTATTTGTGCCACAATGAGCCATACATTATGGGACAAATACCATATTTTATATACACATCTCTACTCGGCGTCCCTTCTGGAGGAGCCGGCTGACTTTGTTCCAAAACACTTCTGGTACTGCCGCAGCAGCACCACTTACGAAGTGTACTAATATAAGGCATGTTTTTACAAATATATGTAAATTACTTATCCAAACAAGTTTCAAAAGGAGAAAAATCCCCACATTACCTGCCTTCAGTCTTTGCAAAGAATGAATACCAAAACCAAACCAAACAAGAGTGCCGCATCAGCAACCTTACCAAACAGAAGTCTTCAACTCCCACCTGCCGATCTCTGGTCGACCTAATGGTCACTGCAAAATTCACCAAAGAAGCCCCAGTCAAGACCGGCCACCACCCAGAGGGTCAAGTCAAGAAAACCGGAAAGTTCACGTTGGCTGCAAAGACAAAAGTCTTCTCATGCAGTGCGCGTCCTCAGTGATAATTTCGATCTTCCGCCAAGACCACTCCTTCAGACGGCTGCGTCTCCGATGGGGCCCCACGTGCTGGGTGCCAATTGTGGAAATGTACCCCCGTGAGGGCACACTGGTGCAGGGTCACCCTCTCGTCCATGGGTCCGAAGACTAACAAAAGAGAGATCGGCACTGGAGTGAAGTAAAACAAACCAAGTTTATTAAATGCTCATGAGCAGGACTGACTCCGAACGACACCCTCAAGTGTTGTGGGAGGAAGTACCCCTAATGCAAAAACCATCGTCCTTATATACTGTTTGTTAGAATGCAATCTCATCAGAAGGAAAACTGGAGGGAACAGGTTTAGACAGAAAATAGCTATAGGCAAACAAGAACAAAGCCTGACCAGATGGTCAGGAGATGAGGAGGGGGAAGAAGGAATGTTTATGGCAGCAATAAGCTATCAATCGATAACCTCTGAGACTAGGTGGCCGGCAGCTGCAAGCCCCCAGCACGTACATCAGATTGACCATGTCAGAGAGGTCAGCTAAAGTTAGAGGACACAGGCTGGGTGAAAAGGCGAATAGCAGAGATTAAAATGAACACAGCAGAAACAAAATGGACGCGACAGTCAAAATGGCTGCAGCTTATGCTAACGTAAAATTTACACTTTTCCACAGATGGATGGTTGGATGTATGTGTGTGTGTGTGTGTGTGTATGTGTGTATATATGTATATATATATATATATATATATATATATGTTTTTTTTTTTTTACTGGCGGTCGCCAGTAGGTAGTTATAGTTAGGACCTAGTTTCCATAGGAAAAGCGTTTTTTGTTTTGCTAACAACTTTGGCGCAGTTTCAAGAATCTCCACTAGATTTTAAAAATTAGTACGCACCTGAGTTCAGCTGCTGTGTTGAAAGTGTTAGGGTGAATCGTCAAGCAGGGGCCAAGGAATAGGGTGGTACCAAAACAGGTTTTCCCCATGCAATTTCCCATAAGGATTTTAGACACTACTACAGCCCAAACTGATGGACGGAATTAAACCAAATTTGACAGAAAGTTAGCTCTTGGTCCAGAAAGAGCCCTTTTTGTAATTTGGTGTAAATCCTTTCAGTAGTTTTGGAGTTATTTAAGAAAAAAGAAATGCAGATATCTAGAGACGCAAATCGAACAGATCTCATGCTGAGATCTGATTGGTTACCAACACTTAAGGGGGCCAGGTAGGAATACCCTGATCCTTAGGCCTGATAGTGGGGTCCCAAAGCGACCTTGATGTGGGCCAAAAATGTTTTTCAAAAATTTTGCTGCAAAATTGCAGTGGATCTGCAGCAAACTTGGAAAAGAAATCAAGCATGTGCCCACATGCTTGATTTTGATCCCCCCCCCCTTTCGGTGGGCCACGTCCTGGGAGGGGGGTGTAGTTAATATTATAAAGACCCTGGGGACCACCACCTCTCCGGGGCCAGGCCAATTTTTTAAATGGGGAGGGAGGATGTGCGGCTGCCCTCCTGGGTTGTTTTCAGCCCCAGGGACCACCTCCTCCCTGGGGCTAGGCTGATTGCCAGGCTGTACATTTGAAAGGGAGGGGGCCCCATCCCCCGGGGCCCGGCTGAGCATTTGAAAAGGGAGGGGGGGGCACGCAGCTTCCCTGCAGGAGACATTAATAGCCCTGGGGACCCCATCCCCAAGGTCCAGGCTCAGCTATGCCCTGGGGTGCTCACCCCTGGGACATAGCGGTTTCCCTGCCCGCACTAGTGCAGGCAGGGAAACCTCTGTTTGCTGTCACTTGGCGGGAGCAATTTAAAGCTCCCGCCAAGTGACAGCAAACATGAAGTCCACTCCCAGCTGGCAGGAGCTTTAAAAATGCTCCCGCCAGTTGGAAGTATACTTTTTATCTGTTTCCCTGCCTGCTGTCAAGTGGGCAGGGAAACGGAAGAAAAAATTGCTCCCGTACACAGGGAGCAGTATTTTTTGCTGCTCCCTGCGTGCAGGAGCAATATTGGCTCCTGATGGAGACGGGGAGCCGACAGGAACAACAGGGGAATTGGGGCTCCCCCTGCGGTCCCCAACAAGAACATGGTGGGTGCCCTGGGTGGACACCAGGGCACCCACACTTAGTTGGTAGAGATTCCCTCTTTGTAGTCTTGTCCTCTTCTGTGGGTGAGGATTCATGTTATCACAGATTTGTGGGTTAAGATGATCGAGGAACAATCATATTGCCAAAAGTACATGCACACAAGGTCACTGGAGACATTACCTCGTGGCTCTTTATGCAGCTGTAGTGTAGAATATGCAGTAGACATTTACCCAATGAGGTTTCACTTACTACTTAACCAGTAGAAAGTAGTCCAGTTGGGTAGACATTTTGTGCAAAGCTGTGGACTCTTCTTGGATAAAATGAGGTTCCATTCGGGCCCTAGTGCTCATTTCACAGAAATTAAACCTCAACGGAAAGCACTTACAAATATAAATATAGCAGGTGCCCCAGTTGAAGCTCCACTTCTGTAAAGAACAAATGTTCCTAACTTCTTGGGCTTGATGAAGGCAAAGCAAATGTGTTTTCTCTGCAGTTCCACGTCAAAAGACTATTTGAAATCCTTAATGGAAGTGAATGAATCGTTGATCTATTGGAGCGCAATTTGTTCTGTAGGGACTGTGATGAGTGGTTTCTTTCTTGTCATCTCCTGGTGGGAGCAGAATCCATGGTTCTCCCTGAGTATGCAAATGCCCAAAATCCTCTGCAAGCTCTGACCACTTGGCCCCACCCCCTTTCCACTAGTAGTATGCAAAGGTCTTCCTGTCTTTTCCCACGTTGATGAGCAGCTTACCCAAAGGCCCGAGCGCATTTCCAGCTGATTTTTGTGACGTTTTCTTGATGCAGAGGAATACGAGGACATCTCCACTAAACGAAGAAGCACTTCATATAGTTAAGAAGAAGTGCCCTTGTTTGGTTAAGATTCACCACTTTGTAGTCTTCTCTATATGAGGATTCATGTTATCACAGATTTCAGGAACACGTCACTCGAGGAAATCAGTCCGGGGATGGGGCTGCATGTGGGGGGATTGCCTGCAGGGCTGGCCATAGGCCAGGCCCTGCGACCAAGCCCCGCCGAACACGTCTGAATTCCATGTGTGGCATGGGGCTGGCTGCATGAGGGGAATTGGCTGCAGGTCAGGCCCTGGGGTCTACCCCCCACCCCTCCAGCCGCACTGCACAGCAGCAGTTGGATTCACGTATAGTAATTAAATATTACCTTACATTAAAAAAAACATAAAAATTCACTGGAAAAACCAAAGGTTACAGGGACGTTATAGTTCGGTTCAGATTTTACACACACAAAACCATAGAAATTCAGCAGTTATACTTATTTCAAAAACACAATAGGTCATGCCCTAAGATAACTAGCGCCCTTCGCCATGCACTGCTAATTACCCCACATATTATATCACTAATGACATCTATGAAATAGTTAATATCACTACAACTTTTGCAATAAAATTGAGGAGAAAACGGTGCATGGCGGTAGCGAGAGTCATAGTACCACCACCACCACCAGTACCAGTAGCACCACCACCAGTAGCACCACCACCAGTACCACCACCACCAGTACCACCACCACCACCAGTACCAGTACCACCACCAGTACCAGTACCACCACCACCAGTACCAGTACCACCAGTACCAGTAGCAGTACCACCAGTACCAGTAGCACCACCAGTACCAGTACCACCAGTACCAGTAGCAGTACCACCAGTACCAGTAGCACCACCACCAGTACTAGTAGCAGTAACACCAGTACCAGTAGCACCACCACCAGTACCACCAGTACCAGTATCACCAGTACCAGTAGCACCAGTAGCACCACCACCAGTACCAGTAGCACCACCACCAGTACCACCACCAGTACCACCACCAGTACCAGTAGCACCACCACCAGTACCACCACCAGTACCACCAGTACCAGTAGCACCACCACCAGTACCACCAGTACCAGTAGCACCACCACCAGTACCACCACCAGTACCAGTAGCACCACCACCAGTACCACCAGTACCAGTAGCACCACCACCAGTACCACCAGTACCAGTAGCACCACCACCAGTACCACCAGTACCAGTAGCACCACCACCAGTACCACCAGTACCAGTAGCACCACCACCAGTACCACCAGTAGCACCACCACCAGTACCACCAGTACCAGTACCACCACCACCACCAGTACCAGTACCACCAGTAGTGCCACCAGTACCAGTAGCAGTACCACCAGTACCAGTAGCACCACCACCAGTACCACCAGTACCAGTAGCAGTACCACCAGTACCAGTAGCAGTACCACCAGTACCAGTAGCACCACCACCAGTACCACCAGTACCAGTAGCACCACCACCAGTACCACCAGTACCAGTAGCACCAGTAGCACCACCACCAGTACCACCAGTACCAGTAGCACCACTACCAGTAGCACCACCACCAGTACCACCACCAGTACCACCACCAGTACCAGTAGCACCACCACCAGTACCACCACCAGTACCACCAGTACCAGTAGCACCACCACCAGTACCAGTAGCACCACCACCAGTACCACCAGTACCAGTAGCACCACCACCAGTACCACCAGTACCAGTAGCACCACCACCAGTACCACCACCAGTACCACCAGTACCAGTACCACCAGTACCAGTAGCACCACCACCAGTACCAGTAGCACCACCACCAGTACCACCAGTACCAGTAGCACCACCACCAGTACCAGTAGCACCACCACCAGTACCACCAGTACCAGTAGCACCACCACCAGTACCAGTAGCACCACCACCAGTACCACCAGTACCAGTAGCACCACCACCAGTACCACCAGTAGCACCACCACCAGTAGCACCACCACCAGTACCAGTAGCACCACCACCAGTACCACCAGTACCAGTAGCACCACCACCAGTACCACCAGTACCACCAGTAGCACCACCACCAGTACCACCAGTAGCACCACCACCACCACCAGTACCAGTAGCACCACCACCAGTACCACCAGTACCAGTAGCACCACCACCAGTACCACCAGTACCAGTAGCACCACCACCAGTAGCACCATCACCAGTAGCACCACCACCAGTAGCACCACCACCACCACCACCACCACCACCACCACCACCGCCACCGCCGCCACCAGATTCACAAGCTGTGCATACTCCTGCCATCTAATGTTGGGCCTGGACGTATGCAACTTGTTTTTGTTCGAAAAAAGCCTTCGAGTCATTAAGTGTGGTTACTCCAGCTATTGTAGGCAATGCACATGAACATCAGCTACATGCTCAGATTTCTTTTTCTGCCCCGATACAGAAGATGTAGATGGAGCATAGAGATACAGAGGATATGACCATGCAAATTAAAGAATTCAAAGTAAGAGTAGCTGCAACAAAACCCAGGCGACCGGGGAGGAGAGTGGGGGCATGTGAATCTACAGCACTACACATGCCACGAACAGATGCTTACAGGGTAAGTAACATTTTCTGTTTGTGGCATGTGTAGCTGTAGATACACATGGTGTGCATAGACTGTAAAGCAGTCCTCCCCAAAAGCGGTAGCTTAGCCTGAGGATGTTGCAGGAGATTGAAATAGTGTACATAAGACAGCCTGGCCTACTCTAGCTTATCTAGCCAGGACATCTACACAGTAATGTTTAGCAAAAGTGTCAGGAGTAGACCAATTAGCTGCTTTACAGATGTCAGCTAGTGGTATATTCCCTAAGAAAGCCATAGAAACTCCTTTCTTGTGAGTCGAATGAGGTCTGGGAGAGGAAGTTAGGGACCTTTTAGCTTTAGCTTATCAAGTTTGGATGCATTTGACAAGCCAAAGAGCAATACCTGCTTTGGAAATGGCATGCCCTTTATGTGGTTTGGAGTAGGACACCAAGAGTTATGTTTTGCGAAAAGGTTTTGTTCTATCCGCATAATACACTAACGCTCTTTTGACGTCTAAGGTATGCAAGGTGCTTTTCGCTACAGACACTGGATGAGGAAAGAAAACTGGCAACTCAATTGTTTGATTGAGATGAAAACTGGAAGCCACCTTTGGCAGAAATTTGGGGTTAGTTCTAAGGACCATTCTATCTCGATGAAGTTGCAAAAACAGCTCTTCTAAGGTGAGACAGTGCACCCCAATGACTCGTCTGAAGGAAGTGATAGCTACTACGAAGGCTACCTTCCATGAAAGAAACTGAAGTGGGCAAGAGTAAAGGGCTCAAAAGGAAGACCCATAAGCCTGGTTAGGACGATGTTGAGATTCCACGCTGGAGCTGGAGGCATCCAGACAGGATAACTCCCTTAAGGCCTTCCATGAAGGCCTTAATGACTGATATTCTGAAAGTGTGCTACCTATTCTGTAAGTAAGTAGCTGCAGCAGCCAAATGTAACCGAATGGAGGTGTAGGCAAGGCCTGACTGTTGAAGGTGAAGGAGGTAATAGACAATGTCTTGTACTGAGGGTGTGAGAGGATCAATGTATTTTGGGAAACGATAGTGCACAAAGCGCTTCCATTTTGCTGCATGGAAGGCCTATGTGCTTCGCAAAGATCAGACATACATTCCTGTGCTAGGGGAAGGTAACCAAACTTTAAGATCTCAGGAGCCATATCGCAAAATTGAGCTGCTGAGGATTCAGGTGTCGGAGGATTCCGTGATTTTGCGTAAGAAGGTCCACCCTGATGGGAAGATTTTCGTGAGCAATTAGAGAAAGTTCCAGCAGAGTGCAGTGTCAAGGCTGTCACACCCAGGTTGGTGCTACTAGGATGAGGATAAGTGATGTCTGCCTCAGCTTGCAAACTACGATTGGTAGGAGCGGTAGAGGGGGAAAGTGCAGGCAAATATCCCTGACCAGTTCATCCATAGCACATTGTCCATGGACAGCTCGTGTGGTAACCTGGTGGTGAAGGTTGAGCATTTTGCATTGTTGGTGGTTGCTGACAGGTCTATGTAAGGAAACCCCACCGTTGAAAGAAAAAGAGTAGGGTCTGGGAGTGGAGTTGCCACTCGTGAACTTGTTGATGCGTCCTGCTGAGCTGGTCTGCCAAGTCGTCGTCAAGACCGGGAATGTAATGCATGACCAACTGTACCTTGTGATGTATCTCCCAATTCCAGATAATCTGGGTTAGAACAGACAGCTGGGGTGAGTGAGTCACCCCTTGCTTTTGTAGGTAAAACATAGCTGTGGTGTTGTCTGTGTTGACTAGAATGACCTTGTTGCGAATAAGGGGAAGGAATGCTTGAAGATCAAACTGAATAGGCAGCAATTCCAGGTGGTTGATGTGGAGGCCATGCTGTGCGGGTGTCCAGAAGCCCTGGATTGTAGGTCATCTTGGAGATGTGCTCCCCATCTGGAGAGTGAGGTGTTCATGGTGACGGTGTCCTGCAGAACAAGGTCTAGAAAGGGCCATCCTTGCAACAGGTTGATGGCTTTCAACCACTGCAGAGAGCGATGTGTATGGTCCCAAATCAACACTATCCTCCCATAGACCCGCCTGAGACCACTTTGCTGCTAGGCACTGCTGTAAGGAAAGCATGTGTAACCTTGCATGAGGGGGCTATTACAATGCAGGATGCAATCATGCCTAACAAACGCATTAATGTCCATACCATTACCTGACGATTCGGCTGAAAAACAGGTATCAGATTTTGAAATGCGTTGACCCAGGCAAGATCTGGATAAGCCTTCCCCACTCTTGAATATAGAGTAGCCCTGGGGAAAGGTTGTACTTGAATGGGGGATTTGGCTGTATTTATTGTGAAACCCAACATATGAAGAAGGTCTATGGTCGTCCTTGTGTGTGCGAGACATTGCTGCTGTGTGGTGCTCTTGATCATCCAGTCATTGAGGTAACATGTGTATGCCTCCCCACCTGAGGTGAGCGGCTATCACAGCTAGACACTTGGTGAAGATCTGGGGGCTGTGTGACTCCGAATGGTAGCACCTTGAACTGATAACATTGGTTGGGGTGGATGGGAATATGGAAGTAGGCGTTCTTCAAGTTGAGGGCGGTCATGAAGTCACCTTGCCCCAACAGAGGGATGACATCCTGAAGAGTGACCATGTGGAAATGTTCCAACAGAATGTATTCATTGAGGCGCTGGAGGTCGAGTATAGGCTTAAGTGAGCCATCTTTCTTGGGAATGATAAAGTACAGGGAGTACACCCCCCTGCCACATTTTAGTGACGTCACTGGCTCTACGGCCCATTTGGCAAGTAGTGCACACCTCCTCTTTGAGCAGATGTGGGTGTTCTGTGGATAACCTGTGTGCACGCGAAGGAATGTTGAGTGGTGTTTGTATAAGTTCTAAACAATACCCCAACCGTATTATGAACCCACTGGCTGGAGGTAATTGCCTCCCACAGAGGCAGGAACCCCTGAAGTCTGCCTCTAACAGTTGTTGGATGGTTGGGGGAAGGAGGAGAAAGTCACTGTTTTGGGGCGGTAGCTTCTTTGGGAGCGGCCCCTTTGCCTCTACTTCTGCCATTGATCCCTTTATAACCTTCCCTGTAAAACCCCATGAAGGAATTTACTGCTGTTAACTGTTGTAGGAGGTGGAAGTCTCTGGGGCTTTGGCTGCGCCACAGTACTGGGAGCAGCGAAAGGAGCCTTGGGCACTAGGTTTCTGTATTACACCCATGGCTTTTGCTGTGTCCGTATCCTTCTTAATAGTTTCGAGCATCTCATCAACCTGTGAGCTGAAAAGATGCCTGCTGTCGAAGGTGACATTAAGGAGGCATTGTAGTACCTCCAGTTTGAAACCAGAGACATGTAGCCATGTGTGTTGTCATAGGAGTAGGCTGGAATTAATGCCAAGTGGATGTGTCTGCAGCGTCCAGAGTGCAGTGAATGTTGGTGTTGGAGATTACCTTCTCCTAAACCACCAACTTATGTCCCCGTTTGTGGTATTGTTCTGGAAGATGTTGGATCAGATCTTCCATTTGATCCCAGTAGGCTTGATCATACCGAGAGAGCAAGGCAATGGAATTATCGATGCACCACTGAGTGGTAGATTGCACTGCAAAATGCTTGCCAGTTGCATCTATTTTCTTGCTCTCTCGCTTTAGGGGAGTTGGATCAGATCTTCCATTTGATCCCAGTGGGCTCGATCATACCGAGAGAACAAGCCAATGGAATTAGTGATGCACCACTGAGTGGTAGATTGCGCTGCAACATGCTTGCAAGTCGCATCTATTTTCTTGTTCTTCCATTCTGCGGGGGGGTATCTCCTGTACCTTGTGAGTCAGCCCCCTTCCTTGCTGTGTGAACCACCTGTGAATCAAGAGGTAACTGGCCTGTGATATAGTGGGAGGTGGGGTCTGAGGGATTAACTTTAAACTTCTTATCAACCCTGGGTTCTTGAAGACATCCACAGCTGGTTTGAGCATGACCTTCAACATGGGTAGGTATTGAAGTGACCTTTGAGTGGAGAAGAGGATTTCTAGAAGGAAATCATCCTCCTCGGGTTGAACCTGTAGCTCTACCTTATGAAATGTTGCTGCCCTGTATAGTACCTCATTGTGAGAAGCTGGCCTGGTATATAATGTCCACTAATGTAAGTGGGCACCTTGCACCAGTCCAGACAACCCTTATGGTGATTTAAGAGGTCTTAGACAACCTTAGAAAGCTCTCTAAGTGGTAGCTGTGGAAAGCAGCCTTCAGGCTCAGTCCAGAAGGAGTATAAAGCAGCTTGTTTTACCAAAATGCAATCATAGTATAGATTAAGTGAAAAAGAACGACGCAAAGTATTTATAAAAATATGTATTTATTATATAATACTCTCTAACAAACAGAAATATCTCCTACCCTGAGATATGCACAATACACACAATACTTCAGCAAAGAAACACAGTAAATAGCACAAAATACACAGTGGACCCAGGGGGGGACCAAACCATATACTAAGAAAGTGGTATAAGAACCACAACTCGGGTCAAGACAATGTCAAGAGGATGTAGAAGTGCTGGGGACCCAAGGAACCACCCAAGGTGAGTAGATAGGGACCCCACGGAGAGCGTGTGCAGTGTGGGAACACGACCGCGTGCTCCGTACAACTCTACGTGTAAGTCGCGGTTGGATTTTTAAAGATGAAGGACCCTTACCAGTGTACCCTGAAGAAACCCAGTGGAAGACAGAAAGTTGGAGAGCCACCCCACCCGTGGATACCCTAGTACCCACGTTACCTACACCAGGGAAGCCAGGTGCATTCGTGTGAAGTGGTGTCGGAAACCGCCATCGAACCCAATGGAGGACTTCTGTAAAGTGCCACTGCTGGAAGAGAAGAAAGTGTCCGGTGGAAACCGAAGGTGGATTCAAGATGAGAGGTACCTGCAAGCAGAGGGGACAGAGTCTATGTCACTCAGGAGTGACCAGGAGACTTGGAATACGAATGCCCCCTGATATCGGGTGTTGCAGGATAGATGACAATGACCTTCACTCTGCAGCTGTGAGGACCAGGCGACGCTGAGGAGGACTGAGAGCCATGCACGAGCTGTCCCATGAAGATTGTCAAGTGCTGAGGGGTCGGTGTCCGGCAGGAGCACCAACAAGCCTTGGCAAATGCAACCAACGCAGGAAGCAAAGAAGGAGCCATGTCAGGACCAGCAAGGTCCAGGGGACTCACCAAAAGTGGGGGAGTCATGGCAGGCCCTGAGCAATCAGGGGAGCCCAAAAGAAACAAGTGTGACCCTTAAATGGACCCACAGGCCGGAGGCACTGGAGTCGCGAGAGGACCTCAAGCAGCTCACCAAACGATGCAGGCCACGATGCACACGATGCGGTGTGGCTGAAGATTCTGGTCACTGGAGGTGTTCGAGGTTGGGGCTGCTTGGAGCCCGAAGATCTTCTTGGAAAGAAGTCAACAAGCCTTTGCAACTGCAAGTTGACACAGTGAACAGGGGTTCGTTATTATTGCAACCCCCACGAGGGATTCTGGTCTCAAACTTGGTGGGAGGGCAGGGTAGGCCTCGAGCTGTGAAAACCAACACCTGTTGTTGCGGGGATTCTGCACATATACAGAGCTATGCACAGGAAAATAGGACCTCGGTGTATAGTGGTGTACCGACCATGCACCTTAGTACCCACAATCCCAATCTGACTAGCTTTAGCGTCTCATTTGTTCTCCGTACTACAGCAAAGCTACCAATGATTAGACATCCCAGAACACGGACTCTCTCAGGAATCGCGGGAGCAAGAACACTCTTTCATTACTCACTCATACTTGTCCACAATGTGCATAATAAGAGACACTGTATAGTTTAAAATGTTTATTTCAACTATCGTGCTCTAAGATAAAGTACACGTGCCAGTACTATCAGCATAATGCATAACGATAAAATAATAAGCATGGTTACAATTCCATAGAATACAAACGGGGACAGCATTGTATAAAGACAGTGGATATAGGGCTAAATTGCCTTACCATCCTCCCCGTGCTAGTAACTAGTTTATTATAAAAATAGAAGACCTCTGGGCTTTGTCAGGCGGACCCCCATACCTCAATATCTAGATGCAAGGTTTACATCATCAGACAAGCACAGCTCTTCTCCCTGGAAAGGTTTTTCTCCAAGTGCCACCGACAGGGAGATCACAATATTAAAAGCACACTAATTTCTCCAGTGCAGCTGTATGTCGTGTTATGTCTAAGTGCGAGGGGCTGACCAGATCAGCAATACCAAGGGACGTTGTTTTTCGACCTTGTACATGGTGTGTAGACGAAACCCACAGGGAACATGAGAAAAGGTGAAAGGCAAAAAGACAGACAGTTCTAATATAGCCGGGCACAAGCAGAGTCTGGAAAAACAAAGTCACAAAATACCGTGTGCAAAAAGGCATCATGGCAGCCAGGCCTAAGCTAACTTAGCAATGTAGACAATGAGGCCACAAACCATACTACACCCTCCCCTGGTCAGTCCATAGGCCAAGACATAGGACGAAAACAGAGTTCAAATAGATGGAGCAGAATGTAAACGTCTATTTATGAAAAGTCCCCCTGAAGGACAGTGAAGGAAAAAAAAGTTCAGGACACACAAAAAAAATTCCAGGTGGGGCCTGAAAGCAGGGCACGAAAAAAATAAAAAATCCAGAAATGCAGCTCGCTGAAAGCGAAGGCTCCTAATCCAATAGAGTGTATGTGCAGAAAACTGCCACACCTTCCAAGAGGACATCATTGGTATCGTCCGAAAAAAGAGATGCCATCCAGTTCAACAAATCAAAACTGCATTCATGTTCCTCACAACAGGGAGCAGTGATCAGCATTGCGGGACAACTTGCGTGATACTCAAGATAACTTCGTTGTAGGAGATTCTGAGCAGCCGCCCAGATATCCCATTGCGCCAAAACTCCAAGCGCAGCCGCACGCGCCATCAATCCAGTGCCGGAACATTTCTGTTCATGGGCCACCAAGGGGCCCATCAAATGGCCAAAATCCGGGTCCGACTGAGACGTATTGGAGAGGCAAACATCCAAGGACCAAGAGAAAGGACATCGTAAGCAAGACATCACAGGTTGCACGCAAGTGAAATACGCAAAGCGAAAAGAAAGTCTATAGGACACCCAGAGTGTCGCCAATGGTAGGATGCCGAAGCTGATGAGCATGCGTTCACGGAGCATCCGGAGTCGACCTTGGTCGAGCAGGCCCCCAGGAAGTGCAGCCATTGCGCAGCAAACAAATTAAAAGTAATATTCCAGCAGCTAAGGCTAGGAGCAATGGGAAGCCGCCAAAGACGCTGGAAAAAATGAAATGAATAAAAGCCGGAATTACATCAAATATAGTTTGAAAGGAGGCAACAAGGCCAGAGCCCACAACTTCAAAAAAGTGCACCAGACCTTCGGTATTAGAAGCATTGAAAACGCGGTGAATCAGTTCACCGAAATGTTGTGGGAGGTTAGTGTTCAAAAGTGCCTGTATCTCACTGTGGGTACTAGCCACCTGGAGGACGAAGGTCTCCCGTGCGGAAGTGAGCATAACCTCCTGGTTTAATAATAGCGCCTTTATTCTGCTCAATTTATTGAAATCCGCCTTCAACGTGGGTATGGAAGGCCAAATGGAACTATCTATCATGTCGTGCGGGGTGGAAAAAGCACATTTTTGCAGCACACTACACGGTGGGAAACCGTTACAATGTAGGGGATGCCTGCCTGCATTCCACAGCAGTCTTGATTATTCAGAAGCAGATAACTACCATTTGCAAGCACAGTGAAAGCAGGTGATATAACAGGAGCCGGAATGCCCTTCAAAACACAAGCAAGATTCGGAGCTGAAACATTACAAGCCCCGTGCAATTTAATGTTTTTACAAATTAGGGAATGGCCCACTGTAGAATCGCAAGACTCTCCTGTGAGAAAGACCTCCTTTCCGTCTCTATGGCATCTGTACATGAAAGGCAGGGACCAAAGTTCATGCAAGAAGGCACTGCCTAAAGGCTGAAAACAACCAGCAGGATAATGTTTCATGCATGAACTGAACTCAAAAAAAAAAAAAAAAGCAAAGCGATAACCCCGTGAACTAGCCAAACTGCAGAATCAGTCTCCGCCACAGAGAATGGTAACGGCTCTATCTTTTCGATATGTAAGAGAGTGTATGATGCATCTTTCATGGACATGAATTGCTGTTTTTCAGTTAAATTAAATGGCAAGAACAAGGCAGACGTGTTTAAAAAATGCCATGGAACCTTGCCCATTTTCAATGTTTGCAACGTCCACGCAAACTGCATTACTGAACGCAATTGATTCTGACCATGATATAACACAGACACATCATCCTGTACAATATCAACAACAGAGGAAACAATATTTTCTAATGTATAAATGCGGGAAGACAGGGTATTAATACTATTGTCAACAACAGCAAGCACTTTTTCTAGATTTGACTGATCGATTTCCCGTAAACGGGATGCAGCTTGAATTTGCGAAAGCTTCCATAGTTCATTGTAAGTCTCATATATAAATCTTTTAGGTCTAGGACCTCGAGGCCCTAGAACAAAATCGGACAGATCAATGTTGCCTGATAGGAGGGTTAAATGTTGTTTTACAGAGTCTAATGAAGAGTGCTGCAACCACTGTTTACACAATTTACCAACAGAATATGTTGTAACAGTACGAGAGTCAGAAAACCTTGGATCTGGCCTATCCTGTTTGTAACCAGGCGCAGAGTCATGAAAACGTAGTTGGCAGGCATTCGATGCTATGGGCCGGGCCAACCAGGGTGACTGAACAAACGCAGAGATATTAAACGAATTGTTTTGAAACAAAGCTTGCAAATTTGCCAGGGAAATATTGAAATGCAAGCTCTTGTTGGGAGTGGAAGACAATACGGGAATGGAGGGTGTATTCAATTGTTTGGAAGTAGCCAAACCCCTACAGGTTGTTTGAAAGATCGTACTATTTAAAAATAAAATCTGGGCCGGGATTAGGCAAGCACAGTGCAAGGCTTCCGTACCGCGTACCTGCCATGATTTGGTGCCCCAAATAGATTTTAAGTCAATGGTGCCCTGCCAGTGCTCATAACCACCCATGCCTAATGCGTTCAAAAAGGAACTCTAATATAGCAATTTGGTGTGGATTAACATAACCTTCTGAGTGGACGAAGTGTTCAATTTAAAATAATAGGACCCAAGGTCTGATCTATCAAAGTCGGTAAAGTAAGTAAATTTACTTTTGAGTGTTTGGGAGCTACCTGGCAAAGGAGTCGGACAATGTTCCCATTGTGTGCAATTAACAGTACTCCGAAGTGTGCTCGGTTTATGGAGAAAATGGTTGCCCCAATGCTGGTAACAATATAAATCAGCATAACTTGCAGAATTTAAGTACAAATCTTCAGCATTAAAAGCAGCATAATATTTCAAATCAGAGAATAACGATTCAACGGCATGCACATCCCAATCGTCAGAATGAAGATTACTTTTCACCACATCACCCATGGAAACACGGAGGACATTCGGTACATTAATAATATCGGTTGGTCCATGAATTTGGAAATTTACCGCATCCCATACGATGCCATCAGCGACTGGGAAAGCTGAAATGTTCACAAATGTGTGGTCACGCTTCATGATGTGAGAGGAAGAATGCGGAGCCAAAGTTCCAGCGACACAGTTCACCGCAGAGCGTTCCGGTAAATAGTGACCATTGATGAACAAGAAAAAAACTGTCACAAAGCCAATGGACATGAACAGGAAAATCAGCAATAGTGCCAACCATATGTATGTCCAGGGAGGGACCAAAAAATTGTCTCTGAACCAGGATACAAAAATACTGAAGCTGGACGGGATAAGTGATGAGGTGGAAGCCGAATCAAAGGAAAAACGGGTTGGGCTTAGTGGCGTTGTTGGTAAATGAGCCACCGACTCGTTGGCGGGGTATGCATATTCGGTCTCCTCGTTGCAGGAGAAAGCCGGGAAGTCGAGCAGGCGATCAGGCAAATCGACCATCTCAATGGCAACATCAGTGTCTGTGTAAGGTGGAGGGCCACATACAGGAGTCCTTGAAATGGCTGGACATGATACCGCAGGTGTCACGCTATTCAGGATCGGCCAGATGTTGTAGCTTGACATTGTCCACTGAGATATATCTGTTGTCTTTGTGACCAGGAAGCGGTGGTAAGATGACTGTACGAGTACCTTTCAAGCCAAGAACTGGAACCGGTGCACGACAAGAGGGGCCAAATTCTTTTTTGTTCTCCACCTTCTCTCGGACCAGATCTCCAACTTTCGGAAGCCAGCCGGCAACCGGAATCTGCAGCGCAGCGTCTGTGGCTGAAGGCAAGTGTTCGTTAGACAGACACAGTAGAACGATTACCTACGTCAAAGATTGCGGCACTCGCCGCCATGTCTAGACCATCAAGGTCTGGCACAAACATTTGTATGCCAAAGAGCATTTCGTATGGGGTCTGCCCACCCAGAGATCTTCTAGGGAGATTATTAAGTGCATGCTGCACGCTATACAAGTGGGCCAGCCAGTTCCTGCCAGTACCTAAGACTCTAGCTGTCAAGGATTGCTTTAAGTCACGGTTCATTCGCTCCACAATTGAATTGCCCTCAGGTCTATATGGAGACGAAAATTGCACCCGCACCCCCAGTGACCTCATTGCGTCCTTGTACGCCTTAGAGGCGAACGCTGGACCTTGGTCGGAATGGAAGGTGCCACAGGCAAAAATTCCCACAAAGACACGCACATCCCTAATGACATTTCGAGCGTCAGCACTTCATTGTGGCCAAACCCAGATGAAACGTGTGCACGAGTCTACTGCAACTAAGATGTATTTATATGCAGTGTCAGAAGAAAATGGACCGCAGTGATCTAGGTAAACACACCCAAAAGGTCTGTTAGAAATGCAGAGCTGTGTTTGTGGTGGTCGTGTAACCATCGAAGGCTTAATTTGCTGACACACGTCACAAGAAAGCACATAAGTACGGGTTTGTTTATATAAACCACGCCACCAGTAACGCTGCTGCAAGATGGAAACAGTCGCAGACACGCCAGCATGGGCTGAAGCCAAGCCTTCGTGTGCGGCCGTTATCAAGGAAGTTCTGCGGTCCACGTTGGGAATCAGCCGATCACCAACGTCTGGAATTCTTACGTAAGGAACCTGTTCGAGACTTAAGTGATAAGAATACTTGGAAGGGAAACCCCGTGGGTAATTAGCACCTTCCTTTGTTGCAGCGATAGCTGCCAAAATCTCATTATCTACTTTTGTCATGGATCTTGTAACTGCTGCTACTGAGCACGTGGCTACTGCTGATTTGGCAGCTTCATCTGCCAAACTGTTACCGACCGCGTGTGCGCCCACACACTGGTGGCCAAGAGTGTGAATCACCTGTGCGAGAGGCAGACGTTGTTTAAGATCTGCCACTCGAACCCAAAGCATTTTATGCTTAATTGTGCTGCCTTAAGCATCTCTATAGTCGTTTTGAGACCAAAAGAATAAGTTGTCATTAAAGGATTGAACACAGTAGTAAGAATCGCATACAATAAGTGTCGTCACGTCTGGATTCGCGAACTCAAGTGCAAGCACCAAAGCACGCAGCTCGGCCAATTGTGCAGTACTGTCTCCTAGTGCCTGTGTGTGCACTACACTCGATTTGAACTCACCGTTCACCATAGTACCTGCAACAATAGCACATGCTGCGGAATAAGCATGCTTAGAACCTGTGGCCGGTTGCACCGAACCATCGGTGTAAATGATACATTCGTACTCCTCAAGCGGCAGCAAAGACAGAGGAGGAGGATGAACAAATTCATACTGTAAGAACTCCTGTGTCTGAAGAGAGGATTCAAAGATAAAAGTGACATCCGGGGACGTCAGAGATGTAGCCCATTGTATCCAACGGGGGTGCAAAGCCTTAGAGTTCGGTACACTTGCCTTCGTTACTGCCTCAAGGGCAGGATATGGTGTTACCACCAAAATGCGTTTTCCCTGTGCCAGTGCGCGTTCCTTAAGAATCGCCATTTGCACTGCAGTCAAAACTTTCTCAACAGAGGAAAAGCGCAACTCAGCTGAAGTGTAAAGATGCGACTTGTATGCAATAGGTACTGTGTCGCCTTGGTTAAACGTTAAGTACGTGAAACCCACTGCCCCTGGTACAATTCTAATCACCAGGTTCGTGTGGTTATCACAAGTCAACAAGAATTTAGATTCAAGTAGATCAGACTGCAAAGAGTGCAGTATAGAGGAATGCTCAGGAAGCCAGCATGACTTCGAAAAGTTAGGTTGTATCAAGGCATAGAGAGGCTTGATACGCTGGGCATATTCGGGAATGTAAGAACACCCGAAGTTTAAAAATCCCAGTAATGACTGAAGTTTCTTCAGGGTGGTTGGAGGCGCAAAAGTGCGCACTTCTCCAAGAAATGGGGAGCTAAGCCCCTACCTTCATTGTTGAGCTCATAGCCCAAAAACAAAACAGTGAATTCTGCGATGTGTGATTTGGCAAAATTAAATTTGTATCCTAGGACCGCAAATTCAAGAATAATGCGGTCACGGGAAAGATGTGGCCATAATTCGTCGTCTGTCAGATAGATATCGTCGACGTACGAATACGCATCTGGGTCTATGCTGTCCAACAAAGAGACAACACGGGCGGCGAAGACTCCCGGCCTGTTCTTGTAGCCCATGGGCAAACGGCGAAATTTAAATTGTTTTCCACCGGAAGTGAAAGCACTCCATTGGCTACACTCCGGGGACAAATTTTGCGTGTAAAATCCATTGGATAGGTCAAGGGTCGTTATTGCTTGCGCACAAGACTGTCTACAAGCGCAGAACTGTGGGTATTTTGTACCGCGAAGGTCCGACAATGAGAGTTCAAATGTCGGTAATCCAAAACTAAACGGTACGACCCATCGGGTTTAGAAACCGCAAAAAGGGGATTATTCATTGGTGATATGCAGGTCTCAATTATTCCTCGATATTCTAACTGTCAGAATGTCGGAAACGTGACCTTTAGCTTCCCGCCGGAGGGGATAATGGGGTTGGGGCTGTGGCAGAGACCGCAAGGGTATATCATGGGGTGGAGAATCTTCATCCCAGCCCACGTGGTTACGGTATAGCGCCGGAGCCAGGGCCCCAGCCCATTCAGCTGCGAGAGCCTCCGCTTTGTCCTTGGGGACAGGACGAGAAAAGCTCGGAAGGATGACCTCCTCCCCTCTACGAGCAGCAAGTACGAATGGGGGCGGCCAATCCGCCTCCACCAACAAAATGTCGTAAGAAGGTCAGATTTTCCCAAAAAATCCCTTTAATTACACGCTCAATATCACCTTCTATTTGAATGACAATATCAAATAGTCTGTCAGGGGGTGCCACTCGGGTGTCAGCTGTCTTGACAGTAATGAATGTATCAGTTGCTGTCGCCTCCACATGAGGACGCAGTGCCTCCCGCACTATGGTAACTTCCGCAGCGCTGTCTAGCAGCGTCACTGCCCACGTCCAATTCAGGAGTCTCGTTCTCACCGTCAGTGGCATACCTCGCTGTTAATGCTGCAACTTTTTTCTTCTGAAACTGTGGGCGTGAACGTGGAAAATCTTCTGGTTTTCCTCGGCTTGGTTGTCGAGGTTGGTCTCGTCCCTGTGGGGCCTCATGACCCCTGCCTCTATCCTGGCGATCTCCTCCACCAGTCTGGGAGGTCGATGGTGCCTGTGAAGAACGAGGAGAACGCGGGTCAGGGACCTGAAATCTATCTGGAGATTTAATTCTCGCCCTGTCGCGCAAATCATAAGTGCATTCAGAAGATATGGAAACCGGGGATGCTGCACGCGACCCTGGTTTTGATTGTTGCTTACCCTGTTTCTTCAACTTCCAGTTCTTTTTAGTAAAGAACGGTTTCTCTTCTTTCTCAGACTGAGTTTTTGGTTGCGGGTGCGATTGAGTCTGCATTTTAGCAAAAGGCTTAACCCCCAAACTAATGCGGCCAATGGTTTTATAAGCCTGTGCAATAATTTTCGGTAATTCGCGTGGCTTGTCCGGCTCCGGGACCAAAGCCAAAGCATTAGCTACTTGAAAGTTGACTGCGTCACCCTTGACGTTCGCAAGGATTAGATCAGCCACTACATCGAACACTCCCACCAGTCTCATCCCCAATTCAACAGCCGCTTCAGGGCCATGTTCATCCTGCACTCGTTTAATTACAGAGGGGAGAACCGTCATGGAAGGAGTGCCGAAACACTTCGCATAACACTGCTGCGAATACCTTGCCCCAGTTGTTGCATTCTGCCAACTCGGGAATTAAGTCTCTCGGCAAACTAATCGTCAAAATCCTGTGTTTGTCCACAGGAGAAGTATTCGGAAAAACAGCCTCCAGCTGGTCAGATTTTTCTGCAAGCCAATAAGGCAAATCATCCTTATTCTGCGGGCGCTTGCCCATCACTGAATTAACCATGACGGGACTTATGGTTACACCGCCCGGTCCAGCTGGATGCGCCGCAACTCCAGGAGGGGCCCCCTGGACGTTGCCTGTAACATATTGTACCAAAGCTCTGTGCACACGGATTAAAGACGTATGCAGCACGCGCAGTTCATCAACCGCAAGCGTCAAATAACGCGGATGTGGGGTATACCCGGCCAAGACTGGCCAAGTGGCCCCGTAAGGGGCCTAAACGAACCGGGGTGACCGGATGTGGGAGGGCGCCATTAAACCAAATACGGTGTTGCCATGCCGTAAGTGGTACTTCAAGAGCCTGATAAGGCCGATAAGCATTGGGTAAGGCAGTGGGAGCGTAAACATGAAACAAATTGTCAGCTCCTTCCACCGCCGGAAAAGTGACCCAAGAGTAAAACACCTCAAAGTGGTGAGCCGGGTCAGCCTGCACCACAAAGATGAGAGCGTCAGGCACTCCATAAGCCTGTAAATGAGCCCGGAGCGCCGCGTGGCTATGTGCCGGTATATTTACATTCGCCATTAAGACCAGGAATGATTGACAACCTAGTGTGAGGCAGCGCAATATAGGGTAACATAAAAGAAAACACCTTTTAATTACTTGAAGCTTGAAAGAACCTATAAAAACATCAATATAGGAGGTATCACCCTCACCTACGTTTCCGGAAGCGTAGGCGAAGGTTATTGTGGACAAGTACAAGCACTACTCAAGCGTCTCGCAGATAAGAAGCCCACCACATTGGTGGCGCCATGTTGCGGGGATTCTGCACATATACAGAGCTATGCACAGGAAAATAGGACCTCGGTGTATAGTGGTGTACCGACCATGCACCTTAGTACCCACAATCCCAATCCGACTAGCTTTAGCGTCTCATTCGTTCTGCGTACTACAGCAAAGCTACCAATGATTAGACATCCCAGAACACGGACTCTCTCAGGAATAGCGGGAGCAAGAACACTCTTTCATTACTCACTCATACTTGTCCACAACGTGCGTAATAAGAGACACTGTATAGTTTAAAATGTTTATTTCAACTATCGTGCTCTAAGATAAAGTACACGTGCCAGTACTATCAGCATAATGCATAACGATAAAATAATAAGCATGGTTACAATTCCATAGAATACAAACGGGGACAGCATTGTATAAAGACAGTGGATATAGGGCTAAATTGCCTCACCACCCTCCCCGTGCTAGTAACTAGTTTATTATAAAAATAGAAGACCTCTGGGCTTTGTCAGGCGGACCCCCATACCTCAATAACTAGATGCAAGGTTTACATCATCAGACAAGCACAGCTCTTCTCCCTGGAAAGGTTTTTCTCCAAGTGCCACCGACAGGGAGATCACAATATTAAAAGCACACGAATTTCTCCAGTGCAGCTGTATGTCGTGTTATGTCTAAGTGCGAGGGGCTGACCAGATCAGCAATAACAAGGGACGTTGTTTTTCGACCTTGTACATGGTGTGTAGACGAAACCCACAGGGAACATGAGAAAAGGTGAAAGGCAAAAAGACAGACAGTGCTAATATAGCCTGGCACAAGCAGAGTCTGGAAAAACAAAGTCACAAAATAACGTGTGCAAAAAGGCATCATGGCAGCCAGGCCTAAGCTAACTTAGCAATGTAGACAATGAGGCCACAAACCACACTACACTGTTTTGCAGAACCTTTCGTAGTCCGGAGCAGCTCAGGATCAACAGACCGGTCAACTTAGTTGTGGTGCCTGCGAATGGAGGGGAGTGACTCCTTCACTCCAAGGGAGATTTCTTCATGTGTCTTTGATGCTTCACAGGCCTTGGAAGGTTCCTGTATGATGCACAGGCACAGGCGATGCAGCAGACTGGAAGGGAGACAAAGCCAGGCCCAAACGAAGTCCAGCGAAGTTCAGAGTGCCCAGACGGTAGAAGAAGAAGTGGTGTATGATCTGAATCTTATCCTACGACGAATCTAGGGACCTACACCCAGGTAAGCCCTTAAGTACCCTAGGGAAAGAGTTGGGAAGATTCAGAGGACCCTCCCAGGGGAGGGTCTGGACAGGTGGGAGGTTACTCCCATGTCCTCTGTCCAGTTTAGCACAAGAGCGGGAGCTAACGGCTCTCAGGACTGGTTTGAACTGGACTATGCACAGGGACACCAAATGTGCCCCTCATGCAGACTGAGTGGCGCTCACAAGAGCGGGAGCTAACGGCTCTCAGGACTGGTTTGAACTGGACTATGCACAGGGACACCAAATGTGCCCCTCATGCAGACTGAGTGGCGCTCGCAAGCGCGCCCACCCCATCACACTAAATCCTGTCTGGGAGTGGTCACACCTCCTTGTGACAGGATACCTATTGTTCTGCCTTCCCCTGCTCGAGCGTGGCTCAGCAGCAGGAGGGCAGAATCGTGTCTCTGGTCGGCAGCAACCATTTTGTGCTGTCTGGGTCAAGAAGGCTGGTACCGGGAACACTGACAGTCTAAAGGAGGGCTCTTCCAGTGCTTGAAATCATACCTCCCACACCGTTTACAGTGTGGGGGTATGATTCCAACATGTTTGATATCAAACATGATAGGATTCGTTGCAGCCGTTTTCGAGATGGTCATTGCGTGATTACGCAGTGCCCCTCTATATAGTATGTGGCTGATTCACGGACGACCCGAGAGAATGGACTCCGTAGGCTGCAGGGGTGTCCTGCTCATGCAGGGGCACCCTCTCACTTAGAACCAAGCACCCTGCCTTCAGGATTGTAAAGGCCTGCTAGAGGGGTGACTTATAGGTTTTAAGTGCAGTAACCCTATGTATAGGAAACCTATATCCTTAGTAAGTGGTGCTAGCACCAGCTTACACAGGCTGCAATGGCAGGCCTGTAGTTCCATTTTGAATGGTCTCTCATGGGTGGCATAATACATGCTTCAGCCCATGGGAGACCATTGGGGTACCTATGCCCTGGGTACCTTAGTACCATATACTAGGGATTTATAAGGGCACCTCAGTATCCAATCTGGGATGTACCCAAGTACTGAACACAACAGTTTAGGGAGAAAGCAGATAGACTGGGGTCCTGATTAGCAGGATCCCAGTCAGACTAGTCAAATACAGCTCAGCACCAGGCAAAAAGTGGGGGTAACCATAGAAGCAGATCCTACTTTCCTACACTCATTGTATGAGGTAGTGCCGTCAGGGGGTGATGGTTTGATCAGGTACAAATCTGAGTCAGTGTCTGCTGGGGGATCTACCTGGTAATCATCTCAAGGGTCAAGAGCCTGGGGTTCATATGGTGGGTCATATGGGTTGTAGGGCGATCCTGGACTGTCCCCACCTCCAGAATGTGAAGATACCTGTAGGGAATGTGTGTGTGGGGGTGCAGATGCAGCAATGGGGAGGTAGGAATAGGTGGAAAAGGTGGAGGAAGAAGAGGAGGAGACTTAGAAGGGGCAGGTACTGATGGAGAGGTGCCTCTATCGTGGCACCGAGGCTTTCTGGGCTTGGGCTCTAAAGGAGGGTTGATGGCCTCCTCGAAAGTAAGTCTCCTCTTGTGAGGGACAGAATCCTTGGGTGGCTGGACAGGCTTAGCCATAATCTGTCCCATGCCCAGTTGTATGTAAATCCTCTGCTGTCCTGCGTCGAGGCATTCCTGAAGCGGCTGCAGGATGAGCTGGTCACTTTCCTCCCATGATGACCTGGAGGAGGCCGGAGAAGGTCAGCGCCCAGATGGCTCTGAAGATTTCAAGTCTGGATATGGCACCTTGTGCCGAAGCGGCGGTCAGACTAGGGGCGTGGCTTTGAGGCAAACTTCAGTGCCGAAGATATCAATGGCGTTGGGTCTGGTATTTTGTTGATGACAATGACCCTGAGGCAGTGGCAACCCGGAGCCATCAGATGAGGCACAGGAGCTTGAGGTTGGTGCCTCTGCAGGATAAGAAATAGCGCTACTCACTGCGGTCCTCGGTAATGGGTGTTGACCTGGAAGGGGTCCTTTGGTCTTGACATCAGACTCTGAGTCGGCATCCTCTGACAAGACTGCCTCTAATTTGGGCACCAGACTCCTTTGGCTGCTGCAAGGCTTCTTCCTCTCTGAAAATGTTTGGAGTGTCCTCCATTCCACGATGGTGCACCATTGAAGCCTTAGTAATGCGCCGTGCCCTTTGGTTACGGAGCATCTTCTTGTTGCGGAATGCAAGACATGCCACACAGGATTCCTCTCAGTGATCATAAGAGGGGCACAAGTCCGGCATGACAAATTGGGCAAAGCCAAAAAGGAATCAGTTCCATCACGTGGACATTCTTGGCTGCCAAAATGATAAGATTCCTGAAGGGCAGAGCCCCTAAGTAGAGAATTTGTCTACCGCGAGACGGAGTCGAAGCAACGCCCCGATGGTGAAGACAGATGAACAGCAGGATTGTTTGGACCAACGAGGAATGGTGCTAAAGAACCACGAGAATGTGTGGCATTGAACCAGAGCTCCCGTAGACACGTTTGAAAATGACGGCGGCCGTTGTCCATACACATTGCCTACAATTTGTGGACTCACCACACCTCGTGACTCGAAAAGACTTCTTCGAACAAAAACAAGTTACACACGTCCAGGGAGAGACAAACACAAATTGAACAATGAAAACCATCTAATAAAAAAGCAAGCAAATAAGTGTGACAACAAAGACAACCAATAATAAGCAATGGTTTGGTCTAATGATCATTGTCAGTTTTTGGTATAGACCACAATAGAGCTTTTGACTACCAAACAACTAAAAGCTGCCTGGTATGTCAGAACTTAAAAAACAAAACAAAAAAACACTAGCCAAGCCTACAGGTCTTAACTATGAGACCTATTGCATGGCTGAAAATAATGTAAAAAACACAAAGCGCAATTACGTAGCAGTCAACAAGGATACGAGTGCACATAAAATGAGGCAGATGTTTCTTTTTATTTACCAATCCGAAATGGATTAGTAAAGTTGCATAAAATGTGCTTTTTTGTATAGTTTCCATATCACTGCTGTAAAACAACAACCACAGCCAGCACCTACATGTCCATATCAATACTATAAAACAACAGCCACAGCTAGCACATGCATGCCCATATCCCTGCTATAAAACAGCCACAGCCAGCACATACATGACCGTATTACTGCTGTAGAACAACCACACCCAGCACATACATGATATCACTGTAGTAAAACAGCCACAGTCTGAACGAACATGTCCATATCACTGAAGCAAAACAGCATATATAGCCAGCACCTACATGGCAATATCACTGCTGTACAACTGCCTCAGCCAGCACATACATGTCCATATCACTGCTGTAAAACAAAGCCACAGCCAGCACCTGCATGCCCGGACCACTGCAGTAAAACAGCCAGAGCCAGCACCTGCATGCCCATATCACTGCTATACAACAGCCACAGGCAGCACCTACATGTCCATATCACAGCTGTAAAACAACAACCGCAGCCGGCAACTGCATGTGCATATCACTGCAGTAAAACAGTCACAGCCAGCACCCACATGTCCATATCACTGCTATAAAACTGCCACAGCCAGCACCTGCATGCCCATTTTATTGCTTTAAAACAACAGGCACAGCCAACACCTGCATGTCCATTTTATTGCTGTAAAACAACAGGCACAGCCAGCACCTGCCTGTCCATAGCACTGCTGTAAAGCAACAGCCACAGCCAACACCTGCATGTTCAGACCACCGAGGTAAAACAGCAGCCAGAGCCAGCACCCACATGTCCATATCACTGCTGTAAAACAACCACCACAGTCAGCACCCACATGTCCATATAACTGCTGTAAAACAACAACTACAGCCATCACCTGCATGACCATATCACTACTATAAAACAGCCACAGCAGCCAGCACCTGCATGTCCATATCACTGCAGTAAAACAACAACCACAGCCAGCACCTGCATGTCCATATCACTGCTATAAAAAAGCCACAGCCAGCAACTGCATGTCCAGACCACTGCAGTAAATCAACAGCCAGAGCAAGCACCTACATGTCCATATCACTGCTATGCAACAGCCACAGGCAGCACCTACATGTCCATATTACTGCTGTAAAACAGCCACAGCCAGGACCCACATGTCCATATCACTGCTATTAAACAGCCATAGACAGCACCTACATGTCCAGATCACTGCTATAAAACAGCCACAGCCAGCACCTGCATGCCCATTTCATTGCTGTAAAACACCAGCCACAACCAGCACCTGCATGCCCATATCACTGCTGTAAAACGACAGCCAGCACCTACATGTCCATATTACTGCTGTAAAACAACAGCCACAGCCAGAACTTGCGTGTCCGTATCACTGCAGCAAAATAGTGACAGTCACAGGCAGCACCCACATGTCCATATCACTGCTGTAAAACAACAGCCACAGTCGGAACCTGCATGCCCTCATCACTGCTGTGCTGTAAGATAGCGACAGCCAGCACCTGCATGTCCATATCACTGAGGTAAAACAACAGCCCAAGTCAGCAAGCACAACATGTCTACAGAGATTATGTTGGGAGAAAATGCAGCAAAATGCACTAAACATATGTCTTTACGGAAAACATATGATGACTTGACACCGCAGTACGACTGACCATCAGCAACTGGTTCTCGCAGAAATCATTACAACAGGAAAGGCACTGAGTTTATAAAGAGAAGAAAGACTGCTGCAGGTTCTCACAAGTGATACACTCTTCAGAGGCACCAAAACCAGATGTACGAGTGCAGTACTGCTCCCAATAATTACAAGTCCCCAGAGATAAAAAAGAACGTTTGCTTCAGTTACGTTCCCGATCAACGGATATTACATGCACGTTAAACTGCAGAACCAATGAAAATACCCAGATGACAGCGCAGAGTACAAGCAGCAATTATTTGTTGCAGTTCTATTCTGAATACCTTTCCATACAGACAACAGATGCATCTCAACAGCTGCAGTACTATTTGGGAGAGAGGGGGGCAGACCAGACAAGAAACCATTGTGTGTGTGAAAAAGGCTGCTTTATTTAAACAAGTGCACATTACAATACCATACCTGGCAACTGTCTTACAAAACTAAAACCTCGCTATACATCCGATATCTAACACCAGACCCCGCCCCTACCATCCCCTCAACATAGCCCCCAACCTGCCGTTAACTTATTACCAACATTACAATGTATTGCAGTTAAAATGTACAGTTCTATTCATCCAACATCCTATGCCTGCCTTTCTGAAACTGTAACTAACCAAACGTCTACAACTGACCCTTAAACTACCTGCCTACCCTTTCACTGCCCATGTTCCCAACTTTCAACGCTAACCAAACAACTGCCACCTCCTGGCAAACTTTTCAAACCCCTGCCACCCAGAACAAGGGGAGGGGGTACCACCCTCCCCTTTATCTGCCCCCCCCTGCTCTGATTTATCTAACGGGCCCTCTGCCCATATGCCTCAGTGTCCTGGCCAACACTTCCCGAACTTCCAAGAGGTATAAATCCATGCCCATCCTGAAAAGGTGAACGCCATCATCCCTGAAAAATTCCACCGCATCAAAGCGGATTTCCGAGAGGCAAATCCTGCCGAAACCCAAGCTTCTACAAAAACGAGTCATTTCAGTATTGATCTTCCTCCTTGCCCTTTCTACCGCACCTGGGTTAACAGCTTCACGCCACACCCTGCGCGGCACAAACTTGGTCCATAGGACAAAACAACCTGTCCACTGTTCCTTTAGCAAAGCTAAATCCTTCTTCATGCTCCTCATCAAAACCGGACCCTTTTCTTTGCACATGTTGTTCTCGCCTAAATGCAATACCAAAATGTCCGGGCACCTGCCGCCCACCAACAGTCTACTTAAACAAGGGACCAGTTCCTTCCAGCACATGCCCCCCCCCCTGCCATAGCAAACAACTTTAACATACGCTCGTTAAAACTTAAATTTTGGCCGAAGTAACTCTGGCGCGCCTGAATTTGAGCCCTTTTTATGAACGTGTGTCCCACAACCCAAATAGTCATCTCCTCTGCCTGGGGCCCAGACACAGAACCTGAAACGAGAAAATTTAGCATGGGTTTTGTGCATTATCGTCCACCGCACGCGCATCCCCCTCTTACCTTCTCACATAGCGCTTGTAGCAATCTGACGATCAACGTCCCAGGCACATAATTTGATCCTGATCCCACACTCTGTTACTTGCCTCTGATGCTGCCCCAATGCGAAATGAGTGCGTGCCGTAACCAGCTCCGTCCACCCCTATCTTTTGCAAGGCTTTTCGCAAAACTGCCAGCAATTGAAAAGCTGTTATCCTGTCTCCTTTTTCATGCTTAAATACCGCCCCCCCATGCCTCCCGACAAACTAAACCAATGTAGTGCCCACCTAAGTGGGCAAGACATTGGGGGATCTGGTGTCTGTAGCATAATCCATTTTCCTATGCCCTTCTGGTCCGTCTTAGACCTACTCAACCAAATTTGCACTCCAGATCTATGAGTGACCACGTCTTGCCACAACACCCCCCTCCCCTTTTAGTGCCCAAAAGCTCAGATACTCTGAAAGCCCCGAAAAACATCAAAACCATCAACGTTGAAAACAGACACGTTTCAAACTCGTCTGTACACGTCTCCGGCACTACAGCCAGCACCTGACTCAGCATCCGCCAGGACAATGGTTTTCGACATTTTCGCCCCGGGCCTTGCTCCCTTGCCCATCCTTCCAAAATTCTCGTCCCCAATCCCCTACCGGGTAGCCCCATAGCAGCTTACCCATGAAGGCAATCCCAGATAGCTTTCCAGCGATTGTGACCCTCGACCGACCTTTATCAATGAGGTCCAATATGAATTGAATGACATCTTCTGCCCTCCGCCAACCCTCGGCGCGCCATTGGGCGCCCAACCACAGGAACTCCTACCAGGCTAAACTGTAGGACACCCTGGTGGATTCCGCTAACGACCCTACCACCACTTGTAGCATCCTACGTTGCCTACGTACCACAGGTGCGGCGGCAATGGCGTCGGGGTCCTGTCGGCGTCCTTGGCTAGCCCACGGAATCTCACCCACTGTGAACGAGACAAAGCATCTGCTATGCAATTGTCCACACCCGGAACGTGCAATGCCCTGGAAGCTATGTCATGTCTCAAGCAGCCCACCACAAATACTCTGAGTAGTTTCAACACCTGTTCATCCCTTGCAGACTGTCGGTTCACTATTTCCACCACTGCCATGTTGTCCACCCAAAAAAGAACCTTCTTATGAGCTAATTCTTCCTTCCCACAGTGTTACGCTACCACTAAGGGAAAGAACTCCAAGAAAGCTATGCTCCTGCCCCCGTCCTTCCAATGTCTAGGCCATTGGTCTGCGCACCACCTACCCTGCCAAAACAAACCAAAACCCAAACTGCCTGCTGCATCTGAGAATATCTGAATGTCCCATGTTAGATGTTTCTCCCTTGCCAGCGGAATCCCATTAAAGGACTGTAAAAACACGGTCCACATCCTCAAGTTCTTTTTCACTCCGGCTGACAACCCAACGTGGTGGTGAGGTAAATGGTGTCCCGACAATGCTTGCCCCAGCCTCCTACAGAATGTCCTTCCTGCCCTCACTACTCTACACGCAAAGTTTAGATGACCTAAAAGGAACTGTATTTCCTTGACTAACTTTTTCCCTGGACAACATGTTCTGTAGTAACTCCAGCATTTTCCCTTTCTTATCCACTGGCAAGCGCACCCGCATTGCCCTAGAATCTATCTCGATTCCCAAGAAAGACAGTGACGTGCTGGGGCCCATTGTTTTTTCTGGTGCTAGCAGCACCCCGAGCTCCCCCATCAGCTCTTGGAAACTGTCCAGTGCCTTCTGGCATTCCGTGGAGCTGGGGGAGCCCACGAAGAAAAAGTCATCCAGGTAATGTGTCACCCGCGGTACCCTGTGTGCTGTGAAAATAGCCACTGTAAAAATGTGCTGAAGCCTTCAAACAACGCACACGAAATAGAGCATCCCATCGGCAATGCTTTGTCCACGTACCTTTTCCCTTCAAAATGGATACTCAAAAAATTCCAATCATCTGGATGGACTGGAAGCAAACGAAAGGCCAATTTTATGTTACATTTTGCCATTGGTGCGGCTGCGCCCGCGGTCACCACCAGTGACATGGCCACGTCAGCCGATGAGTACGATACCATAGCTGCCTCCTCCGCGATAAACTCTTTCACTGATGACCCTTCTGGTCATGACAAATGCAGTATAAGTCTGTATTGTCCCGACTCCTTTTTTGGCACTACCCCGATGGGGGAAATGATCAATGTCTCCATGGGCCTCTCATCAAAAGGTCCTGCCATCCTACCCTCCCTCACCTCTTTCTCCAGCTTGCACTATCAGTTTGTGCTCAGCTGCTGATCGCAAATTCTCCGCCCATCTCAGATGTCTTGGACCCATGTTCCCCAAACGAAACCCCCATCTAAAACCCTCTCTCAAAACCTGTACTGCTCTCTGATCCTCGTATCCCATCCGCCCGCTTCCACTTTCTCCAGTTTAACCGGAGTACGAGCCCTTTGACCCAGGCCGCTGTGGTCCCTTACCCACCGCTGTCCGGCAAACTGTTGTTGGTGTTCTCCGGTATTCCCTTCCCCTTGTTGCCATTGCTGGCCTCCTTGATGATAACAGCCCCTGCCCCGAAACAGTTGACCAGTGCATGCCGCCCACCACACTTCGAGCATTCGTGGCGGAACTTACAGAACTCGCGGGTACACAACCCCTTGTTGAAATCCCAGAAAGCTCCCCCTGTTCCTGTCTGGCTCTTCCCTGTGCCTCCCACCCCTCCCCGGGTGGGCCTCCCCTGAAAGGGCCGGTAAACTATCGGAAGTCCGCTGCCCGTAAATATGGTTTTACCCACTTTTGCTGCTCCCATTGTATGCTGCCACAAGTCCATGCCCAGCTCCCCCCATTTGGCTTCGGGATCCCATGCTAGGCGCGCTCTAAATTCTTCATCGTATTGAGCCCATGCGTATCCCCTTCCCGTGATTTGGGCCTTCCTGATGACGTCCTTGTATTAGAATAATGCCAAGCATCGCTCCGGGTATTTTTCACAACACACATTTGCGTATATCAAGAACGCTGCTGTCCAGTTCTCTATTGTCAACTGGACCTTTGGCCGCTTGGCTAACCCGTATTCCTCCTCTTTGGACTCTTCTTTTTACCTCACTTTCCTATGCAGCAGCTTAAGTATTTTCATATGTTCCCATTTCCAAATGTGCTCTTTTGTTGCCAGCATCAAATGCGCCCCGAATGGTTGTCACCCCCATGTATGGTAATTTCTTAATTTTAAGTTCCTGACTCTCTGGCCCTTCCTTCTTGTCCCCCTTCTTCTCCCTGTCTTCTGACACCTTCTCGGTATTCGTGCTACCCTCAGCCTTTGACCCCTTTATATCCCCATCCTCACTTGTGCCCACTCCAATGTCTGTGACGTACCTACCTCTTTGCAGCCTACCCTCACCTCCCACCAGCCCCTCCCCCGCCGTGCCCACTGATACCATTATAGGTTTTTCATTTGCACCATTGGCCTTACCTGGCTCCAAGGAGGGTGCCCGTATAGTTGCAGTCCACCTCGCCAGTGGCCCCGCACTCTCAAATGTCCTTGCTGGCCTCACCGCAGGCCCCAACGCCTTCCGTGGCCTCTCTGCCGGTGCCTGAAACATACTAGCTGAAACATTAATTTGGGCCCCCCCATCCCTTTCGTCTTCTCTCAACTCGCCTTCTTCAAGGCTTTCTTTGTCAAAATCTAATTCCTCTTGCCCCGGCTCCTGGGGCCATTCATGGTATGCCTCTACTCTCGGGGCCCTACCGGACCCACATCTCCCTGCCTCTGGAGGGGCCGACTGTACCCACCGGTACTCCTCCGGCATCCCCCCGTCCACCGTGACCCGCCGGGTGTTGGGGCCAGCGAGGTCATTCTTGGCCTACTTATGCTGGCCGCGATGGGCTCCCCGGCCGATATCAGGCGTGCCGTTCTAGGCTCCACCCTTGCTTCGCCTCGGCGGCTCTGAGCCGCTCCCAACTCTGCCGAGTCTGTTGCGCTGCGCTGCTCCTCCGCCTGCAAGATAAAAGTCTGGTCTGGTCCCCTGCCAAACCCCTACCTGCTCTCCCTTCCTCTTCATACCCTGTCACCTAACTTCTCGCACCCGCCCCCCAACCCCACACTTCCATCTCCCACTCGCTGTCCTCCACCCCCTCTTCCTCCTGCTCGCTCCACTCCAGCATGGCCACGACAACCACGGACCCTGAACTAGCCCTCGCGTGATTATCTCCTGCGCCCCCGGCCTTATCCCTGTGTCTCGACCCTCCCTTAGCTTGTCCCCAGACCCTCCCTTCCCCCTGCAGGGAACCACCCCTGGCCATGTAAGCATCTATTTGCCCGACCCTGTCCAGCCCCCTCACTTCCTCATTCCAGGACATAAAAATGTCCAGGTCCTCCCACGCCTACATGCCCCCCGCTGGCTCAAGCTCCTCCGATATGCCTTCTTCCTTCCCTTCTACCTGCCCTCACAGCTCGTCTGTCCACCCCCAGTTGGCCCTGATCTCTGTCCCTGCCCCAGGGGCGCTCACCCAAACCTTCCCCTGCCCCCCACACATCCCACCCGGGCATGTGCCATTGAAGGGGGTTCCCCCCCAATCCCTCCCTCCCTCCAACCGGCCAAAAAGCATCCTCAGCCACCCCCCTGCTTTCCTGGCCGGCTGATCCTCCGTGCGAGCAAAGTGCTTGTTCTCCCGCTGAGGCCTGCTCTGTATACCCCGCCCATCATTGCGTGCCTCCGCAGCCTCTGCGGAAGCACATGCGCCTGAGCTGCTTCTGCTGGCGGCCCCTGACCGGCACTCCTCGTGCCCCGGGCCGCTTCAACCTTTCTAACATGCGGGGCCTCCCACATGACGCTGATTAGCCCCACCTCATGCTACTCTCCCTGGGGCCTCACTATCGGCCTACTCCTCTAACTGCGCGGATGCTTTCGGGCCGCTCTCCTGGCCTGCGAGCGGCCCTGTTCACTCACTGCACTCGCCTTTCTCCTCTTCGGCGATGTGCACTCCGTGACCACGGCAGCCACTCCAGCCGATGCTCGCCGCGATGGACGCGACGAGCCCCCGGCCTCCATCCTTCCAGCCTCGCTCAGGAGCCGCAAAGCTTCCAACACACGGTAATCCTCCATAATTCTATGCTATCACCTTAACGAATCGCTATTCTAGCCTACCTAAACCCTCTCACAAACAAATCTTGCCAGAAAAACTATGCTGCTCTACCCTCCGCTCCCAGCCACCAAGTCACCAAACGTAAAATGGTGGCTGGGAGCGCAAATTCCCTAGCCCTTATACCTTGGGCTACTTTGGGCTAGGTTTTAACAAGCCCAAAAGGAGCCTACTCTGACTACAAAATGGCAGGCCAAGCGGCCTGCCCCCACCCCTCCCAATCTGCCAGGGGGCAGACCTCCCTCCGGTCAGCTGCCCCCCAAACACCCCTTATCTGCAACCACTTGTTCCCACAGGGGTTAAACGGCGAGGAAAACTGCCTCAAGAGCTCTCAATACTGCAGTACTGCAAACTGCACATAACAGAAATACCATAAAAATGAAATGCACTTGCACGGCTGCATTACTACGATCAGCAACTAGATGCGCTTGTAGAGAAGAAAGCCTATATCTGCAGCGGTTGTTAAAAACTGTAAATCAGTGTCAGCATGTATCGCCTCCGTGATGTCATCTGTGTTGTCATATGCGAGTTCATAAACTGTGCATAAGGAGTGAGGGTTATGTTGCCTAGCTATCCAGTTAGTTACGTACCAGTTCTCCATATTCGTCCTGAATTAATATACACTAGACAATCTCTGTTCCTGTTGGAATCCTGGAACACAATAAATATGTTTTTAAATGTAAAGGCTTAAAATCTGCCTGTTTTAATCTTTGACTTCAGGAGCAGCTCGCGTTGTCTCTCTGGGTATCTTTACTGTGGTGTAGCGCTGGGAAACCCTTGATTAGGTACCATGCGCTTTACAAATCTGATTAATAATAATAATTTGAAAAACATTTAAATGAATAACACTTTTATAGTCTTTTTTTTAATTTTAAATGCAGCCCATTCAAATCCAACTGGGCACGGCGAAAATTTTAGACCAACTTTCAGGCTGGTGGGTGAGATGTTTATGAAGCCAGAAGGAATATACATAATTGAGAATTAGGTTTAGGGGTAAATAAACTTTTCCTTCGCCATCATGGGATAGTCGACGATGTTCATAAAAAGTAAAATAGAGCAGCAAGATTTCAAACAACCTCAGAGGTGAACCTGAAACCTTGCGAGATATGGTTGACCTGGACTATGCAGAGAAAATGCAGGGATGCCTCGCGCCTTAGATTAGCTGACCTGGAGTCAGAATACAAACAATTTTTGGTAAAATGCATTGAAAAAGGTTTTTAACCTCACCTTTTTTCCCTGGCTGGTCGAGGCCGGGCCGCACCACCAGCCACTCCCAATATCAGGGCTCCTCCTTTCAAAGCCAGAGCAGCTGAAGCTCCTTGAGTTGGATTGATGGGCAGAGAGGATTCTGAGGACCGTGGGGATGCTCATGGATCAGCTTCCAACACCTTTTACCAAGGTGGATCTTCACCATTTTTCCAACATAGCACTAGGGGGCCGAATGCGCCTTTATCTTCACAACTGGAAGTGCATTACCCATGACGCGTGGATTCTTCAGACTGTTCGAGGTTTTCAACTGGAATTCTATGAGACACGGGTTCAGAATACCAACCCTCACCACTTCACTGTCCAACCCACAAGAGCCTCTTCGTAGACCGAGAGGTGCTTCTCCCTTACAAAAAAGAGCCGTAGCCTCCTGCCAACCTCACCCTACGAGATTTCTCATTTCTCTTTGACATAGTCATCAATCTCAAAGAGTTCAACTCTTGGATATTTTACCGCCATTTCAGAATGGAGGAGATTCACTTGTTGCTAGGGGTGGGCAGAGTTCGTAGAGTTCCTCTCCGCCCTAGGCCCGATAAGCTCAGCTGAACTGGCTCGCCCCTAACACGAGAATGGAAGCATGTGGCCCTTCTATTATTTTAGCCAACTCACAGGGCCCCAAGCGCCCCCGTGTTCACGCCTTCTCCTCCCAGGATCCACCAAAGGGCCCCTAAGCATCCCAGTTGCCCCTGGTGACCTCTGCAGCTCCAGGGCCCCAGGCACCCTTAGCGCCATAGCCCAATGGACCCCTGCTCTCCCAGGGGCCCCAGGTACCCCTAGCGCCTCAGTGCCCAAACCCAATGTACCCTACTCTCACCAGTGCTTCTACAGCCCCAGTGCCCCCTCCCCCATCCTATACTACCAGGGCTCAGCGCTGGGTTCTTACCTGCTTGTGTGGCCCTGCTGGCCAGAAGAAAGACCATCGCCCAGAGAGCGGCTTCCATGGTGCAGGTGGTAGGATCAGGGGCCCCCTCCGCTGGTGGCACCTCAGGGGCCTGGTGGAGGGGAGGCAGTGAGGGAGGGGAGATCTGAATGCAAGTAGAGAAGGTTTGAGGTGTGCGTAGAGGGTTTCTGAGTGTAGAATAAGAGGTCCGAGTGAGGGCATAGGAGCTCCGAGTGAGGGCATAGGAGCTCCGAGTGAAGGCAGAGGAGCTCCGAGTGAAGGCAGAGGAGCTCCGAGTGAAGGTAGAGGAGCTCCGTGTGAGAGTAGAGGAGCTCCGTGTGAGAGTAGAGGAGGTCCGTGTGAGAGTTGAGGTTTCTGCAGAGGAGGGCCGGGTGAGGGCAGAGGAGCTCCGATTGAGGAAAGAGGTTTCTGCAGAGGAGGGCAGGGTGAGGGCAGAGGAGGGCCGTGTGAGGGCAGAGGAGCTCTGAGTGAGGGCAGAGGAACTCCGAGTGAGAGCAGAAGAGCTCCGAGTGAGAGCAGAAGAGCTCCGAGTGAGGGCAGAGGAGGGCAAGTGAGGGCAGAGGAGCTCCGAATGAGGACTGAAGAGCTCCGGGTAAGGGCAGAGGAAGGCAGGGAGAGGTCTCAGCAGAAGAGCTCAGACGGTGGCCCAGTCCAACTCCAGGTCTCTGGCACAGCAGCTGTAGGTCTTGCCGAGTCGGTGGTGCCAGCAGCACTGAGCACTAGGATCTTGTCCAGATACGTAGCATTCAATAGTTCTCTTCTAGAACTCTGGGTAATAACGTATAAGTGTGATGCAGTGTCTTTTCTGTTTACAACCCTGTTTCTATGTCTATGATGAGATGAGCTCTCGGTGTGCAGCCATCTTGGACTAAACTTATCCACAGGTGCGGGTATTTCTTTAAAAAAGAGTGATAACTTTATATTTAGGGTGTCTCAAGATTTTAGGACAAATTAAACAACAGCCCGATCAGGAAACCTCCCCCGGTGTATTCATCTACTTGGTCGCCATCTTGGGGTCAGGCAGAGCCTTTGGCTGTAGACTCCCCCTGGGCCTGCTGTGCGCAGCAATCAACAAAAGGAGAAGAGACTGACCCGACGGGAGAGTCTTCATGTGGGTGCAGGCGGAGTGCCCGCCACCGCTGCCACCCGCTCGCGGTGCCCTCAGCGCTGCATCGGGGCCTTCCTTACGTGACAGCGGCGTTTCACGGCTCCGCGGGGACAAAAGGCTCCATCTGGGCAGATCTGGAAGGAGCGGGATGCGGTAAGTGCCTTCGGTGCCCTCCCACAGTGCCGCGAAGTCGGGGGATGTTAGGCGCCGTCTGTGCTTCGCGCCAGTCCAGCCATAGACCCGCAGTCCGGCTCGATAGGCCTGTAGGGCCGACCGGCGTGCGTCTCTACGCCATCTTGAGAGCGGCCTCAGCTCTCCGTCTCGCCCGACTCGTGGTCCGGGATCAAGTCCGGCGACCGGTCACGGGGTACGATGAGAGGCTCCCGCTCAGCACGGGACGTTGCTGAGTGCGGGCATTCGCTTCGCTGCTCTCTACAAGCGGTGAAAATGGTTTGTGGCAGTCGCAGGGGCCCGGAGCTGAAGCGGCTCACGTCCGCTCAGCCATCTTACTTGGCCACGCCCCGGCAGTCGCCTTTATGGCGATAAGGCAGACGTAGCGCTTGAGCGCTTCAAAGAATCTCGAGCTACGGTTAGATTCTTGGGCCTCACGGCTACGACCCGTCTCCCTCAGTCTGCCTTTCGTCTCTTTCGTGGCTACGGAAAGGGCGCCCAGCTATGTCCTGTCCAGACCAGCCACTGAGTCATGCAGGCTGTCCAGTCCCTGCATGGCCGCGGACGTGGGTCCCAGCATCTTCGTGGGTCAGGGAACCAGTGGTCGGGCCAGTCCACCCTTTCTCTTTCTGCCACTGCCTCCAAACCTTCTTAGTCTGACGTTTCAGGTCCATCATCGGCCAGTTGGAGGCAGGATTCGCCATCACCTCCTCTGCTGGCAGTCCATCACATCAGACAGGTGGGTTCTGCAGACAGTCCGAAGGGGCTACTCCCTCCCCTTCGAGACCTCCCCTACCTCCATGCCACCTGCCTACGACCGTATATAGGAGGATCATTTAGCACTCTCTGCGGGGAAATTACTGCTCTCTTGGCCAAGGGGGCCATAGAGAGGGTCCCTGTGCCAGAAGTAGGACAGGGTGGTTATTCCCGCTACTTTCTGGTGCCCAAAAAGGACAAAGACCTGCGTCCTATCCTAGACCTTCGGACCCTCAACTTATTCCTTCGAAAGGAGAAGTTCAAAATGCTCACTTTAGCCCAGGTCCTTTCTGCCCTCGACCCAGGAGACTGGATGGTAGCGTTTACTAGCAGGACGCTTATTTCCATATCCCCGTCCTGTCTGCCCACAGACATTACTTACGGGGGTGGGTGTTAGACCTGGCACTGTTGGCGTGGGTCTCCCTTCCATTTTTTTTGCTGTTGCCTCGTGTGTTTTTGCTGGTTATAGATGCTTTGGGCACTGTGCCACTGCTATTCAGTGCCACAGTGCAAGTGCTCCCTATGGTAAATTGATGTATGGATTAGTGATTCCATGATTGGTTGGTTTGGTTTACTTGTCAGACCCTAGTACAGTGCACTGAGTGTGCCCAGGGCTTGTAAACCAAATGCTGGTGGGCTTGCAGCACTGGCTGTGCCACCCACAGAAGCAGCCTGTAAAAGTGTGTCTCAGGTCTGCCACTGCAGAGCCTGTGTGCAGTCTGGTACTGCCATGTTAATTGGGCAAGTGCGCCCACTTGCCAGTCCCTAAACCTTCCCTTTTCTTCATATCAGACACCCCTATGGTAGGCCCAAGGGCAGGCTGCATTGTAAGTATAAGGTAGGACATGCCCTGGTGTGTGTGGCATGTCCTAATAGTGAATTACAGCCATTTTCGTTTTTCACTATTGCAAGGCTACCTGATCCCCATAGGCCAGAATGGCCAGTTTGATTATTACATCTTATAATCCTAACTGACCCAGGGAACATGGTAGAAAAACGAATTAGTATGCCTGAACTCAGAATGATAAAATACATCTTTTAGTGAAGTTGGTTTTAACATTCTGTGTTTGAAAATACCACTTTTAGAAAGTAGGTATTTTCTTGCCTAACTATCCAAGCCTGCCTCTGCTAGGTTGTGTATTCCTTGTCTGGAGTTTGAGTGACAGGGCCTGGGGGATTCCAGGAGACAAGGCGAGTCAGCACAGGGCTGAATAGAGAGATCTGCATGTAGATGGGTGGGAGGAGTTGCACCTGGGACCTGAATAGGGCTGTGCCTTCCCTCCACAATGCTGGCTTCACCTCCTGTGGTGTGTCTGATGTCCCTGGCCTACACTGTGAAAGGAAAGAAGGAGTCTGGTCAACAAAGTGCTCCAAGACTGACCAGAACTGGTTTGGACTAGGCAAAGGCCTCTCTGCCTTCAGAGAACAAAGGGAAAATGAGTATAAAAGAGGGGACCCAAACCCCTGAACTTTAGATCACTTTTGGGAAACAAGAAGAAACCTTTGCTGAGGAGAGGAACCAGAGAAACTGAGGAAGAGACTATCCCTAAGCTGAGTGCTGTTTGGGGGATTGGCCTGCAGTGATTGCCTGACTGCCAAAGAAAGGAGAGAGGAACTTTGTGTGTACTTTCATCAACTTGTAAAAGATCTCCAAGGGCTTGAGAGAGAGCTTGCCTCCTGCTGAAGACTCAGGGACAACAGACTTCACCAACCAGCTCCCCAAGAGTCTTTCTGGAAAGTGCCTGCTGCTGTGCTGGACTTTGAGGGACTGCGGGTCGCAAGGAGCTGGAAGCGCGACTCACGAAGAAGAGTCGCTGCTGAAGCGCCTCGCATCGCCGAAGAAAAGGGTCGACGTCGCATCAGACGCCGCCGCATCAACGGAGAAGAGTGTCGCCGCCGCATCATCCCCGAAGCGCCTCGCATCGCCGAAGAGGATCGACGTCGCATCAGACGCTGCCGCATCACCGGGAAGCGTGTCGCAGGGCCTGCTGCGGCTCAGAAGAATCGTTGAGTCGCCGCACGGACGTTGGGCGTGCACGCATCGTTGTCGCATCAAGAAGACGCCATTTTGTTTCATTGCACCGGATATTCATCGCATCACGGTGCTGCTGGTTGCATCGCCATGGAAGCGCAGTAAGAAACCGACGCATCACCTCCCCATGCAGAGAAGAACCGACGCATCCCCTACGCAGCAGTAGGGAACCGACGCATCACCGTTCTTGCGTGTAAGGAACCGACGCTTCACCTTCCCTGCAACACTTTCATTGTATAGCGTTACGCATTCAAAGGTACATTGAACTCAGTGTCGCATTTACCATCTAAAGAGAACTGAGCTAATTCTACCATTTTTGAAGTACAGTATTGTGGATTTTTGTCGTTTGTCGTCTTGTGTTAAATCTATATAAAAGATACTTATTTTTAATATACAACTGGTGTGGTGTCCATCTGTAGTGTTGTCACTTGATTACTGTATGTGTTCACAAATGCTTTACACACTGCCTCTGAGATAAGCCTGCCTGCTCGTGCCAAGCTACCAAGGGGGTGAACAGGGGTTATTTTAGGAGTGCACCCCCTTACCCTGACTAGTCACAAGGGTCCCTATTTGGTCAAAGGTACCTACCTCTGCCAACTAGAGACCCCCAAATCTAACAGTGGGCCTCAAGCACTTTCAGTTCACCGTACACCCCTTTGGCCTTACTAGTGCCCCTCAGGTGTTCACGAAAGTGATGGCGGTGGTCGCAGCTCATCTGCGCAGATCAGGGGTACAAGTCTCCCCCTATCTCGATGACTGACTGTTGAAGGCAGGCTCACCCAGGGTGTCATCTCCCACCTCATGCACTTACTGGGGTTCACTATCAATGTGCCAAAGTCACACCTGACTCCCTCTCAAACGCTCCCTTTCATAGGAGCAATTCTGGACACAGCGCAATTTCGGGCCTATGCTTCCGAGCACAGTGTAGGATATTTGGGCTATGATGCCGATGTTTCAGCCTCTAGCCCGGATGCTGCTGGGCATCATGGCCTCCTGCTGGTGGATCATGCCAGATGGCATTTGCGGGCTCTGCAGTAGGACCTGAAGTTCCGGTGGGCACAGCATCAGGGGAATCTTCCAGACTACGACCAGATCTCAGAGGGAACTGTGCACTAACTGCATTGGTGGCTAACGAGCCAAGATTGGGTCAGGGGCAGATCCCTCTCCCTTCCCAAACCAGATCTGATGGTGGTGACAGATGCATCACTTCTGGGATGGGGCGGCCACCTTGGAGAGGTGGATATCAGAGGCTTCTGGTCTCCGGCAGAGTCCAGTCTACATATCTTCCTTTTGGAGACTGGCATTGAAGGCATTCCTTCCCTCTCTCAAAGGGAAAGTGGTACAGGTGTTCACCAACAACACCATTGCCATGTGGTACTGCAACAAACAGGGCGGGGTGGGGTCGTGGACCTTTTGTCAAGAGGCTCTCCGCCTCTGGACATGGCTGGAACATCAGGGCATATCCCTGGTGCTTCACTACCTGGCGCGTTCTCTGAACACCAGAGCGGACAAACTCAGCCGTTGGTGCCTGGTTAATCACGAATGGTGTCTCTATCTGGAGGTGGTGCCAGGTCTCTTTCAGCGCTGGGGAGAGCCTTGGTTAGATCGGTTTGCCTCTGAACAGCAGTATTGTGTGTTGGAGTTTCCAAGCCCACGCTTCGGCCTCCTCTACGACTTTAGACCGATACCACTTCTGCCCAGAGTGCTCGGGAAGATCAAACAACTGGGCTCAAGTCATTCTTGTGGCTCCGGATTGGGCACGAAGGGTCTGGTATTCTGACCTTCTGACCATGGCCATCGATCCTCCGATCAGACTGCCCCTTCGGGAGGATCTTCTGTTGCAGCAGCAGGGGACGGTTCTTCATCCGAACCTGTCCAGTCTCCACTTCCTAGGGTGGAGATTGAGCGGCGACAGTTGACAGCGTTCGACCTTCCACCCGAAGTCTGTGATGTCATCTTGGCAGCCGGGTGTCCCTCCACTAAAACGGTATGCGCCTGTAGATGGGACAAATTTGTGGCATGGCGCACAGCAAGGCTGTTAATCCCCTTTCTGCTTCTCTTTCGGAGGTTATGTTGTACATACTTTATTTGGCCCAGCAGGGTTCTGCTATGGGCACCCTTAAAGGCTATCTTTCGGCTAGCTCTGCCTCTCTGAGACTTCCAAATCAGCCTTCTTTGTTCAAATTTCCCATTGTCAATAGGTTTCTTAGTGGCCCTACTCATTTGTTGCCTCCGTCTCCTTCCATAATGCCCCAATGGGATTTAAATTTGGTTTTGACTTTTCTTATGTGTACTCCCTTCAAGCCACTTCATTATTGCCTTCTCAGGCTTCTAACGCTTAAGACTGCTTTCATCATTGCCATCACCTTTGCTTGCAGAGTTAGCGAGCTCCAGGCTCGGTCTTCCATGCCTCTCAATCTGTCTGGCCATCCACATAAAGTGGTGCTTCGAACAAAAGCTTTGACACTCCCTAATGTGGTCAAACCCTTCCATGTGGGACAATCCATTACTCTGCCCACTTTTTACCCGCTCCCGAATCCTTCCTAGGAAGAGCAGAGATTCCACCGCCTGGACCCAAAACGTGCGTTGTCTTTTTTATCTTGATCACACCAAAGTCTTCCAGGTGGACGATCAACTCTTCCTTGGCTATGTGGGTGCCAAGAAAGATCGGGCAGTACAGAAAAGGACCATCTCCCGATGGGTTGTCCTCTGCATTAAATTGTGCTACGCATTGGCGAAGAAGGAACCTCCTGTTACTAGCTAACTCTACTAGAGTCACAGTCCTGGATATCTGTCCGTCACAACGTGGGCATCCCTGCACACATTTACCAGACACTATTGCCTGGACAGCCAAGTCCGGAGGGACGGTACTTTGCCTGTTCAGTCCTCCAGGGCTTCCTCATGGGATCTTGGTTCGCAGACCCTCCTCCGGGGTTGGTATTGCTAGGGTATCTATTCTAAAGGTAAGGAATCAACAACTAGAAATCTCTATCAGATGAGCAAGTTACTTACCTTCGGTAAAGATGTTACTGGTACAAACATTCTTGTAGATTTCTCCCCGCGCTCTGAACTGGTTTCTAGGAATAAGGACTCCCCTAAAGGGCCCTAGTTTTGACGCACCAGTGATCAGTGTCTTTCATGGCTCTGCGCTTCTGGAGTGGAAAGTCGTATTAAGAACGGACGTCTGCACACCCGGGCGGCATCTATGTAGGTCAGGCGACGTCTTTTCCGGCACACACAACGATGAAAGCGGAGTCAACCGACGCCACCTACAGATGCGCAGGGGTACTGCTAATGAAAAATCTCCGGATCCAGACTGACGCATGGGGGAAATTCTAAAGGTAAGGAACCTACAACTAGAATATGTCTCTACCAGATACAGCGTTACCAAAGGTAAGTAACTTGCTCTTCACAAATGCTAGAACATTTTCGATTATACAGTAAATGATCAGAAACAGGGTCATACAAAAACAGCCAAAATATGTATTGCCGGAGGTCCCACAATCCTTAAGATGACACTGGGTATTGTATTGTAATTGCATTCATATAGCGCTTCCTACCCCTGATGAGGCGTCGCAACGCTTTTTCGGCGAGTAGCACTCTACTCCGGAACCCATAAAGGATTAGTGTTGAATTAGTATAGTGAAATATGAAAGTGATTTAAGTGGTGGATAGGTTAATCAACTATTTGGATTCAGAAGGCTAGCGGAAGGATAGAAGAAGGAAAAAAGGTTTGTATTTATATAGCGCTTGTTACCCCTAATGTGGTGTTGAAGCGCTTTTTTTTTTTTGGCGAGTAGCACGCTACTCCGGAAACCCATAAAGGATTAGTGGTGAATTAGTATAGTAAAATATGAAAGTAATTTGAGTGGTGGATACTAGTCAGTTATTTGGAGTGAGAAGGATAGCGGAGGGATAAAAGAGGGAAAAAAGGTTTGCATTTATATAGCGTTTGATACCCCTGATGGGGTGTTGAAGAGCTTTTTGGCGAGTAGCACGCTACTCAGGAACGATTAGTGCCGTTGAGGTAAAGGTAAGCAAGTGAAGGCAAGAGGTTGAGATAAACAGAGGTGATACAGACAAATCACTTTCCCATGGGGCCCCTTGGAAGATGGGGGCCCGGGGGAATTGCTCTCCTTGTCTAAGTCTTAAAACACCTCTGACTGGGACATTTCTCATAAAATGTATCTGGTAAATGCCTATCTGCTTTTTCGCGGCAGGTTATTATAGAAGAGACATGCATCAAACTATGAACTTCTTAGTTGAAGCTAATGAAGTGCTCACAAATCCATACTTTCAAAAAGATGTTCATAATTGCGAATGTCTTTAGCCTCAACTGAATAATTTTATGGAACTTTCTCAACATCAAAAGTGTTAAGAGACCAGTCTGCAGACTCAACCAATTGGAGAAGTTTGATTAAAAAAAATTGACGGATTAAATAAAAATATGAAAAAGGAAGTCATCTGTACAAAGGCTTGACGCTCACGTACCCACTTTTGCTGAATAGGCACCAAGAGAGTTATCTTGTGTGACCACTATGGTTATATATTGGTAAACATGTTGATGGGTTCAAAGGGAGGTCCCACTAATTTGGACAATACAATATGTATGTCTAGGGACGACACTTATACGTGGGGATTGACTTTAAGGCACTGTAAGAAATCATCGATCACAGGAATTGTTCTAGATGAAGTCTGAGAAGGATGCTGGTGATAAGCTGCTAAGGCAGGCTCATGTACATTCACAGTTGACAATTTAAGGTCAATTTGACCAAATAAAAAGGTATAGTACAATGTTTCCTTGACAAGCCATGGATATACTTGCTTATTTATCAACCATATGCAGAATGTCTCATTTTAAATCATAGCAGTTCTTATGGACGGATGTTCTTTAAAACATTCTTGTAGCTATTTGATAAGTGCAGATTGTTGTAATACAAGTAATTGGGAGCTAAATGGTCAACCTGAGCAATGGAAACCTGGGATAAAGGACCGTGCCTGCAATTCTGTAGAGAAGATGTAGCATGTACAAAGGCTTCCTGTGTTGCTACATAGACAGGTGACTTACATCCTGATACTAGAATTGACATGGGCAGTCTGGATCAAGGGTGATCATCTTCATTGCGATGTCCGAGTTTGGCAAACACTTTCGGGGTTAGGATTGGCAGAAAAGCATTAATAAATGTCCAACATCTGCCTATGGAAGGGGCTTTTCCTCTAAAAACAATATAGTAAACTTCATGTATACTCTTTACCTTTAGAATTTGATTTTAAAAAAACAAGTCAATATCTGAACATTCCCACTTAACGAAGATGCCTGAAGCGAATCGTTGTTTGGGACACATTTGTGTTCTTCCAACAGCCGACTTGCCCAACTTTCCAAATCATAAGTACAGGTAGGTGGACTGGAGTGCCCAAAGGGTCTGTACCTCTCTTGAAAAAGCCCTGGGTCTACTTCCAACTATTTATTAATGTAGCATATTGTAGTGGTGCTAGTAATCTTAACCAGCAAATCATTGGGGAAAAAAATCAGGAAGAAACAATCTGAGAACTCAATTAACCTGCATCAGCGTTAACATACTGATGCAGCAGTTCTGTACTTTCAGGGACAAGTACCCTTGAGCACACAGATTACCAAGCAGGTTTCCCTTGTTTTGGTTGGAAGCTCTTCCAGAAATGAGACTCCCTGAAGCATCTTACTTCTCTGACACTATGCTGGGTATTAAAGAGCCATGTTGTCCATTTAGATCTATGCCAAATTGGCCATAGAGATCTATGCTTACCCCATCCCTGATATTTAACTCCATCGATCTTGTAAGCACCCGTGCAATTAATCCACATCTAGTGTCTCAGTTGGGACTAAAAAAGTACCGGGACATAGAACTCAGAAGAGCAGACTTCTCTGACCTTCGGACTAGAAGTAGTGTTTACATATTGGCACTTGTAATAAATAGAAGAAAGCCTTATTGGCTGAAGAACACTTTCAACCATCATGTCACCTATCACTTCGATTGCTGCACACATGCCACTTTGTGTATAGCAGAAGATAGCGGGCAGCTTGAGTCAACCCAGCCCTAAGAGGCCATCACTGCTGATCCCAGGTCAACATAAATGTGCCTCAGCGATTCAGACAACAGCTCCCCAGTCACCGTCTGGCTCTCGGCAGCTTCACTCCACAAGGACAAAAGCAGCTCTTGGAACAAGAGCTTCAGGAACATCATGGCCATTATGACATCCATCCAGACGCTCCCATTAACGTTTACTGTTTTAGGAGGCCATTTCACCCTAACTAGGGGTTTTACCAGACACCACGGATCAATGTTACATTGCAGGTGCCTTTACCCTGTATGCTGCTGAACTTGATGTGGGATTCTCTTCTTTGTATTATACATCAATATGGTGGTTGCATTGACTGTCAAATAAGGTAATTATTCTATTAAAAGATTACTGACATTGTATCATGTTGTGTTGTAATTATTCTGTACCTATCTGGATTTCTTGAAACACTATACATTAAGTGCACACTAACCAGGGCTGGACTGGGAACCCGAAGCAGCCCTGGGAAATGTTGTCAGACCAGCCTCTGCACAGTGCATATTGAGTGCAGCGAGCGAGCCTGACCACTACAAAGGAAGGTTTGGGGGGTTCTCCTAACATGAAAATTTTGGAAAAAATGGTGCATTCTACAACATATTTGTCATTGTATATTCAACTGTATTAACTTTTAAACCATAGTAAATGATGACCTTACTGTGCACCAGGATAGGACAATCTTTGTTGGGGCTCTTCAATGATTCCCTCACTATCACCCTCCAACAGTGCCTCACATCTCTCCATAGCCTCTCTCTCACATGTAATTTGTTTTATAGCACCTTTCATACCAGTGTAGGGTGCCGGAGCACTTTACATCACACACAAAGATACAATGAATCATACATGTGTTAATCAGTGTATAGAAAATGTTACATTAGGCAAAGGGGACTACAAGGTGTAGGATTCACGTGCCATCTATACTGGTAGGCACTTTAAGAGAGCTTGGTCTTGAGAAGCACCAACTCAGGATTCATAACATAGTGGTTTGGATTGACTTTAATAATAATTAATTTCTACCCAAACCAATATTTCTTAGCAACATCAGCGATACTGAAGACTGGGAAAAAAACATAACTTTCTAACCTGTACCATGCAGCTTGCATGCAGCTCTAATGGCAGTTCATAGCTCACTCTGCTAGATTATGATTGTAACTTATGAACTGCACAGTAACAAAACGTATGTGACAAAAGCAGTAACCCATTGAGCTATGCACATTAAATATTGATCTTTGATATGCATGGTACAAATTCTGTGCAGCAGGCATGTCAACCCTTTGCGCTACCTTAGATGAGTCAAAACTGCCACTAGTCAAAACTCCCATCTCTCTCTAGCAGGTGAATTAATCACCAGAGTTAGCTTGACATTTTTATTGTTGCTGGAAAACTGCTGAATATACAAGGAAATTTGCAGTGCAGTTAAAACTGCTGCACTGCTACAAAACCAGCCTCCCACCCTTCTGGGGAAACACCCGATCGGCCAGTCCGGCCTTAACACCAAGTATGCCCGAGCACTTTATGCCCCTTTAAGTAGCCTTTTTAGGTTGCAGCCTACCAGACAGTGCAGCAGTCTGGTTTGCTAAAGACATCTTGGGGACATTCAGAAAGTTGACCTAGGAATGCATTCCTCCCGTTGCTTACCATTGGCTTTGTGGTTTATAACTCACATTTTCTGGCTTTATATTTGCTGGCTTAATTTGCTGTAGGCTGTCCAGTTCAAGTTCGTCCCTCCCTTTGCCCAAACCTTGTTTACTGTATTCTTCCACAAACTTGCTTTCTGTAAACAGGCCTTCAAATCTTGTTCTTATCTCGTCACATTTGCTGTGCTTTGAAAGACAGAGATCAAATGTCAGGCCATGTCTTCCAAAGAGCTTGGTGTTTATCTTTCTTTTTCAAACTTCAAAGTGAGAGGATTTGTGACAATCATGCTGACTACTGGGAGAGGAAGGCTGTACGATGTATTTTTTTTCTAGCACACAATAAAATGTAAATGTCTGTAAATTAACAGTGCTGACGATCATATCAATACATTGGTTGATGACATTTTCACACGTTATCATTTGTGCGCTGTATACTTTTATCAGTAAAAATGTATGAGTGCAAATGTAATGGTAATTTCAATTGAAGATGTGATATTTGTAATGGCAGTACGCTACCACACCATGCTTACTGCATGTTACCTCACTCCACTGCACTCTACCTACTCCACTCCACACTATGTCACTCCATTCAACACTGCACCATTCCATGCCTCTCTACTCTACACCACTTCAGTCTACTCTATGCCAGTGCACTCTACCTCACACTACTCTACTATGCACTACTGCACTCTACACCTCTCCATGCCACCCTACTCTGCAACACTGTACTCTACTCTGTACCACTCCACTGTTCGCCAGTGCACTCTATGCCAATCCCCTCTACTCCACTCTAATCTACTCTGAAAAAAATCTACACTACGCAACTGCACTCAGCGCCACTCCACACTACTCTGCACCACTGTCCTCTGTCGATACACTCTACACCACTTTACTCAAAACCAATGCAGTCTACGCCAATCTACTCTGCACCACTGCACTCTACGCCATTGTACTTTGTCCCTGCACTCTGTCATCCTATTGTATTCTGCATCACTCTACTCTATGCCACTGCACTCTATGACCGTATACTCTGCAACACTTCACTCTACGCCACTTCACTCTACTCTGAAACAATCTACTCTACAACACTCTATTCCACAGCACTCTACACCAATGCGCACACCACTTTACTCAAAATTAATACCATACTCCACTACACTCTATGCCAATCAACGCTACACTGTACGCCACTGCACTCTATGCTAATCTACTCTCAACACTGCATCCTATGCCACTCTGCTCCATTGCACTCTACATCACTTTACTCTGCACCACTCTATGCCACTGCAATCTACACCAATGCACTGTATGCCACTCCACTCTACACCACTGCACCATACGACACTACTCTGCAGCACTGCACTCTGCCACTGCACCACTCTACGCCACTGCACTCTACACCACTCTAATCTACTGTGCACCTCTGCACTCTTGACATTGCATTCCATGCCACTTTAATCTACTCGGTCACTGAACTCTGTGCCCCTGAAATCCGCGGCCCGAACTCTACGCCAATGCACTTTACGCCACCGCACTCTACACCTATCTACCCTGCACCACTCTACAATATGGCAGAGCACTCTACCCCACTCTATGCACCATTGCACTCTGCATCGCTCCAGTCTAGGCCACTCCATTCTATGCCTCCACTCTACGCCACTGCACGCAATGCTGCTCTACACCAATGAACTCTACACCACTTTACTCAAAACCAATGCACCCTAAGGCAACTACTTTGCATCACTGCACAATACGTCACACCACACCATTGCACTCTATGCCCCTCTAGTCTACTCTGCAACACTGTACTCTACGTCACTGCTCTCTACCACCACTAAAGAACAAGTTAATTACCTTCGGTAACGATGTATCTGTAATTGACATAGGTTAGTTGTATATTCCTTACCTTTAGAATTTCCCGCAGGCGTCAGTCTGGATCTGGAGATTTTTCTTTAGCAGTACTCCTGTGCGTCGGTAGGTGGCGTCGGTCGACTCCGCTTCCGTCGTCGGCTTCGTGGTCGCCGGGATGACTTCGCGTTGCCTACTTAGACACCGCCCATGCGCGCGGACGTCAGTTCTGACACGACTTTCCACGCCAGAAGCGCAGAGCTATGCAAGATACTGACCACAGAAATCAGTTTGCAGAGCGGGGAGGATGTGTGGTGCGGTAAGGAATTTACAACTAACCTATGTCTCTTACAGATATATTGTTACCTTTAGAATAGATACCCCAGCAATACCATCCCCGGAGGAGGGTCTGCGAACCACGTTCAGACGAGAAAGACTTGGCTGTCCAGGCAGTAATGTCTGGTAAACGTGTGCATTGATGCCCACGTTGCCACCTGACAGATCAAGGAGTGGGACTCCACATGCCAATGCAGAGGTTGCTGCTGTAGCCCTAGTAGAATGAGCACGCAACCCCACTGGAGGATCCTTCTTAGCTAAAGCATAGTGGATCTTTATGCAAAGGACAACCCAATCGAGATATGGCACGTTTTTGAACAGCATGGCCATTCTTGGCACCTATATATCCAATAAAGAGTTTATCATCCACCCTGAAATCTTTGGTGCGGTCAAGGTAGAATGACAGCGCACCTTTAAGGTCCAGACGGTGGAGTCTCTCCTCTTCCTTGGAAGGGTTGAGGAGGTGGGAAAAAGGTGGGCAAAGTGATAGATTCTCCTACATGAAATGGTGTAACTACTTTAGGAAGAAAGGAAGGCCTCGTTCTAAGCACCACTTTGTCCGGATGCACAGAGAAGAAAGCAGACTTGGAAGACAGAGCTTGAAGCTCACTCACCCTGCGAGCAGAGGTGATGGCCACAAGGAAGGCAGTTTTGAGAGTGAGGAGCCTGAGAGGACAGTTATGAAGAGGCGCGAAGGGAGCACACATAAGTTATGTGAGAACAAGATTCAAGTCCCACTGGGGCATTATGAAAGGAGATGGAGGAAACAGATGAGCAATGCCCTTAAAGAACCTATTACAAATAGGAGACTTGAACAAGGATGGGCAATCTGGCAGCCGAAGAAAAGCAGAGATAGCTACAAGATAACCTTTGAGAGTGCCCAGAGCCGAGCCCTGTTGGGCCAAAGAAAGTATATACAAGAGGACCTCTGAAAGAGGGGGTAGAAAGGGGATCCACAGCCTTTACTGTGCACCATGCCACAAACTTGTTCCATCTACGGCATATACCGATTTAGTGGAGGGACGCCTGGCTGCCAAGATGACATAACAGACTTTGGGCGGAAGGTCGAAAGATGTCAACTGTCGCCACTCAATCTCCACGCAAGGAGGTGGAGACTGGACAAGTTCGGGTGAAGAACCGTCCCCTGCTGCTGCAACAGAAGATCCTCCTGAAGGAGCAATCTGATTGGAGGATCAATGGCCATGCTCAGAAGCTCAGGGTACCAGACTCTTCGTGCCCAGTCCGAAGCCACAAAGATAACTAGGGCCTGGTTGCGCTTGATCTTCTTGAGCACTCGGGGCAGAAGTGGTACAGGCGGAAAGGCGTACAGGAGGCTGCAGTTCAACTTGCGACGAAAAGCGTAGCCGAGCGAGTGCCGCCTTGGAAACTCCAACACGCAATACTGCTGACATTGCACGTTCTCTTCGGTGGCAAACAGATCTAACCAAGGCTTTCCCCACCGCTGAAAGAGACCTTGCACCACCTCTGAATGAAGACCACATTCGTGATCAACCAAGCACCGATGGCTCAGTTCGTCCGCCCTGGCATTCAGTGAACCCGCCAGGTGTTTAACCATCAGTGTCATGCCCTGATTTTCCAGCCATTTCAAGAGGCGTAGAGCCTCCTGACAAAGGGTCCACGACCCCACCCTGCCCCTTGCAGTCACACGTGGCGGTGGTGTTGTCTGTGAACACCTGCACCACTCTCCCTTTGAGAGAGGGAAGGAATGCCTTCAGTGCCAGTCGGATCACCTGAAGCTCCAACAGGTAGATATGGAGCCCAGACTCTGCCAGAGACCAGACGCCTCTGATCTCTGCCTCTCCCAGATGGCCGCCCCTGATCTCTGCCTCTCCCAGATGGCCGCCCCATCCCAGGAGTGACGCATCTGTCACCACCGTTAGATCTTGTTAGGGAGAGGGATCTGCCTCGGACCCAAGCTTGGTTCGTTAGCCACCACTGCAGTTGTTGTGCAGTTTCCTCTGAGATCTGAACGTAGTCGGAAAGATTTGTCTTGTGGCTCATGGCCTCCTGGCAGGTTTGGCTACGTTACCACGCCTGGCTGCCATGATGACTCTTGCGCACGTTACTATTGGATGTTGTTCTGTCGCCCTCTGTTATTGCCAAGTTGTTCTACAATAGTCTGCATTTTCTGTTTCTCACCTTTTCTCCTATTCCCTTTGTGGGCTCAGTCTGAACAACAGTTACAAGGTCGAATAACAAATCCCTGGTTTCTACTGATTTGGCCCGTCCCTCGCACCTAGACATAACACCATGTACAGCTGCCATTGAGAAATTAGTGTGCTTTTAATAATGCGCTCGCTTGCTCTAAGATAGCACTTGGAGACGACCTTTCCAGAGAGAAGAGCTGTGATTGTTTGCTGATGTAGTTTTGCATCAAGAGACTGAGGTATGGGGGTTCGCTAGTCAAAGCCCAAAGGTCTTCTATTATTATAATAAACTGGCTTCTAGCACGGGGAGGGTGGTAATGTTAGTTAGACATATATCCACTGCTTTATGAGATGCTTTCCCCGTTCGTATTCTATGGAGTAGTAACTATGCTGATTATATTGTTCTTATGTATTATGCTACTAGTACTGACACGTGTACTGTATCTTAGAGCACGTAAGTTGAAATAAACATTTTAACCTATACAGTGTCTCTTCATACGCATGTTGTGGACAGGTACGAATGTAACGAAAGAGTGTTCTTGCCTCTGCGAGTCCTGAGAGAGAGATACCGTGTTCTGGGTTGTCTAATCATTGGTGCATTAGTACTAATGGGACGCTAAGGCTAGTTGGGTTGGGGTTTTGGGTGCTAAGGTTTATGGTTGGCTCACCACTATATTCCGAGGTCCTATTATCCTGTGCATAGCTCTGTATGTGCAGAAACCTTATGACATGGCGCGACCAACGAGTGGGGCAGCTTACTTGCGAGACGCTTGAGTAGTACTTGTGCTTGTCCACACAACCCTCCCGTACGCTTCCGGAAGCGTACGTGACGGCGATACCTCCTATATTGCAGATTTTGTAGGTTCTTTCAAGCTTGATGTTATTAAAAAGGTTTCTTAGAAAAAACCCTTTTGTGCTGCCTCGTGTAGGATTGTTGAATAAACCCGTTAGAGATGGCGGGTATAGACATAGCGGCGCATAGCCGCACAGCACTCCGGGATCACTTACGAGTGTATGGAGTGCCAGACGCGGGAGTAGACCTAGTCTTTGTGGTGCAAGCCGACCCGGCTTTCCACTTTGAAGTGTTCTACTCTTGGATCACTTTTCCAGCGGTGGATGCGAACGATAATCTGTTCCATGCATATGAACCCACCGTTGTTCCTGCTGTCTATAGACCTTATACTAATCTTGAAGTACCACTCACGGCTTGGCAACACCGTGTTTGGTTTAATGGCGCCCTCCCACAACCGACTACCACGGTTCGTTTAGGCCCCTTATCTATAGCAGGGGCCACTTGGCCTGTTTTGGCCGGGTACACCCCACATCCGCTTTATATGACAATACCAGTCGCGGAACTGCGCACTATGTATGCGGCCTTGGTGCAGGTGCATCGAGCGTTAGTGCGATATGTTACAGGCAGCATCCATGGAGCCGCTCCTGGAGTGCCTGGCCAACCAGCTGCTGCAGGCGGAGTGACCATAAGTCCCGTCATGGTGAATTCTGTGATGGGCAAACGACCACAAAATAAGGATGATTTTCCTTATTGGCTTGCAGAAAAGTTTGATCAGTTGGAGGCAGTTTTTCCACATACAACTCCAGTGGATAAACATCGTATTTTGACGATTAGTTTGCCAAAAGACTTGATTCCCGAGTTGACAGCATGTGACAACTGGGGTAGGGTATTCGCAGCAGTATATTCTAAATGTTTTGGTACTCCTTCCATGACGGTTCTCCCCTCTGTAATTAAAAAGTACAGGATGAACATGGCCCTGAAGCGGCTGTGGAATTAGGGATGAGACTAGTGGGAGTGTTTGAAGTAGTAGCTGAACTGATCCTTGCGAATGTCAAGGGCGATGCAGTGAACTTTCAAGTAGCTAACGCTTTGGCTTTGGTCCCAGAATTGGACAAGCCTCGAGAATTACCGAAAATTATTACCCAGGCTTATAAAACTATTGGTAGAAACAGCCTGGGTAACAAGCCTTTTGCAAAACTGCAAACACAATCGCAACCACAACAGCAACAAACCAAATCTCAATCTGAGAAGGATGAGAAACCAGTCTTCACTAAAAAGAGCTGGAGGCTGAAAAAACAGGGTAAGCAACAGACAAAGCCGGGATCGCGAGGCGCATCCCCGGTTTCGATTTCTTCTGAACGTACTTATGATTTACGCGATAGAGCGAGAATTAAGTCACCGGATAGGTTTCAGATCCCTGATACGCGTTCTCCTCGTTCTTCACAGGCACAGACGTCGTCACAGGCCGGTGGAGGAGACCGCCAGGATAGAGGAAGGGCCCGTGAGGCCCCACAGGGACGTGACCAGCCTCGACAACAAGTCAGAGGAAAAGAAGAAGACGCTCAACGTTTTCGACCACAATTTCAGAAGAAGAAAGTTGCCGCTGTAACAGCGAAATATGCCACAGACGGTGAGAACGAGACTCCTGAATTGGACGTGGGCAGTAACCCTCCTAGACAGCGCCGCGGAAGTAACCATAGTGCGGGAGGCGCTACGTCCTCATATGGAGGCGACAGCAACTGAAACATTCATTACTGTTGAAACAGCAGACACCCGAGTGGCACCCCCTGACAGACTATTTAATATCGTCCTCCAAATTGAAGGTGATATACAGCGAGTAATTAAAGGTATTTTTGGGAAAATCTGACCTCTTCATATGATATTTTATTGGCAGGGCGGATTGGCCACCCCCATTCGTAATTACTGCGCGTAAAGGGGAGGAGGTAATCCTTCCGAGCTTTTCTCGACATGTCCCAAAGGACAAAGCAGAGGCTCTTGCAGCAGAGTGGGCTGTGTCCCTGGCTCCAGCGTTATTCCGCAATCACGTGGGTTGGGATGAAGAATCTCCCCCCATGAAATACCTTTGCGATCGTTGCCGCAGCCACAACCCCAATATCCCATAAAACGTGAAGCCAAAGGCCCCGTTTCCGAAATTCTGACACAGTTGGAATATCAGGGAATAATTGAACCCTGTGTATCACCTATGAACAATCCCCTTTTCGCGGTTTCTAAACCCGATGGATCGTACCGTTTAGTATTGGATTACCGGCATTTGAACTCTCATTGTCGGACCTTTGCGGTGCAAAATACCCATAGTTCTGCGCTTGTAGACAGTCTTGTTCGTAAAAAATACAAAACGACCCTTGACCTTTCAAATGGATTCTACACGCACAACTTAGCCCCGGAGAGTGGCCAATGGTGTGCCTTTACTTCCGGTGGTAAAATGTTCAAATTCAGGCGTCTTCCTATGGGCTACAAGAATAGTCCAGGCGTATTCGCCGCTCGTGTTGTCTCTTTGTTAGACGGCATCGATCCAGACGCCTGTTCATATGTGGATGACATTAATCTGACAGACGATGAATTGTTTCGCATCTGACCCGGGTGGACCGCATTATTCTTGAATTTGCGGTTCAGGGATACAAAATTAACTTTGCCAAATCCCATATTGCTGAATTTACCGTTTTGTTCTTGGGCTATGAGCTCAACAATGAAGGTAAGGGTTTAGCCCCCATTTTCTGGAGAAATGTGCACTTCTGTGCCCTCCTACTAATCTGAAGAAGCTTCAGTCTTTACTGGGTTTTCTGAACTTCGGACGTACATATATTCCCGAATACGCCCAGCGTATCAAGCCATTGTATGCTTTGATACAACCTACTTTTTCGAAGTCTTGCTGGCTTCCGGAGCATACCTCCATTCTGCAGTCTTTGCAGACAGACCTTCTTGAGTCTAAGTACCTTTTGACGCGTGATAACCACACAAACTTGGTGATTAGAATCATTCCAGGGGCAGTGGGTTTCACGTACTTAACCTTTAATGAAGGTGATACAGTACCCATCGCATACAAGTCACATCTATACACCTCTGCAGAAATGCGGTTCTCATCTGTGGAGAAAGTGCTAACAGCAGTGCAAATGGCGATCCTGAAGGAGCGCGCACTGGCACAGGGAAAACGCATTCTGGTGGTAACACCCTATCCTGCCCTAGAGGCAGTGACGAAAGCAAGTGTTCCGAACTCTAAAGCTTTGCACCCCCGTTGGATTCAATGGGCAACATCTTTGACGTCTCCGGATGTCACTTTCATTTTCGACTCTTCTCTTCAGACTCAGGAGTTTTTACAGTATGAATTCATTCATCCTCCTCCTTTGTCCTTATTGCCGCTTGAGGATTACGACTGTGTGATCTACACCGATGGTTCGGCACAACCGGCCACGGGGTCCAAGCATGCTTATTCAGCCGCATGTGCTATTGTTGCAGGTACGTTTGTGAACGGAAAGTTCAAATCCACTGTAGTGCATACACAGGCACTCGGGGACAGTACCGCACAATTGGCCGAGTTGCGTGCCTTGGTGCTTGCGCTTGAGTTCGCAAATCCTGATGTGACCACTTTAATCGTGTGCGATTCTTACTACTGTGTTCAATCATACAATGACAATCTGTTCTTTTGGTCGCAAAATGACTATAGAGACGCTAAAGGCAACACAATCAAGCATAAAATGCTTTGGGTTAGGGTGGCAGAATTACAAAGACGTCTGCCACTCACACAGGTGGTTCACACCCTAGGCCATCAGCGAGTGGGCGCACATGCTGTTGGTAACAGTCTGGCAGATGAAGCTGCCAGATCAGCAGTACTCACGTGTTCAGTAGCAGCAGTTACTAGATCCATGTCTAAAATAGACACTGATATCTTGGCAGCTATTGCTGCAACAAAAGAAGGAATTAATTACCCTAGAGGTTTCCCTTCTAAATATTCTTACCAGATAGGTCCCTATCAGGCTCCTTATGTAACAATACCTAACGTTGGGGTTCGGCTGATCCCCAACGCGGACCGCAGACCTTCCTTGATGGCAGCGGCACACGAAGGCATGGCTTCGGCGCACGCTGGTGTGTCTGCGACAATTTCCATTTTGCAGCAGCGTTACTGGTGGCGTGGTTTATACAAAGATACACGTACTTATGTGCTTTCCTGTGACGTTTGTCAACAGATCAAGCCTTCAACAGTCACAAGACCACCGCAGACCTCGCTTGCAATTTCGAACAGACCCTTTGGGTGTGTTTACTTGGATCACTGCGGTCCATTTTCTTCAGACACTGCCTATAAATATATCTTAGTGGCAGTGGACTCGTGCACACGGTTCATCTGGGTCTGGCCACAACGGAGTGCTGACGCACGAAATGTCATTAGGGATTTGCGTGTCTTTGTGGGAATTTTTGCATGCGGCACCTTCCATTCTGACCAAGGTCCGGCGTTTGCCTCTAAGGCTTACAAGGACGCAATGGGCTCCTTAGGGGTGCGGGTGAAATTTTCGTCTCCGTATAGGCCTGAGGGCAACTCTATCGTTGAACGAATGAACCGTGACTTAAAGCAATCCTTGACAGCTAGAGTTATAGGTACTGGCAGGAACTGGCTGGCCCACTTGTATACTGTTCAGCGTGCACTTAATAATCTCCCTAGAAGGCCTCTGGGTGGGCGGACCCCTTACGAAATGCTCTTTGGCATACGAATGTTTGTGCCTGACCTTGATGGTCTAGACATGGCGGCGCAATCCGCCAAGTTCGATGTAGATAATCATTCTACTATGTTACAGGACTTACAAGAAGCCCGAGACAAACTAGCGATTGCACATTTACCTTCAGCCACAGACCCTGCTGTGCAGATTCTGGTTGCCGGCTGGCTTCCGAAGATTGGCGACCTGGTACGAGAGAAGGTGGAGAACAAAAAGAATTCGGCCCCTCTTTTCGTGCACCGGTTCCAGTACTGGGCTTGAAGGGAACACGTACAGTCATCCTACCACCGCTTCCCGGTCGCAAGGAAAACAGATACATCTCAGTGGAAAATGTCAAGCTACAACATCTGGCCGATCCTAAATAGTGTCACACCAGCGGTCTCTTGTCCTGCCATTTATCGGACAAGCGTTCGAGGCACGCCTGCACGAACAATCACTGATGTTACCATGGAGATGGTTGATTTGCCTGAAAATATATTTGAACCCCCTGCATCACCCTGCATAGCCGAGGACGAATATACTTATCCCGCCACAGAGTCAGTGGCACACCAACCAACAACACCACTGAGCCCGACACGTTATTCTTTTGATTCAGATTCCAACTCATCACAAGTCCCGTCCCAGTTTAGTCTTTTTGTATCCTGGTTTAGAGACAATTTTTTGATTCCACCTTGGACATACATTTGGATGGTACTTTTCTTGGTTTTTTTTGTTCATGTCCATTGGCTTTGTCACAGTGTTTTTTCTATTTCTAAATACTTCCATTTATCAGACCACGTGTTGGGGGTTGGCTACCGTTAAACAACTAAATGCGCCAACCATCCCATCCTTGTCGAGTCTTCCAAATGATAGTTTGCATTTTAATATGTCCCTTATGGCGTTACAGGCTCAGTTTCAGAACAATTCCTTTAACGTTTCTGCACTAATACAGTCACCCTGGTTGGCATGGCCCATATCATCTAATGCATGCCAACTTCGTTTTCATGGCACAGTTCCTGGTTACATACAGGACAAGCCTGATCCAAGATTTACTGAAACTCGTACTGTGACCACGTATTCGGTTGGTAAATTATGTAAACAATGGTTACAACATTCGTCCTTAGACTCTGTTAAGAACCATTTATCCCTCCTATCAGGCACTATTGACTTATCTGACTTTATCTTGGGACCTCGTGGTCCCCGACCGAAGAGATTCATTTATGAAGCGTATAATGAGCTCTGGAAGCTGTCACAAATGGAAGCTGCTTCCCGTCTTAGGGAAATAGACCAAGCAAATTTGGAAAAGGTGCTTGCTGTTGTTGACAATAGTATAAATACCCTGTCTTCCCGCATTTACACATTGAACAATATTGTATCCTCTGTTGTTGATATTGTACAAGATGATGTCTCTATGTTGTATCATGGTCAGAATCAGTTGCGTTCAGTGATGCAGTTTGCATGGACTTTGCAAACCCTTAAGTTGGGTAAAGTTCCTTGGAATTTGTTAAACACCACTGCCCTCTTTCTGCCTTTTAATTTGACTGACAAACAGCAGTTCATGTCCATGAAAGATGCATCTTACACTTTGTTACATATTGAAAAAGTGGATCCTTTACCATTCTCTGTAGCGGAACTAGATTCTGCGGTGTGGCTAGTTCATGGGGTTATAGCTTTACCTTTTTCCCTATTTGAATTCGGTTCGTGCATGAAACATTATCCTGTAGGCCGTTTCCAGCCTTTGGGTAGTGCTTTCCTGCATGAACTTTGGTCCTTGCCTTTCATGTATAAATGCCTTAGAGATGGCAAGGAGGTATTTCTCACGGGGAGTCTTGTCATTCAACTGTGGGTCATTCGCTTATTTGTAAACATATTAAATTGCACGGGGCTTGTAGCGTTTCAGTTCCGAATCTTGCATGTGTGCTAAAGGGTATTCCTGCTCCTGCTATTTCTCCTACTTTTACTTTGCTTACCAACGGTAGCTATTTGCTTTTAAATAACGAAGACTGTTGTGGCCTACAGGCCGGCATTCCGTATATTGTTAGTCTCACACAGAGTTGTCTGCTGCAAGAATGTGCTTTTTCCTCCCCTCACGACATCGTTGATAGCTCTATTTGGCCTTCCATTCCTACCATGGAGGCAGATTTCAATAAGTTGAGCAGAATAAAGGCCCTATTATTGAATGAGGAGGTTATGCTCACATCCGCCCGGGAGACATTCATTCTCCAGGTGGCGAGCACCCACAGTGAAATACAGGCCCTTTTGAACACTGACCTCCCCCAACATTTTGGGGAGTTAATTCATCGTATTTTTAACGCATCAAACACTGAGGGTCTGGTGCACTTTTTTAAGGTTGTGGGGTCTGGCCTCGTGTCCACCTTTCAAACTATTTTCGGTGCGATACCGGCATTCATACATTCTATTTTTTCTAGCGTCTTTGGTGGTTTCCCATTAATCCTCGCTTTGGCGGCTGGTGTCTTGCTGTTGGTCTGTTTTCTGCGCAATGGCTGCACACCACTGGGCCCTTCTCGATCCCGAACGCCTCCAGCTGCTCCGTGAGCGACTTCTGGTTGGCTTCGATGTTCTGCCCTTGGCAACTATCGGTGTGTCCTACACCCTTTCCTTTCGCTTTGCGTATTTCACTTGCGTGCAACCTGTGATGTCTTGCATCCGCTGTCCGTTTACATGGACCATGGATTATTGCCTCTCCAATTCGTCATTGCCGGTCCCGGATTTTGTTCGGTTGGTGGGTCCCTTAGAGGCCCATGAACGGGACTGTTCCGCTGCTGGCTTTATGATGCGTGCGGCTGCACTGGGGATTTTGGCACAATGGGATATCTGGGCGGCTGCTCAGAATCTCCTACAACAAAGTTATATTGAATATCACGCAAGCTGTCCCGCATTGCTTTTGGATGCTCCATACTCTGAAGAACATTCCTGCAGCTTTGACCTATTGGACTGGATGGCGTCTACGTTTTTTGACGATTCCAATGATGTCCTTCTGGACGGTATAGCATTTTTCTGCTCTTTCACATTTTTGGATTGATTGACTTGCCGTTAGTTGTTAGTAGACCGCCTCTATTCTGCTCAGGTATTTGGAACTCTGTCTTCATTTTCGTCGTGGCCGCTGGACTGACCAGGGAGGGTGTCTTGTGGCTCATGGCCTCCTGGCAGGTTTGGCTACGTTACCACGCCTGGCTGCCATGATGACTCTTGCGCACGTTACTATTGGATGTTGTTCTGTCGCCCTCTGTTATTGCCAAGTTGTTCTACAATAGTCTGCATTTTCTGTTTCTCACCTTTTCTCCTATTCCCTTTGTGGGCTCAGTCTGAACAACAGTTACAAGGTCGAATAACAAATCCCTGGTTTCTACTGATTTGGCCCGTCCCTCGCACCTAGACATAACACCATGTACAGCTGCCATTGAGAAATTAGTGTGCTTTTAATAATGCGCTCGCTTGCTCTAAGATAGCACTTGGAGACGACCTTTCCAGAGAGAAGAGCTGTGATTGTTTGCTGATGTAGTTTTGCATCAAGAGACTGAGGTATGGGGGTTCGCTAGTCAAAGCCCAAAGGTCTTCTATTATTATAATAAACTGGCTTCTAGCACGGGGAGGGTGGTAATGTTAGTTAGACATATATCCACTGCTTTATGAGATGCTTTCCCCGTTCGTATTCTATGGAGTAGTAACTATGCTGATTATATTGTTCTTATGTATTATGCTACTAGTACTGACACGTGTACTGTATCTTAGAGCACGTAAGTTGAAATAAACATTTTAACCTATACAGTGTCTCTTCATACGCATGTTGTGGACAGGTACGAATGTAACGAAAGAGTGTTCTTGCCTCTGCGAGCCCTGAGAGAGAGATACCGTGTTCTGGGTTGTCTAATCATTAGTGCATTAGTACTAATGGGACGCTAAGGCTAGTTGGGTTGGGGTTTTGGGTGCTAAGGTTTATGGTTGGCTCACCACTATATTCCGAGGTCCTATTATCCTGTGCATAGCTCTGTATGTGCAGAAACCTTATGACAGATTAGCCTGATGCTGCGCCCACTGGAGCTTCAGGTCCCACTGCAGAGCCTGCATATGCCATCTGGCATGATCCACTAGCAGGATGCAGGAGGCCATGAGGCCCAGCAGCCTCAGAGTCATTCTCACCGAAATCCGGGATAGAGGCTGAAACATTGGTATCATCGCACGAATATCTCGGACTCGCTGCTCAGGAGGATAGGCCCGAAACTGCAGTGTCCAGAACAGCTCCGATGAAAGGGAGCATCTGAGAGGGAGTCAGGTGTGACTTCGGCACGTTTATAGTGAACCCCAGCGAGTGCAGGAGGTCCGCCGAAGTCTGGAGGTGGGAGATGACAGCCTGGGGGCGAGCCGGCCTTCAACAGCCAGTCGTCGAGATAGGGGAAGCCTGGACCCCCTAATCTGCGCAGATGAGCTGCGACCACCGCCATCACCTTTGTTAACACCTGAGGGGCACTGGTAAGGCCAAAGGGGAGCACGGTGAACTGAAAGTGCTCCTGGCCCACCGTGAACCGTAAATAGCGTCTGTGGGCTGGCAAGACGGGAATATGGAAATAAGTGTCCTACAAGTCCAACGCCGTCATCCAGTCTCCGGGGTTGAGGGCAGACAGGAGGACCTGAGCCAACGTGAGCATCTTGAACTTCTCTTTCCGGGGGAAGCGGATGAGGGCCCTGAGGTCTAGAATAGGACGCAGGCCTTTGTCCTTCTTGGGCACCAAAAAGTAGTGGGAATAGCAACCACGACCTACTTCTGGCACAGGGACCCTCTCTATAGCTCCCTTGGCCAAGAGAGCGGAGACTTCCTGGTGGAGAAGTGCCAAATGATCCTCCGATATGCGTTCGTAAGACGGTGGCATGGAGGGTGGAGTAATCTCGAAGGGGAGGGAGTAGCTCCTTTGGACAATTTGCAAAACCCACCTGTCCGACGTGATGGATTGCCAGTGGAGGAGGTAATGGCGAATCCTGCCTCCAACTGGCCATTGCCGGGCCTGAAACGTTGGACTGTGAAGGTTTGGAGGCTGCGGCGGGAGGGGGAGGCGGGGGGGTGGACCGGCCGGCCCACGTCCACGGCCACGCAGAGGCTGGACAGCTTGGGTGAACCGGTGGCTAAACTGGGACGGACGCAGTTGGGTGCCCCTTCCTTAGCCATGAAAGGGACGAAAAGCAGACTGGAGTGGGCGAGAAGGCGCAGTGAGGCCCAAAGATCTGGCCGTAGCTCTAGAATTTTTAAAGCACTCCTGCGCCGAGTCTGTTTTGTCGCCAAAAAGACGACGGCCATCAAAGGGCATGTCCATCAAGGTTGACTGGACATCCCCCAAAAAGCCAGATGTCCTCAACCAGGAGTAGTGCCTAAGGGCTACAGATGTGGCAATTGTTCTGCCCAGTGAGTCGGTGGTATCCAGTCCACATCTAATGGCAAATTTGGCTGCTTCTCTCCCATCCGCCACTGCCTGGGAGAGAACAGCTCGGCCTCCTCCGGGCACTGAGGCAGCACCTGCGCGACCGTATCCCAGATGGTATGGGAGTAGTGGCCCAAGAGGCACAAGGTATTAATCGACCGCAGTGCCAAGCTGGAGGAAGAGAACATACGCTTCCCAAGATGGTCCAGCTTCTTGGATTCCCTATTTGGAGGGGCAGAAGGTAATGCGTCTTTAGAAGAGGAGGCTTGGACTACCAAGCTCTCAGGGGAAGGGTGTTGGGTCAAGAACACTGGGTCACCCGGGGCAGGGCGGTGGCGGCAGGCAATTGTCCTCTCCACAGGAGCCCCTGTGCTGGGCTTGGACCAAGTGCCCAGGAGGACATCAGTGAGAGCCTCATTGAACGGCAATAGGGGTTCAGAAGAGAAAGCCGCAGGCTGAAGCACCTCTGTCAGGAGGTTAGTCCTGACTGCCACCGAAGGGAGCTCAAGGCCCAAGACCTCTCACCACCACAGAATGGGACGCTCCCTCCTCCGTAGCCACGGTAGGGGGGGAAGCAAACCAGTGTCTGGAGAGGTGTCCAGACCACTGGCATCACCCAGGTCCTCTCGCCAGTCCGGTTCTTTGAGCTGGTCAGTTCAAGGGTCCAGCGACCCCTCCCAGTGCTCATCACCACCCTCCGATCGGTATGGAACACCAAGGATGAACAGGGGAACAAAGTACCCTCCGACGTCGGTTCCGACATCAGTCTGGCTCTGGGTCCATCTCGGGGATGGGGACGGCGTCTGCCAGGGGCAGTCGACGCCGGGGGCGTCGTCGTTGGGATCGGTGCCGGGGAAGGCCAAGTGAGATCGACCAGAGTCGATACTGGATCCGTGGGGGCCGTCCAGTGCCGGAGCCGCTGGCATCGAAGGCCCAGGACCCTCGACCCGCTCTGCGGGGCCGGAAGGCGTGCCGGCGGAGTCAGACTGCCAAAAGACGGGGTGTAAGGCCTCATAGAACTGCTCAAGTTAGGCAGGGGACGCTCCGGTTCCCAGAAAGGGTGAAAGACGCGGAGTCGTCCCTCAAACAGGCATCCGAGATGGAGCCTTTGAGCGACAACGCTCCAATTCCTGTGTCGCGTCAGCCGATTGACGGGGAGAAAGCGAAGAGCGATTATGCTTCTTCGTCGTCTTCTTGTGTTTCGACATACTCGAAGACCTCGACGACTTAGAGTGCGAAGAGGAGTGGGGGCTCCGCGAACGTTCTTGAAACCTTCCTCTCTAACGAGACCGGGAATGACGCAGAGCTGACCGCCGAGCCTCCAACAACTTTCAGGACTGCTCCAGCAAAGTCTTCAGGTGCATGGCCCGGCAGTCGGAGAACGACTTCGGGTCGTGGTCTCGCTCCAGACACCACAAGCACACTAGGTGCGGGTCAGTCACCGACATCATCTTGTGACAGGACCCGCAGGGCTTAAAACTGGTCCGACAGTGGGACATCCCTCGTGCACCAGGAGTCCAAGACTCGAAAAAGATGCCGACAAAAGTCGCAAAAAGTTTAGCCAAAAAACGGCTAAGGGGTAGCTATCTCCGGATCTGCGTTAGGCATGTGCGGAAAAAGAAAGAACTGACGTCAGCGAACATTGGCGGCGTCTAAGTAGGCACTGCAACGTCATCCCGGTGACCACGATGCAGACGATGGATGCGGAGTCGACTGACGCGCAGGGGTACTGCTAAAGAAAAATCTCCGGATCCAGACCGACGCCTGGGGGAAATTCTAAAGGTAAGGAATCTACAACTGTCTCTTTCAGATCACCAGTGCACTTTATGCCACTGCTCTCTATACCACTGCAATCTACTCTTTATGACTGCACTCTATGCCTCTGCACTCTATTCTGCACCTCTACTGTACGCCAAAGCACTCTACGCCACTCTACTCTGCATCACTCCACTCTATGCCATTGCACTTTGCCCTGCACCACTCCGCTCTAAGCCACTTCACTCTACTCTGCAACACTGCTCTCTTCGCCACTCTACTCTGCCTTGTTCCACTCTATGCTACTGTACTCTATGCCACTTCATTCTACTGTGAAACAATCTACTCTGTCACTGCAACCTACGCCACTCTATTCCACACTATAATACTCTATTCTAAACCAATACTCTCTACACCACTTTACTCAAAACCAATACACACTACGTCAATCTAAACTACACCACTGCACTCTGCAACACTCTACTCTGTAGCACTGCACTCTATGCCACAGAACTCCATGCCACTCTACTCTGTGCCACTTTACTCCATGCCACTGCACTCTACTCTGCACCACTTTACGCCACTCTATTGCACTCTACCCCACTCTTAATCTACTGTGCACTACTGCACTCTGACACTGTACTCTACGCCACTTCACTCTACGTCTCCCTATTCTACTCTACACCACTCTACTCTAGGCCAGTGCATTCTACTATGCACCACTGCACAGTACAGCACTCCAGTCTAGAACACTCTACTCTTCCCTGCACCACTCCACTCCACGCCACTTCGCTCTACTCTGAAATATATTCTAAGACACTGCAATTTACGCCAATCTACTCCACTCTGTGCTACTCCAATCTGCAACACTGCACTCTATACCTCTGCACTCTACCCTGCACCACTCTACTCAACTAACACTGTACTATGAAACAATCTACTCTATGCCACTGCACTCTACTCCACTCTGCACTCCTCCATTCTATGCCACTGCAATCAGCGTTGCACCACTACTCTATGCCACTGCATTCTAACCTGCACCACACCACTCCAAAACAATCTACTCTGTACCTCACTCTACACTGCACCACTATATGCCTCTGCAGTCTACGCTATGCCACTGTACTCTACACCACTGCACTCTACACCACTGCACTCTACACTCAAAACCAATGCACCCTACGCCACTGCACCTACGCCAGTTACTTTGCACCACTGTACTTTATGCCACTATACTCTACAACATTCTACTGTATGCCACAGCATGCTACATCACAGCACTCTACATCCCTTTATTCTACTCTGCACCACTGTACTCTACAACACTCTACTCAGCACCACTCCAAGCCCCTGCACTCTACTCTGCACCACTCCACTCTACTCCTCTGCACCCTACCCGGCACTACTCCCTTCTAACCTGCACCACACCACTCTATGACACTTCAATCAATGCCATTACAATCTACTCTGCACCGCTCTACTCTGTCACTGCACTCTACGCTAATATACTCGACACCACTTTACTCAAAACCAATACACTCTATGCCAATCTACTCTGCACCACTGTATTTTACACCACTACACTCTAGGCCACTCTACTCTATGACACTCCACTGTATTATGCTTTACTCCATTAAACTCTGCTCCTCTGACACTCTACTCCACTCTATGCCACTCCACAGCACCCTACTCCACTCTATGACAACTACCTTTGCCACTCCATGCCACTTTACTCCACTATATTCAATAACACACTACTCCACGCCACTCAACTCTACTCCACTCCATGACAATCTACTCCGCTCTACACTACTCTACAACGCTGAACTCCACTCTTCAACTCCCTCATGCCCCTACACTCTGCTCTACAACACTCTATGCAACTCCACTATACAACACTCTACTTAGATCTTAGCCCGGCCTTTGACACTGCGTCCCATTCCATCTTAGTCGAAAGACTAGCGACACTGGATCTTGAAGGAACAGCTTTGGCCTGGATAACAATTTCTAAAGGATCGGATGTTTCAGGTCTTCTCGGCCAATGCCAGGTCGAAGTTGTGGGCTCTAACTTCTGGAGTACCTCAGGGCTCAGCTTTAAGCCCAAAGTTGTTTAATATTTACTTCCACCCACTGGCAGATGTAGTGGAAAGTTGTGGTTTGACCCTATTTTCCTATGCTAATGACAATTTTCTTTTTTTTTTGCCATCTGCACAGGCTCATACACAGGCCGCTCTTAATTTTGGCTTGAGTCTAATATCCTCATGGTTGAATAATAACTCGCTCAAGCTCAATGGTGATAAGGCTGAGGTCATGGTCCTGGGTAAGCTTCCTCAACTCTAGGGCCAACAACACTGGCAGGAATCCCGAAGGGCTCTTCCTGACCTGTCCCCAAAGGTTAAACATTTGAGCTTTTTGTTGTACGAGTCTTTCCATGAAGCCTCAGGTGGTCAAGGTTACCTCCACCTGTTTTGCTATGTTCAAGGGGGTGAAAAAGACTATCTGGATGATTCCCCAATCAGCCCAAAGGATAGTGATCCAAGCTCTAATCTTTTCTAGATTAGATTATGGTAACATACCGTACTTAGGAATAGATAAGGCTTCTATCCGATGACTACAGGTAGTTCAGAATTCAGCTGCTGTATCGGCTCCCAAAACAGCCTTGGTCTCAAACCTTTTCTGTGAGCCTCATTAGCTCACAGTTACAAAGCATATACAATTCAAAGCTCTGTGCTATATGTACAAAGCCAGAGCAGGTCCACGATATATTCAGGATCTGGTGGTGCCCTATCAGCCCACACATGTTGAGATCACTGATTCAGGCCTTGTGCACTGAGCCGAGGATTCACTTGGCCTGTATGGGAGAGTGCTCCTTTACATTCTTGGGCCCAAAACTGTGGAACTCCTTCCCAGAGCCCCTGAGAAGCTACACTTCATACTAGCATTTCACAAAGGTCTGAAGACCTGGCTGTTTTAAGCTGATAATCTGGACATCATTACCTCTGCTCAACGCCGGGAAACCTATTTTTGGGTAGCTACGTGCTTTAGACGATTATATGATAATAGCAACTGACACTGTACTCCACTATACGTCACTCAACTCTACGACCCTTCCACTTTCCAACACTCTACTCCCTTCACGACACAGTATGCTACTCCATGACACCCCACTTCACTCCTCTCCACATCACTCAACTCTACTGTACACCACGCCATAACACTCCACGCCACTCTCCTTTACTCCACTAACTTTTAGCCATGCTAAACAGCCGCCACTCTGGTGTACAACATTGCTAAAACATATTGGCAAGGCCAATAGCTTTTGCTTAGCCAAGAATTACCCGGGGTGTGCACAAACCAAGTTAAAGCCATGGATCTTTCATCACAAAAAAACAAACAAAAAAGAAAATCACTTCAGCTAAACCCCTTGGCATCCAGCTAAAACATCTTTGTAGTTGCAAGCCCTACCTTAATTTCACCTTTGTCTTGAGGTAAGAGGCAGTATCCAGACTTGCATGCAACAACAGAGGAGCTATGCTCTCAGGTGCCCTAGTTTGAGTTTTTTTACCCCGAGAATGGGAGTTAAGACTCACTTGAAGAGCGAGAACATAACATTTCCCCTAAAAGCCACAAGTCTATATCCACTGTAAGTTTCCATGTGCACTACTGCTCTACTACACATACTCTTGCACAGTTTTGTGAGCAGGGTGGGGAGGTCTGCTGAGGACACATGGCATCCGCATTATTGAGCGGCATTAATTTTGGATAATGCGCGGTACCACAGTGCTAGTGCTTGATGTTTTGGGTCAGTTTGTCTGTGCTACACTGGTTTAGAGGGCTTGGTCCTGTGCGGATCGAAAGGGAATTGTCTGCAATTATCTTTCCTGATTAAAGGCTTTCCTAAAAGTAGTCATTAGCTGTGACTTGACTCTGTGGTTAGCTGTCGATTCTGAGCACTTGTTTAATCTAGGTCCATATATAATAGTCATAGGCTCACAAAGGCCTTCCGCCATGATTTGGCTGATGTATCATTTGCTGGAAGATTAGGAAAGATTTACTAGATCGGGCCCTGGACAGAAACAAAATATGGCAGTGTGTTCTGGAGATGGTTGGACCCCATTTACCCCAGAAGGTCTTGTACAAAAGTATCTTATTATTATTATTTTTTAATAAAGGTCACTACATATCTGAAGACAATAAATTATCCATTGCAAATGTATACGATGTTGTGTTGTTAAGCCACTATGTACAATTTAGCACTTTCCTGTAACTACTGTCAGCAGCTGGGGGAGCAATGCAGGTACACAGAGGATAGCTGATAGTCTAATCAGTCAGTCCATAGGCAATAATGCTTGGAATATTACCCAGGCAGGGTTCAGAGTCTCATGTGGCAAGCTTGTGTTCGTTAGACCCAGTGTCAGAGCACATGGGGATCCGAGGTCTATAAAATACTTATTTACTAGGATATAATTTTTATTGGACGCTAATTCTAGCCAGTAAGATACCTCTGTGGACTATTGTCTGTAACCTAAAGATCATGGGTTTGAATCCCAGCAGGTTCACTCAGTCTTTCATCTTTTTGAGGGTGTCCCTCAAGGCTCTACCATTGCCACATTGAGTTGAATAATAATGACTACCTGTTATTAGCACCTGGACACCAGACAAAAGTTGCAGAGCACTATACAAGTGTAATACATTCTGTGCAATGCAACAACAGCCAAGCATCCTTTTATCCTAATCTATGCACCCATATCCAACCAGTCCTTCTACTCACCGTTTATCCTTACCTCCAAGGATATCCATGTTTCCCTACTACATATATCTACACCTACCTGTGGATTCAATGTCTCATCTTCATAATGCCATTATCCAACCCTCACCCAACACACACAAGCGCACACCATCTGCCCACCCATGCCTTCATCCATCAAACCACAACCAACAATTCATCCAGTCAGTCTTGCATTCCTTTAGCGATGCAACCGCATCCATCCATCTAGCCATCCACCACCGTATGCACCCACAGGCATTCAACGACTGATTCATCTTTATAAGCACCCACACAGCCATTAACCAATCCATCCAACCAGCATCCATCTTTGATGGCATCTGTGCATACTTATTGGTGGGCTAGGTTTGGGGCGATATATATGTGTGTATATTTTCATCTAGTTGTGGGCTGTGCAGAGGGGACCATGTAAGTAGAATTTCTTTTTGTGCATCCATAATATTGCATAAAAACAAATGCCCATGATAATAATACATCTAAAGTAAGCCATAGACCTATTAACTTTGCCAATACCCGCTTTAATGACACTTAATTATCTTAATTGATGGTGGTCGATATGCTATTAAGGAGGGTTTAATTACCCACAAGCAAAGGACAGCGGTAGAACAAACTCACCAAAACAATTTTATTTCCAGTGTTTACGCGGATATGCACACAGGCATGATACAATGTTGAATTGCTTAAGTCTTCATGCAGAATTATACTCTTTTCAATGAAAGAAACCAGTTTCATCCAGGATCCACTATCTACATGCCTATGTTACAACAATTATATCAAATCTGGTATCTGAGGAAAAGATACACATGTAATATGTACATTTAAGTTACCTATTTTACACAAAGTTTAAAAATTCAAGTCACATAAAACTCAAAAACTGTATTAAAAGTCTGAATATAAAAAGTGGAAATCCAACTGGAATGCCTAACGAATGGAAGCTCTGTCTCCACCAATGTTAAAATATTAAAAATGTAATGAAACTGACTTTTGATGCAATGTGTTAAACTGTTCGCATCAGTTTCTAATTTCACAATATGGCACCCTACCAAATTAAATAAATTTATGATGAGGCACTTGTTAGTGACTAAACCAAAAGAACATTGTAAGACCCAACGCCAGATGTAAAAGGTTATGCAGCAATCTCTTGTCAGGAAATCATGTAGAGAACACACACTTGTAGATGTATTGTTCAAAGTGTGCATGTTCTATCATCCAAAATATTTTATTGTGTACGATCTTCTGGCTGTTTAATACATTGTGATGACTTTCCACAATGATGGAACCAAACCAAACAAAGGCCACGCACTGACAAGTTCAGGTACAAAACAATAAACACAGCTTTACTGGAAACTGTAACAATAATCAATGGAATTTTTGTTGTGCAAAGGTTGAGCGATTTAAAGATACTGGTAGAATCGTGATCTAACTACTTGGGTGCCAGACAGTTTGTGAGGATGGGCATCAACTGCAGGACTAAAGTTGCTTTTGTTCTTGCTCTGATAACTTTCACCGTTTACTTGGTCCGCTGACTGGGATACTGATGAAAGAGGTGGTTGGTCAGTCAAAGTCAAACTGCTGGAACTTTCTATATCTAAATGCGTGGGCACAGTTGAAGGTGGCTGTGGCTTTGATATATCGTCTACACCAGAGTCTCCAACCTTGAGCTCTCTTTTTTCGCCTGTACTGAGGTCCGATGTGCTTGTGCGTAATCTTTCTCTGGCAAGCCATTCTGAGATTGAGAGGTACTGTGATGGACATTTTGGTTTTAGTCTATCCACTGCAGACAATTCTGTTTCTGTGTCCTTAGCCCTCCGGAAGCCTCCCTGCTCTTCAGCCTTCCAAGCATTCAAAACACTGATTTCTGCAAAATCTCTTTGCCCTCCCAGTGTGTGCCGTCTTCTGATATTTTTTTTCTTACGGTTTTCCTGAGAAGTTGACTTTTGACTCCCTACCCCGAACATGTCATCCGCAGATGCTTTCAAGCGCAGTTTCAATCTTTCTGTTATTTTTAGTCTCCAGGCAGGTTCTTGCTTTTCTGGTTCACTACTTACTGACGGAATGAGACTGCCTGTTGACAAACCTTTCTTAATAACATCTGGCGTAGACACACTGGGAAGGTCCTTCTCACATTTGCTATCCGCTGAACATTCGCTATCAGTCTTATGCCGTGCAGATTTCCTCCTTGATAACGTATCACATTCAATAAGCTTGTGTGAGCTGAACAGTTTGCGGCTGTCTAGCTTTGGTGTAGAACTCCCTTCTGTGCAACTTGTGCTTCCATCCGAGTCTCTTCGACCCCTAGTTGTCATTTCTTGAGTTTTACCTCTAAAGAGTCGGTCAGCAGCAGAACTTGAGGCAAAAATAGAGAAATCGCTTTCACTGTCTGTTTCCATATGGCGCCCTTCGCTGATCAATTCACTTCTCTCATCGTCTGCTTCATCGCCTTTGCTTTCCGCTACAGACTGTACTTCCGGGCTCATCATGTTACAATCTATACCAGTCAGATACGTAGTCGATGATGTAGTCGAGTAGTCTGAGGTGATGGAAATAACATCGGCTGTCAAATACTCATTGCCTTTAATTTCAGGGCTGTTTAATTGTTTGGATTTAAGTTTCTGCAAGGAAGCCTGGGAAGAAGTACTAAGCAGAGTACCAGAGTCAGACACGGTTTCTTCAACTTGGAAGGATTTTTGCACAATAGTTTTATTACCTTTGAACACTGTATTTTGTCTAGCGTTGAGGTTTGGGGATTTTGAATGTTTTGGTTGGCAGGGTGGTGAGGACTCCGACTGTGTACTTTCTTGAATAAATATATTTTCTTTTACGGCACAATCCTCTTTGTTACTACTCTCTTCTTTCTGTTTTAAATTTAGATTATTTTTGGTACCCAAAACACTAGTCTCATTTTCCAAGTCTATTCTTTTAGTGATAGGTTTTATAACATCAGTCTCAGACTGTTGTGCAACTTCCCTTTTATAGAAGACATTGTCCAACTCGTCTTCGGAACTGCTTGGATGTGGTTTCTCTTTTGTTTTTTTCCTCTTTCGACTAGCTGCTGTAAAGATGGAGGATACAAGCAGTTCTCTGCTATACTGATCTTTCCCAGATCCCCAAGAACCCTAAAAACCAAATCGAGAAAAAATAGTCACAAATAAATCATACATTTGCTCGCACCACACAAATAAATGTATTACGATTGACAAAAGTATTTCAAATGTAACAAGAATGTGATCAAAATACATTGGCGTACATTTTTCGCAGATCTTTATTGTGGTGCTTAGGATAAATATGCTTTTTTCAAAGCTCTTCCAGAATATCGTTTTCTTCATATCATAACCACTTCTCCTGTATTCTGAATTATGGCCTACACGCAGAAGAACCCTTTTTTCAATAATTCACGAAGCTACAAAGAGGCAGATCTCATGTGGGTAAGCAAGTCTTACAAAGGCCGTCTCCAAACCACAAGCCCAACTAAATTAAGCCCCTCCCTTCCAAAACATCACCTTCACTTCAAATTCACATTATTATAAATATACTGACGACTTTTCAGTTTTCCAGGCAGGACCTTGGATTTCCAGATGGAAAAAAAAAAACTATCTAGCATGAGTCCTGTTAAGTAACCTCTTCATTTAAGGTTTGTCATAGCTGTGTCCACAATAACACTGCTCTGCGAGACGAATTATGGGCAGGAACAAAACACACTGATGTGCATGGTCTTTAGCCAGAAAGAGCATGTGCCAACCAAGGAGGTCATTGGTAATGTATGCGTGGTGGAAAGTGCCCTGGCCCTTGACAGGGATGTTGCAGATGATGGAGCTAACAGTTTCTGCATGAGTCGGGATATCACAGCCTATGATTACTTATTTAATAAAGTCACTTGTAATACAGTCTCAATGGTTAACAATTGAGTCATGGGTAACAAGGGATAAGTACTCTGTGTACTGGAAAAAAAGGATGCATTCTTGAGGTCTGTGTCTTAAGAGTCAGATGTAGAGGATTTAGAGACCCTCTGAAGAAGCTTTTGACTTTTTTCCTCCCTCAAAAGGCATGAGTCCACATGCTTGCTTACCTTGCTGATCTTGGCCAGAGGGAGAGATGAAGCACTTCACCTAATGACATCCTGAAGGGGCAAACGCGGGAAACAACCTTTAGAACGCATGCATTACATCGCATGCCATTAGATCGTGGTTTTAACAACGAAAGTAGTTACAACGACTTGCACTGGAGGGCGCTATAGGACAAGGTGTAGTTTAAATTACTATCCAACACCTTCCCTACTGTACGTAGGCTGGAGTTGGAATAGTAAATTAAACTACTCCTAAGTCCAGCGCCCTCCAACGCAAGTCGTTGTAACGACTTGCGTTGTTAAAACCGCGATCTAATGGCATGTGATGTAATGCATGCGTGGTATCGTCATACATCCGGCAAACGCCAACCTCCTTTCCCTATCCTAAAGGAGTACTTGGGATATGGCTTTACAGAAGAGACGGGCACGGCAAGAGTATGGCAAACAAATGAACTACACTTTGGGTCATCAGTTAAAATCTTCTTAGTTCAACAGGAATGGCAAGGTTTGAAGAGATTCTTCCAAGATTTTGATGGAGTCTCAGATATATTTTAAGGGATATCATTTAAGTCTAGCAAACCTCTCAGGTTCCAATCTCTAAGACACCGGAAAAGGAAGAAAACTTCAAGTCCTACAGCCGAGAGTGGAAGCAAAAGCTCCAATAGAGTAAAAATACCCAAGCAGTGGTGAAGAAAATGTACATATGTTATCTGATCTTGAAAATGGTTGACAATACTAGTCTAGAAAGATGCATCATTAAAGTGCACACATTGCAATAACGGATGCCTAGAAGCATACTGCTTGCAGATACCAAATACGGAAAAAAGTTACTCAACATTTCAAAAGGTGGACTAGAACTGATCATATGAATGCTAACCTGTAGATGCTAGCATTGTGAAAATCTTGGAGAGACATCACATTATCGCTCCTTAGCCCATGATTTATTTGTTGCTGGATGTTTGAAGTCGTGCACCCTATTGACGATGCTAATGATGGATAACCATTACAAGTCTGTCACTTTATTTTTCAGCTGTTTATTGGGATGTCATGTACTTTGTACCTTTGTCATCTTATCATTTTTATTTAATGGAACTGTATACCTTGCCAGGAGATAGTACAATCAGAGTGAAACATAATATTGAAGTTGTTGAAGATCACTAGTGTAGGGGAACAAAGTAACCTTGATATCTCACTTGTATCTGTATCAACAATGTCTTCTTTGAAATTTAGCTCAAACTTTTATGTAGAAGATAAACTTATACATACAAGAGAGAGCAAATTATTGAAAATGACCAGGAGGATTCATTCTCCCCCCTCCCCCAACCAAGAGAAAAGGAAAAGCATAACTCACAACGGAAACAACTAACTGCTTACTCTTCTGTTATAAAATGGTATACAAAAGGATGTAGTTCCCACAATCGATACTGGGGGCAGTTCATAAAGTTTTAAAAAGTCAGAAATCTTGGCTTAGGTTATCTGCAGAGAGTTCGATCCTCTAGGGGATTCACAAAATTCCCCAGTACTATACGAGTCAAAATACACAATGTACATTTACACGTATACTTCTGCTATCCTAACTACTGGCAGCCTCATTTATACTCGGCAAAAATATGGTTTTCATGGAGCAACAAAACAAAGAAAAGGTGCAAGTAGGCTTCGCACTTTATCTTCATATTTATATCATGACCACACTCTGGGATAAAATGCAGTGAGAACAACCCAGAAAATGCAACCTTTGTGCATGTCAGTTCAGGAAAATGTATGTACAAGGAAAATATTACTTAGCCTGTAACCACCTATTTGTAGTTTGCAGTGCTATGGATTCAGATGCTCTGCCTACTCCTGCCATCTACTTTTGGGCAAGGATGTTTGCAAGTTGTTTTTGTATGAAGAATTCATCGGTTTCAAGATATCTTTTGACTCCTTCCTTAGCCCACAATGCACCAGGACAAAGACTACCTTAGATTTTCTTCCCACAGCAGGTGAGTAATGTAAGTAGAGTGTAGAACAGCACAACAAGGAATGTGCATTGTGACTAACTATTTGATATAACATTTTAGATCATTGCTCACTTCCAAGGAGGTGGGAATCAACAGAAGTGCATGCTGCAAACTGATGGTTACGGGGTAACATTTATAGTCTGTAGCATGTCCTGCTGTAGATCACATGCTCTGGATAAATTAAAAGCAGTGTAATCTTGTTAGAAATGGGATTCTTGGTAGGCGAGGGCGCGGGCCAAAGCCAGGCAAAAACCACCACTCTAGTCAGGATAAGGGAGTTACACTTCTAAAATAACCCCTGCTCACCCCCTTGGTAGCTTGCACGAGCAGCCAGGCCTATCTTAGAGGTAGTGTGTAAAGCATTTGCACATAACCAACAGTAATACAGTGTACGCACTACAAAAGGACACCACACCAGTTTAGAAAAATATCCAATATTTTTATATAATTAACACAAGACCAAAAACGATAAAGAACCACAATACTATACTTAAAAGTTCACAATTCAAAAATACGCTGATTAAAAAGAGTTCCTTGTGTGGATAGCGCCGTCCGGGCTACCACGGAGTCGTGAACACACAAATCCAAAACAGTTCTGGCTGACCGCGGGGTCGCAGGCCAGCTACGGTGTCGGAAAGACCCGCAAACAGTATCTTTCAGAGATGCAGTGCGATGGGGCCCTCGAAGTCACATGCGTTGCAGGTCGATCTCCTCTCTGATGGAGTCAGGAGCGCTGGCGTCGGCAGGCGTCGGGTGCTGCGGTGCGAAGTGCAGCGTGCGGTGCCCTCAGGTCGCGGTGCGAGCAGCGGCGTCAGATGGCGTCGTCGGTGAGAACCAGGGTCGCGGTGCGAGATGAAGGCGGTGCTCGTCACGGTGCTGGCAGATCACGGTGCAAGCAGCGGCGTCGTTGTTGCTGAAGCGCTGTCGTCGGCTGACGAACTGGAGTCGATGGCGCCGGTGTCGGTAGGCCAAGGCTGCGGTGTGGGATGAGGGCGGTGCATCGTGTAACTTACGAGCGGTGCCCCCGAACCACGGTGCAAGCAGCGGCATCGATCTCGGCGGGAAGTGGCGGCGTCAGGCAGACCAAGGCGTCCTCGTGAAGCCAGGCGGTGCGGAGTGCGGTGCCCACAGGTCGCGGTGCGAGCAGCCGCTCGGTGGCGGCGTCAACATGCGTCGTCGGTGAGACCAGGGTCGCGTTGCGGCGGTGCCCTCTGCGGTGCCAAAGCTTCGGCGTGAAGCGAGGCGGTGCGGTGCCCACAGGTCGCGGTGCAAGCAGCGGCTCGGTGGCGGCGTCGTCGGTGAGACCAGGGTTGCGGTGCGGCGTTGCCCTCTGCGTTGCCTTCAGGACACGTAGTCGGCAGTGGCGTCGTAGACGTCGTCGAGTTGGTGTTCTTCGGGTTGCAGCACACAACACACAGTCCCCAGTGCTGCAGGTCGAAGAACTTGAAGTCTTTGCTGTTCCTGAGACTTCGTGAACAGGGGGCAAGATCTACCTCAAGCCCTTGGAGAGACTCACAAATTTAGGTTGCAGAAAGTCCAGTCCAGGCCTTTCACTACCCAAGACAAAAGCAGCCACTGCAGGTCAGCCCAGCAAAGCACCCAGCAAAGCAGTTGTTCCTTTTCGCAGCTTCTCCGGCTCTTCTTCTTGTCCAGATGAGTTCTAAAGTTCAGGGGTCTGGGACCCAGCATTTATGTCCAAAAATCCTTTGATCTCTTAGGCAGAGAGGGCCTGTGCCCGGTCAGGACCAGTTCTGCCTTCTCTGGTGTGAATTCCTGGCAGGAGGTGGAAACGGCATTTGTCAGAGGCAGAGCAGGCTCTTTGAGGTGCAAGGAAATTTCCTCCCTCTTCCCCCATCGTAACCCAGGTATCTTCAGCCCTTTCCTGACCTACCTAGACCATCTGGCGCCCCTCCTGCTCCCCCAGCCTTCTGTCATCCAAAACCCAGACAGGCAATCCACATTCCAGCAGAGGCACACGGGATGACTAGGCAAGAAAATACCCACTTTCCAAAAGTGGTATTTTCAAACACAGAATGTAAAAATCACCTTCACTAAAAGAGGCATCTTTAGATTCTGAGTTCAGGAATATGAAACTTCATTTTCTTACCGAATTCCCTGGGCCAGTTATGTTCATAAGATGTTATGAACAAACCTCCCATTCTGTCCTATGGGGAACTGGTAGCCTTGCAATAGTGAAAAACGAAATTGGCTGTAATTCACTATTAGGACATGCCACACACACCGTGGCATGGCCTACCTTTCACATATATTGCACCCTGCTCACAGGGGTACCTTGGGCCTACCTGAGGGGTGCCTGACATGTAAGAAAAGGGAAGGTTAGGGACCGGCCAGTGTGTGTACTGGCCAAGTCGATATGGCAGTTACAAACTGCGCGCAGACTCTGCAATGGCAGGTCTGAGTTACCGTTTTCAGGGCTACTCACGGGGTGGCACAACCAGTGCTGCAGGCCCCCGGGTAGCAGTTGATTCACCGGCCCTGCACACACAGTGCACTTTACTAGGGGCTAACAGGTAAAGCAAATATCCAATCATGGAAACACCAATCCATAACACAATTTACCATTGGAGCACCTGCGCTTTACCACTGATCAGCAGTGCGAAAAGCACGCAGAACCGTTACACCAGCAAAACAGAGTCAAAACCGGGAGGTCAGAAAGCAAAAACTCAGGGGAAACACGCCAAAAGATGCCAAGTCTAACAAATCTCATAAAGTGTTGGCTAGAGAACACATGACATAGCTGCTTGTAAATAAATGATCAATACAGTTTGGCCAACTAAAGTCTCTTGACAAGCTGGATGTCCACACACTAATGCTTACTGAACGTAGGTGGCGTTCACCAAGTAGCATTGTCAAAAACATCTTCCACTGGAATGTTCTTTAAGAAGTTCATTGTTGCTCCCTTCTTTCTAGCGGAATATGCCCAGGGCAGTCAATGCAGTGTACACTTAGCTTTAGGGTGGCATATCAGAATGCCCTTAACTATCCAGCTGGCAGTACCACCCTTAGAAATTGGGTTTTCTAGGTGAGGCTTGGCAAAAGCAAGAAATAGCTGCTATCTGTTGCGGATGAATTTCACCCGGCAAGGAGTACATTTGTGCTCTTTCAACATCTAATGTGTGTTAATGCCCTGTCTGCCACTGTCTCAGAGAGTGGGATGAAAATAGACAACTTGATGGTTTGGCTAACATGGAAAGGTGAAACCACTTATAGTAGAAAGCTTGGATTTGTCCTCAGGAAACTATCTTTATGGACCTGAATAAAATATTCCTCTACTGTAAGCGCCTGCAATTCACTAACTCTTCTTAGTTAGGTAATTTCATCTAGGAAGGCTTCCATGACAAACTGCAAGTCACAAGTGTGTTTGGCTTGAACAGGAGGTCCCATAAGTCTTGTCAGCACCACATTTAAGCAGAGCAGGTGGGGCTGTAGAAGGAATAATTCATTTAAGTCCCTCTATACAAAAAGTAACAAGTATTTAGAACAAAGAGATGTGTTCTCTCTTTTGCATGTTGATGGCTACAGCAGCTAAATGTAACCAAAGATAAGTGTATTCTAACCCAGCTTTTTGCAACTGCTGCAGGTAACAAAAGATATCCTGCACTGATGCCATTAGAGTTTCAACTTATTTACTTAAAAGGTAACAGGCACATTTTTTCCTCTTGGCTGCATAGCATGCCTGCATGGTGGGCTTGTGGGCCTAATGCACAAGTTACTACTTGTGTAACGATATATCTGTAAGAGACATTAGTTAGTGATAGATTCCTTACCTTAGAATATCCCCAGGTGTCAGACTGGATCCGGAAAGTTTTTCGTTAGCAGTATCTCTGGCCGTCAGTAGGTGGCGTCGTGCGGCTCCGCGTCAGTCGCTGGCGTCGTAAGCGCCGAGATGACGTCACGGAGACTACTTAGGCGCCACCCATGCGCGCTGACGTCAGTTCTGTACACGACTTTCCGCGCCAGCAACGCAGAGCCATGCAAGAAACGGACCATTGGAGCCATGAAACTAGGGCCCTGAAAGGAATGACCTTAACCCTAGAAATCAGCTCGCAGAACGGGGAGGATGGGTGGGGCGGTAAGGAATCTATCACTAACTAATGTCTCTTACAGATATATCGTTACACAAGTAGTAACTTGTGTATCTGAAAGAGACACGTTAGTGATAGATTCCTTACCTTAGAATAGATACCCCAGCAATACCAACCCCGGTGGAGGGTCTGCGAATGGATTACACCAGAAAGTCACAGAGAACAGAACGGCCAAAGAAGCCGTCTCTCCGGACCCAACTGTCAAGGCAGTAATGCTTGGTAAACGTGTGCAGCGAGGCCCACGTAGCTGCCTGACAAATATCCTGCAAGGGGACGCCGAGTCCCAAGGCAGTAGTGGCTGCTGTCGCCCTGGTAGAATGGGCACGCAGCCCCACAGGAGGCTCCTTCTTAGCCAACGAGTAACAGGCTTTGATGCAGAGAATGACCCACCGAGAGATGGTCCGTTTGTGCACAGCCCGACCTTTTTTGGCGCCCGCATAGCCAACAAAGAGCTGGTCCTCCACCCGGAATTGTAGTGTGCGCTCCAGGTAGAACGAGAGCGCACATTTTGGGTCCAGACGGTGGAGCCTCTCTTCCTCTTTTGAAGGATGCGGAGGCGGAAAGAAGGTTGGCAAAGTGATGGTCTGCCCGATGTGGAAGGGCGTGACAACCTTTGGCAAGAAAGAAGGACGGGTCCTTAAAACCACCTCGTCCGGATGAACAGAAAGGAAAGGAGGTTTGGAAGAAGGAGCCTGGAGCACACTCACTCTTCTGGCAGAGGCGATAGCTACCAGGAAAGCCGTCTTGAGAGTGAGAAGACGCAAAGGACAGGTATGAAGGGGCTCGAAAGGAGCGCACATCAGATATGTCAAGACAAGATTTAAATCCCATTGAGGCATAATGAACGACACGGGAGGAAACGTGTGCGTAATGCCTTTCAGGAAACGGTTAACAACTGGATATTTAAACAAGGAAGGCTAATCTGGAAGCCTGAGAAAGGCGGAGATGGCCGAAAGATAACCTTTGATAGTGCCCAGAGCAGAGCCCTGCTGGGCCAAAGAAAGAAGGAACAGAAGGACTTCGGAAAGAGGGGCAGAAAGGGGATCCACAGCCTTAGCTGTGCACCATGCCACAAACTTGTTCCTCCTGCAGGCGTATACCGATTTAGTGGAGGGACGCCTGGCTGCCAGAATGACATCACAGACTTCGGGAGGAAGATCGAAAGCTGTCAACTGTCGCCGCTCAATCTCCATGCATGGAGGTGGAGGCTGGACAGGTTCGGGTGGAGGACCGTCCCCTGCTGTTGCGACAGAAGATCCTCCCGAAGAGGCAGACGGATCGGGGGATCGAGCGCCATGTTGAGTAGCTCGGGATACCAGTATCTTCGTGCCCAATCCGGAGCCACAAGAATGACTTGGGCCCGGTCGCGCCGAATCTTCTTCAGCACTCTGGGCAGAAGCGGTATAGGCGGAAAGGCGTACAACAGACTGCAACTCCACTCGCGACGAAAAGCGTCGCCGAGCGAGCGCCGCCTTGGAAATTCCAACGCGCACAACTGATGACATTGCGTGTTCTCTTCGGTGGCGAATAGATCTAACCAAGGCTCTCCCCACTGCAGAAAGAGACCTTGCGCCACGTCCGAGTTCAGACGCCAATCGTGACTCGCTGCTCGGGAGGATAAACCCGAAACGGCGTCGAATCCAGAACCGCTCCGTTGAAGGGGTGCTTCTGAGAGGGACTCAGGTGCGACTTCGGCACGTTGATGGAGAACCCCAGCAAATGCAGGAGGTCGGCCGTAGTCTGAAGTTGGGTGACGACTGCCTGGGGCGAGCCCGCCTTCAACAACCAGTCGTCAAGGTAGGGGAAGACTGACCTGCGCAGATGAGCTGCGACCAGCGTCATCACCTTCGTGAACACCCGAGGGGCGCTTGTAAGGCCGAAGGGGAGCCCGGCAAACTGAAAATGCTCCTGGCCTACCGTGAACCGCAGGTAACGCCGGTGGGCCGGCAGGACGAGGATGTGAAAATAGGCGTCCTGCAAGTCCAACGCTACCATCCAGTCTCCAGGGTCGAGGGCAGCCAAGACCTGAGCCAGAGTCAACATCTTGAACTTCTCCTTCCGGAGGAAGCGATTGGCGTTCCTGAGGTCCAAGATGGGCGCAAGCCCCCTTGTCCTTCTTGGGGATCAGAAAGTAGTGGGAATAACAACCACTCCCAACTTCCGGCCCAGGAACACACTCGATGGCCCCCTTGGCCAAGAGGGCCGTGACTTCCTGCAGGAGAAGTGCCAAGTGGTCCCCCGACATGCGGTGGAACTGAGGTGGCATGGCTGGAGGGGTGTACTGAAAGGGAAGGGCGTAACCCTTGCGGATGATCTGCAACACCCACTTGTCCGATGTGATAGCGTGCCAGTGGGGGAGATGATGGCGGATCCTGTCACCCACTGGCGTGGGGTGCCCCCCAAAGCTCGGATTAGGAAGGTTTGGAGGCAGAAGCAGCGGGGGCGGAGGTGGACTGACCCCCACGCTGATTCCCAGACCCGCCCCTGCGGAAACCGCGTCCGCGGCCACGTTGAGGCTGGTTCTGAACAGGCTTGCTGAAGGAACGTGCCTGGCCGCCCATTCCGTGGCCCCGAAAGGAACGAAAACCAGGAGTGGCTGGGCTTTTCGTGGAAAGACCTCGATGACGCCTGGCGACGTTCTTATCCACAGGGGCCCCTGTGGCTGGCCGTGACCAAGTGCCCAGCAAGACGTCAGTGAGGGCGTCATTAAATGGCAGCAGGGGCTCCGACGAAGTGGACGCCGTCTGGAGCGCCTCAGTGAGGAGGTTAGTTTTGAGGGCCACTGTAGGGAGATCAAGGTTGAGAACCTCAGCTGCCCGACTGAGCACCATCGTGTAGGAGGCGCCCTCCTCCATGGTAGGCGGGGGAGAGGCAAACCCCGGGTCAGAGGAGACGTCGAGGTCGCCGGCATCCTCCAAATCGTCCGCCCAGTCCTGCTCTGAGTCACACTGACGAGCAAGAGGGTCCTCGGACCCCTCCCAGTCGTCCTCCACCTCCGCCGCATGTGGCACAGACCGCGGCGGCAGGGCAGGAGCCGGAGAAGGAACAAACGGCGTCGGGAACGGCACCGGCCGGGCGCCGTGTCCCAATGCGGATCCCAGGTAGGAGCAAAATGGTCCTGGAACCTGGGCAAGGGCGGGACAAATGGCACCCATTGCGACGCCGGAGGCGGAGCCGAGGGTTGCGCTGGGGCTGGGGCCGGCAGCGATGGACCTTGTGGCGCCGGAGCCGATGGCGCAGGATCCTGTGGCGCCGAAGCTGGATCCGCCGGCGCCGCCGACGGCCTAACAGGATCCTGACACGGGACCGCGGGGACCGAGGGCGCACCGGCGGGAGCCCGAGGCCTAAAAAGGCGGTCCATGGTAGCAAGAAACTCTTGCACCTGTGCGGGAGTCGCCGACGGACCCGGGTAAGGTGGGAAGGCCGCGGGACTCTCGAGCTCCGAAGGAGCCGCAGGAAAAGCCCCTGTCCCCTCGTCCGCATCCGGGGACCGACGGGGGGACGTTGGAGAGCGAACACGCTTCTTCCACTTCTTTTTGTGTCGTCTCTTACCCGAATCAGAGGGTGAAGATTGGAGCCCTAGGAGCGATGACTGTGGCCCCGCGAGCGTTCCCTGGAACGGACCCTGGACCGGGAACGGCGCTGGGACGAGTGCCGGACCTCCAGCAGCTTCCGGTGCCGCTCCCTCAAGGCCTTCGGGCCCATGGCCCGACAGTCCAGACAGGACCGGGAGTCGTGGTCGGTCTCCAGGCAGTAGAGGCAGACATCGTGGGGGTCCGCCACCGACATATTGCGACGGCAGGCCCCACAAGACTTAAATCCAGGCATCCCTACTTGCACCAAGGAAACCAAAGCTTACAGGAGACAAAAGTCTCAAAAAGGGTAGTCAAAAAGTGACTAAGGTATGTGCTCTAACCGGATCTGCGCTTACTGGCGCGGAAAAAGAAAGAACTGATGTCAGCGCGCATGGGTGGCGCCTAAGTAGTCTCCGTGACGTCATCTCAGCGCTTACGACGCCAGCGACGGACGTGGAGCCGCACGACGCCACCTACTGATGCGCAGAGGTACTGCTAACAAAAAACTTTCCGGATCCAGTCTGACGCCTGGGGATATTCTAAGGTAAGGAATCTATCCCTAACGTGTCTCTTTCAGATGTAGGATATGCATTCACTCCTGAGGAAAGCTTAAGTAACCAAACTCCAATACCTCAGGTGCCAGATCACTAGGTTCATTTCCCTGAGCTTTGGATGTCTGAGCGGACCCAGATTCTCAAATCAGAAGAACTGGTCTGATGGGTAAATTTCATGCAGATAGACAGGCATTCCACGAAGCACCGACTAACAAAGCTGTCCCTTATATGTTTAGGCAAGCAAGACAAGAGTTATGGATGCAAGTCTGTCTCACTTTCCTCACTACGTACAGTCAGTGGAGAGAAAGCGTAAGAAAATATTCCTGACCAGTTCATCTATAGAGCATTCCCAGATGACTGTGGGCATGGATACATGGAGAATAAGTTTGAGCATTGTGCATTTTCGGTGGCGACAAACAGATTGACAAGGGCTGTGCCCTATTTCTGAAAGTATTGCTGGCGTACTTAGCGATTCATCTCCAACTTGTGTTCTTGATGATGTATAGTTGTTGTCTACCCCAGGTAGGTGCTCTGCAATGAGCCTGATGTGGTTGCTAATTGCTCAATGCCAGATGTTTGAAGCTTGGACTGACAGCTGAGGGGAGTGGGTTCACTCCACTTTTAATCACAGTGCAGGGCGGTCATGTTGTCCATCTATACTAGGATTGTTATCCCCCATAGGAGCATATAAAATGCTTTGAGTGCCAACTGCATCACTGTCAGTACTAGGTACCGGATGTGACAATGCTGTGGTTCTAGTGTCCAGGTAACCCGAACAGTCATACTGTTGCGATGTGCTTTACACCGTATGACAGAGGAGTCTGAGGTAATTCTATCCCACTAGTCAGGTTCTAGAAATGGCCTGTCAAGCAACAGGTTCTGATTGTTCCACCATTTGAGAATGTGCCGAACTCTGGGCCCATCAACACAAGATCAAGCCATTTAGGCTAGTGTGTGATGATTGCAGTGCCAGACACTTTTGAAGCGGACACATATGCAATCTTGATTAGGGTACAATCACTACAAATGAAGTGATGAAGATCAATCCCAATAGTCTCATTACTCTCCTCAAAGTTAGGGGACGTGATGTCTGAAATATGGGTAGCAGCCTTTGGAATGCGATCACCCTCTCTTGGGTTGGGTAGGCTTTGCTTGAGATGGAATTCAACACAGCTCCCACAAAAACAGACACCTGTTCGGGATTGAGGCAACGTTTTCACATGGACAGTGAATCCTAACCAGTGTAAAAGACACGCTGTCTGAGTGTTTGCTAGACATTGCTGTTGGCTGCAGCTCCTTATCAACCAGCTCCTTATCAACCAATCGTCCAGATAAGGAAAGACCTGTATGGGGTTGCGGTGCACGTGCACTGCTACCAATGCGAGGCATTTGGGGGAACACCCTGGGGGCTGTTTTAATTGATATTGCTGTTCACTTTACACAAAGTGCAAGTGTCAGTGATGTGCCTGATGTATGAAGATGTGAAAGTAGGTGTCCTTGTGATACTTCCTCGCTCTGTAGTTCCTGACTGTGTGCTGTTGAGGTGGTATATTTGGTGGTGTGGTGTGAAACAACAAGCAGTATCCCTGCTGAACAACATACCAGACAGGACCCACTTATCTGAAATTATTGACTCCTACGGTGGGAGGAATTTACCTATTGTCCCTTGACAGGTATTTTCAGAGCCACCTCTACCCCAACCCCTTCAACTACCACACCCCCAGCCCCACCCCAGAGTCACAGGGGTCAAGATTTCCAATCCCCTGGTGCAAAGACTTAGTTCAATGCACCAATACGAATTTGAAATCCAGTTGGACTGCGACCCTTATATGACCTACTGAGCAATATGGCGTAGGAAGTGTTTCCTGGTAACAATCAGTCCCACAAGATTAGTTCAGTGACCCAGTGGAACTACAACCCCTCTTTTATTTAAGAATCACACACTCCAGTGTCACTAGAAACGGAATATGCATTTTAAAATATTTATTTTAAAACTCCTTATCTAGTGGATAATATGGATGGTAATATCACAGAATATAAAACTTAAAGCAGCAAAGCAGTTCATGAACACTGGAAACAGCAAAAAATGGTGCTGCATTGAATTTTGTATCTCTAGGCACTATGCTAGTACTAGCAGAATCAGTAAATTATGATCCTATTCTTCGAGTTTCAGAGGTGCTGCACATACCTAGTTTGTGACAACAATGTCTATTGCCTGGAATAGCATGTTGTCTGGAATAGGATGCAAGGGCAGTGTCTGACATAGTGTTGGTTCAACAGCAAACACAGCCCTGGCACCGGTAAGTGAAGCCGAAGCCTCGCAGGATTCTTGCTGGAGCCTTCTTCGGTTAAAGTGGAATCTGGAGCAAAGCTCATCCTGATCTCGATTGCTGCATGAAGTCCTCTACTAACTAAGGTTGGATACCTGGGTTTTTATAGTATCGGATTGTGACTGTTATCTTATATTTTGAAAACCATGATGGGACTAGGAGAAAATGAAGCAGCAATAAGACACAACATCATGGCGGAGAATGAGTCAGTTCAATTCTGTAACTATTGAAAATAAAAACATGGCAGCTTACACAGTAAATAGACATGGTAGAGATTCTACGCATGTCTGAAAAAAAATATTAACTCTATGATAAGAAATCGAATAAAAATAAAAATAGAAAAGTCTGAACCCATAGTATAAAGGAAATAGAAGAATCTAAAAAAGGTATTTCAGGGGCTTGGCCAAGATGGCGGTGGTGCAGCATCTCTAATGTGGAGCTCCGCCGCGTTTGCGCCGCGTTTAGAATCGTGAGCACAGTCAGTGGAGTTTCTGAGGCAGCTATGGAGCGGATGTGCCTTTAGACACCATTGTAAACATCGGAGGCAATGAAAGGTGGTTGCGACATCGCTCACAGAGATGGAGACAACGTGGGTGGTGAGTCTGTAGAGCCGCTCGCCGAAGCCCCAGGATGGCAGCCGCTCTGATCGCACCAGGGGCGGCCTCGACAACACGGGGGTCCCGCCTGCACTCTTGTGAACCACCAAGCTCAGCAGGTGCAGACCGGCATGGCCCGGGAGAGCCCGGAGTAGGCACATGCTCGAAAGAACAAGGTGTGCGCTGCTATGTGAGCATAGCTGCCTGTGCGCCATGGAGGGACCGTGGCAGAATCAGCTCGCATTAACGTCTGCTAAGGGGGGCGCCACGTCGGGCGGACTGGCCTCGATGGCCAGTGTGGATCGGCCTTGGAAGGGGCCTAATGCACATTAGACCAGCACGATAGCGCAACCCCTTCTGTCTGGTGCAAATCGGCTGCATGAGGCCTGAGGACCATACCTCGTGCTCTGGGGTGGATGCTGGCAGAGCTGCGAAATAGCCCCCCCCCCCCATCCTGATCATGGACCAATCCAGCTCCCCTGAACAAGAAAGGGCACGTGCGCCAGATACGGGACCTCCACGCAGAACCTTCAACTCCAGTACGGCCCCCAGCGGCATGTCTCAGACTCCAAGCACCGACCAACAAGAATCAACCTACATACCCCTACTGCCACCGAAAGGGGCGCACCACTCCACACTATGGCTACAAACCGTTCCAGAAAAGACACCAACATAAAAGAAATGCTGAGCAAACCCCCTCCGGCCAAAAAATCAGAGCATCGCCCCAGCAGCCCATTCACCCTCTCCTCTCAGGAAATAGACCCTGAATCTGATGCACTGTCGTCTGAGGAACTGGTGACCCGTACATTCCTGGAGCAGCTCTTTGGGGCCTTGAGAGATATTGCGGCCCTCAGGCGCAATATTGCGGCCAGACTTAGGAGAGATGGGGCAAAGGCTGGACACACTGGAGCGGTTCGGTGACCGACTTGAGGAAGAGATTAATGAGCACAGACATGAAATGCTGCATCTGCGATACAGAAATGAATATCCATGCTACCATCTGGAATACCTTGAAAATAGGTCACGCTGCTCTAACATCCGCATCAGGGGTGCACCGCTGAAGGCGGATAGGGGAGATTGGAGGAATATGTGGTGCGACTCGTCAGACAGGTGGTGCCGGAACTACTGGACAAAGACATTCCGCTGGAAAGCACGGACAGACCGGCAAAGACCCTGGGCGCTCCTCAAATGCCTCTACTCCTGTAAGCACAAATAAATGATCACAGCAGCTGTCCGGGACCTGCCTACCATCAACTTTGAGGGTCTGAAAGTTAGTATCTTCCAATATCTCTTCCCACTCAGGTTTCAGCGGAGCAGAGCACTACGTCTGGCCACAGCATTCTTGCGAGGGAAAGGAATTTGATACTGATGGGGACACCCTTTTCGACTTCTTTTTTACTGGAACACGGAAACTCATTCAATTCATAACCCAAAAGGTGCACTCTGTCCTAGGCCTTGAACTCACCTCGGAGGTCGAGACTCTCCACCCTAAGGCCCTGATCTCCTCCCACTCCACCGCTAAGTAGAAACAACAGTTGAGTGCTGCAAAGTCCTCGGCAGCATCCGAAAGCCATAAGAAGCGAGCAGAGCTTCGGGGACAACTACAACAAGAGGGGAGTGCGTCAGAGACTGAAAATGACTGACCCTACTACCCAATGAATCAGTCGCTACCAGCCGGCGCTTACTTGCAGACATGGACTCTGATCCCGGAGTATCCCTGACAATACTGTTGCAGCCGGATTCTCGTGCATATCCCATGCGACGGGGCTTCATCGCTCCTCCACAATTTGCTGAAGAGATGCCAGACTGCCCGGAACACGGACCCTCATCATTTGGAAATGTTGGATCCCAGGAGTGGGAACACTGTTGTTTTCATTGTTTTCACAACTGCTCTCTCTTAGCTGCTCCTACTGCAGTCGATGCGGTCTTCCAGTCCCGTCGGGGCAATATGTGTTGCATGCATCTGGACTTATCCTTCCTGGTAGTCTGGGCATACTGGATCACCCCATATATGATAAAAGTCCTTAGCCTTAAAATCCGAGGCCTCAACGCCCCAGTAAAGCAACTGGCACTTCTCTCTATGCTTAAAGAAACCAAATGCGATATATGTCTTATCCAAGAGACCCATCTCCTCCAGAATGATTGGCATTGTCTGCTTTCCCGCTGCTTCGATCACCAGTTTTTCTCTACAGGTCTCAAACATGCTGGGGGACGGTCCACCTGGCCACACACTTCCTGGGTTGCATTATACAAACTCATGCTGAGATAACTGGCAGAATGCTTGCACTTAGACTTGCTGTGCACATGTACACATTAACAATAGCCACAGTGTATGCCCTCAATGACCAGCAAGAGCCCTTCCTGCTGGATGCCATGGGGAGGGTATTGACATCCCCACACACATACATACTGATAGGCGGGGATGTTAATTTGGTACCAGATACCCTTCTGGACAGATCAGCTCAAAGAATAGGTCAAACTGGGGCCTTTACTGTGGCGGGTCACCAATGGAGGAGGAGGTATATGGGACTTAAGGATGTGTGGCAAACTAAACACCCCACTGACAAGGCATACACATTTGACTCGGCGGCTCATCAAACATATGCCCGCATAGACCGGTTCTTGACATCCCCACGTCTGTCAGCAGCCGCTGTGGGAGTGTAATTGGGAGTGGTCGCTCTGTCAGACCACTCTCTTATTTTCATTACCTTACGCACCACAGGTAACCCAACACAGTCTGGCACTTGGCATCTCAATTCCAGGTTTCTCCAGCATGCCTCAGTCACCGCCGAAATCGCCATTGTGATGCGCACATTCCTTGACCTCTATGATAACCCAGATACTCTTGTTGCCTTGTTATGGGATTCCTTTAAGGCGGCAATAAGGGGCACCTTCATTGCCATATCCGCGCAACACTATAGAGAAAGGACAGCAAAGAGACTTGCTCTGGAAGGCTGCGTGAGGGACCTTGAGGAGGAGCATAAACGTTCGGGCACCCACCAAGTATGACGTCAACTCACATCAGCTCGCAATTCCTACGCCTAAGAAGGAACTGCTCTGAAGTCAAAGACTTTAAGGAACAGGCGGCGAATCTACGAAAGAAATTAGAGAAACGGAACAATCCACTGAAAATAGTGGAAAAAGCTTTCAAACGAGCGAGTAACAGTAACAGCAACGCCCTTTTGGAACCTGCACCTCAGAAACAACAAGAAGAAAGACCAATATGTATCACTACATTCAACACTGGCTCCAACCAAGTTACCAAGAGCGTCAACAAACACTGGCGCATACTGAACTGCGGTCACCTCGATCTAACTAAACCTATGTTTTCCCACAGGAGAGGAAAGAGTCTACGGGACATGGTAGTCCACACTAGCCCACGCACAACCGCACGGGCTGAGGTAACAAGTACCATGCTCCCGCCAGTAAGGGGTCACCACCCTTGCGGCCACTGTAGCGTATGTCATTTGACCAAAAAAAGCAGACATTAGATTTAACAACAGTACGGAGTGGGAACAATGCCGTTTTACCAACTGTAATAGTAGGAATGTAATATACAGGATTACCTGCCCATGCGAGATGCAGTACATCGGAATGACAACACGCCCAGTAAAAATACGCATTTGTGAGCACAAGAGCAATATTAAATGCAAAAAAACAACAACCAAAATGGCATCACATTTCTTGGAGGTTAATCACACCACTGAGGATTTACACTGGACAGTCATTGAACAGGTGCACAACGAGGTGACACTTTTTGAGAAAGAACAACGTTGGGTGTTCCGTTTGGGAACACAAATTACAGGACTTAACGATGATATCCCCTAGGGACAACTCAGCGAATCCCCTCCTTACATCAAGAGGGTACGAACGACAATACAACAAACAGACGAACCCTTTTTCGACAGTGAGATAGGTATGTCAGGCCACCACCTACGAGTGGTTTCAGGGCAAGAATACCAATTAAATGCATTTCCTGGATCTTGGTGACGATCGTAGACATCAAATATTGACACTTAGTTGCCATATATGAAAAGGCGCCACCACAAGAGGGCCCTTCGTCAGTGTAGAGGGGTATTAAGTAAGCCACGCTAAGTACACCGACATGAACGTGCTACTCAGGGCACTTATTGCAATCAAGATGTGGGATGGAATTTCTCCTCTTAGGAAAGCAATCACTGCATCAGCAGCCACGAGTATTAGAGCAAAGATGTGCACTTTTGGCACACACTACAGTTTGCATACAGGCGTAAAAGCGCAAGTGACCGCGTTTTAAGAACCAAGTGTTCCACTAGGGGCGGCCCATTTCTCAAGGTTTGCGCTCCAGCTGGGAAGTAGAGCTACCATTATTAACAGGCCAACACTAGCACTATAGACATGCCGCAATAACAAAGGGAACCCGTGCATTTCTCCAAGTTGGGGTGTCACCATAAGTAAGATACCATAAGTATTATTGATAAACGGACACATATTGCAACACGCCCATCATGACAAACAGATACACGCAGATGCGGAAGCAAACGCGTTGAAAGAACTGAGTGTTCCGTTTCAGGCGGCCATTTTGCGTAAGTTAGCACTCCAGTTGAGATGTGGTACTAATTCCACACCTACACGGAAGTAGCCTAGCCTACAGGAAGTATGTCTCCTCACTGGCGGCCATTTTGTGTTTAACATTGCAGCCTTTTTCACTCCAATTGCGCGCAACGCGGAAGAGAGGCATTACATAAACCAGCTCCGAACACGCATAACTTGATCATCGGAGCCACGGAGAGGTATTGTCCTGAGCGAGTATGCAGCTTTGACGAAGTGAGTACGGTGTAGCCGGCCCCCTCCCCCTGAGACAACAAGCATTTTTTTAGAAAGCTTTTTTTGCAGAGATGTGACATCGGTTGTAATAACAAACCTGATCCTCTATGCTCTTTTATCCCCTGCAGTGTGCGACTACAAGCGCTCCTCCCCTCCCGTGATAATAGCTCATGGGGCTATAGTGTGGTAATAATAGTGTATGTTAATCTTTGCTTTTCTACACTTTTACTTGTAGGGGCATCAAGATGTATTTCATCCGCATTTTACAATCAGTGTAGGGTTTAGCTGACTCTATGATGTGGATCAAACAACCTACAGAACTGATGATTATAGAGTGTGTGTTTTATGTTTAATGTTGTTGTGTCAAGTACTGTATTATATGTCACTTTCATGGGCAGCACGGCACCCACTTTACTTACAAGCTGTGGTGCACTTAAGTGAAAAATATATAACTTTTAGAAACCTTCCACAAATATGGTGATGTGGCTCAGTAATTATTATATTACTGCATTTAACGATGTTGTTTCTTTATCCTTCCATATTAATTTAAGAACCTATACCAACCAGGGTACAGTATTAAGTGCATGTTACTTATGTGCATTATATTCTGCTAGATTGATTAAGCAGACCACATTGTTGTTTTTATCTTAGAGTGGTGTAGGGATAATTTTCTTGGTCCTGATGAGAAGCCAGGGGGATGGCTTCGAAACATGTAGACTAGGGAGGTGGTAGCCCATTACAGCACATATCCTCCATTCCCCATTTTTAACGATACCAGCTAGAAGGAGCATTAAATAGTAGTTTTCCATATAGCCAGGTATTTTTTAACCCCACTATTTTCATTTTGACCCTTCCACTCTCACATTACACATAGTATATTCACTCCTTAGTGCTCCCAAGTTTCCATTGGTCGTAGCACGCCCCGTCCGCAGCGGGGCGGTAAGAACCCAATGATGAAGCATGCCACCAAGGGACCTTTTGGTGGGTGAGGGTTATTTTAACAACACATTGTGTTTCCCTATACATTGGTAGGGTACACATAGTTCATGAACAGTGTTGAACAGACTTAGGAAGGATATAACTATTCAGTTGATCAAGGTGGATTCTTTTTGGTTTTTCACGATAAATAGAGGAGGACGAGTCCACCTTTTGTTTCAACCTCTTCACTCCCTCTCTAATTTATTAGTAACATTATCAGATGACGTCATGATATCACTTATGCACCCTCTTACGTCTCTTCTGCACTTGGTCTTAGAACTAGAGGCCTTTGGTAGGGTCTCGGACTTTAAAGTTAACCTTCCAAAAACGCTAACACTGGGTCTCATCGTTCCACAGGCGGACCGTGTACAACTCACTGCTTCTTCCTCTTGGCTACACAGGGGGTCTCCTACATAGCCCTGCAAATGCACTCCACCTGGGAGAAAACATCAGAGTCTAACTATGGTTCACTCCTCTCTGCAGCCAGGGCGGACTTGAAATCATGGACACGAGGTTCCCTCTCCTGGATGGGAAGATTGGCAGCGGTAAAAATGACTTCTGACAAAAATACTTTATGTGATGCAGGCACTGCCGCTCCAACCCACACAGCTCATCCTAGGGAAGATGCAACAGTTATCTGAACATTAAAGTTGTTTTTGTTTCAAGAAGTCTTTGGTCTCAAGACACCTTGTGAGCTTTCCCTTAGCCACAGTACACCAGGGCAAAGACACCACCTCAAATTGTTTGTTTCACCATCTGTTCAGACATTCACCAGAAAACGTTTGATGCCAGACATGATTTTTCAAAGAAGAGCATTGGAGAACTCTCCCTCAAAGTCTTCATGTCAGCCTGGGCCGTGGAACAACCCAGCCCGCAGGTCTTGGTCAGGGACTTTGCTGTTAGACCAAGTCATATGAAAATGATTTGGAGAATGGTGGGGTTAACACCCCCTTCCAGTTCTGCACTAATTGTAATGCAAAATTCCTGTGGTTGGGCCAAAATTGGGTCTGTAATTTGTGTTTGCCGTGTTTCCACTGGGAAGCAACCTGCTCTGCCTGCACAGCATTTATTAAGACCATTCGTTAAAATAGAGCTCCTGAGAAACCTAGAGCAAAAGGCTCCAAGCCAAGACCCAAGAAACCCACAAGCAAGCCCTGAGGCATTTACTTGACTCCCTCCATGCCAAAAGCAGCCTCAGTGCTGGGATCAGTATCAAGTAAGTCTCTTCCATCTCTTGTGCTCCTAGGTGGGCAACAAAGGAAGGATAGCCTATTCCTAAGGAGAGTAAGAGGCCACCCACTAGGGCTGCACCAGTGACACCCCAGTTTCAGCCACCACCACTACAGTCTCTAAGTAGGTTGCTATCCTTGCAGGAATTGCATCAATCACATTCTGACTTTAATCAGGATATTCAGGATGGTACATAAACCCTTAGTATCACCCACTGCCATCACATGAAGGGGGTGGTCCGTGGGAAGATTGGAACATCAGCCCTCAGGACGACTCTGCGCACCCAGAAGAAGCTTCCCAGCTGTATACCATTGAATACCATGTAGTAATTCAAAGGACAGCTGACCACCATAAAATGCTACTGCATGTGGTCAGGAAAGAGGAGTGTCGCAATCACTTTTTTTTTTTCTCAATGTAGAGATTTTTGGGAAAATGTGTGTCAATGAACATGCAACAAGTGAATAACCACTTCTGCAAAACACATAATAGTTAATTGTCTGCATGATTATTTAGTTTAGAAATGTACAACAAGTAACTTCAAAACCACTTGGAGGAGCTATGTTTATTGTTTAGTTTGAGTTATTCTGGGGATGTCGTAAATACTGATTTTTGCCTTTTAGATTATATTATGTCCATCATTTTTCTCTCCCCATTATCTACCTTCATCATTTGTCTTTTCTGTTTCTTTGATAGAAAGTTGACATGCCCAGAAATGCCTTTTTAAATATTTAAATCTGTTTTATTGAGGCCTTTTCAAGATTAAGTGTCAAAAATACAAATCTTCCCACCTATAATCACTGGCCAGTGGGGTAAGGTGACCAAGGGACAAGACACAACCAGTGCAAGTGGAGGGATAGAGGACCAAGTGAGGGTCTGACAGGGTTTCTCCATACCCAGTAGACCCCATAGTTTGTGAAGGCAGTCCAGCTTAGTTAGGACGGTGTTTGTTCCCCATATAGCTAATATATAGTTTGTTTTGCTGCACAATGTGCAAGGGTGATGGCTTTGCCCCTCGGTGACTTCAGGGGGTAAGTGAGTGCATTAGGGAGTCCCAACAATATGTAGCTAGGGAAGAGAGTAATATCAGTGTTGTACATCTCATTAATATCCGCCAGGACCTCTGACCAATAGTGTTGGGGCATTGCCAAAGGATGTGTTAGTGTCCCAGGTTGATCACAATGCCGCCAACAACTATTATCTCCTCCCGGGTTCCATTTGGCCAGTCTCTTTGGTGTATAATACCAGTATTGCATGATTTTTATGAGTGCCATTGGCACTGCAAGCTGAAGTCTATGTGTGATGTAAGATGTCTGCCTATTCCTTGGGGGTAAAGTAGCGTCCACACTCTGTCTCTCATCTCCGCTGTGCCGAGGATGGGACTTTGTGTAAAGGGGTGTTAAGAAATGCATAGATGTCTTATTGGAGCTTCCTATCTGTGGTGCGGATGAGAAGCCACCGCTCAAAGTTCAAGTGGGCGGCTGGTATGTGGTTTGATATGAGGTTGCGTGACCCAATGTCTAATGTCTAATGTCTAGATATTGCCAGTGTGGATATGTCATAGTCCAATTGGACTTGGGCAAATTCCCATAGGCCGTCTAAGTCAAAGAGGTCACCCACACTTTTACAACCGGTGAGTTGCCATTGCAAGAAGGATGTGTCAGGGAGGAGGGGAGGCAGTTGGGTCAGGATTCCCAACTATTGGCTTCGTTTGGGGTGAGATGCGGGAGGACAGTTTCTTTGATACTTGTACTTTGTCCGGAGCACCGAGGAGACATATTCCCCCATTGGTCTGTGCAGTTTAGGGAGCCAGGGTATCTCCCAGATGTGTATCCCTGCTATCGCTAGATCTATGAAGCACCAGTGCTTCTCAGACGTAGGCCTTGATCATTCAACCAAATACCTAAGTTGCGCTGCCTGGTAGTAGTTTGTCAAGTGGGACATTCCCAGACCACCCGCCCTCTGTGGCCAGTAAGCGTGTTTCTTGGCCATCCGGGCCTTTTTGCTGTCCCTGGTTTGCTGTCCACTGGGAAGCAGGTTGCTTCCCAGTGGAAACACGGCAAACACAAATTACAGACCCAATTTTGGCCCAACCACAGGAATTTTGCATTACAATTAGTGCAGAACTGGAAGGGGGTGTTAACCCCACCATTCTCCAAATCATTTTCATATGACTTGGTCTAACAGCAAAGTCCCTGACCAAGACCTGCGGGCTGGGTTGTTCCACGGCCAAGGCTGACGTGAAGACTTTGAGGGAGAGTTCTCCAATGCTCTTCTTTGAAAAATCATGTGTCTGGCATCAAACGTTTTCTGGTGAATGTCTGAACAGATGGTGAAACAAACAATTTGAGGTGGTGTCTTTGCCCTGGTGTACTGTGGCTAAGGGAAAGCTCACAAGGTGTCTTGAGACCAAAGACTTCTTGAAACAAAAACAACTTTAAAAAAATTGCAGAGCATGTGATCTACAGAAACAAATGGTACAAACATGTTTTTAAAGCCACTATATTTACACACATTTTGTTCCTACCACCTCCGCGAGGTTGCAGACTCATGTTCATGTGCATCACTTCAGCAAGCCACTACCAAGAATCGAACCCCTGACCAGCAGAACATCATCTGCTTCATATAATGCCATTTCACATCTGCAGCTATCCCACTACTACTAGTGAGTGACAAAAATTAAACGTATAGGGATGTCCTAAAGGTTATGCTCCTTCCTACATGGCCTTTCTTCAAAGTCCTTAGCCTAGTGGAAACCTTAGCTTGTCTCATGAGGTATAACCACCATGCACCACAGTGGTTGCAGGAATAATGCTATTAAATTCAGTTGGCCTTTCAAGGAAAAGATAAAGCACTGTTCTAAAGATACTTACTGTTCTAGTGTATGTCCCTTCCCAACGTGCCATACGTTTTAATTGCTTATGCACTTCAGAAGAAAAATATTGTTACTCAAGTGCATAAGCAATTAAATGCCTCTTTGTGAAAAGGCAGTTCGGGCTTGACTGTTCCCATTGAAGCAGGGTCAAGGCTGATTTGCAGCAGGTGGATCCCATGCTTGCCTTGCCATTGGAATCAAGTTATACCTTGCTGATGAGCACATAATAAGGGCAAAACCAGTCCTGGGCTGCTTGTGTCCAGTTCAGGGAGGACTTGACCTGGCAGTTCAGGCTGGACTATTCCCACTGGAGCAGGGTCAAGGCTGATTTGCATGTGGCTGGGTCCAATCTGAGGTGGCATGGTGAGCTAACAACGATGGCTTGGGATGTGGCCTCGAGCAATCACCAATTCAAGCATTCCATCCATCACCTTGCTTTTTTATGCCACTTTGTGAAAAGGTGAAAAAGTCTATTTAAGAAATGCAAGCCAGGATTTTTGAGTGGCAAAGAGGTCATGGTTAACTGCATGTATACGAACACAGAAACTTCATTTCCTCATGAAATTCTGAAGACCTACCACTTCAATCAGAAAAAGGTAGAGTTGTAAAACAATGTTCCTATGTTACTATTTCTGAGAACGAAAAGTAAAAATAACCACAACATTTCTATTAAAGGTAACTCAAATGGATTATTTGCAATAATTGTGAAATAGTTCCGACTGCTGCGCTCTCACTTGCTGCTATCTGTGGCAAACCTACACCACTAAAAATTAAATTCTGCTTGCTGACTCAGCCTCTTATAGATTTGGGCATAGCAAAATGAGCACAGTTGTAGCAAGTAAAAATAACATTTCTGTAAAGGGCTATGAGGCCAATGCTGCAGAAGAATGCATTATATAAAAACGTGTTAAGATGGGAATTGGCTTCTCATTAGAGTGGAGTTTTAGCTCCTGGCTGAGGGGCATCAAGTCCCTCTCTTGGCCCAATGCATCCAATCACTGCCTGCCTAAGGCCAAATTCTTCACACCAATGAAAATTGGGTTGCGAATGTAGGCTCCTGCAGGAGTGCGAAGGGCAGGGCAACTCCTTGCACTGGCAGGGGACAGGTATGATAAGTACCTGCTGCTCCAGCCCTCATCCTCAGACAGCCTGTGTTTGCGTCCCCTGGGCCTCTACCATCCGGTGCCATGCTCCATCTGGCCACCACGGAAACAGACAACGCCAAAAATACCAATGGTTCATGGTATAGGCTAGGTAAACTTCATTTGTAAATTTATTGGAAGGAAGCAGGTTTGGCTGCCAGAGGTGTGTGGATTTTAATGGGATCCAGGGGGATAGAAGTGCACACTCCATGATTCATTATGAATGGATGCTGTGGGACCTCGAATAACACCGAGCAGATGCAAAAAGTGGGAAGCTTCTGAAACACAATACCAAACAGCTTATAAACATTCTCGCCTTTCTCAAGTCTTTCATAGAGCTGAAAATCTTTCACACCAAACTGCAAGTTTGACATTGTTTTGAGTAACCATTTTTCTATGAGTGTATATATACTAAACAAATTTACCTTAGATTTGGCTGAGTCACTAGTAGCCGAGTCTGTAAAAAAACAAAACTTAGTAAAACACCATTTCATAACACAAAAATTAAGTAATACTACACACAATGCTAGATTTATGGAAAATACAAGCACAGACCAAAAGGTGAAAGCAAAAGAAAAAACAAAGTGGAAAGTCCGAGCTCACAAAGCCGCACCACAGAAAGCCACCGCCATGAAAGGATGCTGTGAATTGTAGGCAGAACCAGCTCAATGGCATGACAGAAATGGCAAAGGAGCCCTGTTCTTGTAAATAAAAACAAAAACACTTAAAATACTTTTTAGGGCTAAATATTTCACACAATACAGACCCAAGACCTGATATTACACTGTTGCTCTTTACTATCTTAATCATTTGCAGGTACAGTCCTTGCCCTACATCTGACCTGATTTCAAACACACCATTTAGTGTTAGCAGCATACTATAGCCAAGCAGCAAATTTACAAAAATCAAAGCACCAACTCCTTCAGAAAAAACTAAATCTGAACTGCTGTTCTGAGTTTTATCTATCTCAACATTTAATTAAATTTGTTTTAGTTTTAAACTCCATTATTTGTATTGTATACACTATATGTGTTTAACAATCTGTATTACAATTACAGCTAACTGTGTTCCAAACTACGTAAGGGATATTATGAAATGAAAGATGAACACTATGGTTTTATTTTCAGGTAAACTGTGGTTTTACATATACAAAGTGGACTGCAAAGGGCTACAAAGTAATGATCAAATAGTGATTTGGCTTGCTTTTTGCTAATTTCTTTTTATTGTTCCCGAACAGAAGAGCAGAGCCCCATGCCACACCACTTTGACACATGGCTAATGCTTTATGACTAGAAAAACCGGTAGACCATACCATGCTATTACTCCTCGGTGTCTGCTTCAGAAATAACAAGAAACAGCAGAAAGACTTTAAGAAAGTAGCATTGATCTGTTCAAAATACTCGTAACAGAAAATTTACAGGTCAGATCATTTACAAAAAACGGGGGTTTCTGCAGACAAGGCAGCTACAATGAGGGCAACAGTCCTCTTTCTTCCTACAGTTCCAGCTGTCCATCATCGACATCACAGAATCCATTAGTGACATCACCGTATGATAGACTCCTCCCATTTCTCCTGTTTCAACATCAGCATAGCATGTTTCAGTGAGTGCTGAAAACACTTTACATGTAAAGCAAGAACTAGAGACAAAAGAGCAACAGTTTTGGGAAAAGCATGCTGGGTTAGTGAAACAGTAGGTATGAAAAACAGTGCCACCAAACCCCGCAATGCTACTATTTAAACTGAGTGGGGAAGAGATACCCTGTTCAAAAACAAAGTGTTCAGTATAACACACAAATCTAATATTTTGCATTTTAAATTCGAATTTTTAAAATGCATTGTAATTAATATGCATGCAGTACACAACACGCTTTGCTGACAGAGCAAATACATTAGGAAGCAATATCTGCTATAACTTGTGATTTCTACTTTTCGTTATCTGGAAATGAAGAAAACTGTGATGCAAAAGAACATGCTTTGCCCAAGTGATGCAAAGCTAACTAAACATGTGACAGCCTTCAAGAGTAGCAGACACCAAAGAATTTTCCATGTTCAAAAATGAATAAACCTCTTTTTCAAAGTAAGATTGTATGAAGGAAATATATTGCAGTTCAAAGATTGGGTATACTGAACATGTTAATATAGCCATCTGATTAACTGTCCAGGTAAGAATTACCTGATACGTCTCCAGGGGATACTCCAGTTCGTCCAATGTTGGTGAGTAAATGATCTATGTTTGGCACTGGCTGTGATTCTAAAGTGCTTTCCTCCTGTACAGTTGTCTACAGTTAATAAACAAAGATCTCTTCATCATCTTTACCCAATCAAATGAATATTCATTGCAAAACATCACAACTATAGTCACCAGAAAAATTGCAAATCAGGAATTGGAAGGAATGATAACTCAGTTACAAGATCCTCTTCAGACCCCGACCTAGCAATCCTCTCCCCGAAAACTCTAGGAAATGTATAAAGCAAAATTTGTTTAATCAGTTGGTTAATACAAACTAAATTTCATCACTACCTCTAGATGGGAGTTTGGTTATTTATGGCATGATATTCAACATTTAAATGTAGAGCAGATAAATGTGCTACACTGTATGTTCCAGACAAGTTTAAAGTAATAGTTTAATTTTAAGGCAGGCAGAAACATGTCTCAACCTCCTCTCCCAACTCACCCATCTCTATTAATTTGTATTTGGGATAAATGATGGATTAATTAGTGGAGATGTGGCATGGTAATGACAAGTCCAAAGGCACCATCTCTGCTACTGGCAGCACTTTAAAGGCACCTGGTGATTGGTGCAACTTTCAAACCCTTAAGCAGGTGTCTCCCTGAGCCTCACCTGCACCATAGTTAACTAAAGGGGGAGTTACCCAAAATGGCTGGGGGCACTAGCAACACTAGCAACACCCTCTGTGATGTCACTAATATGTACAATACAATTGCATCTCCTAATACAATATGAGGAATATAGCGTCCACACGCACCCTAATCTCTGTCTGATGACAGCCAACATAGACATTTAGGCCGCCCCAAAACAAGAATAATTTAGGCAGGGCTAAGAGTCTTCTAACTGTCACCCTGGGTGACTTTCGAAATGAGGGGAGTAGTACATAAGAATTTCCTGGAAGGACAGACACAAACACACGCATACATACATGCATACTAAATTCACATTACATTCTTATTCCTCTGGCCACCACAACATCCCCGATGGAGATCAGGGACCATATCATTTCTATTATTAAGAAACCCATAGATCCTCAAGGGTTTCACACATTTGCCTGAGGGTCAGTGATCAGATCCCAGACAAGAAACAGCAGACACTTATTAATGCAAAGGCAAGGCTCTTCCAATGATAGAACTCATGAAAGTCATTTCTCAACACTTCAAAATAATCTTGGCAGGCTTGAATCCCCTCGACACCACAGATTAATTTTGCAACAAGGTAGAAAAGGAATCTCCCTTTGCTGTAGCCCCTTCCTTCTACCATGCTCCGTTCAGCAAATTACTCTATAAGCTTTTCAATTATAGGTTTCCTGTAATTCTTAAGCAGTTTTCACAAACACCTAAGCAACAACCAGCAACATAACGTCCATTAATAATCAACTAGAGAAGGTACAAACCTCCACAGATAAGAAAATTAAAGCACATGAAAAAGGTACGAAATAGTCTAGAAATGTTTTTGCTTTATTGATCAAGAAAGTAATTTCATATTAGAATTCAAGAGTACTTTCATTCCACTGAGAAATGGTAACAATACTTACAATTGGCTCTTCCGGCCCTTCTTCTGAGAAAAACCAGTCATACTAAGAAGAAACAAACACCATTAACTTTTTTAGCAAAGAAATGTAAATACAAGGCAAGAGCAATAGAGAACAATTCCATTAAAGACACTTGTATTTGTATCTGCACAATGTATTGTAAAGCAATACATGTTTTTGGAATCAGAAAAGTAGTTACATCATTGACTTACGTGCTGTATTAGTGTTTCTACGATTTTATATTGATCAGGCATATGAGTGACCATGTGTGTCATGTTATCTTCTGATGTTCTCACAAGCGTTGGACCAAATACTATTGCCAGGTTTCTTGGTTCCATCTATAACAAAAAAATTAAATTTTGAAAATAATAAATCTAGGTGCTAAACTAAGTGCATACAACTGTTCTTTCATTTTTAGTTCACAAAATGCAACCTTAAAAATATTGTTTGATAGATATAGTAATGTTTTTAAGGCATTCACAACTGCTGCAACATCAAGACTGTGTATTCAGGCATGACACTATATGGCACTAGCACTACAGACATCTACATAGTAGAAATCATCTTGGCACCTCTGAGTTAACACTGCCATGGTAGACCAGCATGGATTGTTTGTGGACCTTCAGATTATCACCATAGACTACCTGGCTGGAGAAAGAAGTGACAATCCCACAGAAAGGGAAGGATGGAAAGATGATAGACATGAAAGAACAAACACGCATGACTTTGAATTGGTTGGAGGGTGATAAAACGGAAGAATCTTAAAGTGTATGTTGCCCAGTGAAGAGGAGTCAAAATCCATTTTCTTTGAGGAAGGAACACTTATACAGAATGGAAGTTTATAATGTCAGAATCCACTCCACATTGACCTACAAATCTGCCTTCTCCCACCTTCCTTCTCAGATATAAGAGAATAGTATGAGTAGGCAGGCAAATAGATAACATTTAGTGGAACAGCCTTTTCACACCTTCGGACAGAAACAAAAGAAAATATATGTTGACGTTGAACATTATGCAAATAAGCGACAGGTAAAAGATGAGGGAGATCTGAGGGGAAGAAATATAATTCAACACAGTTGCCTGCAGTATCATGCTTCAACAGCCAGAGTCCAGGTAACGCGTTCCTAATCCTGAGGAACAGATACAATTTTACACATTACTGGAATGCCATGAAAAGCAAGTAAAGAAAAGGAGTCTGACTTTTTAACCATGATTCCCCTTGGGGTGAGTGAATCGTTGCAATGAGGCCAAGAATTCAGAAGTGGTGCTAGAAATTCATATGCACAAGTTACTAACTTGTGTAACGATATATCTGTAAGAGACAGTAGTTAGTGACAGATTCCTTACCTTAGAATATCCCCAGGCGTCAGGCTGGATCCGGAAAGTTTTTGCGTAGCAGTACCCTTGCGCGTCTGTAGGCGGCGTCGTGCGGCTCCGCGTCCGTCGTCGGCGTCGTGATCGCCGTGATGACGTCGCGGGCAGTACTTAGACGCCGCCCCTGCGCGCTGGCGTCAGTTCTGTACACGACTTTCCGCGCCAGGAACGCAGAGCCATGCAAGAAGCTGACATAGGTGTCTGAAAAATACTAGGGCCCTGAAAGGGATGTCCTTAACCCTAGAAATCAGTTCGCAGAACGGGGAGGATGGGTGGGGCGGTAAGGAATCTGTCACTAACTACTGTCTCTTACAGATATATCGTTACACAAGTTAGTAACTTGTGCATCTGAAAGAGACACGTTAGTGACAGATTCCTTACCTTAGAATAGATACCCCAGCAATACCAACCCCGGTGGTGGGTCTGCGAACAAAGATCAGACAAGGAAGTCCCGGAGGACAGAACGGCCAAAGAAGCCGTCCCTCCGGACCTGACTGTCAAGGCAGTAATGCTTGGTAAACGTGTGCAGCGAGGCCCACGTAGCTGCCTGACAGATATCCTGCAGCGGAACACCGCGGCCTAGGGCCGTGGTAGCAGCCGTTGCCCTGGTGGAATGGGCACGCAGCCCAACAGGAGGCTCCTTCTTAGCCAAAGAATAGCAGGCTTTGATACACAAGGTGACCCAGCGGGAGATGGTTCTCTTGTGCACCGCCCGACCTTTTTGGCGCCCACGTAGCCAACAAAGAGCTGGTCATCCACCCGGAAGTGTTGTGTGCGGTTGATATAAAAGGAAAGCGCACGTTTTGGGTCCAGACGTTGGAGCCTCTCTTCCTCTCTGGAAGGATGCGGAGGCGGAAAGAAGGTGGGCAAAGTGATGGTCTGCCCAATATGGAAGGCAGTAACCACCTTTGGCAAGAAGGACGGACGCGTCCTAAGAACAACCTTGTCTGGATGGACAGACAGAAAGGGAGGTTTGCATGATAGAGCCTGGAGCTCACTCACCCGCCGAGCGGAGGTGATGGCCACCAGAAAGGCTGTCTTCAAAGTAAGAAGACGAAGAGGACAGTTATGTAGAGGCTCAAAGGGAGCGCACATTAAAAAGGTAAGAACCAAGTTCAAGTCCCACTGAGGCATGACAAACGGAACAGGAGGGAAGAGGTGTGTAATGCCTTTTAGAAACCTGTTAACAACAGGGGACTTAAAAGAGAGGGCTGATCAGGGAGCCTGAGGAAGGCCGATATAGCACAAAGATAGCCCTTGATGGTACCCAGGGCAGAGCCCTGTTGGGCCAGAGAAAGAAGGAACAGAAGAACCTCAGAAAGAGGGGCAGAGAGGGGATTCACAGCCTTTGCTGTGCACCATGCCACAAACTTGTTCCACCTGCAGGCGTATACCACCTTAGTGGAGGGACGCCTGGCTGCCAGAATCACATCACAAACTTCGGGAGGCAAGTCGAAAGGAATCAACTGCCGCCGCTCAATCTCCACGCAAGCAGGTGGAGACTGGACAGGTTCGGGTGGAGGACCGTACCCTGCTGCTGCGACAGAAGATCCTCCCGAAGAGGCAGACGGATCGGGGGATCGACGCTCATACTGAGTAGCTCGGGATACCAAACTCTTCGAGCCCAGTCCGGAGCCACAAGAATGACTTGGGCCCGGTCGCGCCGAATCTTCTTCAACACTCTGGGTAGAAGTGGTATAGGCGGAAAGGCGTACAACAGACCGCAACTCCACTCGCGACGAAAAGCGTCGCCGAGCGAGTGCCGCCTTGGAAATTCCAACGCGCAGAACTGCTGACATTGCGCGTTCTCTTCGGTGGCGAACAGATCTAACCAAGGCTCTCCCCACTGCTGAAAGAGACCTTGCACCACCTCCAAGTGAAGACGCCATTCGTGATCCATCATGCACCTGCGGCTGAGTTCGTCCGCCCTGGCGTTCAGGGAACCTGCCAGGTGTTGAACCATCAGGAATATGCCCTGATGTTCCAGCCAAGTCCAGAGGCGCAGAGCCTCCTGACATAGGGTCCACGACCCCACCCCGCCTTGTTTGTTGCAGTACCACATGGCGGTGGTGTTGTCTGTGAACACCTGCACTACCTTCCCTTTGACAGAGGGAAGGAATGCCTTGAGTGCAAGTCGGATCGCCCGGAGATCCAGAAGGTTGATATGGAGCCGGGACTCCGCCGGAGACCAGAGGCCTCTGATCTCCGCCTCTCCCATGTGACCGCCCCATCCCAGAAGGGACGCGTCCGTCACGACTGTGTGCTCTGGCTGGGGAAGGGAGAGGGATCTGCCCATGACCCATTGCCGGTTCGAGAGCCACCACTGCAACTGGTTTGCAGTCCCCTCCGAGATCTGGACGTGATCGGACAGGTTGCCCTGGTGCTGCGCCCACTGGAACTTCAGGTCCCACTGCAGAGCCCGCATATGCCATCTGGCATGATCGACCAGCAGGATGCAGGAGGCCATGAGGCCCAGCAGCCTCAGGGTCATCCGTACCGAAACCCAGGATAAAGGCTGAAAGATCGGAATCATAGCCTGAATATCCCGGACTCGCCGTTCGGGAGGATAGGCCCGAAACTGCGTCGTGTCCAGAACTGCTCCGATGAAAAGGAGCTGTGGAGAAGGAAGCAGGTGCGACTTCGGCACATTGATGGAGAACCCCAGCGAGTGCAGGAGTTCGGCCGTAGTCTGGAGGTGGGAGACGACAGCCTGGGACGAGGCCGCCTTCAGCAGCCAGTCGTCGAGGTAGGGGAAGACTGGAACCCCTGCCCGGCACAGATGAGCTGCGACCACCGCCAACACTTTCGTGAACACCCGAGGGGCACTTGTGAGGCCAAAGGGGAGCACGGTGAATTGAAAATGCTCGAGGCCCACCATGAACCGCAGGTAACGCCGGTGGGCCGGCAGGACGAGGATGTGGAAATAAGCGTCCTGCAAGTCCAACGCTACCATCCAGTCTCCAGGGTCGAGGGCAGTCAAGACCTGAGCTAAGGTGAGCATCTTGAACTTCTCCTTCCGGAGGAAGCGATTGACGTTCCGGAGGTCCAAGATAGGACGCATGTCCTCCTTGTCCTTTTTGGGCACCAGAAAGTAGTGGGAGTAGCAACCACGCCCTACTTCTGGGGTCAGAATATGCTCGATGGCCCTCTTGGTCAAGAGGGCCGTGACTCCTTCTGCAGAAGCACCAAGTGATCCCCTGACATGCGGTGGAATTGAGGTGGCATGGCTGGGGGTGGTCTCGAAGGGGAGGGAGTAGCCCCTTCGGACAATGTCCAAGACCCACCTGTCCGAGGTGATGGCACGCCAGTGGTGAAGGTGATGGGGGACCCTGCCCCCTACTGGCGTGCTGTGCACCTGAAAAGAAGGACTAGGAGGGCTTGGAGGCCGCGGGCGGGGTTGGTGACCTGACCCGCATGCTGGTTGCCCGATCCGCCACGGCGGAAGCCACGTCCTCGGCCACGCGAAGACGCTTGCTGCGCGGGCCGGTGGCTGGGCAGCGGACGTGACTGGGCGCCCCTTCCGTGGCCACGAAAGGGGCGAAAAGCAGAGGTTAGCGGAGGGCGCACAGCAGAAAGACCCAGGGACTTGGCAGTAGCCCGTGAGTCCTTAAAGCGCTCCAGCGCATGGTCTGCTTTGGAACCAAAAAGACCGACTCCATCAAAGGGCATGTCCATGAGTGTATTCTGGACATCACCCGAGAAACCAGTTCTCAGCCAGGCGTGGTGACGCAGCGCCACCGTCGTTGCAAGCGATCTGCCCAGCGAGTCGGCGGTATCAAGGCCACAACGGATGGTGTACTTTGCCGCATCCCTTCCTTCCGCAATGGTGCGGGAAAGCAGTGTCTGGACCTCCTCAGGACACTGGGGCAAAACGAGCGCCACCGAATCCCACAGAGAGTGGGAATATCGGCTCAAAAGGCAAGCGGTGTTGACTGACCGCTAGCCAGCACTGGAGGAAGAAAAGGCCTTCTTCCCAAATTGGTCCAGGCGTTTGGATTCCCTATCCGGAGGGGCGGTAGGGAAGGCGGTTTGGGAGGCAGAGGCTTGGACAACCAAGCTCTCGGGGGTGGGATGTTGAGAGAGAAACAAGGGGTCGCCCGGAGCAGGGCCATGGCGTCGGGTCACGTTCCTATCCACAGGAGCCCCTGTGGCGGGCTTGGACCAGGTGCCCAAAAGAACGTCAGACAGTGCATCATTAAACGGCAGCAATGGCTCCGAGGAGGTAGCTGCCGGCTGAAGCACTTCCGTCAGGAGGTTAGTCCTGACAGCCACTGTAGACAATTGGAGGTGTAAGGCTCCAGCTGCTCTACGCAACACCGTTGCGAAATTTGCTCCCTCCTCCGTAGCCACGGAAGGAGGAGACAGCATGCCAGTGTCAGGAGAAGTGTCCAGACCACTGGCATCCCCAAGTTCCTCTGCCCAGTCCTGATCATACTCACACTGCTGTGTGAGAGGGTCTTCCGACCCCTCCCAGCACTCCTGGTCCTCCTCCGACAGAAAATAAGGAGGAGGGAGGACGTCAGGGACCCAAGGTCTCATAGGAGCCCCGGGCGGCGTCAGGAACGGCACCGGGGACATCGGCGTCGGCGGAGGCATAGTTAGGTCAACCGGTGTCGATGGGTGTTGCGGTACCACCGGAGCCGGGATCGAGGCCGGGGCCGGGAGCGAGGCTGGTGAGACAGGCGGCGCCGGGACCGGAGTCGTCGGCGGCGCCGGGGCAACCCCATCAGGGCCCGCGGGGCCCGAAGGCGCACCGGAGGGGCCTTGAGGCCCGAAGAGGCGGGCCATGGCCGACAGGAATTTCTGTATCTCGGCCGGAGTCGCCCCCGAACCCGGGAAAGACGGGTAATGTGGGGGCGGCTCCACAGGCACCTCCGGAGCCGCGGGGACGGTGCCGACAGGGGCCTCAGCCGAGTCGTGAGACCGGCGAGGTGAAGTCTTAGAGCGATGGTGCTTCTTAAGACTTTTTGTGCTTAGACTTACCCGAAGAGTGCGAAGACTTGGACTCCGATGACGGGCGAGGACTCCGCGACCGGCCCCTCGACCTCTCCCGTGACCGAGGCTTGGTGCGGCGCGGAGCCGACTGCCGGACCTCGAGTAGCTTTCGAGACCGCTCTCGCAAAGCCTTCGGGTGTAAGGCCCGGCAGTCGGAACACGACTTCGTGTCGTGGTCGCGGCCGAGACAGTAGAGACACTCTAAGTGCGGGTCTGTGATCGACATCATTCGACCACAGGCGTCGCATGGCTTGAAGCCGGGCATCCCTACCGACACCCCGGAGCCTAGATGACTCGAAGAAAAACAGTGAAAAAATCACCAAAAAGTTAGTCAAAAAATGACTAGGGCACTGCTCTTCCCGGATCTGCGCTTACTGGCGCGGAAAAAGAAGAACTGACGCCAGCGCGCAGGGGCGGCGTCTAAGTACTGCCCGCAACGTCATCCTGGCGATCACAACGCCGACGACGGACGCGGAGCCGCACGACGCCGCCTACCGACGCGCAAGGGTACTGCTACGCAAAAACTTTCCGGATCCAGCCTGACGCCTGGGGATATTCTAAGGTAAGGAATCTGTCACTAACGTGTCTCTTTCAGATAAACTGGTACCCGAGTGAAATGCACAATGCTGCTGAAGAGTGTTTTAAGCCTTTTGAACAGAAGTCTTGGCCTTCACATTATTTAGCGAATACCAGTTCAAGACTACAGGAGGTCTGACCTGTCTAGTGCAAAACAAAGGTCTCTGAGACCCTGCGTAATAATGTGATAATTTTGTAGGGAGGACACAAAGTATATGGTACAGAACCATTTACAGCTTCAAAGCTTAATGTTTATTTGTTCAGGAGCTGAATGTTTTTGGTTCCGTTTCATTTTAAGAGCCACTAAAGAAATCAAATTGTACAAATTGGTTTCACAAGCTATCGCATGAGACATCTGATTTCTTCAAAAGCAGAACTGATAACAAGATTACCATAAAAATCAGAACTGATAACAAGATTACCATGCTGTGGTATAACTGCTTGATCTTGGAGTGTTTCAAATGTGCAACCATAGAGGTTGGAAGTGAAGCGCTGGAGAATCACTCATGTTAAGTCCAGTAGTAATGCACAAGTTACTAACTTGTGTAACGATATATCTGTAAGAGACAGTAGTTAGTGACAGATTCCTTACCTTAGAATATCCCCAGGCGTCAGGCTGGATCCGGAAAGTTTTTTGCGTAGCAGTACCCTTGCGCGTCGGTAGGCGGCGTCGTGCGGCTCCGCGTCCGTCGTCGGCGTAGTGATCGCCGGGATGACGTCGCGGACAGTACTTAGGCGCCGCCCCTGCGCGCTGACGTCAGTTCTGTACACGACTTTCCGCGCCAGGAACGCAGAGCCATGCAAGAAGCTGACATAGGTGTCTGAAAAATACTAGGGCCCTGAAAGGGATGTCCTTAACCCTAGAAATCAGTTCGCAGAACAGGGAGGATGGGTGGGCGGTAAGGAATCTGTCACTAACTACTGTCTCTTACAGATATATCGTTACACAAGTTAGTAACTTGTGCATCTGAAAGAGACACGTTAGTGACAGATTCCTTACCTTAGAATAGATACCCCAGCAATACCAACCCCGGTGGTGGGTCTGCGAACAAAGATCAGACAAGGAAGTCCTGGAGGACAGAACGGCCAAAGAAGCCGTCCCTCCGGACCTGACTGTCAAGGCAGTAATGCTTTGTAAACGTGTGCAGCGAGGCCCACGTAGCTGCCTGACATATAACCGGCAGCGGAACACCGCGGCCCAAGGCCGTTGTAGCAGCCGTTGCCCTGGTGGAATGGGCACGCAGCCCAACAGGAGGCTCCTTCTTAGCCAAAGAATAGCAGGTCTTGATGCACAAGGTAACCCAGCGGGAGATGGTCCTCTTGTGCACCGCCCGACCTTTTTGGCGCCCACGTAGCCAACAAAGAGCTGGTCATCCACCCGGAAGTGTTTTGTGCGGTCAATATAGAAGGAGAGCGCACGTTTTGGGTCCAGACGGTGGAGCCTCTCTTCCTCTCTGGAAGGATGCGGAGGCGGAAAGAAGGTGGGCAAAGTGATGGTCTGCCCAATGTGGAAAGCAGTAACCACCTTTGGCAAGAAGGACGGACGCGTCCGAAGAACAACCTTGTCTGGATGAACAGACAGAAAGGGAGGTGTGCAAGATAGAGCCTGGAGCTCACTCACCCGCCGAGCGGAGGTGATGGCCACCAGAAAGGCTGTCTTCAGAGTCAGAAGACGAAGAGGACAGTTATGTAGAGGCTCAAAGGGAGCGCACATTAAAAGGTAAGAACCAAGTTCAAGTCCCACTGAGGCATCACAAACGGAACAGGAGGGAAGAGGTGTGTAATGCCTTTTAAGAACCTGTTAACAACAGGGGACTTGAAAAGGAGGGCTGATCAGGGAGCCTGAGGAAGGCCGAGATAGCACAAAGATAACCCTTGATGGTACCCAGGGCAGAACCCTGTTGGGCCAGAGAAAGAAGGAACAGAAGGACCTCAGAAAGAGGGGCAGAAAGGGGATTCACAGCCTTTGCTGTGCACCATGCCACAAATTTGTTCCACCTGCAGGCGTATACCACCTTAGTGGAGGGACGCCTGGCTGCCAGAATCACATCACAAACTTCGGGAGGCAAGTCGAAAGGAATCAACAGCCGCCGCTCAATCTCCACGCAAGCAGGTGTAGACTGGACAGGTTCGGGTGGAGGACCGTCCCCTGCTGCTGCGACAGAAGATCCTCCCGAAGAGGCAGACGGATCGGGGGATCTACGCTCATATTGAGTAGCTCGGGATACCAAACTCTTCGAGCCCAGTCCGGAGCCACAAGAATGACTTGGGCCCGGTCGTGCCGAATCTTCTTCAACACTCTGGGTAGAAGTGGTATAGGCGGAAAGGCGTACAATAGACCGCAACTCCACTCGTGACGAAAGCGTCGCCGAGCGAGTGCCGCCTTGGAAATTCCAACGCGCAGAACTGATGACATTGCGCGTTCTCTTCGGTGGCGAATAGATCTAACCAAGGCTCTCCCCACTGTAGAAATAGTCCTTGCGCCACTTCCGAGTGAAGACGCCATTCGTGATCCATCATGCACCGGCGGCTGAGTTCGTCCGCCCTGGCGTTCAGGGAACCTGCCAGGTGTTGAACCATCAGGAACATGCCCTGATGTTCCAGCCATGTCCAGAGGCGCAGAGCCTCCTGACAAAGGGTCCACGACCCCACCCCGCCTTGTTTGTTGCAGTACCACATGGCGGTGGTGTTGTCTGGTGAACACCTGCACTACCTTCCCTTTGACAGAGGGAAGGAATGCCTTGAGTGCAAGTCGGATCGCCCGGAGCTCCAGAAGGTTGATATGGAGCCGGGACTCCGCCGGAGACCAGAGGCCTCTGATCTCCGCCTCTCCCATGTGACCGCCCCATCCCAGAAGGGACGCGTCCGTCACAACTGTGTGCTCTGGCTGGGGAAGGGAGAGGGATCTGCCCATGACCCATTGCCGGTTCGAGAGCCACCACTGCAACTGTTTTGCAGTCCCCTCCGAGATCTGGACGTGATCGGACAGGTTGCCCTGGTGCTGCGCCCACTGGAACTTCAGGTCCCACTGCAGAGCCCGCATATACCATCTGGCATGATTGACCAGCAGGATGCAGGAGGCCATGAGGCCCAGCAGCCTCAGGGTCATCCGTACCAAAACCCAGGATAAAGGCTGAAAGATAAGAATCATAGCCTGAATATCCCGGACTCGCCGTTCGGGAGGATAGGCCCGAAACTGCGTCGTGTCCAGAACCGCTCCGATGAAAAGGAGCTGTGGAGAAGGAATCAGATGCGACTTCGGCACATTGATGGAGAACCCCAGCGAGTGCAGGAGTTCGGCCGTAGTCTGGAGGTGGGAGACGACTGCCTGGGACGAGCCCGCCTTCAGCAGCCAGTCGTCGAGGTAGGGGAAGACTGAAACCCCTGCCCGGCGCAGATGAGCTGCGACCACCGCCATCACTTTCGTGAACACCCGAGGGGCACTGGTAAGGCCAAAGGGGAGCTCGGTGAACTGAAAATGCTCGGGGCCTACCGTGAACCGAAGGTAACGCCGGTGGGCCGGCAGGACGGGGATGTGGAAATATGCGTCCTGCAAGTCCAACGCTACCAACCAGTCTCCAGGGTCGAGGGCAGTCAAGACCTGAGCTAGGGTGAGCATCTTGAACTTCTCCTTCCGGAGGAAGCGATTGACGTTCCGGAGGTCCAAGATAGGACGCATGTCCTCCTTGTCCTTTTTGGGCACCAGAAAGTAGTGGGAGTAGCAACCACGCCCTACTTCTGGGGTCGGAACATGCTCGATGGCCCTTTTGGTCAAGAGGGCCGTGACTTCCTTCTGTAGAAGCACCAAGTGATCCCCTGACATGCGGTGGAATTGAGGTGGCATGGCTGGGGGGTGGTCTCGAAGGGGAGGGAGTAGCCCCTTCGGACAATGTCCAAGACCCACCTGTCCGAGGTGATGGTGCGCCAGTGGGGAAGGTGATGGCGGACCCTGCCCCCTACTGGCGTGCCGTGCACCTGAAAGGAGGGACTAGGAGGGCTTGGAGGCCGCGGACGGGTTGGAGGTGGTGGCCTGACCCGCACGCTGGTTGCCCGATCCGCCACGGCGGAATCCACGTCCTCGGCCACGCGAAGACGCCTGCTGCGCGGGCCGGTGGCTGGGCTGCTGACGTGAAGGGGCGCCCCTACCGTGGCCACGATAGGGGCGAAAAGCAGAAGTCAGCGGAGGGCGTGTAGCAGAAAGGCCCAGGGACTTGGCAGTAGCCCGTGAGTCCTTAAAGCGCTCCAACGCATGGTCTGCTTTGGACCCAAAAAGACCGACTCCATCAAAGGGCATGTCCATGAGAGTATTCTGGACATCCCCTGAAAAACCAGTGGTTCTCAGCCAGGCGTGGCGTCGGAGCGTCACCGTCGTTGCAATAGACCTGCCCAGCGAGTCGGCGGTGTCAAGGCCACAACGTATAGTGTATTTAGCCGCATCCCTTCCTTCCGCAATGGCGCGGGAAAGCAGTGTCTGGACCTCCTCAGGACACTGGGGCAAAACATCCGCCACCGAATCCCACAGGGAGTGGGTATATCGGCCCAAAAGACAAGCGGTGTTAACGGACCGCAAGCCAGCACTGGAGGAAGAAAAACCTTTCTTCCCAAACTGATCCAGGCGTTTGGATTCCCTATCCGGAGGGCGGTAGGGAAGGCGGTTTGGGAAGCGGAGGCTTGGACAACCAAGCTCTCAGGAGTGGGGTGGACAGAGAGAAACAGGGGGTCGCCCGGAGCTGGGCGATGGCGTCGTGACACGTTCCGATCCACAGGAGCCCCTGTGTTGGGCTTGGACCAGGCGCCCAAGAGAACGTCAGTGAGGGCGTCGTTAAACGGCAGCACAGTCTCCGCAGAGGAGGCTGCCGGCTGAAGCACCTCTGTCAAGATGTTAGGCTTGACCGTCAAAGTAGGGAGTTTGAGACGTAAGGCCCCAGCCGCCCTACGCAACACCGTACCAAAATTGGCTCCCTCCTCCGTAGCCACGGGAGGAGACAGCATGCCAATGTCAGGGGAAGTATCCAGACCACTGGCCTCCCCTAGACTCTCTGTCCAGTCCTCATCGTACTGACAGTGTCGTGTCAGCGGGTCATCAGACCCCTCCCAGTCCAACTGGTCCTCCTCTGGTTCAAAATAAGGAGGAGGGACAGTTGGGACCCAAGGTCCCATCGGCGCCGGAGCCGGCGTCGAGCGACGTCGGTCCGGAGCCATGTCCGGAGCCGGAAGGAACTGGGGGACGACGCCGCCCGGAGCCCAGGGCGGCGTCGAGAACGGCACCGGAGACATCGGCGCCGGTGGAGGTGTCGTTAGGTCGACCGGCGTCGATGGGGGTTGTGGAGCCGGGATCGAGGCCGGGATCGAGGCCGGGGCCGAAGCCGGAATCGAGGCTGGAGGCACGGGCGACGCCGGAGCCGTCGGCGACGCCGGAGCAACCCCTTCAGGGCCCGCGGGGCCCGAAGGCGCACCGGAGGGGCCTGAAGGCCCGAAGAGGCGAGCCATGGCCGACAGGAATCCCTGCACTTTGGCCGGATCCGCCCCCGAACCCGGGAAGGGCGGGTATGGCGGGGGCGACTCCACAGGCATGTCCGGGGCCGCGGGGACGGTGCCGGGAGGGGCCTCAGCCGAGTCGCGAGACCGGCGAGGCGAAGTCCTAGAGCGATGATGCTTTTGGACTTCTTGTGTTTCGACTTACCGGACGAAGAAGACTTCGACGCCGACGACCGGTGTGGACTCCGCGATCGACCCCTGGACCTCTCACGCGACCGGGGCTTCCGCGGAGCCGAATGCCGGGCCTCGAGGAGCTTTCGAGACCGCTCTCGCAAAGCTTTCGGGTTAAGGGCCTGGCAGTCGGTACAAGACTCCGTGTCGTGGCCTCGGCCGAGGCAGAAGAGACACTCCCAATGCGGGTCGGTGACTGACATCATCCGCGCACAGGCGCCGCAACGTTTGAAACCGGGCATCCCTACGACACCTTGAGAGATGAAAAAACAGTGAAAAAATTCACCAAAAAGTATGGTCAAAAAATGACCAGGGCACTGCTCTTCCCGGATCTGCGCTTGCTGGTGCGGAAAAAGAAGAACTGACGTCAGCGCGCAGGGGCGGCGCCTAAGTACTGCCCGCGACGTCATCCCGGCGATCACGACGCCGACGACGGACGCGGAGCCGCACGACGCCGCCTACCGACGCGCAAGGGTACTGCTACGCAAAAAACTTTCCGGATCCAGCCTGACGCCTGGGGATATTCTAAGGTAAGGAATCTGTCACTAACGTGTCTCTTTCAGATTAAAAGTTACGCATTAGCCACAATTGGGAAGAAAGCAATTACAGTTCAACACTCCTGTGGAGATGACTGATTTAGACGCAGTGGTAAGGCCCACCTTACCTGCAGTGAGTTCAGTTTCAAAGGCAGTCTAAAGAATCTTCTGCATCTCAAAGGGAGTCACCATGGATAATACCCCATCATTCACTCCAAAAATTGATGAAGTGACAACATCTTGCTTTCGTCAACTTAAGATCCTGAAGAATGTTGCTTTTTCTCCCTACTCATGCACATTTCCCCTTCAAACACTGGCGTGTTTCCAGTTGGACTACACCAATGCTTTACAGCTTTGCCTACCGGCCTATCAATTTCATCAGCTTCTGATGGTGAAGAACTGGGCTGCTCTTTTGCTACTCAATCTCCCAGGCCACATCCATATCTCAAATCATCTTAGTTTTCTCAACTGGCTTCAGGTGAAACATATTCTATTCAAAAGCCTTTGTATTTGTTTTAAGGCTTTACACAAATCAGGCCCTGCAACAAACAAATAATTGTTCACTCACTACTCTCCCTCGAGACATTTACAATAATCCTGTGCTCATTTCCTCAAGGTTCTTAAGATAAAAAAAATAATAATCACACCAAGGAGGCGGCTCCTTTGCTTTTTAGTTGGCCACAAAGTGCCAATACTCTTCCTTTTCATTGCCAGACCAAGTTGACCGTGTTTAGAAAACAGCTTAGAAATTGGTTATTTGCGCAGTAGTTTGTGTAACTATTTGCTGTTGTTTTTGCTGGTGCCAGGATAAGCATTTGGTAACTGCTCACTTTAGAAATTCCATAAATAAATCCCCTGCCTTATTCAGGCAAGTGATGGATGCACCTTTTTGGAGCGGCATTCTCATGGGCTGATGGAAATTAGAATGAGGAGAAATGTTAAATCAAGTAAGTCCCGTATGGATTAGAGTGCTATGCTAAATAAGACATAACCAATAACCAAAAGTTAAAACTTATTTATACAGGAGAATAGTAAAGTGCAGGCATGCAACTCTGCAGCAATTACAGAGCACAGTGTTAAAATATGTGCATCAGAAAAGTAGGCAGAAGAAATCTCCAATAAAACACTTTGAACCTTTTGAACACCAACAATCTCTTCTTGGACAAATGGTGCTTATCTTAATGGTTTCGATACCAGATGGCAATATACTTAATCACATGAAAAAAATATATTTGACTTAAAATTTACAAGTGTCAATTTATGTACAATGGATAATAACTGGGTGGTAATATTTGCTTCCATGTGCATGTCAGTCTTAACACATGGAGTTCTCTTCTCATGTATACACCTAATCATTAACATTTTGCATACCACAACCGAAGCTAGCTAGTGTGGATTACTTTTACATTACTTCCTTCCAATCAGTGATAGATATAGAGAGAGAGAGACACACACAGAGAGAGAGAGAGACAAACAGAGAGAGACAGACAGAGAGACAGACAGAGACAGAGAGAGACACACAGAGAGAGAGAGAGAGAGAGAGACAGAGAGAGACAGAGAGAGAGAGAGCAGACAGAGAGAGAGAGAGAGAGAGAGAGAGAGAGAGAGGAGATGCATAACCAATACCCTTGCCACATTTAGGTGTTCTGGTGATGTGATATAAAGCATGGGACTGAAGGCTGAGTGGTTTAAAAGAAAAATAATGATGTAGATAAGACTGTACAATTATAGAGAAAAAAGACCTTTGCTTTGTTAAAATAAATATGTATGTTGAACCACATAATAGTTATGGTTCTCTGCAAGATGCCATTAACAATGGCTCCCCATTAAATGGAGAATATTCAGGTTAGCTTACCTTTAATGAACAGAAAGTTGATTAACAATGGACAAAGTAGTGCAGAGTGGTTTGGAACTGTAACTAAGATGAAAAACCCCATATTTATCAGGGACTCTTGAAATATTTTCCACATTTCACGGGGTTCCCTATGAAGTATGGATTTGTATACAACTACATTATGAGCAATAAAAGCACCCTGATATGATGGATGTGTGTAAAAGTAATGGAACGTTTACTTGAAACACAGCTGCCTACCTTGTTCTTCTCAGAATTTTCTGCGACCGTCTTTAGATGGGTAGAAAGAAACTTTAGTGTTTCATAATGATGCTCTGGTAAGTCGTAGATCTGAAACAAACAAATAAAACGTTTTCCTGAAGACAGAATAAATAGGGCTCCATCACACCCTAAAAATGTCAAATGTATTGAAATTCAAAGAGCAACTAATATTCTTCCAGAGGCATAGAACTTATGAAACGGTAAATGATAAATACGTTTCTTTGCTTTATTTTGCAATAGTACAAAAAATATGGCTAGTAAATATTACAGACGTATTAAAAAGCCTTCACAGCTACCATAATAAAACATTTTGAGCCAAAATATTATAAAGAAGGGAACTGATGAAATAGCTAAGAACACTTACCAATCTTTTTAGTACTTTGAGTCTTTCAACTGGGTCCTCTGTTCGGTTGGCTTCAATGAAGTCAGCATATTTATCTTTTTGACAAAAAATAAATTAATACGAGCAATAGGCACAAACCAACATTCTAAGAAATTTAACAAAAACAAAGCTTTTCTTGCAGACTTGGAAATAAAAACATCAGTTGGTGAGTAAGGATAGGGCGATGCTCTTGGGGTTGGGTATTTAGTTAATAAGGTGTTCCAAATTTAGGTGGTCTATCCTATTAAAGGCAGATCCAGATGAACTTGCAGAGCTAACTGCACTTCATCAGTTGCCTAACAGATTATCCAATACATCCAATCAATCTGTCTCCAGCCAGTGATAGGTGAAAACAGGCTAACACCAGTTGAAGTGGGTACATTTGTCCTGGTTTTCCCGCACCTATCCAATACTACTCTACTTTTTTTTGTTTTTGTTTTATATAGCGCGAACTAGACCCGAGACATCGGGTATTAGAGCGCTTTACATGAGCACAAATTTCGTTACACAAGGAGACATTCATTTTGTTAGGCACGGGGAGATTAAGTGATTTGCCCAGAATCATAGGATGTTCAGCGTCGTTGCTGAGACTCTAACCTGGTTCCCCAGCTTCGAGGTCCACCGCTCTAGCCGCAGGCTACATCCTCTCCCCAACCAAGAGTCCAGAAGTAGGCCTCAGGTTACTGTGAATGATGTAGGATCCGGCTGTTTTTAAGAAAAATTAAACAATGACTCAGAGTGCCAGAGAAGGCCCCTCTCTATGCGGAGAAATAATGATGGATATTATTGTTAGAGGAAAGAGGGCTGGAAACTGGTTGGTAAGAGGACGCCTCCAATGCAGAGTAAGTTAACTGAATGGCTGCAAGTAGTGCCTCAGTCTCCTCCATCGCAATGCTGGCGTTAAATCAAAATGAGCAATTATTAGACTGTTCCAAATATCTTTATGGCTGTGGAACGTTTGTCTGGTAAGAGAATTCTAAAATTCCCTTTAAAAGCGACATATTTGTAGCAACAGAGTGCATCAGCATGGCAATGGTATTCCCCATCAATGCAGAGATGCATATAAAAAAGAATGCTTGGAACAAGGGAATGCTTCACATGGAGGACTGTGAAGTTCTAAGCCTCTGCACACTACAAGCAACCTTTTGAGAAGTGTTAAGCTCTTATGTGCAAAAACAGGGTATCAATGAACTGAAAGCCTGAGATAGTTTGAGATGATTTTTGTATCGTATTGTCTCCAGCTATAAGTACCTCTTCCTCCACTGGCACAGCTGAAGGGAGAGCATGTGAAGCATGACATCGGGAACAATCCCACTGACAGATGACGGGAGCCCTGAAAGCTCCTGGAACACCCTGGGTAATACAGCATTTTCTTCCAGGAAGTGGCCTATTTTCAGCCCGGTGTGCAAGACCTTCATCTGGGACATAAAGGCATTTGTGAACCCATAGTGCCCCAAATGCACTGAACCCATTTTGAGGGTCCCAAAGCGATTTTAGATATTTCTCAAAGAACCAAAAATCGTAGAGCATCATGAGGGTCAAGGACAGGCCATTTCCTTGCAGATTCGCTGATGAGGTAGTCAGCCAGTCAAATACAGCAGAGACCTGATCTATCTGCAGAAAGGTTGTCACCAAGGCCAGAAACCTAAAACAACAACTAGGGAACAATAATGAGCCCTGCATGCACAAAAATACAACAATCCATCATTTTGAACCTCTGTCAATATCAAAGTCAGTCAGCAACTTTAACTTCAGCAGGAATGAGGTACTGGTTTAGACTATAAAGTTACAAGAACGAGCAGTTTTCTGCCCTTTCAAAATAAAAAGGGAAGGAAAAAGTCAGAGTAGTAACCCACCCCCATTTCTGACACCATGAGTGGCTATATAGTTCATAAAAGAATGAGGTTCTTGTATTGCAGACAATTATCTGGATGGAAGCCATGAGGGAAGCTGTAGAATACAGGTCTTACAAACCCATGCATCGTTGGGGATTTGTTTTCAGAGGTGATGGTGAAGGAATAAACCCCTCTCCAACTCAAATTGTATCCCTCCTCGTATGGTGCAAAGAACTGTAGCAAAGCAATGGGTAAGTCATTGGGTATTTTTTAGCATCTAAGGAGGCCTGGAGGTTGAATTTAGTCTTTTCCCTAAAGGATCTCCTTTGTGAGGGGTCGAACATGAGAAAAAGGAGGCAGCTGCAGACAAAAGATCTGGAGAAAAAACGGCCTTTGCCAGCTCTAAAAATGACTGTGGGCGTGAGTGCGTGAACTTAAGGGAACTCTAAAATTTGCAAAACACACAAGATGATGGACGGAATGTTGCACATTGGCAAAACATTCACCCCCAGTCACAGATCTGGGTTTAATCCATCGTTATTTTGCTCACCACGCCACCCCAGTTCAGACATGGCCATATGCAAATCAGTCTTGACCCTGTGCCTCATGGGAACAGTCCAGCCCTAACTGCCAAGCCATGTCTTCCCTGGACCAGAATCAAGCATCCTAGGACCGGTTTCTGGCTATCAGCCGTCATCAGCCAGGATAGCTTGACTCCAGTGGCGTAGTGAGCACGGGACCCACGTCGGGGCATCATTCCGTCCATCATCTTGTGTGTTTTGCATTTCGCCCTAAGTGGGAAGGGTATGCCCAGACGTGGGTCCCGTGCTCACTACGCCACTGGAGTCAAGCTATCCTGGCTGATGAAGGCTGATAGCCTGAAACCGGTCCTAGGATGCTTGATTCCGGTCCAGGGAAGACATGGCTTGGCAGTTCGGTCTGGACTGTTCCCATGAGGCACAGGGTCAAGACTGATTTGCATATGGCTATGTCTGAACTGGGGTGGCGTGGTGAAGCAAAATAACGATGGATTAAACCCAGATCTGTGACTGGGGGTGAATGTTTGCCAATGTGCAGCATTCCGTCCATCATCTTGTGTGTTTTGCAACTCTAAAATTTGGCCATGACTGTACCACTATGGTACTGCTGGAAAATCTAATTAAAAGAGGAATCAAAGGATTAAACAAGTTATTTGTTTTAAAATATCGGTCAACAACATTCTCCTAGGCCTCATGGTTAACGCCTAATGACTTTTTCCATGCATGCCTACTCAAGGCCCATGCAGTGTTCATGGTGTTGGCAGCAGAGTCCACTGGAGGATCAGCAATTTATGTACAGCTGTTTCTTTGTCAAAATTAAACAAACCTAGACTTTTTCCCAGGCATAGCATGGAGGCTAAATGGCTTATCTGTCAAATTTCCACCTCAGGTGCATTATGAAGCCTGCAATGGTAACACAGGCAATAACCTGTCTGAGTGAGACAACCCATCATAGGGCTGATTTTTTATTCTCCTAAAGTCCTATAATCTACATCAGCTAAAAAAAAAAAAAGGGAAAAGAGGGAGAATAGGCAAGATTCTAAATAAAAAGAGGCCTGGGTCCACGCTTTTGAGAGTTTAGAGAAGTAAGCTCCAATCTACACCTACAGTGAAAGAAAGAATAGGCTTCGGCATGCGTCTGATTTGTACGCGTGTTACAGCATGCACACGTGTACTAGAAGTATAAAACTAATGAACAGGTTTAGGAGTTTGTGTTGCATCAAACAGGTGTAAAAGTACCAAAGTGTTGAAAACGGAAGAGTACAACGGCGCAGGAGCATGAGAGTGAAAAATAAAGGCAGACTGAATTCAGGAGGAATATATCAAACGTGGTGTTTATATTCTTAGTAGAAGCACCATGACACTGCAATTCAGACAACATAAGAGAGATGCGGATGATTTGACCAATAACAGTGTCGTCAAACAAAAGGCTAGCCTGGTGAAAACAATATTTCAAGCTTTGAAACAATGCTGTGCATCATCTAACCAGGAGGCTATTTAAAATACGAAGAGCAAGCCTGGTAGCCATATACCTCCACCAGAAAAATGATCATATTTTTTAATACTACATGGCTAACATGAATGAAAGTGTGTACAGCTGACAGGATGTTGAAAGCTATGTCAATTTGAAGTGAAAAATCCAGCAAGTACTTAAATATTGTGTAGGGCTGCTTAATGTCTCCTCAGATTTGGGCCATCAAAGTAACCCCTTTAGAATTGCAATACACCCGCAGCTGGTTACTGGGGTGATAGTCTTTTATCTGTGGCATAGAAATCAAACAAATGATTTCCAAACAACTCTCTGCTCTATACGCCTTATGTATCACCGGTGAGGCTAACCTATCCCGCTAAACAGCAGGACAGGTTTGTGGCTTAATAAAGTAGCTCAGAAGCACTTGCCGCTGTAGTGGTGGTTTCAGTTCTTTCCAGGTCCGTGGGAGTCAGATGCCACGAATCACTAAGATACGGTAGTACCTATTTCTCTTTTTTTGACGCAGAAAAGGGTGTTAGTGGGTCCAGCTATGTAAACAGCAAAGGGAAAGTTCATTTTTATATCAGATTATATATCCAGGACAAGATCCCAAAACAAAGAAACAAAACGAAGTAACTTGCAACTGACATAATTCAACAAACTGAGATGTTTGAAGGCCACAAATCTACAGATGATATTTACCAGAACATCTCTTTAAAGTTACTCTTCTATCAAAAGGGGCACTATAGTTTTAAATACACCTTCATCTCATTTTTTTCATTCCCTGTCCAAATGATAAGTGTCCAACTGGCTCATCCAACGCTACTTTTTATTTCAACTCTGTCCCAAATCAGGATGCCATTGCATGAGCTTCCCCAAATATTATCGACTTAGCCATCAGCTGATGTAATGGTCATCAGTGCCAGCGGCAGCCATGCACAGAGATTCTTTAACTATCCGTATGGAGTTTTCACTAACTGTAGCAATCAATGATTCCAGTCAATCATGGACAATAGCAGAGTGCCCATGGCATCCTGCTCAGCCTCACAGGTGCTCTGACCAGAGACCTAACTGCAATTACACTCAGTGTTAATCACTCTGTAACAGCCACTATGGAGTTGCTGTGCTACCTGGGGGTGAAACAGAAGCAGAACCAAGCCTTACTATTCCTGGCTGCACGCAGAAGAGAGAACCAATCATGGAGGCGCAGGGAAAAACCCCAGGCACGGCTCAAAATAATGCTCCGGTTCAATCTGCAACCAAGATTGGTACAAGGGACTTGGGGCACATACAGAACAGGACGTGTGAGACTGTCAAGATTAAATCCCAGCTGTGCAGAGAAATATAAATGTTACTAAAATGAATTAGTCAAGAATGGTAATCCTTGGCTGGGCTCCAGTGAAGCTCCTACAACCATTACTTTAGTTTGATGGCCTTAAGATTAGGATACATTCTTGGGACACAAACTGCAATGGGGGTCATGCTCACATGAGCAGCATCATTTCCAAATAATTTACCAAATATTTTATGAGTATTCAAAGTGTTAAACACCATGAAGTACAAGAATAATTTAAAATACAAATTCTAAAACAAATTACATTGTTTGTGGAGAATTCACAAGAAAGAAAGAAATCATAACATATGAGTGTTGTGTGATTATAAAAAATTGTGTTTGGTGTTCATCAATTCCTTAATGGGTTGGAATACGGTTACTTAAATAGGCAAATGCATGCAACATAAGTCTATGTAATATCTATGATAAGAGAACTGTTTTATTCATTTTTTTATTGTGGAGTTCCCACATTTAAAAGAAAATCAGTAGAGGGTAGCTAAGTCCTAATGGAGGACACTGCAAAGAAATGTCCACTCATTTAACGTGGACATCACTCCCTTGCTTCAAGTTTGAGAATTATTTGTTCCTGCTAATGGCGGTCAACGTGTTTAAACCCTATGCGTCGTGATGGATGCACAGGTTTGAAATGGGTCGATAGTCATTAGCGAGGACAATAGATTCTAAAATGCTGAGCAATGTGACGCTTCAAAGTGAAGCAAGCAGACCTATTTCTGCAAACAGTGTCCATTATTAGGACTTCCTACCCATTACTGATTGTTTTAAACTGAAATTGCATACATTTGTCTATTTATGTGAACCAATTGTATGCCAGGACCGGCGACTCAGATTATGCTCATCTTTCTTTACTTTTATTCAAACAGCAGCCTTATTAACAAATTACCTTACCCAAGCAACTTAGGGGAAAGCAGAAAAACAGAAATCAACAACCAATCAGTAAACATTCCTCACAACATAGTCCATCGGCACTGTTTATGCCCCCTCTTTCTTCGCGGCTCCAGAAGTCAGGTCAGTAAAGTGCTTTTCTGCTTCTCCCCACCTTAATTAAGTTTTCCATGGTCTATTTATCATTGTGTTGCATATGAGTAAAGTCGTACGGTTATTAGTGATGTTTTATGCATTAGAGTCTGTTTAACGCCCTTTTCTCCCTTTTAGGTCTTCACAGGAGTTTGTATCAATGATCCTCACGCAGCATACAGCGATCACTTCACTTACAATGAGGCCACATGGCAGCGGTTTTGACCCCCGGCCACTAGAGGGTGCTCGGGTGTAGCCAAGACGCTGCTCTGGCTCCACGGCCATTGTGCACTGTTCTCAGCAGTCTGAGAAGACGCTGACAATGTGCTGCGAAGTCTTGGCCGAACGATAGTGCCCCAGCAGCCTGGAAGCCTTACTACACACTCATGGGGGTCTGTATTGAAGGGCTGCTGCCTGTATATCTTGTTTTCTGTGTGGTGATCGCCACGCCCTCCAGAGTGGGAGGGTCGGTAAAGATTAACTGCTCTAACTGGAACTGCAGACTCTCGAATGAAAGTTCTGCCAGTAACGTAAAAGACCCCGTTAGTGGAACCGTTGCCCTGGTTTGTTCATTGTTGTCACCTGCAGGGCCCATAGGTCGTTTACGCCTGGTGTTGTTCCAGGAAAACTGGTAGGCAGCGACTGCAGACGCCTTGGTGCCCCTGACTATTGAAGGTTTTCATCCAGAATTCCTGGGCACCCCCGTTCAACATGTCAGACCACGCCCATGGTGTTTTCTCAGGTCAAATCCACCTTGATCGGTCAGTAGATCTTAGAGTCGTTGAGAAAGGGGGCGATTGTCCCTTCAGTTATAAATCCGAATAGTTTTGTGAGCAATATCTTCCTGGTGGAAAAGAGCGATGTGGTCAAGACCTGGTAATCAACATCAGGAAGTTTAATGAGTGGCAGGTGTATCACCACTTAAAGATGGAAAGCATCCATCTCCTCCGCGACTTTGAGGCCAGGAGGTTAGTTCTCAAAGATGCCCATTTCAGGATCCCTTTCTTTCCACAGCATTGCAGGTTTCTACAGTTCCCTTGGGGTCCTCAGGTCGACTTGCAGACACTCCCCTTTGGCCTGTCATCCGTCCCCTGGTGTTTCACCAAAGTTCTCAGGCTGGTGGTGGTGGAACTCCTCCACTGCAGGGGAGTTCGCTTGATTGTCTACCTAGACGACATCTTACTGATGGACCAATGCCTTTGGGCTCTATCAGGCCATCTCCAGACAACGGTGGATTTGTTGGAAAGTTTAGAACGAACAGAAACCCTTACTGGTCCCAGCTCAGAGAACAACCTTCCTGGGTTTCGCTATCGATTCACTGGAGTCTACCCTGAGTATGCCCCCAAAGAAGATGGTGAGAATCCATCATGAACACCACAATACGGTGGCCCGCTCGCACACAACCCCCAGGCAACTGGCCAGGCTGGTGGGTCTGTTGGCATCATCCATCCAAGCTATTTGCCCGGGCCCTCTTCATTAACGTGTTCTACAACAGTTAAAGGCGCACCACCGGCGCGATGGGTTGTCTTACTCAGCGGTAGTTTCTCTAACAGAGGGGGCCAAAGAGGAGATGAGGTGGTGGTTGACCCACATGGAGGTCTGGAACGGAAGGGCTATCTTTTGTTCCAGTCCAGATATCATCAAGTCCGACACCAGCCTAACAGGTTTGGATGGGAGAGGGGGGGCAGCTGTGGGCGTGTATCCACTGGAGGAAAATGGTCCACAGAAGAGAAATCTATGCACATACACTGTCTAGAGCTCCTGGCGGGCTCCTTTGCGGTTCATTGTTGGACGAAGGACAAGGTAAGTTGTTTGGTCCTGTTGAAGATGGACAACATTTTGGCGGTGAAATAATGCAATCGCCTGTAAGGTCCACGCTCCAAATTGCTGGTGGATCTGGCAAAAAGGTTCTGGCAGTATTGCCTGGATCGAGATATTTCTGTGACAGCCAAGTATCTCCCGGGGAGATCCAACAAAGCAGCAGATTGACACTTCCAGCATCTTCAGGAACTCAGTGCATGGCACCTTCATCCGGACGTCTTCCAAGTGGTTCAGACGTTCTGGGGCCTGTTCTCAGTGGATGTTTGCCTCTCGCCTAGATTGTCATCGAGCCGCTTCTTCAACTGGAGGCTGGACCAGCAAGCGGCGGCAATGAATACCTTCTAGCAGGAGTGGAGTTTAGAAACGGGATAAGTCCCTAGCCCCCTCCCCCCCCCTGGTTTGTGATGCCGATGAGGATGTTGGAGCAAGTTTGCCGGCAGAAGGTGAATCTGGTGGTGATCACCCCGCTTTGGAAGTCTCAAGTATGGTTTCCAGTGATGATGGAACTTTCTTGGGTTTTCCAATCCGTCTACCCCGGGGACAGGATATCCTTTGGGAAACCCCCACCGCATGGTCCAGGAGGAGCAGTTGTCCCTCATGACGTGGAGGATTACAGAACTAGGTGGAAGGTCCGAGAACTTTTGAAAACGGCTCAAAGTCCCTTGTCTAAAGGCTGGGCCGCCGGGACGGATAAAACAGGTCTGCTTGGGGGCAATGGTTGCGGTGGTGTTTGCAGAGAGATGCAGATCCTGTGGAATCCGGAATTGTTCATGTCTCAAACTTCTGGTCTTCTTTGGTCAATGAGGGGATGGCATACAGGTCAGTAAATACTTTCTGCTCCATTTCTGCAGGTCACCTCCCCTTGGAGGGTCTTCCTGTGGGAGAACATCCCATGGTTAGGAAAATAATGAGAGGTGTCTGATTGTCATTTACACCTAAACCCAGATATTCAGTTATATGGGATGTTAACAAGGTTCTTAACCTTTTCCTGCCTTGGCCGCAGAATAAGTGACTTTCCATGAAACAGTTATCCGGTAAGTTGGAATGTAACTGTGATTGGTTTCTTGCAAGCGAGTCTCCGACATGAGAGCTCGGAATGCTACTTGCACAGTTTTCACCCCGGAATGAGTTACTTTTCATATTTCCAGAAGAACAAAACATAATTCTAGGCTGGTTTCTTATCCTGCATTTCAGCAAATGCAAAAGTTATGTGCTGTTCGGTGTCTTAAGGCATATAAGGCATTAATGGAGGAAGTTCGCCTGGCTGGGTAACATAAGTTCCTGATTTGCCTTAGGTAAGCTGTTTAAAGCTTCTTGCCCCAACTTAGCACGATGGGTGAGGGCCATCCTGCAGGAGGCAGGCATTGACATTTTAGTTTTTAGCGCACATTCAGCAAGGGGTGCCATGGCATCTAAGGTGTTTTCATTGAGAGCTCGCCTAGAGAATATCCTAAACGCGGCTGACTGTTCGTCAGATTTAAAATGTTCTACTTTAAACCAGTAGTACATATGGCTACAAAGGACGTAGTACAGCTTCGAATGAGCATAATCTGAGCATCCGGTCCTGACATAGAATTCAAATTTTCCTAGCGTAAAGGAAAGTTTAAATTCTATTAAGGACACAGAGAAGAGGATTATTCCCACCCGTATCAAGATATCTTGTACCCTCTTTAGTGAGATCTGTACAGCAGCCGGGAGGTCTGGAATTCCCATAAATTATAGGTATGCTATGGATTTATGGTTATGTTTCCACGAAGATTCTGTATACTTTTTCATTGAGTATATGCTATGGACTTAGGAGTTATGGTTATTTGTTGCTGTGAAGATTCTGTATGATATTAGTTTTCAATGGCATCATTGCTTATTTCTTCAACTGGGTGATATGTTCATCAGTTTCTGGACGTGTATTACAAGTGTGTTTCAATTTTCAGGGAATTAGACCTCCAAGCAAGACTGAACTGAGCATGACTGGATATCAAATGTTAGGAGGCATCTGTCGCACAAAGAAAGAGGGGGCATAAACAGTGTTGATGGACTATGATATGAGGACTGTTTACTGATTGGTTAATGGGTTTTTTTCTGCTTTCCCTTAAGTTGCTTGGTAAAGGTAGTTTGGTAATAAGGATGCTGTTTTAATAAAAGTGAAGAAAGATTAGCATAATCCTCACCTCAGAGTCTTTAATAGAATTGAAACTTTCCTTTATCATAGTTAGGAAAATTTGCATTCCACCCCACTAAGGAATTTATTCACAATTAACACTCTCTTATTAACCGTACTCACTTATCGGTGAAGGCTCCATACTTTATGTGTTTCAAAATATGAGTTTGCATTTCAAATTATTCTTCTGCATCATGGTACTTAACACGTTAAATATTTAGTTATTATTGAATATTAAATTACGTGAAAGAAATCTGCTCATGTTATTTACTCAAAATTGAATAATACTCTTGTAATGCAAAGCAGTATACAAGAAACAGCTAGGGAGGTATATTTTTGGTGTTTCTGAAGTTCAAATAGGTTAGTAAGAACAGAAGATATGGTTATGTAGTAGGTTCTGCAGTCCACTCTGAAATGAAGAAAATCTTAAGTGTTTTTGTGAATATTTAAGAAAGAAGTTATTGTAGGACTACTGACTAAGGTCCTGATTTTGTTATGGTGTGCATCTTTCAACAGTCCATTTGGTCGACTAAAGCAGGCGGTATGAAAGGTCGAACTGGAAGCAAGAGGGATCTCTATACACATTTTTTTTTAAAAACAAAAAGAAATCAAAGACAGATTCTTATAACAGTAGAAAGGAACACAAATTCAAATGCTGAAGCACATTTTAACTGCTTTGTTTTCACTCTAAAGATACTCACCATTGGTAAAAAGAGGTTCTGGAAGTTTTCTGAAGAAAGATTTCAGCAAACTGCTTATTACATTCAAGTCTCGCCATTTCTAGACATTTAAAATAAAAAATGTCAGGACCCTGGGTAAAGCAAATAAACTAACAAGGCAACTGATTTGCAGTAAATATTTGCTATATCAACTCACATCATCTTGAATGTCAATATCATTCACTCCTTTGTTGAGTTCCTCTTGCATATTAGAGATGGCTGCATTGTTTCCAGGAACCCTGTAAATACCTGTGTATTCAAGTCCTCTTTCTTCAACTAGCTTGCAGCACAAATCCACAATCAACGGAACATACTGCAAACAAAAGACATTTTAAAAGAATTGAAAATAACGATAATATGACTAATAAACAGTCATCCTATAAACACAAGACGTTCCCATACTTTATTGTTGAGCGCAGGAGGGCAGTCATCGAGCCGGACGCCAAAGGTTCCTCCACTGGTTGGCTTTTTCTTCATGAAACCAGGGATGCCCTTTCGCCACGTGCCCCTGTCCTTTGGTGGGCTGGTCTCATCTATTGAGGAGAAAAATAAAATAGATGTAATAACAACTGTTACCGGGTGACTTCAGCTGAACAAAGAAGATCATTGGGATGCTCACCAAATGCTTCCAGTACTGTTCATTGGTCTACATCCTCAAACAAAATACATAATCCACTTGCTGGTTTTCTTTTTATGTACAAATTGTCCAAAGCTAATGAGTATATAAGAAAATGCTCTATGAAACACCATCAGTGCACCAGTGCAATTCTACATACTTGCTGATACATTGGAGTTGTTTTTCTGAACAAAAAGTGAGAGACAAACTGAAATACCCGAGATGGTGAATGTGATTAATTTTACAGGTAATGCATACTGATTGAAGTAAGTATAACATACAAACTGTGTGTCTCACATTACACTATAAGAAATATAGTGTAAGGAATACCTTTTGATTAGAATAGAAAGACTATGTAATTAACGTAGAAAGGATGCCCTAAGTAAATATTTCAAATGGAAAACTCCACTTATCAGTAACGTTAGTTTTGCAGCTTGAACACTTTTCTGGATTGACATGCTGTGAAAGATGCAAAACTATTGTTACGCGCAAGTAACCTTTTCCTTTTGCAGCACAAATCTTTTCTGGATTCACACGCTGTGCATAGATCACGTAGCCATATTGGTTCACATTGGGGGGCTGGATTGAAATGAGTGTATGTTTGCAAACAGGTGTCTCAAAAGCTTCTGACCCAACTGAGCCTCCCTGATAGAATGGATGTCCACAACATAGTATTTTGTCAACGTATGGACAGATGATCTTGTGACTCTCAGACATAATTCACTTATGGGGACACTAGCTATAAACTTGAGCGTGGCTCCCCTTTTCATTGTGGAATGCGCTCTTGATTTGGTAACTACCTTTTTTCCTTGTATGCTGTAGCATGTTTGTATGGTTTGCACCAGTGACTTAGTGAACCTGCCACTTAAGCAGCTTAAGCCGGGTCTGCTACTGGGCGGATGGATTGGTGAACTAGGTTCCACTTCAATGTTATTTAGTGGTTTACAAGCTTATGTCCACAGACAAAACACTCATGAATAATATTATAAGGGAACACCATAACAGAGTTCTATGATGGGGGAACCTTGGGTAAAGGTTTGCCCAGAATGTGTTCTAAGTATTCTTTGAGGCATAAATAGGACCCAAGATTCAGTTTGCAAACTTAACAGTAGTAAATGTTTGAGAACTTGTCTCCAACTCAGAAAGACCCCAGCTCAAATATGGGCACTCCAACCTTACCTGCAAGCTGGACAAGCTTCTCCATCATGTCAAGAGTCCATGCATGCCTTTAGATTGCTTATAGGACTGTCTATCTCCCGACTTCTCAGCATAAAAAAATTAAGTACTCCTGCCTTATTTATTCCTGGGGATGAGATTATGTCTTGCCCACTGCAAGCCAAGAGGCCTGGTAGCTTTGCTACACCAGCACATCTAATAAAGAGAGAATGAAGGATTTGCCAGCTTAATACGAGAGATCCTAAGAAGTCCAGAAGGAATGCTGCTTGAAGCATGGAATTATTGCCTCGGAGCAGTTTTCCAGAAAATCTTTTGGAGCTGCAAGTCAGCTCTAGAGAACTGTGATGACAGCCCCAAGTACTCAGAGCCAATTGTTCAGTCGGAAATGCATGTGGGCATAAAAGACTTAAGAGCAATATGGATAGTCCTTGTATAACGATAACTTGCTTTTATAGTTAGCACTTCTAAGTACTGAAAACAAATATTATTACTAAATTGAGTGCATCACGTTAACGTGGTAAGAAATAAAGACCACAAAGGATGGACATTGAAGCTGGAGTAAAACTCCCTTCAGCAAGTTGCTGTCTTGGATACAATGGAAAAGACTCAAAAGCATTCACTCAAAGCTTTAAGTTGTCATCCCATAGTCCTTAGGTATACATGTATGAGTTAATCTAGAGTGCAGCTAGATGAGATTGTTTTGCTAAAAGAATAAATATTTAATCAATCAGTATTTATATAGCTCGGCTTATCACCCCAAGGGGTATCCAGGCCCTGAGGTATGGAGGGCTTTAGTCGAAAAGACAGGTCTTGAGTCCCTTTCTGAAGTCGGCGGGAGACGGGGAGGTTTGGAGGTGAAGTGGGAGGTCGTTCCAGGACTTAGCGGCGAGGTAGAAGATGGAACGACCTCCACTGCGGCTCCACCGGAGGCGGGGGACGTGTGCGAGAGCGAGGGAGGCAGATCGGAGTTGTCTGGTCGGCTGGTGGAAGGTCAGGCGATGCTTGATGTAGGATGGCCCGGCATTGTGGAGAGTTTTGTAGATGTGAGTCAGCAGCTTGAACTGGCATCTCTTCTAGAAGGGGAGCCAGTGAAGGCTTCTGAGGTGGGGGGTGATGCAGGTTCGTTTGCGAAGGTCGAGGATGAGTCTAGCTGCAGTGTTCTGTATAGTCTAATCACTTGAGGAGATGGGTGGTGGTTCCACTGTAGAGTGTATTTCCGTAGTCCAGTCAGCTGCTGACGAGGGCTTGAGTCACCGTTTTCCTGGTGCTGACGGGGATCCACCTGAAGATCTTACGGAGCATGCGGAGGGTGTGGAAGCAGGAAAAAAGAACTGTGCTGACCTGGCACTTCATGGAGAGATCGCTGTCCAGGAAGATGCCACGGTTGCGGGCGTGGTTGGTGGGGGTAGGTTAGGGTCCGAGTGGAGTGGGCCACCATGTGTCATCCCATGGGGAGGTGTTTCTTTCGAAGATGAGCGCTTCGGCCTTGTCCGTGTTCAGCTTCAGGAAGATGAATCTCATCCAGTCGGCAACATCGGTCATGGCGTTCTGGAAGTTGGATCTGGTGATGGCGGTGTCTTCCGTGAGAGAAAGGATTAGTTGGGTGTCGTCAGCGTACGAGATGATGCGGAGTACGTGGGTGCGGATTATGTTAGCCAATGGAGTAATGTAGGCACTGAAGAGGGTGGGGCTGAGGGAGGATCCTTGGGGGACACCACAGATGCTGCTCTTGGGTTTAGAGGTGAAGGGCAGTAGGCGGGTGTGCTTCCTGTGAAGAAGGAGGTGATCCACTTGAGGGTGTTTCCTCTGATGCAGAAGTGGTGAAGTCTGGTGACGAGCGTGTTGTGAGATACAGTGACAAAGGCCGCTGAGAGGTCGAGGAGGATCAGAGATGCTGTTTCGCCACGGTCGAGGATCGATCTGATGTCAGTTGCTGCTATTAGAGAGGACTTGGTGCTGTGGTTGGAGCGGAAGCCGGACTGGGAGGTGTTGAATAGGTTGTTTCCTTCCAGGTGATCGGTGAGCTGGCGATTGATGGCTTTTTCCAGGATCTTGGTCAGGAAGGAGAGCAGCGAGATGGGGCGAAGGGTATTTAGCTTGCCGGAGGGTTTCTTCAGGAGGGATTTAGCTTCTGTGTGTTTCCAGGCGTCAGGGAAAGTGGCAGTGGTGATGTATAAGTTGAGGTTGTTGGGGAGTGCGCTGCTGATTTCCATACGTCCCAGTTTGAAGGCATGGTGGGGGCAGGGGTCTGTAAGTGCTCCAGAGTAAATGGAGATCATGATTGCTGTGGTGATTGGCGTGTTGAGCGGTATCTGATCGGTGAGGTGGTTGTCGGATTTGTCTGTGTATGTCAGGAGGTGGCCGAGGTCGGTTGGCTGTGGGTCGAAGCTGCTGTAAATGTCTGCTATCTTGTTGTGGAAGTGGTCTGAATGAGTGATGCTGAAGAGTTCTTTTGTGTGATTGGAGTTTTCATCAATGCAGGTGGTTAGGGCGTCCTTTTTGGCTTCTTTGACTTGGTGGTGGTGGTATTTGCTGAGGTCAGATTGAAGGTGGTGAGGTCTGAGGGGTTCCTGCTGGAGTGCCATTGTCTCTCCAGTAGTTTACACTCATGTTTGCAGGCTCAGCGTTCGGGGGTTAACCAGCTGGCCAGTTTTCTGGGTCTGCTGGTGTTAGACTTTTTCATGGGGGCGATTGTGTTGGTGCAGTTGGAGATCCAGTTGGAGATGTTTTTGATGGCTAGCTCAAGGTTGCTGCTGGCGTAGGGTCTGGTGGTGTTGAGGGCAGCAGTCCATTGGGTCTCGGCGATTTTGTGTTATCTGCAGCAAGCCATGGTGGGGAGGTGGGTCGTGGTGAGCCTGCGATGGTGAAGTAGACGATGCTGTGGTCTGTCCAGGTCAGGTAGGTGGTGTGGCTGAATTTGATTTTGCCGCTGACTGTAAAGATTGGATCCACGGTGTGTCCTGTGCAGTGAGCGGAACTGGTGACCAGTTATGTGGGTCCGATGTTACTCATGCTTTCCAGGAGGTTGGTGGAGTTGGTGTCACTGGGGTCATCGAGGTGGAAGTTGAGGTCGCGGAGGAGGATGTAGTGCTTGGAGTCGATTGCCAGGGGGGCAATGAGTTTGGAGATGGCAGGCAGAAGCTGGGGTGGGGGCCCGGGGGTCTGTAGGCGATGGTTCCTCTGATGATGTGTTTGCTTAGAATCTGATTTGGAAGTTGAGGTGTTTCACGACTGAAGAGCTGTCGACTGCGAAGGTGGTGCATTGAAGGGTCTAATTGTGGATGAAGACGATACCACCTCCGTGTTTGTTGACGAGGTCTTTGTGTATCATCTTGGAGTGGTGGGGCATTGCGGTTGCGATGTCGGGGGCTGAGGACAGTGTGAACCAGGTCTAGTGATTAACATCACGCCGGGGTGGAAGTGATGATGGTGTCCCAGATTTCCGTGGTGTGCTTGCCGAGGGAGCAGGCATTGAGCAACATGCACTGGAGCTGTTCCGAAGGGTGGGAGTTGTGTAGGAGTGGTGAGAGTTTCAGTGTTGCAGGTGAACCGGCAGCAGTGGCAGATGGAGGGTCCTTCCGTGTTTATCAGGGACGGGATGCAGTCGTTGTTGTTGCGGCCTCTTGGGGCCACGGCTAGGAGCTCGGAAGTGGTGTAGCAATGGAAGGCAGGAGACCCTGGGTTCCAGGCGTAGATGGGCTTGCCTTTGTAGCGGCCGCACCGCGGCCTCCATAAATCATCCTGGGATGTGGAAGGAGCCGACCGGGAGGCGGGAACGGCACAAGCAGAAAAAATCAGCATCAGCGCGACCCGATCAGCAAGTGAATACAGGCGGTTGCTAGGCAAACAAAATAAACAAAGACAAGTGAAGGCAAAAAGCAGGAGTGGAATGCGGCAGTAAAATTGGTGACCAAGTCCACGAGGGTCAGGAACTGCTCATAGGGGCCGCACCGCGACCTCCTTAAGTCGGCCAGGGAGGGTGGCTGTCAGAACAGAAAATCATCTCATCTATGAAGGATACACTTTTGCATTGTTTGAATCTTCATAGCTCCCAATACTGGATCTTCTGCTCTTGAGGTGTCATTGATTTTCCAGGACTGACCTTCAGACTCTAGATTTATAAAGATGCTCTTTGTTAAACCTTATAACACACATCACTGCTTGTCTTTACTGGCCCTTTGATCATATACGGGTGGATGAAAATCAGTTTCAGCCTCAATTGTACTGCCACTATCGCCAAGCATTCCCTGTGGAGAATGCTGTTCACTGCTACGACAGGCTGTGCTGGAAATGGTAATTAAATCCAATAAATCTTCTGAGTTACTTTATCTAGTATGTGGAAACATGTGTCTTTTAGTTCGAGTAGAGTGAGTACAACAGGATCTGTCCTGTAAAGTTCTATGAAACCTGGGCCATCATATATATTATTAACAAAAACTGTTTAATGTTGGAGGACACATTGATGAATTTGCTTGTCTCCCACATCAACCCTTTTCTCTGATGTGCTTCAAATTGCCTCGATTCGTTCCCATAAGAGTTTTATAGTGTTTAAAGCACTGTTTTACTACTAAGAAAGGATTTGTTCTTCACCTGATTTGGAGCCGAGTTGTGGGGCCATGTTAATTGCAACAATTTATCAATTGCGGAAAATAGATTTATCAGGCTATTGTTTGGCCGTCTAAAAAGTACACCCTATGCTCTTTTTATGAATTTTATTGTTCTTCACTTATTTGCACTGATACTTTATGCGTACTATGATTCACTTCTTTCTCTACAAAAATGTAAGACACTGTGGGAATAAGAGATGCAGTTATTACTCTTATTATTGTGTATAGTCCTTGGACAGCATCTTGGTCTGATTGGAGAGGAATGGGGTACCTACTGTAAGATGTATGGATGTATATAACCAAAATGTGCAATAATTGTTTTTATCAAATTTGCATTTGTATTGTGCTTTTATGATCTGTTTTGCATTGAAATAAAGCTATTATGATGATGAAGACTTGAAATTTATTACGGATCATAAATCTGACTTGTTTGGCTCTCAATGAATACCTGATATTTCATGGAGTCTGGGACCAGTTTCATTTGATGCACACACTGATTTAACGTAGGTGTTTATCATATTGTATGTACTAGGTGGTCACATACTGTACTAAGCTCTTTGTGTAGGATATTGTTCTATAGAATTTCCATGTAACTGTTTATTATCATAATTATGTGGTGTTTGAGAATTTCTGTCACATATGGCAAGATTAATTTACCTGCATTGTATTGTATTTAAGAACTATTACTATACCTCTCCAAACTACTGGAACAAAATGCTACAGCAATTCAACACTGTGGTTAATTATAACTGTAGATTTATTAAACACGTTCAACCTCCTTTATGAAGTTGTTGGGACATTTTTATTTACTTGTTAGTTTCTTCTTCCGATTACAATATGGCTCTGCAGTCTTGATTTGGACAAGATTTTAGCACTAGAAATGCCATCAGTAAAGACACTTGTATTTTCCCAGCTTTAACAAAACCTCCTCTACTTTTATTGCACAAGGCAAACTTCTTGATCTAGATGGCTGTGTTTGCATCTTCTGTATGTATGTATACACCTATATGGCAGTTCTATGACGTGAACCTACAGAAGAGACCGTGGAGCATTATATAGGGTTAATCACAAGTATAAAGTCAACAAGTGATAGCAGAGATGGACGGATTGTGGGTGGTTAATGCATTGTGAGGTAGTGTTCTTTAAAGAATCTTCAGAATGGAATGTTAGAATGACTAACACAGTTGAGTGACTTAACTGTTTACATCTCTACTCTGAAGGTATGAAAACGAATCTCTATGACAAATAGATTAGAAATAAATCTGAAATGTTCATAGTCCTTTACAACACTGACAAGCTGAACAGAATGGATCTGAACGGAAATGGTGTGGATGGAAATGGTGTAAATGGTCATGGTGTCTTTGGTTAATGCCCCCACCAGGCAGAAGTAATCTACTTTTTTCAAACTGATAACATACGACTGACTCTCACAAAGTGAATCATCTCATCCAGTCTTCCTCTTTTCGGATTCTTTTTCTGTCCTTCACATTCCTTTGCAACATTGATTGAAACAAAGGATGATCATCCTGAGTATGGATTTCAGGAGAACACGAACTACAAAAAATATGGAAGGTACAAAATACAAAAGACCTCGAGAAGCTTACTTTTTCTTCCCAAAGGATGGACACTTAAGAGTTAAAGTATGCTGTGACTAGGAAGAAAGAAACAGTGGAACAAAACACATTTTCTACAGTAAAGGTCAAAATAATGTAAAGGTCAAGGACAGAAAAATATATCAAATGTTTACTTTACAATCAAATACTACAGCAAGGCCAAACATAGTTTTTAGGGGGAAAAATGGGAAGAGCAGTGTTCATAAGGCCAACTGCAGACTAAAAAAGATGAACAGGTTTTTAACTTGCTCTGCTCTCTAGGATGGTTGGTGAGACTGGGTGCCTAAAAGGGGCAGATACACTTTTTCTTCTCTGTGACAATGACTTGCTTATCTAATCACTATTACATGTTGTTAACCTCCTTTCACAAACATTTTAGCATGTAATTAGCTATGATAAATGTGCATGCATATGAAGATATTCAGTTTACATTGCTATCTATAAAGATTTGATGATTACTTGTGTGGGCAACTCAGCGCATCAAGCTAGTAGTTCCTGCTTCAACAAGTACTAACAAACAAGCAGCATGATTGCTATTGACAAAAATCAACCACTACACAAACCAAGAAAGACCCGAAAATTTAAATATTGCCCATTCGCAGACCGAGACAGTGGCATGTGAGAAATTAATACATTCTTCATAGAACAATTATATAGGATATACATACATTCTTTAAAGAAGATCCATCATTTCATGTTTAATTAAAATTTATATGTAAAACTAACCTTTAATCAAAAGTTTCCTGTCAGGCTCCTGCTTTGGAGAGTGTGGACTCTGAAGTTTCTGTTCTGTTTTAGAACCAAGTAATGTCTGACGGATGCTGAGACTCTGGCGAGGTGTTTTAGGAGAAGGCTCATTTTTGGTGCTGGAAGAACTAAAACAAAATACCAATTTAGAAACCCAAACATGTTGATTTCTAAAAATGTGCTTTTTTTTGTAATTTTACCTCATCATTGTGCTGTATTCCTTAATCTTCCGACTAATAAGATCCCGGCTAGTAACAGCTGTCTCCTGTAATAAAATGCTTCTGTTAATGGATGTAATGATGTCTACAAATGCCACACTCAAAGTTAACTTTGTGCAGTTTTACTCCAAGCAGAGTTAAGAAGACAGAGTTAATGACTGCTCAACAAACAAACCAACCAGATGCGTGTTTGTAAGAATGGATTTGCAGCTTGATGCTCTTCTAGATTCACATGCTGGGCTTTATTTCCGTATCCAATAGTAGAGTCCAAAAGTGTTTATTTTCAAACTTTTTCCCAGAATGGGCATTGATAGAGGGTAGAGGTTGTGACTCAATAGGATGTCAACCGTAAGCCCACAATGTCCCTAAACAAGCAATCCATTTTAGAGGTTTTTTTTTCACTCCCCTCTTTCACTGTGGAGATTCGAGGGTCATACGTGAAAATAAAATATTTTCAAGGTGCAAAACCATTCTTACAGATAATTAATTTTTTTGCAGCGGGAAATTTCTTTTAGATTGAGAAGTCGTCCATTGATTGTTAAGTGGTATTTTCCTCTGAGAAAGGAGGTGTGGAGCGGGGCTGGTACAAATTTATTAGCACAGACTGTCCCAGCGCTCTTTTGTTACTTGTCTATCTACACAATAGTGTTTAGTTAATGTTGTAGCCATACATATGTACTGTAAAGCGACATCAGACATGAAAACTAATGTTACTCCTTTCTTTCTAGTAGACTGTACTCGTTTCACCATCAAGGGTTTTATTAGCCAACTTATAGCAGAATTTGATGATCTGTACTATCCATCCAGCTATGGTACCCTTAACAGCAGTATCTAACATTTGTGATGCATGTGCCGCAAATAATTGTTTCAAATTCCTTATAAATTGTATTCGTTATTGTATATAGTACATTTCTATTATTCTTACATCTAGTGCATGTAATGCTTTCTCTGCTGCAGTGGTTGGTTTCTGAGAGATAGATGACAGATTTATCATTCAATTGATATGAACAATTTTGAGACCACCCCAAGCAGAAATTTTGCTTGTGCATCCATAATAACCCAGTCTTAAAATAGTCAAGTATAGTTCCTGCACAGTGAGAGCTGGTATCTCACTTGCCATTCTTGTAGCAGTAATAGCACATTTAAAATACTGACTTTAGAGGGAGATACTACAATGAAGCTTTATAACTAGGATCAAAGTGTGGTTTCAAAAGGCCTACTAAAACCAGATTCAAATTCCATTGTGGTGGAGAGCTGCATGTGGAGTATACAACATGTCTGCTCCCTTCAGGAACCTCTTGATTACAGGGATACAAAAGACATGCTTTCTATATATTTCCCTAGCCTAAGCAGCAATAATCAATGATGGTACTCTTAAAGAGGTATAGCCAAGTTTACAGTATGTTAAATATGTAAAATATATCTTACTATTACAGTTTCATCTGTTAAGACATTGTTGGAAGTTGTTGTCTGCACATCTTTTAGTGAATCTGGTCCATATTAGAGCTTAACACTTTCGTAGGCGTGGCTGCACTTTAGAGAGGCTCCGCAGCTCAGCCCCATTATCCGTGAAAATATACTAGCCCACAGTGCCATCCAAGCCCCTGTAGGGGCTGAATCTAGAGCTAGCAGCTGTGGACTGCTATGGTGCCAGTCATTCGGCTGTTAACAGCTGACTGCCGGGAGACCGAGCCTGGGACCCGGATCCGCATGGTGAGCGGGCTGGGAAATCTCCAACCAGACAGAGCAGACGCCGCACTGCGCTGGTGACACACCGCTGGTGTGGGAGCAGCGGCACCCGAGGGGACTTGCAACAGTGAAGGAGAGCAGGTGTGACGTGTGCAGGGGGTGCCCTCGCTGTCTGTGCTCTGGGAAGCGGCACTGACCTGAGCGCCATCGCGGAGGTCTGAGGGTGAAGCCTGTCCCTTGGAGGTCGCATGGGCGAGCAGACGAGAACCGGGCAGACCGAGACGCCTGTGCCGCGGATGGTGTGACTCCTGCGGGCAGCCGTGTGGGCGATGGCGGGTCGTGTTGGGCCCAGGCCCAGCAACAACGTGACAGGAGCAGGGTGCCACAGCGGGCAACATAATAGGCAGCACAGCACAAGAGAGCAGTTTGGGGCGCCATTGGGGACCGCTCGTGTCCGGCACTGCCTTCCATGCCAGCCTCATTGCAGACAATGATGAACTTTGGGACACGAGAGTCACATCAGACCTAGGTCCAGGCGTGTGGACAGGCCCCGCCTCCTTACAGCGCCCGATGCCACAGACAAGAGGAGACCGCGGAGACTGCCTCACTCACTTCCCCGACGAGGAGGCATCTGCGGGCATAACCGGGTGTAGAAGACGCACCCTGAGCGGCACCAATTAGGGGGGGGGGGGTGTATGTTGGAGGAAAAACTGTGCAACAGAAATTTGGTGGAAGCCAAAGACCCGTAGCGCTCATCTCTCCCTAGTGCCGGGACATTCTCAGCAGCAGTCGGACGCCAACGTGCGGGGGTAGCGCCAGTGCCTCCACAGCCCAACTTTAATGCCACCCAAGGGGACCAAGATCAGTGGCCACTGGAGCGGGTGATGACCCACGGCCTCTACACTAAGTAGACTCCGTGCTGCAGGCGGTGGAGAAGCTGGGTGCATCCCAGGACCAAACATGCACCTCCCTTGAGGGCTGTATAGACAAAACAACAGTGGACTTCACGCTCCTACACGCCGGTCATAGCAAGCTCGCAGATAAAGTGTGCAACATGGCACAAGAACTGTCAGCGGCTTGTCCTGCAACCAAGGCCATGTCGACTGCAGTGCAAGACCAGCAGGCCTGAGTGCAGTTGCTGGAGCGGCGAGCAGAGGATACCGAAGGTCGCTCCTGGCGGAACAATATCTGGGTGGTGGGGTTGCCGGAGGGGGCTGATGCGGTGGCATACGCGAAGCAATGGTTGCGGAACCTACTGCAGTCTAAAGTGCTCTCACCCTTCTTCGCAGTTGAACGAGCTCACAGAGTGCCAGCGGGCCGGCCACCACCGGGAACAAGACCGAGACCTTTCCTCCTCCGTCTCCTGAACTACAGGGACCGTGACGCAATACTCAGAGAGGTACGCAGGCTGGGAGAGGTGAAGGTGGAGAATGCCGCAGTGCTCTTCTTCCCGGACTATGCCATGGGAGTGCAGAGACAGAGTGGGCCATTTTTGGTGGTCAAACCACAACTGCGTGATCTGGACATCCGATACTCCCTCCTCTTCCTGGCACGTCTCCTAGTCATCTCCGAAGGCAACACCCATTTCTTTGATACGCCAGGGGAGGTGTGGACCTGGCTGGAGTCTACCGGGCATCGCGACCAGGAAGTGAGGAACCTGTACAATATGGCACCGAACACAGGGCAGTCGTAGAGGAAAGCGCAGATGCGGAAGACGCCTACTACCCCCGCCACGAGCCGTCCCAAATCTGGAGCAGGTGATACAAGAACGGCAGCAGGCTTTACAAGCAGTTGCAATGATGGGGAACGACGACAGAAGACAGGAATGGGATACCTCGTTCAAACATTCCCTTAGCGAAGATGGCTCCTCAGTGACATTGCCACGTGGAGGAGAAACAAGGAGACCTAGCGTCACGCCACAAATGGCAGAAACTGTTCACCTTAATATACTCTATACATCATTGAGATATTGGGGATATCAGGGGGAAGGGTGTGGCCAGCTGGACACCGCTGTCAAACCCGGACTAACTGATGCCCCTCCCCAGCAACAGAATTTCATGGACATGTCTTGTCATCGTGTTCGCATTGATGCGATTTTCTGGGGCATTACTGCGCTCGCCTTACACCCCCTAACAGGCCACAGGCCTTAGAAATCCGGCGTGATTAGCCGATATTTGCAGAGAGGTTTTTCACAGTTTTGGAGGATACATGTTGTTCCTCTGCCCTCTTCCAGTGAATGTTCATGCTGTTTTTACCACTTTTAGATATGTTATTCACTACAGTTCACCAGTATATAGACTGACATGTGCGGCCCCCACCTGGAGAATTGGGTATAGACATCTGGTTTGCTCCCAGGCACTGCGACACTCATACAGGGGTGCAACCCTAACCTGCATGATAAATGTCAGCCATTAACACAATTACCTGGAATGTAGGGGGTATGCATACTCCTGCACATCGCTACGCCACATGTTCCTACCTTAAATGCAGATCTGCCCACATAGCACTGCTTGCCCAAGATCCGCAGGCTGCAGCGCAGATTGGGGGGGGACAGGTGTTTGCCACAGGATACTCCTCGTACGCCTGGGGGGCACTCGTCTGGGTGAGGACAGGAGTCCCCTTCGAGGTAGATGAGGCGGAGGTGGACCCTAATGGCAGAAACGTGTTTGTGAGTGGGCACCTTGACAAGAGACACTTGCTGCTCTGGACTGTATACGGCCCCAACATGGAACAGGTGACCTTCATGGCATGCGATATCGTGAATGCTGGCTCACTGGAGTGCACTTCCTTTGCTCATAGGGGGTGATTTAAATGCAATCCTCGACACCACACTAGACAGATTCTTCCCACCACTCTTGCGTACAACTGCCTCCACTAATGCCCGAACTTTGGGGGAATGGCTACACCATTGGCCCCTAACGGACATATGGAGGGCGCTGAATCCCAATTTGTGGGTATACACTTTCTACTCCACACCACATGACCTTCTCGTCCGCATCGATCCCGCTTCGGGAGCTCGGCGGCCTTACTTCCCAGCTGTCATCATACAGATTATGTGGGGCGGACACACTTGGATCATAATCCCCAAATTCTCCAACTGGCGTGGGAGGGAGCAGAGCAGACCACTCGTATATGGAGCCTCGAACCGGGGACGCTCAAAGATCCGCCCTTTCGGGCGTCACTGGGAACTGCCATCCACACCTTCTTTGAAGGAAGTGCGTGCTCAGTCGCCGACAAGGGAGTGGAATGGAATGCATTCCAGGCAGTTATCAGGGGACAGTGTCTGGGTCTTAGTTGGGGCATCCGCAAGCAATTGGACAGGGGCATAGCACGCTTTGAGGGTTCGCTCCTTCAGCTGGAATCCTACGTGGTGGAAGAATCGGATCGTAAGTGGCGACTGGATGAGGCATGGCAGGAGCATGCAAAGTTATTGGAATGACTGCGGTGCCTTAGCTTTGCGGCTCACTCTGCCCGTACGCATGCCGCAGGGGACCGAGTGGGACATCTACTGGCGTGGCTGATCCGTCAGGAGCAGACGCGGCGCCCGATTCTTTCTTTGAGCTCAACGTCAGGCCAACTGTTACACACTCAACAGGAGATACATTTGGAACTGACCAGGCATTACACAGCGCTATACAAGTCTGTTGTTAAGGCAGAGCCGGCCGCGCTGGAATCATTCTTCTCTACTATCTCCCTACCCATCATCACACCGTCGGAGCGAGTAGAACTTGAAGAACCAATCACACTTTGAGGTCCAAGCAGCCATCAGGGCGCTGGCCACAGGGTAGGCGCCAGGGCCGGATGGCCTACCTGCCAAATACTACAAAGCATACGCTGTAGCGCTAGCCCCTCGCCTGCTGGCTCTCTACGAAGCATCGCTGGAGACATCTTTCCTGTCGGGCTCTCTCTGCGAGTCGCTGCTAGTTTCGCTGCTCAAACAAGACAGAGAGCCCAAACAGTTAGGCTTGTATCGATCGCTGGCACTCGGGATGTCTGGTACTCGATCTGGAGAAGGCATTCGACACATTGGAGTGGGACTCTTCGCCCTCTCCCAATACGGGCTGGGAACGCGCTTCCTTCATCTTGTCCGGCTCTTATACACCCTACCCACCGCTAGGGTCCGGACGGGCCCGTTTGTGTCCGAACCTGTAGCCACTGGTCGCAGCACCAAATAGGGCTGCCAGTTGTCACTGCTCCTGTTCTCGCTGGTTATAGAGCCGCTGACGGTGGTCCTCTGGAATGGTGAAGCGGAATGCGGGATACTCTTGGGTGTTGGGACACATGTGATTTCCCTCTACGCAGACGACCTGCTCCTATACGTGGGACATAAGAGACCCCTGCAATGATTTAGCGAGGACACTCGCGGCCTTTGCGTCTCTATCTGGTCTACAGGTGAATTGGGTGAAATCGTGCCTGTATCCATTTGATCCATCTACCCCAGAACCCATGCTGGTTGTGCATGGCTTGGGCGTGCAGTGGCAGCCATCCATCTTTAGGTACCTAGGGGTCAGGATTTATCAACCTGAGGAGCTACTGGAGGGGAACCGCTTATGAGCGATTTCCGCCATCAAGTCACAGATGCACTTCTGGCGGAGCCTGCCCTTAATGGTCATGGGTCGCATAGCCCTGCTCAAAATGGTGGTGCTACCCCGGCTTTTGTACTTCTTCGCCAACCTGCACCTATATATTCGAACTCCCGTTTTTTGTTCTTTCAAAAGCACTATGCAGGAGTTTATTTGGCACGGCTCACGATGCCGCGTTGCGCTATCCAAGCTATCCGAATGGTCGGAGGGCGTTGGGTGGGGGAGGGGGGGGAGAGGTGGGGGACTCGCATTACCCAACATGGAGCGCTACTATCTGGCAGCACAATAACAGTGGGTGGCCAGATGAGCCTGCGGCCGAAATCTGGGAGACACTGCTACACATTTACCACTGTGGACGTATTAGTCAATCCTCAGGCTGTTTCACCCCGGAAGGCGAGGAGCAACACCCATCCAGCTGATGCTGGAGGTGACGCACAGATGCTTCCTACGGGGCCTGCAACTTACAGGCGATACAGTCCCATACACACCAGCACTGCCTCTACAGGGTACGCGAGGGGGCCAGCGGGCCATCACTGGGGCGGAACTCTTCACCTGTAGCGAGGCGGGGCTGCAGACGTTGGGAGAGCATTATCACGACGGCCAGCTGGCAACATTGGATGTCCTGGTGGCTGAGGACGGACTACCACAAGGCCAGTTTCGACTGCACACCACATTGCTCGCGGCACTACGGGTGATGTGGGGGGACATATCACAGGAACCCACCATACACCTCACTATACAGTACATACATGTGATGGGTACAGGGAGACACCTCACAAAGTGGTTCGCTGCCTCATTGCGTATACACGCGGCACAACCACTGGACCCCCTCAGGCGTCACTGGCAAGCGGACCTCCTCCGACCATGCACAGAGTGGGAGGTAATACTGGAAGGACCCATGCTCATCCCCAGAAACGACAGGTTCCGGCTCATACAATACTATATAATACATAGGACATACCTGACACCGGCCAGAATCAATAGGTACTTCGGGTGCACCGATGCCCGCTGTCTAAGGTGCCAACAGGTAGACGCGAACCTTCAACACATGCTGTGGAGCTGTGCTACGCTTGGTATTTATTGGCAGTACGTGGTCGCTCACCTGTCCAACTGCACCGGGCGAGTGGTGGACTGCACCTGTGAGGTGTGCCTGTTGGGCCTTTACCACAGATCCAAGAGGCACAAGGTGAGATCTAGATTAATCGACTTGGGATTAATCACGGCCTAACGTTTGATCACCAGGCGCCGGAAGGAGTGGGGCTGAGCGGCTCCGCTCGCTGACGAATTGGAAGCAAGCGGAGTGTGTCGCTCTCCGTTACAAAGACACCCTGGGAATCCGGAAGCTGCTGATGGCGACTGCATGGGACACAATCCTCTAGGAGCTCAGCGGCACCTGGCAGTCGGACGACATATCCCAAACGCCAACCATGGGTCCGGAGGTGGCATCTGCGGAAATACACGATGAGACGTCGCGGGGCGCTCCAGGGACCTAGAGAGCAGGCGGCCAGATTGCCCCTCATATTTGCACCTCTTACACATGACCAAGTAACACATCATTCGTCATGACAGGTAGATACTGATATCACACGCACTATTGGTGACACAGTAGCCTTGGGGAGCAACAGAGACCCGAGTTGGGCAAGGTTACTGGTTCATACCCAGACCCCACCCCTTTTTCAGCCTTGCTAACCCTCCCTGACACAAACCCAGCGTACCTTACACAGACATGGGAGCCAATGACATTCGGCGTAGTAACTGTTCCTGTATACCATATGCCACCCCATAGTAAGGGCCCCTGTAGTGCAGGCCAGGGGTAAAGCAGTCGTCTGTAATGTGCATTGTCACTCACTGATTATGTGCTCTATTATCTGAGTCTTGAAACTTGCTTCTAATTGGCGTAAATGCATGCAAGGTACCTGTTACTAAACCAGAAAACCAATAAAGAAATTTAAACAAATAATTAGAGCTTAACACTTTCTGTAGAAGGTCTATGTGCATTCTTTATGATGTTTAGACTTTTTCAGGAAGGTCTAAATTACTGAATGAAGCTATTTCAGCAGTGAAGCTGCAAAGTGCATTTCTTTCAGGGTGGGATAAAATAAATACAGCCCAGCCCCCATTGCCAGTGTGTCCTTGAGCAATTGGAATCCAGATTACACTGCCTCATGCCATCTGCATATGATGAGTACCATATCTGATGTGGCCACTTAGTGCCACTAAAATCAGTGTCTTTAAGTATACCCTGAATTTTCTGATTATTTTGTGAATCATCAGTATTGGTGAAAAGGCATACAATACTGTTCCATACCAGCATATCGAACAGTTAATTCCCCTCTGACAGAGGATAGTAATGCCTGTATGCAAAGGTTTGACATTTTTTGTTTTCTGTGTGGGCAAACAGATTAAATTAATTGCTTAATTTTCCAGTGTCTTCCATTTGTGCACCACTATCACAAAGGTGCCTGCTGGGACACTTTTCACAGACTCATCACCAGAGAAGGCACCCCCTTTGTAAGGTAGAATTTTCTTGCTTTTCATCAAATTAATTGTCAATCTCTTCTCCCTCTCTTCAAGAGTTTTTGAGGGAAATATCTTACAAATATTACATGCAAAGGTTATAAGAGCAGGAAGGAGACAAACACTGGTCATGAGGATCATAAGAGTAAATGAGGACCATAAAAGTAAATCCTCTTTTGGCCAGTGCAGGGCTTAAAGACAGACCTCTTCTCCTCAAACATAGGGACACAGTTGGTGAAACCATGGGCCAGCGATGAGGTGAAAACTGCATTATTTCCATTTAAAAAAACTTCTAGTTAGATGAAAAGCTGAACATAGGGCTGGTGAAAGATCAGGGAGAATGAAGTAAAGGTTGAGAAGTAACTACTTTAAGATCAAAAACAGGTTCAAGCAGAACTCTCTGGGGCTCCCTCACACACAATATGCAGTAGAAATCTGAGCTATTGTGGCCTTTGGGGGAGTAGGAGAGCTCAGTACTTTCACCTCACTGGCTGAAGTTTGGTTTGTTCAAAGGAGGTCGATGTTAAGGATAAGGGCTGTTTGAACACAGTTTAGTGCTATTAAGTTTACCAGGGATCCCAGTCTGATGACAAGGAAAGATGCAAGCATGTGAACATGTAAAAGATCCAACACTGGAGAACTGTGGGAAGTCTACCCCACTGTAGGGACAAACTCTCCAAAACCGACTGCTTTACTTCCTACTTGCGAGATGTGCCTATTTGTTTGTTTAGTTCATCTGCTTGAACATTTTCAACTTCTAAGCTAATTTTGAAAGTGGGTAAGATACCAAGCCTCCCTGTTTGTTTAGGTAAAACACTGCAACGATGGTGTTTGTCAAGATCTGCACATTTCTGTTGAGGATAGAATTTTGGTAGGCCTTTACTGCTTGAAAATTGTCTTAAGTTCTAGATAATTTAAGTTTTTGACTGCCTCTAGCAGTGACCGAGGTCTACCTCAACCTCTTCTCTGAATGTCCACCTTTTTTTTTTATACGTTCCTTTCATAATCTGTAATACTCCTATTGCCTTATTGCTGGCCTTCATGTGTTTTTGGGGCTGATGTACCTGAAGAATGGGAGCTGATGTAACTCAAGAATGAACAAGTAGTTATCTGTAAAAGGAATGTCTGAGGATCGGTTGAACTTTTGGTTTGAAACCAGCGATGTGCTGCATTGCATATCTACATAGTACTGTCCTTGATGAGTTGTCTGCAAGTTGTGTCAACTTAGTGTAATGCAGACTTAAGGCAATATTTTCTGTCTTCTACAACAGATTTAGGACTCTTATGAACCTCCTCTGGAAGGCGTTTTATAATGTTCTTCATGTCATCCCACTGCTGGTTTGCATATTTATTTATCAGCTCATTGGAGTTAGCTGCGGGCCACTGCGTGGCTGCTGCCCTCTCCAGTTTCCTTCTTATGCCCCTTCAGCCGATTTTTCTCCTTATCTGAAAGTGACCCTAGCGTAGATAGGAACTCTGCTCTCTTCCTTGCCATAGAGACTATAAGGGAATCAGGATCTACATGTGCTTGAACACATTTAGGATCCTGACGCCTTGTATAAAAACATGGTTTGACATCGACATCACAGGTGTACTGAACACCTCTCTGTTCTGCTGCAATACACTTTGTAGCATTGGCAAACACAGTTTTTTCCTATGCCTAGGACTTAAATTCTCAAGCACGAAACAAGTACTATGCAGCCCTCCTGCTCTATCTCAATTGCTACTCCTATGGCATCTCCTGCTCTCTTAAACACACCATGAAACATGGCCACATCATCTGGAGTAATCCCCCCGAGGTACACATGTCAATCTCCTCCTGTGGAGAGTCGGCACCAAACATTTTTTCATAATACTTCTGCTTATTTCAGGATGGCATACAATAGTTCCTCTTGGTCAGTCTCCTCCTGTATCAGAGGATTTTCTTCCCTGACAATTCTTCTGTTTCAAACTTGGGCATTGTTGTTTCTACCATTTCACTTCCATTCCTTTGTTTACCCTGTGGGCCTCTTTATTCATTGGCTTTGCTGATTTGTGAGCAGCCATGGATTTCTAAAAAAATGACTTATTTTTCATTAAATTCTCATTCTCTATCTTAAGATCCCTATTTTTCTTCTCAATGTCAAAAGCGTCTGAAGTCTTTTAGATCCTTGCTGCTTTTTTTGTGAGGCGGAACGTCCGTCTTTCACTTTTCAAACTCGACTCTTTTCCAGTGGCCTTTTCTGTTAATATGATAGGGTCCTCGACTGGCGACATCTTTAGCGTCAAGCATTTTTCTGATTCAACCTTTCCTGAAGCAGAACATGCATAATGGGTGTTTCAGGTTAAGCGGAGACGCAGCGTTTTCCTACATATGTATAGATTTGACAAATAACTCATCATATGTTGCACAATCGGCAAGTTTAAAAAAAAAAAAAAAATATTTCTAGGTCACAAGGAAAAAAAGATACTAAAAATGCATCAACACGTGTTGCTGTGAAGTGAAAAGCCCTTCACAAAGGTTAACTGGCCACCTTTCTGTTTGCTTATTACTGTGACTGGGTGTTAAACTGGCACTGAGGAGGTGAAACCTTTTCCCAGACTGTGTTAACGTGTAAAAATGTCAAAATAATGAAGTAATATCACAAAATATGCTGCATAATTTGGTCCTACCCTGCTGCATAATTCCAGTGGCCCAGACGTTAAGAGAGAATTTTCAGTGCCAATAAGGGCAGAACTTAAAGACTGCTTATGCTACAAAATGATGCTGGAGCATCTCAGGGACACCAACCCCAGTGTATAACATGTCTGACTATATTGAAGACACCCTGGAAAAAACCTGAATTTTTTGATCCATGTTGAACTTTACAGCCACTCTTTCAACATCTTTATGACGATCCCTAGACATTTTTTTTAACTTCTTACCAGCCAACTAATGAGAGCTCGCTTGAAATAATAAAAATTGTGGGAATGATTTCTAGACAACATGCAATTCTTTACTCTACATAATCTACCATATTGCTGTTAGGCACCAGAATATAAATAGCGTAGGAGGAAGCATACATGAAGGATTAGAACCACTGCATTCTCCCTTAATATCTTCTCAAACGGGAAGCTAAAACAAAGGCACCTGCCCCTTTAACGGCCATGGGCTGGTTTAAAAAAAAAAAAAAAAAATATATATATATATATATATATAACCATTTGGGAATGCAAATGTAGGGATGATTGTCTGCTTCCCATTACAAACCGCTACCGTTGACTTTAAAAATAAAGACCTGACAAATAATTTTTCAATAGACGGTTCATTTTGTGAGCCTCTGTGAATGGGCAATTTGTGATGCAATCTCTGTACATAATTTGCAACTCAAACGACATCCTTGTTCACAAACTAATCTATGTGCAACTTGTGCATCATGCTTTGCAAGTAGTATATCGACCCCAAAATGTGAAATTTGTACAGACAATGGACATTACCTCTGCTACAAAATGAGGATACTTTCTCATTTTCACTTTCCCTTTGTGAAGGGCTTTAAATAGACAACAACTGAAGACTTGAAGGTCACTGATTACCTTAAAACCGATAAATCACATGGCATAATGCTGTGCCATTCAACAGCTTTTTGTGACAGGCAAAATAGGAATTGAAGACTGTGTCCCTACTAAAATACTTCAAACAACCAAACATCTGCGGATACTTCCTGAACCGGTGTGAAGCTAAAGCGACACCCCCACCCTCTTGGCTGCAATACTGAATGGGGATAGTGAGAGATGGAATATCACTGCCTTATGTTAGTCTGTACCATTGCCTAAGCTACATTAGGAGCTTAGCAATACCCATCAACCTGGTTTTCTTCTTGAGTGACGCTCTCATTTGTAACTTGTTTCAATGACAGCTCTCCCAGGATTCCATTTAGTCCTTATCCTTCGAATATCCTTATTTTGTCTGGGCCCTGAGGTGTATTACTAGAGAACAGATTGTCAATGATCCATTGATGAGATTTTGGTTTTAGGTCTGCAGAGATGCAATATATTCTCTATAAAGCATATAAGGTACTTCCCTGCCACACCTTCCAAATCTGACAAAGCTGCTGAAGCGGATTTTCAGGATAACATGAATTGGATTCACAAATTAGATCACATATCCCTGGTTTCTTCTCCTTCACAAAGTGCTGCAGTAAATCTCCAAAGTTAGAATTAGAGCAGCCTCAAATCTCGGCTCCCTACCGGTCAGGATTCTGGTCCTGTAGCTTGTACCCTTCGAGAGCAGTCGAGCCTAAAACGGCTACCCTTCTCCTGATTAAAAGTATTTCCGGTTTACATTATGTGTGAAATTTAATCCCAAGAATATAAACTCTTGCACATGTTCAAGGCTTGAATTGTCCAGCCTAAAATTGTTCTTGGTCCCTTTATGGGGCGGAACATCATTAACTTAATTTTCATTGTATTGATGGCCAACCCATTTGTTGTGCAGTATTTGCCAAGCTTGTTCAGGACGTTCTGTAGGCCCAGCGTGTCCTGGAGACCAATGGCCTTTTTTTGAAAACACAGGAATAGCAACGTTAGATCCTCCTGCCTTTGGAGCATCATTGCCATGCTTCCACAGCTTCTAGTACTCACTTAATAAATGAGAACAATAGAGGAGCAAATGAGCAGCCCTTGCTATGACCTTTGCTAACAGGAAATGTGGCTATGGGTTCACCAGCTGGTCCTCAGAAGTCTGTTGCAGAATTTCCATCATGGAGCCTAATCAAGATATGGAACCGCCCCTACAGAGAGCCCTGGTATGCAGTAATGGGCATTGAAGATTCTTGAGGATGTTGTCAAAGAAGAAGCGCAGGTCTACAAATACGACAAAGTAGTTCTTTCCTAACTACCACATATTTTTGAAGGAGTAAGTAAAATCTGAATAGCTGATCTACTATACTTGTTTTCTCCCTAGAGCAAGCTCACAATGTGACAGGATCCTATTATTTTCAGAGCATTTTTCTATCCTTTGGAGTAAGATGCATCAGAAAAATGTGAATACTTTTTAAGAGGCTTACAGGACGAAAATTAGCGGGATCATTTGTCTACTTTTTTATGCAGGGGTACTATTTCTGCACAAAGCCCAGATTGGGGGGGGGGGTAGGTGATACGCTTAATACAGCATTGCTCAAGAATACAATATATCTTCCCCGTAACACTGGATCTGATCTATATAAATCAGGTGGAATTTTTATCCCAGCATGGTGCTTTGCCTGTTCATTGCCTATATAATTTTGTTCAGTGTAAACCGTTCTAACTCCATGTATTTGCACGTTGCTACTAAAGAAACTGCGACCCCTCGGTTTGAGTGGCTGTTGCGTTCATGTCAGCCGTCTTCTACAATATGTAGTTCTGGCCTGGAGAGCGGCACATGTAATGCGCCAGAAGATACTGGCATTTTTTGGATCTTACTAGCCCCAAAACATCCTGCCATCTGTTACACTCCCACATTTCCTATTTTTTCTTCAGTAGAGTTTTATACTGATACCTCTCGAGTTTGAACAATTGACATTAAACCACTTGGGCTAAATTGAAACTTCATCAAACCAGTAGTGAGGGATACAATAGACGGTTTCTTGACAACCACTGGTTTTGTCAGAAGAAAGGCAGGATGTTCTGCAACAGTGTTTATGAAGCTGTACTATAAGTTTGTATGCCTCTAGCACATTAATGCTTTCTGATTCTAAAACGGAATTTATAGTATCGATCAATGGGTAAATTTATTCTACCTCGCCCCACTTTATTCTCCTACAGCTTACTGAAATATACACCTTATTATCACATTTAGTGTGCACTAGTATAATCACAAAAATGGTTTGCTGCAAGGAAATAATTAGAGGATCATGATTAATCTCAATTTGTCTCAGTTTTCATATGGATAGGGATGCTTTCAGCTAGGTTGATCTAGCTTATATATTATAATCAATTATACTTTTACTAATTCTGTTATGAGTGTAGTATCTAGGGGAATTGGATGCAGACCCTCCTTTACAGGCTTAGAAAACATTGGGGAGTTTTTTTTGCAGCTGACTGACCCTGCCCCCCCACCAACATAAGATCAAAGGTTACGCGTGACGTCATGTTCGTCGTCGTGACATCCGCGTCATCAATATAGCCGCCACTCTGGTGCGCTGACGTCACTACTTTTCATGACTTTCCACTCTGAAGCGCGGAGCCATGAAGTGACTGCCCATGGTGTGTCAAAAAAGACAGCTAGGGCCCTCGAGGGGAACAGCCCGGACACTAAAAACAATTCCGCAGTGCGGGGAGGATGGGTGGGTCGGTAAGGAATATGCGGCTAGACTATGTCTCTACTGGATAAGGGGTCACCGAAGGTAAATAACTTGTACATCCGATAGAGACTTCTAGCTGCAGATATCTTACCTTTGAACAGATACCCAAGCAATACCTTCCCGGGAGGTGGGACTGCGGAAAAGCTTTAAACCAGAAAGTCCTGCAGAGCAGAACAGAGCAGCCAAATAGGCCCTCCTGTCGAACTTGAGAATCCAGGCAATAGTGTCTGGCGAGCGTGTGCAGAGATGCCCATGTGGCCGCTCGGGAGATATCAGCAATTGGAACACCACGCTGGAGGGCTGTGGTGACTTCCTTCGCCCTGGTGGAATGGCCCCAAGGCCTTCAGGAGGCTGCTTTTTTGCCAAGGCGTAACATTTTAATACAGAGGATAACTCAAAGTGAGAGGGGCCTCTTTGGAACAGTATGTCCCTTCTTTGCTCCCATGTATGCTACAAAGAGTTGGTCATCCACCAGGGAACTCTTTGGTGCGATCAAGGTAGAACGATAACGCTCTTTTTGGGTCCAGACGTTGGAGACACTCCTCTTTTTTTAGAAGGGTGCGGAGATGCAAAGAAAGTGGGCAGAGTAACAGACAGCCCCAGATGGAAGGGTGTAAAAACCTTGGGCAGAAAAGATGCCCTAGTTTGGAATACCACTTTGTCCGGAAGACTGTCAGGTAATGAGGCTGTGATGATAGTTCCTGCAGTTTGCTCACCCTCCTGGAAGAGGGGATTGCCACCAAAAAGGCTGTTTTGATAGTGAGCAACCATAGAGGGCAGTTGTGCAGCGGCTCAAACGCTGCGCACATCAAGAAAGTACATTTGATCCATTGGTAGGCGTATACCGATTTCGTGGAGGGACGCCTGACTACCAGAATAACTTCGCAGACTTCGGGACGAAGGTCAAAATCTGTCAGCTGCTGCCGCTCAGTCTCCACACAAGGAGGCGGAGAGTGGACAGGTGCGGGTGGAGGACTCTCCTCTGCTGCTGCGATAGAAGATCCTCCAGAAGGGGCAGCCTGATCGGAGGATCGATGCTCATAGCCAGAAGCTCGGGATACCAGAATCTCCGTGCCCAGTTGCTCCCGATCCTTTTGAACATTCTGGGCAGGAGTGGTATGAGCAGGAAGGCGTACAGGAGGTCTGAGTTTCACTCACGACGAAAAGCATCGCAGAGCGAGTCGCCTTGGAAACTCCAACGTGCAAAACTGCTGACATTGCGCGTTCTCTTCAGAGGCAAACAGATCTAACAAAGGCTCTCCTCACCACTGAAAGAGACCTTGTACCACCTCCAGATGGAGACGCCACTCGTGACCCACAAGGCACAGTCGGCTGAGTTTGTCCACTCTGGCGTTCAGAGAATGGGCCAGATGTTGAACCACTTGGAAAATGCCCTGTTGTTCCTGCCACGTCCAGAGACACAGGGCTTCTTGACAGAGAGTCCACGACACCACACCACCCTGTTTGTTGCAGTACCACATGGCGGTAGTGTTGTCCGTGAGCACCTGAACCAGCCTTCCCTTGATGGACTGTAAAAAGACTTTCAGAGCCAATCGGATCGCCCGAAGTTCCAATTGGTTGATATGGAGCCTGGCTTCCGCCGGAGACCAGAGTCCTCTGATCTCCACCTCCCACAGATGCCCTGTCCCCAGAAGAGATGCATCCGTCACTACTGTGAGATCTGGGTGGGGAAGGGAGAGGGGTCTGCCTTTGACCCAATCGCTGTTTGTCAGCCACCACTGCAGGTCTTTCGCTGTGCCTTCCGATATCTGAACCAGGTCGGGTAGATTTCCCCGATGCTGTGCCCACTGGAACTTCGGGTCATACTACAGAGCCCGCATGTGCCATCTGGCATGGTCCACCAGCAGAATGCAGGAGGCCATGAGGCCCAACAGCCTCAGAGTCAATCTCACCGAAATCCAGGATGGAGGCTGAGTCATCGGTACAATAGCCTGAATATCCTGGAATCGCCATTCGGGAGGATAGGCCCAAAACTGCACCATGTCCAGAACTGCTCCGAGGAAGGGGAGCGTATGAGAGGGAATCAGGTGTGACTTCGGCATGTTGATAGTGAACCCCAGCGAATGCAGAAGGTTAGTCATAGTCTGGAGGTGGGAGACGACTACTTGGGACAAGTCCACCTTCAGCAATCAGTCGTCGAGATAGGGGGAAGACTGGAACCCCTGATCTCAGCGGATGGGCTGCGACCACTGCCATGACCTTGGTGAACACCCGAGGGGCACTGGTGAGGCCGAAGGGGAGCATGGCAAACTGAAAGTGCTCGTGGCCCACCATAAATCGCAGGTAGCGACAATGGGCAGGCAGGACAGGGATATGAAAATAGGCGTTTTGCCAGTCCAGCGCTACCATCCAATCTCCGGGATCCAGGGCAGACAGGACCAGAGAAAGGGTGAGCATCTTGAGCTTCTTTTTTAGGAAGTAGTTGAGGGCTCTGAGGGAGAGGATAGGACAAAGGCCTTCGTCCTTCTTTGGAATCAGAAAATAGCGGGATTAACAACCACAGCCTATTTTTGGCCCGGGAACCCTCTCTATAGCTCGCTTAGCCAAGAGAGTTTGACTTCCTCACAGAGTAGGGCAAGGTGATCCTCCGTCAGCCTATCGTAAACTGGAGGCATGGATGGAGGGGTAGTCTCGAAGGGGAGGGAGTAGCCCCTTTGGATTATTTGCAACACCCACCTGTCTGAGGTGATGTCACGACAGTGGTGGGAATGATGGCGTATTCTGCCACCAACTGGGCGTGAATGATCCTGAGGGAATCGGACTAGGAGGGTTTTGCGGTGGAGGAGGGGATCATGGCTTGGCTCGACTTCCGGCCTCCCGACCCTCAGGGTGAACAGCGTCCACAGCACTGCAGCAGTTCTGAACTTGCGGGACCCACTGGCTGGAATAGGGTTTGTTTGGGTGGTAGCTGCTTCCGTAACTACGAAAGGAGCGAAAAGCGGACACAGGCCGGGATGTTGTGGTGAAGCCCAAGGACTTGCCGTAACCCACGAGTCCTTAAAATGCTCAAGTGCTGCATCTGCTATGTCTCCGAAGAGACGGGAGCAATCAAAGGGCATGTCCATGAGATTAGCCTGGGCATCCCCTGAAAAACCAGACGTCCTCAGCCAGGCTTGGCGACGTACGGCCACCGTCGTGGAAATCGCTCTGCCCCACGAGTCTGTCATGTCCAAGCCACATTGGATGACAAACTTCGCTGCATCTCTCCCATCTGAAATAGCCTGGGAGAGCAGAATTCGGTCCTCCTCTGAGACTCTGAGCAGCACCTGCGCAACCGTCTCTCATACTGAATGGGACTAACAGCCCAAAAGGCATGCGGTGTTCACCGACTGCAATGCTAGACTGGTGGAAGAGAAAATCTTCTTTCCAAAGCTTTCCAGTCTCTTGGATTCCCTGTCCAGGGGTGCAGAAGGGAATGCGCCACAGGAAGTGTGGGGTGGGCAGTGAGGAAAGCTGGGTCGCCCGGTGCAGGGCGATAGTGGCGGGCAATTGTTCTGTTTACAGGAGCCCAGAAGAACGTCCGTCAAGGCCTCATTGAAAGGCAGCAAGGGTTCCGAGGTGGAGACACCAGGCTGCAGGACCTCTGTCAAGACGTTAGTCTTGACTGCCACCGTAGGGAGCTGCAGGTCCAAGAACTCCGCAACCCTAAGCACCACCATAGCAAATGAAGCCCCCTCCTCTGTAGCCAAGTTAGAGGGAGACCGCATGCCAGAATCTGGGGAGGAGTCCAGGCCAGTGGCATCACTCAGTTCCTCATACCAGCCCATGTCTTGAGGTTGCGGGATTTCTAAGGGATCCTGCTCCTCCTCCCAATACTCCTCATTCATTCCTAACCCTTCAAAAGAGGACAGGTTGAACGGCATGGAGCCCTACGGCTCTGCCGACGCTGGTCTCTGCGTTGGTGGACGCCCAACCAGCTCCGTGTCGTTTCGGAAGGAGGATTGGGGTGGCGCCAGAGACGCAGAGGACCTCGGCGACGGACGCCAGGGAAGGTTGCTGTGGAGGTGCGACCGGAGCCGAAGGCGCTGAACCCACAGGGACTCCTTCATCCGAGTCTGCTGGGTCTAAGGGCGCGCTGGCAGGGTCACTCTGCCCAAATATAGCGCTCAAGGTGTCATAAAACTAAGTTGGGGGGGAGGGGGGAAGGGAGTGAAACATGGAGTCGACCAAAGGTTCCTCCGTCTCGTCGCGCGACGGATGGGGTGAAGTCAAAGCACGCTTCAACTTCTTGTGCTTTTTGTGATGCCTCTTACCTGACCGCCACGACTTGGAGGAAGAAGACTTCGATCCTCCAGAGCAGTGCTCGGACCTTCCTCTCGACCGGGATCGAGACCGACAGGGCGACCTCCAAAACGCCCGGGCTGCGAGTAGCTTTAGGGACCGCTCCCTCAAAGCTTTCAGTGACATGGCCCAGAAATTGGAGCACGACTTTGTGTCGTGGTCACGCTCCAGGCACCAGAGACATACCAAGCGGGGGTCCGTGACCGACATGGTGCGGTGACAGGCAAAGGTGTCGACAAAAAGTTGAAAAAAGTCTGTCAAAAAATGACAGGGGTAAGTAAGCGCTCTTCGATGGATCTGCGCTTGCTGGCGTGGAAAGAAAAGAACTGACATTAGGCGCTGGAGTGGCGGTCATATTGACAACGCGGACGTCACCACGATGACGATAACATCACGCGGAGTCGACCGACGCCATCTACCGGAGCGCAGGGGTGCTGCTAAGAAATATCTTCCAGATCCAGCCTGACGCCTGGAAGTTCAAAGGTAAGTAATCTGTGGCTAGATGTCTCTATCAGATAATGTATAATCGCCACTGGGTTCAGAGATAGTGTTTAAGTTATCAGCAGCCAATATAACAGGTTTTCTTCTGCTGCCTCTGAAATTACCACCCATGTGAAGCCTATCATCAAGAAAGGCCAAGAATGCAACGCGGTTATGTATTTATTGCCTCGATTATAAACATACAAGGCCATTTGTTGCTTGCCTGTCTTAAAAATCAGTAATAGATGTTGTAATAACAGGGTGATTACAATCTCTTGAACCCTACAGTTGATTGAGATTTGTACCGAAATTGTTAACCCATCAGATGGTCTTTCTCTTGGTTGCCTGACTGCTCGTATATTACAAGATATACATTCTAAATGTGGATGGGCTTTAAGGCCCATGCTTCCTAGAAAACACAGACTACAAATACCAGCCATTGTTGTCCAATTTTTATGCAAATCCATCTTAATATACAAGAAAGTGAGGAGACTCAGAGATCCTTTCTATTTAAATTCGTACTACCATGTTTCCAAGTATTTGGCACTCTAAACAGGCAGTGTTTATATTCTTCCAATAATTTATATGAACATCCGCTGAAATATTTGAGGATTCTCCCTCTCCTACCAACTCTTGAAATCTGAAGTCTCTGACCATACAGAAGAGCTTTTCAAGTTAATGGTGGAAATGAAAAAATTAATAAGTGGAGAGAAGATTCTCAGGTAGAAGAACTGCAATTGCCACTTTATCAGGCAAGAACAACCAGCTGATAGACAGCCAAGGCCTGGAAAGAGGTTAACCACAGATAACCAGTAAGATGATCTGAGTAGGTTCCAGTACAAATATAATCAAGGTACAGGAATACTATAACTCCAGAACCGCAATATAATTATCTTAATGCACAAGGCCTGTTTAAAGATATTTTGCATGACCCACGTTTAACAGAGCCACAAACTTAAGGCCACCCGCAGGATATATTGATGTAATACTAATAAGAAAGATCTTACACTGCACATCCTTACAAGTGACCACTGTTTTATTGTACAAAAAACAGAGGAAGACCACAACTTAATCCATTAGATATCCCAAATCAACAATCTAGCCATATACATTCTCAGCGAGATATGAGAGACAATGTGGTCCAGTTTCAGTAAGAGAACATTAGATAGGTAGTGATTGCCATTAAAGTGAAGTTTTTCTTATAAGAATATGGCTAACCTGGCTTCAGTTGTCATATGAAGGCTACAAAAGGCAGTCAGTCTGCACTCAGTATTTTTGTAGTCAAACTTTTATCTATATCAATACTAATATATATTTATGATCATTTTTTAGACCCCATTTTTGAGTGATTGTAATCTACAAACTTTGGTTTTAATGCATTATGACGATGGTAAATGCCAGAGTCATATCAGTGTTAAGACTCTGATTTGCCACAAGTAAATACGTATTAGGTCACTTCCCGCTGGCAAATTTTCAGTGCGTACCCACTGCATCACCAGCATCGGTTCCTGCTCTTACACGAACACTTTTTCTTTATGCTATTTGAATGTGGGGTCTATATAGCCTGCTGAAAGTACTTTTTCATTGAAAGGTGAGAATGGAATGAAAACTTGGCTTTTTTTCAACCACTAACAATATTGCTTCTTATGGTGTAATTCTGTTACTAGTTGTCCAACTCTTTAAAGCTTAAAAAAAGTCCAAGCATGTCAATTAGTGCAACTAGAGCTAATTGATATTTGTTATGAAATGTGAATTTGATTAACTTTATACAGTTTCCTATTAAAGATTTGCAAATAATTGATTAATGAATTAGACCTAGTTATCACAAATTAAATTGTTTAAGAAAGCTAAGTGGTACATAATTTTTGTTGTTGTTGTATCGTGCATCTTCTCAACAGGTGTGACACTCCAGTACTGGATAAAAGATGTTTATTAATTAATGCCTCATATGCTTCCCTGCCTGGTGGAGGCAGGCTGTGGCATGGGTGACTGATTTTGTTTGTAAACCAAGAAGATTTCAGCACCTTGAAAGCAATCAATACTTGGTTTCACTGCTAAACATTTATAAATCCCACTGTCATCCAACTGCTATTTGCAGTGCAGAGTTATGGGGTATTTCCAACTGTAAGGTAATCCAGCAAGAAGAAAACAGATTTCTAAGGGGACTGCTGGCACTTCCCATCTCTGCTGCCAATTACATCAATCATAAAGAACTGGGGCTGTGATACCTGGAAGACTTGATACGTGTCCGCCCGGCCCCGCTCTGGTTATCAATATGGGAAAACCCTGAGTCCGCCCTAACAAGAGACATAATACTGGACTGCCTCTCCCTGGATAAAGGTTTGCAAATCCCCTAGATTGGTTATGTTAAGAACGTTTACAGTCGTATAGGGATAGAATCTTTTTTCTGGGATCCCTTGACCTGTGTTTCACTGAGTAATGGGAGCAGGAGGAGGTTTTTTTCCAGCTCGAGGAGTCCCAGCGGCTCAGGAGTCTCTAGACATGTCCAACAGTCATAAGATATTTGGACTTATACAACACTGATAACATCACTAATTATCTATGGACTGCTCGCAGCAGATGGGAACGTTCACTCATATTTTGTTTTAGATCAGGCACTGTTAAGTACCTGTTATGCTTTCCCCTGGGCTATACACAGTATCTGGATTCCATATCTTGCCCGTGTGCGACGATGTTTCTAAACAGACTATGCTTCATTTAATCTTTTTCCGCCAATTTTACTCGTAATATTCCAAGTTGTTTTTAACCCCCATTTTAAAGTAGTATTGTTATGGCCTAAATCAATGCAGACCCGCTCTTAGATTCTTATTACTTTTACATAATAATTAAGAGTCTTTTAATGTGGGTGCATTTTTAAAAGCTGCCATGCGGGCACGAACTTCCATTTACTGAAGAGATATGCTGCTGCAATTTGGTACTGTACGAGATATTTTATCTTTCTAGCCGAGGCATTTTATGTATTGGTCAAATCTTAATTTAAATTGTTATATTGTAAAATGTTTTAATCATTTTCTGCTCATGAATAACTTTAATGACTGCCCACAATGCTGCTGAATAAAGTTTTGAACTGAATTCATTGGTTTCCCAAATTTTTAGCAGATTATACTTTGGTACAGAAAACTTTCACTTGCACACCCTTGAATAGGTAAGCAGCAACATTTGTTGTTGACACTTTTTTTTTTTTTAATAAATGTGTTACTATATTAAGTGTTTTCTCTCAGTAACCACGGCCTGATTGCATTATAAATAACGTGTTACTGCTATCCAATACACAGAACTTAAAATTGGAAGGGCGAGACGCCGAGTAAAAAAAACAAAAAACACACACACACTTACTTTGAGTGAATAGCAAAATAATAAACATAATTTAGTAAATGCTGCGATATCAAAAAGAAATCTTTCACATTAGTAATTATCCAAAGATATAAATCTTTGTATAATGAGTACTGGGGAAAACAATTTATTT